>OZ038504.1:8844892-8859892 GCA_964036315.1 Acanthosepion esculentum
ATGGAGAAAAAAAACGAAAGAAATTCTGGTATTTTTACTTGTTTACTGTAATGTCTTTCACTGGTTAATCATGTTTCAGGTGATTTGACTTGTCAAACAAACGTTAGAATAATTTGTGCCGTTCTGAATTCAAGGATAGACGGCGCATCCATTCGAATAATTTTTTAAAAAATCATTAATAATAAAGTCATTAGAGAGTTTTTTAAATATAAGTGTCCTGGGTATGACGAGAAACTAGATCCGGCAGCAAGGCCTATGATCAGAAGATTTTGAGGAGCGTGGAACTACCTCTTAATTGCTGGTGTTCCCAGTCCTCCCCGACCCGGGGTGGTGGCTCCTGTTACGTTACCAGCTGTGCGCAGGCAGTTAACCCCCGAGCTGGGGCCAGGCACTGCAAAAGTGCAAAAATAAGTTTTAATAGCGGCAATGCATTTTTGTAAAAACCATTACCAGCAATGTATTTTTGAAGAAAAAATTATTACCAGCAATGCATTATTAAAGGAAAATATATCACAATTTTGAAAAATCAAATTAGCAGCAATAAAAATCTCGTCGGCATTAAATAACCCATTGAGGTTGATATGCCGTGAAACAAAATAAACCAAACCAAACTGATTTCTTACAAAGAATACATATTCTATTCATACGAACCTATCCTAAAAATCTCGTCGGCATTAAATAACCCTTTGATGTTGATATGCCGTAAAACAAAATAAACCAAACCAAACTGATTTCTTACAAAGAATACATATTCTATTCATACGAACCTATCCTAAAAATCTCGTCGGCATTAAATAACCCATTGAGGTTGATGTGCCGTAAAACAAAATAAACCAAACCAAACTGATTTCTTACAAAGAATACATATTCTATTCATACGAACCTATCCTAAAAATCTTTTCGACATTAAATAACCTATTGAGGCTGATATGCCGTAAAACAAAATAAACCAAACCAACCTGATTTCCTACAAAGACTACATATTCTTTTCATACGAACCTATCTTAAAAGTCTTGTCGGCGTTAAATAACCCATTGAGGTAACACAAAATAAACCAAACCGAATTTTAATTTCATTTTAATTGGAATTAATTGAGAAAGATGTAAATGAAATAAAAACTTTTTTGTATTTAACTGAAGAATAATTATCTCAATAAGTATTTTGTAATTTGTGTTATTACAAAATTATTTAAATATGTATATATAACTTTTGTTGAATTCATTATTCTTCTTAATAAAAAAGAAATTGACACAACTTGCGTACTTTAATGTCTGGAGGTATAGAATTAGATTCACGGGACATTTTGCGCTGAATCGGGTAGTTTTTTAGGATTTGTTTGTGTCTTGCTTCTATTTTGCAGACAAATAATTTTATATTTGTCGTTATAGGGGTGGGGACGTAATTCGGTTTTAGTAGCATTTTCTAGCCGGATTCTTAGTTGGTTTCCTTTTTATATCTTCGGGTAGAATTTTGTTATTTTTAAGAATTCTATAATAGCATTGGTTTCGGTACTCCCGATAGAGGGCCTTAAGATTGGGTAGAAGTATTTTAGTATCTAGAAGCATTTTTGTATAGGTGCCAATATTTGTAGTGATTTTTATTATATAAACATCATTTAGTATACTCTATATACGTTCAAGTTTCGGTCTGTTTTTACATATTGCGCTGAACTTGATATGAATGAAATTGTTGGATTATATTTGAACAAAGTTTCTGTAAACACAAACACAAATGCTTTTTTTGCTATCTCCTGTCAGCCGCAATAATGGGGAAAGCGTAACCTCGTACCATCGCCAGTGACACACGCTGCAAGAGCCACTCCGTTTCGCGAGGCTCGTCCCTTAATCGAGACGCCATCGCGCCAATCCTCCGAAGGAACGCCATCGAACGAGGGCCAAGAACACCAGAAAAATCTCCACAGCCACATGAGTAAAAAAAAACAAACAAACAACAAAGAAATGCTGAAAACACGGTCTGTTATTGTAAAAGAGAACATAAAGATATAAAGCGAAATTTTATATTACACCGTCCAAGTGAAGGTAATTAACGGATCATATCAGTTTCACTTGCGATCAACCAATGAACAATCAACAAATGAACAATCAACCAATGATCGATCAACCAAAGAACGATCAACAAATGAACAATCAACCTATAAACAACAAACAAATGAACGATCAACCAATGAACGATCAACCAATAAACGATCAACAAATGAACGTTCAACCAATGAACGATCAACAAATGAACGATCAACATATGAACGATCAACAAAGGAACGATCAACCAATGAACAAACAATAAATGAACAATCAACAAATTAAAGATCAACCAATGAACGATCAACCAATGAACGATCAACAAATGAAAGATCACCCAATGAATGAATAAACAAATTTACAATCAACAAATGAACGATCAACCAATGAACGATCATCAAAGGAACGATCAACCAATGAACGAATAAACAAATGAACAATCAACAAATGAACGATCAACCAATGAACGATCAACCAATAAACCATCAACCAATTAACGATCAACAAATGAACGATCAACCAATGAACCATCAACCAATGAACCATTAACCAATGAACAAATGAACGATCAACCAATGAACGATCAACCAAAGAACGATCAACAAATTTACAATCAACAAATGAACGATCAACCAATGAACGATCATCAAAGGGACGATCGACCAATGAACGAATAAACAAATGAACAATCAACAAATGAACGATCAACCAATGAACGATCAACCAATAAACCATCAACCAATGAACCATTAACCAATGAACGATCACCCAATGAACGATCAACCAATGAACAAATCAACTGTTTCCTCCGTCTTTTTTGTTCACTAGGGTCTCCCCACTTAACAAAGATTATAAAATCATTGTAAAAAATAAAAACAAATATTCTTTTATAATATATTTTCAAATGGCATATTTTTATTCAATTCCGAAACATTGAAGCCCAAAAGAATTATGCAATAATTTATTACACTAAAAAAAATCTATTAGTAAGAGAAGAATATTTAACTATTTTTTTTATCTCTGCGTCCCTGGCGAGGGACCCCGGCTCAACCGCCGACCTGATCAAATTACCGGCTGAAAATGTATCCGCACAAGTCGCATCCGAAATCAATGACTTACCCATTTTAAAAGGGAAAATGGTAATGCCATCCGCCCACTTTCCATCACCACGATCGAGGCCTACGGGTTCGATTTGGGAAGAGAATCAATAAGACCCAAGTATATATGTTTATTACAATCAAACATTATTACAACGGGTAATGGTGGGATATGCAGCAAAGAAATACTGAAAACACGGGACTGTTCTTGTACAGAAGAATATATAACGTAGTTTTATTTCCGTGATTCCAACAGAAGCGGCCCAACCCTCTGAAAGAATATGGAGCGCACAACCACTTTCCTGAGCACTGCTCGATATCACCGAATACTGGTCGCCATTTGCCACGGTGACATTTACGATGAAAAAAGAACATAAAGATATAAAACGACATTTTATTTTATTTAATGCCATCCGCCCGCTTTCCATCACCTCGGTCGAGGCCTACGTGTTCGATTTGGGAAGAGAATCAATAAGACCCAAGTATATATGTTTATTACAATTAAACATTATTACAACGGGTAATGGTGGGATATGCAGCAAAGAAATACTGAAAACACGGGACTGTTCTTGTACAGCAGGATTCACAAAATGCCCCTAATGAATAACGACGTCATGAGAATATATAACGTAGTTGATTTCCTTGATTCCAACAAAAGCAGCCCAACCCTCTGAAAGAATATGGACCGCAAAATCTATCAGCAAGAGAAGAATATTTAACTATTTTTTTTTTTATCTCAGCGTCCCGGGCGGCAGACCCCGACTCAACCGTGGACCTGATCAAATTACCGGTCGAAAATATATCGGCACAGGTAGCAGCCGAAATTAACGACTTCTCCACTTTCTTCGCTGTTAATTAATATATTGCTAATAATGTTAAAAAAAATTTATTTCTGGCATTTTTACTACAACAATCTATTTTTATACTTTCATAATGTTTTGACCCCAGTTTTTGGGGTTAACTATTTGCCCTTAGCTGGGACCCTAACAGGTGCTACCACCCCGGGTCAGAGTGGACCTGGTAACATCAGCAATTAAGAGGTGGTACCACGCTCCTCAAAACCTCCTAATAAAAGACCTTGCTGTTGGATGTAGTTTATCGTCTTACCCAGGACGCAGGATGTAGTTTATCATCTTACCAAGGCGCGGATGTAGTTTATCGTCTTACCAAGGCGCGGATGTAGTTTATCGTCTTACTCAGGACGCGGATATAGTTCATCGTCTTACCCAGGACGCGGATGTAGTTTATCGTCATACCCAGGACGCGGATGTAGTTTATCGTCTTACCCAGGACGTGGATGTAGTTTATCGTCTTACCCAGGACGCGGATGTAGTTTATCGTCATACCCAGGGCGCAAACGTTTATTAATTTAACTTATTTCTCTTTTATTCCGAAAATGAAATATGGAAGAGAAAGAAAAAACATCGGTTAGTTTTTATTTTTATGTTAACTCGCTTTTTATTGTTTAAGTAAACCCGAGTCAGGATGGACCTGGCAACAACGGCAATTAAATGGTTATCCATGTTCCTCAAAAATTGCTGATCAGTTGCCTTGCTGCCGGATGTAGTTTATCGTCTTTCCCAGGACGCTGTCTAGAAGACGGATATTCGGCTAATATTACAAATATTATAAAATTTTAATGTTTTGATGGTGCTGGGTAAGTTTGATATACCATCAAATGAGGTGGGTATTTAAAAATCTTTTCTTAAAGTTCTGGTGAAAATACACCAATACCTTGTTTGGCATCGCTTCCGTGTAACAAGTTTAGCGTGTGTGCAGAGAGAAATAAAAAAAAAACGATCTTGTTTTTAACGATATAATCATGAAACGAAAAATGGAGAGAAAAAAATTAGGACACTCGCTTGAATCGATACCAATCGATTTCAGTTAAACGCGTGTACGCACGCAACTTGCAACGTACGTGCGTTCTTGACTGGTCGTGTACGCATGCGCACAGAAAGCGCATTTGCTTCGATCTTCGCTTACCGACGCAGATCAACTATTAAATCGATTCCACCTGAAGACACATCTCCCGCACGCTCACGTAAGCGCGCAATTTCCCTGAATGATGGCCTTCATTTGAATTAGCGTCGTATTGATATTATTTAAATTCACAAAATACGATATAAACCTCCCGTGTCATCGATTTCGTTCTGAAAATGATGTACTTATCAAAATCCCATTAATATAATTATTATTTTATTATATTATTCATATTATATTATATTTTATATAATAATATTAATATTATAATATATAATATATAAAATAAATATATTAAATATAATATAAAAATATAATATAATATATTGGTTTGGTTTATTTTGTTTTACGGCATATCAACCTCAATGGGTTATTTAATTCCGACTAGATTTTCAGGATAGGTTCGTATGAATAGAATATGTATTCTTTGTAAGAAATCAGTTTGGTTTGGTTTATTTTGTTTTACGGCATATCAACCTCAATGGGTTATTTAATGCCGACAAGATATTTAGGATAGGTTCGTATGAATAGAATATGTATTCTTTGTAAGAAATCAGTTTGGTTTGGTTTATTTTGTTTTACGGCATATCAACCTCAATGGGTTATTTAATGCCGACAAGATTTTTAGGATAGGTTCGTATCAATAGAATATGTATTCTTTGTAAGAAATCAGTTTGGTTTGGTTTATTTTCTTTTACGGCATATCAACCTCATATTTAATGCCGACAAAAATATTATTGCTGGTAATAGGTTTTTCTTCAAAAATCTATTTCTGGGAATATTTTTCCTTGAAGAAATCTATAGCTGGTCATATTTTTTTCAAAGAATGTATAACTGTTTGTATTGCTGGTATTTTTTAAAAAGTATTGCTGATAATAATTTTTCCTTCAAAAATTATTGCTAGTAATAATTTTTTTTATTACAAAGTATTTCTGGTATTAAACCCTATTTTTACACAAGTTTGGGTGTTAACTATTTGCCCATAGCTGAGACCCTAACAGGTGCTACCACCCCGGATCAGAGTGGACCTGGTAACATCAGCAATTAAGAGGTGGTTCCACGCTCCTCCAAATCCCCTGATCAGATGCCTTACTGTTAGACGTAGTTTATCGTCATACACAGTACCGGATGTAGTTTGTCGTCATACCCAGGACGAATAATATAATATATTATATTATATATTATACTATACTATATTATTATATTATATTAACAATTATAATTATTATTATAGTCTAAGTTAAAATGGAAAGGCTTCATCTAAGAAATTTAAAACTATTACATCTACTACTATGTGTAGACAAGCAACATAAATAAGACGGAAAGAAAAATCGAATCTAAATTAAAATTATCAATTCCTATATTTTTTTTTATAAATTCGCGTCCCCAAATTAGATCCGTTGCACAAACACTGTCAAATTCGTACCGCTCACACGCGATGAACTGAATTTCAGCCTTTTATATTTGTGTTTACTCAACCTCTCCCCCACGAGGTCAGGTTGTAACATAAGGTCGATTTAATGTGGGGAGCCCGAGCGCGTACACCTGGGCTAGGAACAAAAATTGCCACAGCCCCTGCAACAGTCAGTTGCGCTGGCTTCAGTGCGAGCACCGATCCCTCTCTCTGATGCAATGAGAGGGCGCGGCTTCAGGCAGCTGTTCCCCGGGGCCGGGCACTTCTCAGTATAATTTTCCTCAGTTGCGTCTCTGTCCTTTGACGGAGCCGCCCCTGAGCGCCCTCTGCCCAAACACAGAGACGCAACTGAGAGATGATAAATAAACGTGTTACAAACTACAACATAAACGCTGACGATTCAAATTTTGAAAATTTACCTATATAAGCAATGTTTCAATCGATAAAGTTTTCAGATTTATTGGGCTTGTTACACAATGGCATAGGGACGAAAGGCAGGCAAGCTAAAGAAGAATGGCTAAACGAAAAATGCTTAGAAATAGAAAGATAGAGGACTAAAGAGACATGAACAAACAAATAAAACAACTAACAGAAGCCATGCTTGTCAACAGACTGCCTAAAATCAAAGGATGGAACACTCATATTAGAGAAGGAAAAAATTCTTCAACGCTGGAGCGAGTACATTGGAGAACTCTTCCACGACGAAAGAGAACAACCAGCAATACACAGTGTTGACCATGTTCACCATAATCTATGAATATAGAATCCAGCGCAGTGGAAGCTTGCTGGGCTCAAAACCTTTGTTCACCATGTTCACCATAGTCTAGAATCCAGCGCAGTACGTAATCTGTTCAATGGAACAACGTTAAAGATTAACACTCCCGAGTCAGACACTCTACTGAATCTGACTATATCGCCAATAGCAGCAGCAGCTGTTCCGTAATTCTTCAGTCTTCGATATCAAAGGCTGGCAGTGAATGAACATGGCCGCCTTTATAAAAGTCGCATTGAATATTTTTAGCCTTCTGATTGGTTATCTCTTCTATTGGTCAACTATAAAATGAGTCAGCTCATTTTGGCTGGCTCACTAGTACACCAAAGTACCCAAAAACTCCAACACACAGAACTACCGACGGACCTAGAATTCTGAAAACTGAAGCAAAATCCGCACTGGTCAAATTGAACAGAAACAAGGCAGCTGGGCCAGACGGAATTGTAACGGAAATACTGACAGCCTTGGATGACTTTGGCATAGACATGATAATCGTAATATCAAATAAAATCTACAACAGCGGGGTTATACCGGAAGATCTCAGCAGATCTATCTTCGTAGCAATGCCTAAGAAACCAGGCGCAAACGAATGCGAACTCCACCGATCTAAGGAGGCTAATGAGCCACATGACAAAACTCCTCATCCGTATTTTGTTCAATAAAGCGTGCAGCAGAATCAGGCCAGAGAAAGGACAAGAACAGTGCGGGTTCGTTATAGACTCTGGAACAGGGAACGCGATATTCATGTTATACGGGTCAAATAGAGGGAAAGAGAGACAAGGGAAAGCAGCGCGTGACAAACCTGAGGAGCTTGACCAGGTGGATGACAGAACGTGGACTTGGGGAGGAAGCAGAGGGAAGGAGCTTGCTGAGAGCTGCAAGGGATAGAGGGAGGTAGAGAGCCATGATCGTCTACGTCCTGAAAGGACATGGGACATAAAATCAAAGAGATAGAGAGACATTATATCTGCCTTAACAAAATTCAAATGTAAGCTCGCAAAAAATACCAGTGTTTACATTTAAAGAAAACCTAAAATAATTTTAAACCTTGCTTCTAAAAATGGATTTTTCTAAGAAGTTGACATACAGTAAATAATTTTTAAATATTCCAATTTTTATAGCCTAACCTCAACCGACAGCGTTAGTTATGATCTTATTTCCCACAGCGTTCGTAATGCATTGTTGCCGTCTGAAATTTCACATTACGGTGAATTTTACGGGATTATTTAAGTAAGTCAAAATTTTCTTAAAACTGTACTGAATTATTTAAACATGAAAGAAATATAGTAAGCTTTCTGAAATAGTTAAATCGAAGTACAATTGTATTTAGTACAATTATTCAAATATTAGTCTTATGTTTAGCTCTGTGTGACTATGTCACGAGAAGAAAAGACATCGCATACTCACAAAAGAAAACTTTAGAATATCGCGGTCTTCGTGAAAATGTGTTTTATTCAAAAACTGTATAGAGGTAAAAGAACAATTATAAGACATTCGGACAACTTAATATTATTAAATCTATTGCTACTAGTGGACGCAACTAGACCCGGATTGGACCCCAGATCATCGGTTCCATTTATCGTACCGATAACTGCGAAACGAGAAAAAAAAACTCTTACAATGGCGACCGCTTCTGTTAGACTGAGCGCTAAGGTGAGCGATGTTAGTTGAAGTTGCCACAGATAAATTATCAAAGTTGGCGGGAGCGACACCAGACGAAGGCGGGAGATACGGTTCCTGTCAACTGATTTTTGTTGTTGTTGTTGTTGTTGGAAAATTAAACAATCGGATGCAAATTACTAATAAGTTCACGAGAAACAGGTGACGACCACGCGACGTCGAGAACGAGATATTAAAACATTTGAATGTTTAAAAAATGATCCCGACTTTGACGAGATAAACAAAAAACAAACTAAGATACCGTAGGGATTATGTAGTCATTGTTTGTATACTGAAAATAATTTACTTTTTTGTTTTTTAAAATCACTTCACGCCAAAAAATACAGTAAATCTACTGAGATGCATGTGGCTGTCATTAGAGGTCGCTGTTGTGCAGCTATATATAAAAAAAAATGCAGGACTGTCTTCAGTCTCTTTTCTCCCTTTTCCTTCTAGCAGGCGGCCGTGATAACATCAACGGGGTCCTTCTTCCTGGATATGGAGATATATTTCCCCTTAGTGACTGACGGATTTCACGCACACACACGCACACGCGCGTACACACATAGACTCTTCCACGTATCGCCTACATGCTTACTTTTAATGTTTTTTTTCTTTTACAAGAATACTAATGTATATTCTCACCTTTAGTATCCTTAGCCTTGAAGAGAACGGAACGATAGAACACGGGTGGATACGTTCTGGAGCGTAAAAAGGGAAACCGACAATTTCCCAGCGTAACATTAGATTTGATGAGATTAAGATTGTATTAGTCGAGGAAGCAACCCCATGGGAGCCTGTTCCACAAATAAACAATTCTTGGGAAGAAGCAGACCGAATGGAACGATAGAACACGGGTGGATCCGTTCTGGAATGGAAACCGGGAAACGACCGTTTTGCCACCGTAGCATTAGACTTCAAGAGATTACGATTTTAATAGTCGTGGAAAGAACCACTCGGTAGTTTGCTCCACAAATAAACAGTTCTTGGAAACAAGCTGTCCGAATGGAACGATAGAAAACGGGTGGATACGTTCTGGAGCGGCACAGGGAAACTGACCATTTTCCAGCACTTTTAGCGACGTTTGAGTTCTATTTGAGATATATGGTGAACTTGAATCCAAGTTGAGGTTCAAGACAAGGAGCCTTGATGAGAAGACAGCTGCTCATCAAGACTGAATAAAAAAGATCGAAAAATTGATACCAGGTTAGACTTATTTTAGCTACGCAATTTTTTTTTTTTTAGTATTTAGTTTTTATTTACTTAGAAATATTTATTGAACAAAGTAACTAATAATAACAAAACAAAAGTCATTGGAACAAAGCAAGTTCAGTCGACCAATGATGACAATTCCAGAACAACGTCTACTATAAACAATTTTTTCTATCCTCTGCCAGCCGTTATGATGGAGAAAGTATTACCTCGAACCGTCGCCAGTGAGACACGCTGCAAGAGCCACTCCGTTTCGCGAGGCTCGTTCCTTAATCGAGACGCAATCGCGCCAATCCTCCGAAGGAACGCCATCGAACGAGGGCCAACAACCCCTGAAGTCTCCACTGCCACAGGAGTAAAAAAAAAATCTATCAGTAAGAGAAGAATATTTAGCTACTTTTTTTTTTTATCTCTACGTCTCGGGCGACGAACCCCGGCTCAACCGCGAACCTGATCAAATTACCGGCCGAAAATGTATCCGCACAGGTCGCATCCCAAATCAACGACTTACCCATTTTAAAAGGGAAGATGGTAATGCCATCCGGCCGCTTTCCATCACTACGGTCGGGGCCTACGGGTTCGATTTGGGAAGGGAACCCAGCTACACCCAAACCTCTTTTGATGATGTCGTTAATCGCTGCATGCCGTGGAAAGCGGCCGGCACTACAATTAATACGCAATTAAGAGTCAAGAACGCTTTCCCCAAATGTCTAATATTAAAATATAATTGTATTTTTAACTGCTTATTTGTGGTGACTTTTCTCGTAGTGTTATATGGCAAATGTAGACCAAAAGAGACGGTCAATAGTCTAAAATGTTACTGCTAAGGCCAGCATTTGAAAGCAGCCTCATCGCAACGTAGGTAGAGGAAAGAAAGAAAGTATTAAAGATGTACATAGCCATTCCTGCCATTGTTTTGAATCAATACAAGACAATTGTTTGTTTCATTGATATCTGATAACTTAAAAAGAAAGGAACAACAATGCAAATGTGTAGACTCTAGATAAGCAAAACTATTTTCTGAATTCTATAACTCGCGCTAACATTTTTTTCTCTATAAAGTCGGAGCAGGGTTACATCAGTTTGCCCTACGGTGAAATCGGTGTTCTCAAAATATATATATATATATATAAAAGAAAAGAAAAAGAAAAGAAAATTAAAAAAAAAGAAAGAAAAAATCGGATTATATTTACTGGCATCTCCGAAGTTCTTGTTTAATGTAAAAAAAAAATGTTTTGTATTCCCATTAGGTTAAGGTTAAATTAAACTATTCTAAAATAAAATCGGTATCCTCGCACAGAAAAGGAAGAACCTTTCACAATTGCCAGTATACAAGACGCACGTGTTTAATTAAAAAAAAATGCTTTGTATACATGCTTATAAAATCGTTTTTATTCAACATTAGAGGAATGACCGTTCACAATTGACGGCATGTAAAACGTATTTGTTTAACACATAAAGTTTTAGAGTCTGTCTATATTTCTGAGATGAGGTATTATGTACAGTATTTACATTATTCGGACTATTGTCCTCATCTTTGTCGCCATATTTGTCACAACGTTTCGGCCGTTGTACGCTCCGGCCTTCTTCAGGTGGTTGGAATTTCGAACTGAACCCTTTATTTCGATCATTGGGGTAGACTGTTCTAGGTCCACGAGCCATGTTTTGATGGATGTCAGTTATCAGTTATCTCCTGCTAATTTTCCCTCTGAAAGTTCTCCACTGCCTTAACCGGGTATTGAACTCACACTCTTTGGGTCTGTCACTGGATCAAACCAACGCCTTTATCCACTGTGTCATGTGTCCTTGAGGACTAGAACAGTCTACCCCAGTGATCGAAATAAAGGGTTCGGTTCGAAAATCCAACCACCTGAAGAAGGCCGGAGCGTACAACGGCCGAAACGTTGTGACAAATATGGCGACAAAGATGAGGACAATAGTCCGACTAATGTAAATACTGTACATAAAGTTTTAATATGTCCGTTAAATTTGAGTTCTTTTTCTTTATACGTGCCGTGTCCTTTCAGGACGTAAGCGATCATGGTTCTCCACTTCCCCCTATTCATTTTGGTTCTAAATAAATTTCGTCCCTTAGCCAGTTTCATTAGACCACGTTCTGTTATCAACCTGCTTAAGCCCGCTAGGTATGTCATGCGTTGTCTCTCGTTTCCTCTATTCGACCTGTGAGTATCAGATTCTCCAAGCCCTCCTTTTTCAATACTTGTCCCAGAAATTTCATCTGCTTCTTCCTTATGTCAAGTATAAGTTTCCTCTCCAAAACCTCATCGTTGCCCACACGCTTGGTCCATGATATCCTTATCATCCTTCTGTAGAACCATATCTCTTTTGCATCGAGTCTCTTCTTCATCTTTGAGGAGACCGTCCAACATTCGCTGCCGTAAAGGAGGACAGATGTAACGTAGCAGTTCACCACTCTTTTCTTTGTTACCAAAGAAATCCTCCTGTCTCGTAATACTCTGCCTAGCTTTTGAAATGCGTCTTTGGCCATCCCAATACGTCTTCGGATCTCAGTTGCCACGAGTCTCTTCTTCATCTTTGAGGAGACCGTCCAACATTCGCTGCCGTAAAGAAGGACAGATATCACGTAGCAGTTCAGTAATCTTTTCTTTGTTACCAAAGAAATCCTCCTGTCTCGTAATACTCTGCCTAGCTTTTGGAATGCTTCTTTGGCCATCCCAATACGTCTTCGGATCTCAGTTGCCTCGAGTCTCTTCTTCATCTTTGAGGAGACTGTCCAACATTCGCTGCCGTAAATGAGGACAGATATCACGTAGCAGTTCATCACTCTTTTCTTTGTTACCAAAGAAATCCTCCTGTCTCGTAATACTCTGCTTAGCTTTTGGAATGCGTCTTTGGCCATCCCAATACGTCTTCGGATCTCAGCGTCGCACTTACAGTCATCCAGCAAAAACAATTCCTAGATATTTTCCGCACCTGCTTGATTTTAGTGTCCCCGACCTGTAACTCGCATTTCGGGCTTATCCTTTTACTGATGACCATTCATTTTGTCTTCTTGTAGTCTATGGTTAGTCCCTTCTTCTCGCTCTCCTTAGCTACATTCTGTAGGAGATTTTGTAATTTCTCTTCCGTGTCTGCTATCAGTACTGCGTCGTCTGAGTATCTTATGTTGTTAAGATTGTGGCCGACGATTCTGAATCCCGGTAGGGTTTCCAATTCTCTCAGATTACCTCGCTGTATAGGTTGAATAAGTCCGGTGAGAAGACACATCCTTGACTTACGCCCCTTTTTATATTTGTATATTCTCTGAACTCGTTCTCTATGCGCATGCGTGCCATTTGCTGCCAGTATAGGTTCTTGATTATTCTAATATCTTTCCTGAATATATCAACGTTGCTGAACGATTCCAACAGATCCTTGTGGCGTACTTTGCCTTTGCGCAGTCGATGAAACATAGATACACGTCCGTCTGAAAACATATTGCTCTTTCTGATGACATTCTACGCATGAATATTGCATTCCTTGTTCCAGTGTCTATAACGAACCCGTACTGTTCTTGTCCTATCTCTCGCCTGATTCTACTGCGCGCTCTATTCATCAGTATACGGATGATGCATTTTGATATGTGGCTCATTAGGCAGATAGACAAAAAATTACTTATACATTCTGGGCGGTTTCTTGGTATGGTAATGTTTAACGAGCTCGTCTGGTTGACCATTACCCCTGAGCAATGTGTTCAATTCTCACAAGTTACCCATATATGTAGGCTTTTGCCAAAATAGCACATCAACTAGAGATTATAGAGTCATTGAAAACTTCATGATACTTTCATTGGTCGAATAGCGTGTCTTTCGTCGCAAGTGCTACACACGGTTTTGAATTCAGAGTTTTTCTTCTCCTAGACTGGTGGCCAGTCACGTCTTAGTCTATCCTGATATCTAATCCATATCTATCCTGATATCTAATCCATATCTATTCTGATATCTAATCCATATCTAGTATGTTTTAAATTGAGCTTAGTAACAGAAGGATGTGCAGGTGGTGTAATGGATAATGGCTCGGGGTGAGAAATGTGAGGGCAGAGTTCGAATTCCAGTCGGTTCGTTGTATTCACTTACACGCAAATTCCCTTGAAAAAGGTATGAATCCATCTCGTCTTCCCCAGGTATGGATTAAATAGTAGAACAGTTTGGGTCTTATAACGTTGGTTGACAACCAGTCTACCGCACAAACAAACCTACTGCGGGAAAATCTTCTGCCAGGTCTGACATGAATCGAAAGACACATGGTCGGCCAAGTGTGTATCACGTATGTAAGTTAACTAACTGATTCTGTTCTATCGTTCCATTCGGACAGCTTCTTCACAATAACTGTTTGTTTGTGGAACAGACTCCCGAGGGGTTGCTTCCCCAACTATTACAATCTTAATCTCTTGAAGTCGAATGCTACACTGGAAAAATGGTCGGTTTCCTTGTTTCCACTCCAGAACGTATCCACCCGTGTTCTATCATTCCATGGGCCGTATAGCCTTGGTTGTCAACCATTCTACCGCGGGAAGAAATGGCAACACACTGCGGGAAAATCTTTCCATAGTCAGTCATGAATCGAAAGAGACATGATCGCCCAAGCGTGTATCACGTATGCCATTTGTGGACAGAATTATTTATCTATCTCTGTCTTAATATATTTCTCTCTCCCTTTCTCTTTTAATATACAGTTGTGGACAAACATTTACAACCTCGCTTCCATATAAATAAAGCTATAATACCTCAAATTTCCATAGAAACTTCATGTACATTTTTTTCACGAATGATGAAATAACAGATTTGAAAGTATGTACAGTGA
>OZ038504.1:8864892-8869892 GCA_964036315.1 Acanthosepion esculentum
ATATATATATATATATACACACACATTTTTTGAAAAAAAAATTACCAGCAATAAAAATCTTGCCGGGAGTAAATAGGCCATTGAGGTGTTGACATGCCGTAAAAGAAATTAAACCGAACTAAACTGATTTCTTACAAAGAATACATGTTCTATTCATACGAACCTATCCCCAAAATCTTGTCGGCATTAAATAACACATTGAGGTTGATATGCAGTAAAGCAAAATAAAACAAACTGATTTCTTACAAAGAATACATATTCTATTCATACAAACCTATCCTAAAAATCTTGTCAGCATTAAATAACCCATTGAGGTTGATATGCCGTAAAACAAATTAAACCGAACTAAACTGATTTCTTACAAAGAATACATATTCTATTCATACGAACCTATCCCCAAAATCTTGTCGGCATTAAATAACACATTGAGGTTGATATGCCGTAAAACAAAATAAACCAAACCAAACTGATTTCTTCCAAAGAATACATATTCTATTCATACGAACCTATCCTAAAAATCTTGTCCCATTAAGTAACCCATTGAGATGTTGATATGCCGTAAAACAAAATAAACCAAACCAAACTGATTTCTTACAAAGAATACATATTCTATTCATACGAACCTATCCTAAAAATCTTGTCGGCATTAAATAACCCATTGGGGTTGATATGCCGTAAAACAAAATAAACCAATCCAAACCGTTCTTATTCCATTGGTGAGATGTAAGATCCACTCTCGCAGTTTCTTCACTGTAACCGCAGCTTCGTGGTACCGATTCCTAAGAGGATGGTTCCCCGCAAACTACAAACTTAACCTGTTCAGTTCTAAAGTTAACCATTACCTTCAACATATACCCGCATAAAGTGCTCCTCTTACTCTGTAACCTTCTACCTCGAGTGGCTCTTGCAGTGGATGAACATCATTGTAAAAAATAGATTATAGTCCTTGCTGTTCTGCTAGACCAGACAAAATTTGACTGACAGAAAACGATCTTTTGGGGTCTGTCTAATTGCTAGACGTGGACCATCTCAGAACATTTGAACCTTTCTTGGCAGGACATTCTTTAAAAAATCTAATTTCTGTAATAGTCTTAAAGAGGTTTGATTCTATACCTGTTAAATCTATTCGCAAGAGCTGCGTGTTTCAATGTTTACCAGCACTAAGCGATTGAAAGATGCTATAAATGGTCCTATTGCATATAAATCCCGTGTGTCCTCTTTATAAATTCATGTGCATTTATCATTATTACGACATTAATATGTAAGTTATAGCATAAAATGAAGAAGGTTATCATGGCCATTTTTTTTTTATTTGAACGGGTACATACATTCGAAGAAAATTGTTTCCTTACAACCATATACGGAAAAAAAGAAACTTCCTCTGTGCATTCCCGCGTTTTCTTGTAAAATTGAAGCAGTGTTTGCTTCTCGAGGAAGACGAGGAAAAATTATGCAGAGTTATCCGCCATTTTTGTTTTTAGTCTTCCGTCTTGTTTTTATCATTCAAGGATAAAATAAAGAAAAAAAATCAGGTTTCAGAAAAAAAAAGTCTTATATTTTAAGATTTTGCACCGAACGAACGGAAACGCACATAGAAGAAGAAAAAAACAGATTTAGGATTTCTGACTCATTACTTCACATTTTAAAAATACAAGCCTTTTTCTTGTGTTAATTCCTGACCATTGACAGGCATTTTCTTCCTATATTTCAATGTTTTTCTACAGTAAAACCACTTGCAATGAATATATATGTATATATATATATATATATATATATATATATATATATATGTATGTATATATATATATATATATATATATATATATTTACAGTATATATATATATATATATATATATATATATATATATATATATATATATATATGTATATATATATATATATATATATATATATATATATATATATATAGCGCTATTCTGTCAGTAATGTTTTCATTAATTCCTGACCGTTGACAATCTCTTCCTTCATCATTTTAATGAATTTCTACAATATTATCCGTCACTTTTTCTCTTAATCAGTTATGTGCCATACGAGGCAGTTTTTTTCCCGCAGTAGGTTGCCATTTCTTTCTATGGTAGACAAGTTGCCATCCAAGGTTAAAGAACCCGGTCTGTCCTGATGTTTTCTCATAGTTGGAGACGGGGAGAAGAAGAGGGTTCATACCTTCAAGGGTATTAGCACGTAAGTGAATGTAATGGATTCGACTGGAATTCGAACTCGGCTCTCCGATTCAGTTATGTGCCATGCGTGTTACACGCTTAGGCGATCATATATCTTTCGATACATGACTGACGAGGTAGATTTTCCCTTAGTAGGTTGCCATTTCTCTCTGAAGTACACCATTTGCCAATCAAGGCGAAAGAACCCAGTCTGTGCTACTATTTTACCCATAGCTGGAGGGAGAAGAATGTAATGGATTCAACTGGAATTCAAACTTGGCTCTCCAATTCCTCAATCCGATTTAATACTTATGTTAATTCCTGATCAGGGAACTTCGACATGTTGTAATGGTTAACAAGCTTGTCGCGCTAGATCAGTTTAAAACTATTTAATGAGTTCGATCCTCACTGGGTGCCCCATACGTTCCGCCTTGTACCACATCTAAGCTAAGCTTAAATATCACCTTTAGCGATGCGGTATTTACTCTGAACTAGGACGAGATGTGAGACAAGGTCTATTTTTAGGTGGGGATCCGAGCGCGTACACCCGGGACTGGAACAAAAATTCCCCTCAGCACCCGCAACCGTCGGTTGCGCTGGCCTCGGTGCGAGCACCGATCCCTCCCTCTGTTGCAATGGGAGGGCGCTGCCTTGGGCAGCTGTTCCCCAGGGCTGGGCACCTCTTCAGCATTATTTTCCTCAGTTGTCCCTCTGGTCTTTGACAGAGAAGCTCCTGGGCACACTCTGTCCAAAGACAGAGACGCAACTGAGAGATGATAAGTAAACGTGACCTTACTCAAAAAGAGTAAATTACATGCTATTACCGATGCATATACGTAAAATAAATAAGGGTTCCTTTATCTCAGTAAAGAATGGGATGAATTCTGACCTGTGGAGAAACTTATTCTTCATAATTGTTAATACGTTCTCTGTCAAAATCATCAACGAAAATGATTTAATTTCTTTGCCATAATGTTCAAGTTAAAACTAGGAAATATGAAATTAAAGTTCAACCTTTATAGTGCAAAAGAGTTAATTTTATTTGTTTTGTCAATTCCGGGTATTAAAAATAAAATAAAATCAGACCACTCACCCAAAGCTAGAAACGTCTGGAACTTTTCTTGAAAAGAGATTTTATTTAATGTTAACATTGGTAGCATACATGTCTTTTTCTTTCCTGTTTGACAATTGACTGCAAAACGCTTCAGTAATATTGACGAGATCTGCCATTTTTATCTCGTTAAATTGCTGAAATCTCGTAAGAATACCCTTATGAATAAGTGTTTATATTTATGTCCAACGCTAATTTTAATCTATTCCAGACATTCTCTATGTACGTCTCTTTCTCTCTTTGCCTCTATATCACGCACACACACAAACTATATATATATATATATATATATATATATATATATATATATATATATATATATATATATATATGTGTGTGTGTGTGTGTGTGTGTGTGTGTATAGGTAGATAGATATATATTGATAATATTAGTGGTCAATGTGTGTGTGTATAACATTTACCGGTCTGAATGTCCAATAAATTTTCATAAAAAATATTCCTCCTCCAACAGGATTCGAACCTGTATTCTATACGGAATCGTCATATAGCCTGACGTGCCTTAACCGATTCGGCCACTGAGGATCGTTCGGTTGGCAAGGTCGAATTTACTGCTTATAAACTCCAATCTTCCATGAATCTCTCACGTACATTCATAACTGCTCATGGCGTATCAAATGTTATTTAATACTGTTTATTAGAAACAGAGCATTTACTTAAATACTTGTATCTATAAAAAGAATGTTAAACATAAAAATGTCTTAAAATAATTGTCGGATTTGTCCATTTCATAATATTTATATATATAAATTCCAAAGAGGATAGAATCCAGGTAAAACTGATTGTCCAGGACAGAGCAAGAATATAATATAAAAGGCTCAAACACTAATATTATATGGTTATAATTTATTACACTGGAATCGTAATTACGATCAAATTGATCCGGCGTACAAATTCAGAAAGCCTTTTTGAATGTGTAGGTCTGATAAATTTGAGCGTAATTACGATTCCAATGTAATAAGTTATAACCATGGAATATTAGAGTTTGAGCCTGATATATATATATATATATATATATATATATATATATATATATATATATATATATATATATATATAATTTATTCGAAAATTATAACATAAATATGTTATAAAATCAATACAAAAATAGCCATTTTGTTTCAACACTTCTGGTGCCTTATCAAGTGATGGTGTTGAATTCAACACCATCACTTGATAAGATATATATATATATATATATATATATATATATATAGCGTGTGTGTTTGATAGAGAGGCAGAGAGAGAAAGAGAGAGGCAGAGCAAGATATGTACATCCATTCAACCTTTAATTATTATAACCAAGGTTCGTGGTCAGGTTTTTGGAATTCTCATATACTTATATTTTAATAGGGTACGCAGCTTAGTACAATAAATATTCTTTCATTTTTGGAAAAAGTTTTATTATTTAACATAAAAATGCTCCCACTATTTCAAAAACAGTTTAATGACTAAT
The DNA here is from genome assembly GCA_964036315.1 of Acanthosepion esculentum. NCBI lineage: Eukaryota > Metazoa > Mollusca > Cephalopoda > Sepiida > Sepiidae > Acanthosepion > Acanthosepion esculentum. Next base: position 8,869,658 of record OZ038504.1, read on the forward strand.
TTTGGGGAGAAGTGCAAATAGCTAATAATGTACCTTGTACAGTTGGTTTTACTAGTTTGTATCGCTTACTACAATGAATTTTCATTCATTTTCTGGGGTAGGGGGGATTAAAAGTTTTATTATTTAACATAAAAATACCCCCACTATTATAAATATAATAGCAGTGTCAACAGAAATATCGTCCTTTTGAAACACCGTTTTTTTTGTTTTGTTTTTTTCGTGCACGAAGAGTAAA
>OZ038504.1:8874892-8877392 GCA_964036315.1 Acanthosepion esculentum
TTCATGCTAGATGCAATCGTCAGCCAACCATTATATATATATATATAATATTTTTTATTTTAACAGTTAATATATACTCCTTGAAAATAGCTAAATGTATTGCCGAATGCGCTTGGGTACAAAGAACATTCGTACAGTTATTATATAATTTAACACCCGAAAAGAAAAACATTATTAGATCGCATGAGAAATTGTATAAAAGACTAAATAAAAGCACCTTGTCTGTCGTTTTCAATGAAATGAACATATATATATATATATATATATATATATATATATATATATATATATATATATATATATATATATATATATGTATGTATATATATATATATATATATATATATATATATATATATATATCACGTGTAACAGAAAAATTGTTCACATCATGTAACAGTATATTTATTCATCCTACAAAATGTTTAATATCTAAAAAATCACTAACTTTGTTTCTTTTCCCACGTTTTCAGATAAGACGAGTAGCCATGTTGACACCATTTTTCGTAAGAATCTCTGAAAATCCCTTTGAGTTATTCAGCTAAAAGGATGGCAGGATTTTTTTCTGGCGGGAAGCACATGTACAAGAAGAGAAATGGCTCCCGTCACGCAGAAGCGAATATCTAAATAACGTCTCTACTTTCAAATATTTAATTTAAAATGTTTAAATTAAAATATTTAAATCGAATGGATCTAATTTGTCGGGATTGGAATTGTTTTTTCAATATATAGATGACAAGCTTCTGAAGAGGTTCCGTTTTCTGGGGTTTCCTCTTTTCTTTTATCTTGAAAAATTAAATCAAAACAAAATCAACTTTGGTCACTTGATATTTAATCACCCGAATACGGAAGGAATTATTTTCCCGTTGTGAAATAAAACGTTTTTTTTTTAAACTAAAAAATATTTTCATAATTTGTTGAGGTTGGATATATTTTCTTTAGAAAAAGGTTCAAATGAGCGTTTCATATTTAAGATAAGAAACGCTCATTTGAACCTTTTCCTTTGAAGGTTTTCCTTCGGTCTCAAGAGAAGGGATCGAGGATGTGATTTTTGTTCTTTAAAAGGTTTATACGACCATTCGAAATTGATAATTGGATAATAGGTAATAACCCGTGCTTAATTGCTTTCCCAACAGTAAGAATGGCTGGTGTCTCCAAACAATTATTATATTAATGTTGTTTACATGGCAAATAAAAACAAATAATTATTAAATTCATATTTATTTCAAATAAAATAATTAGATACCCGATACAAATGAATACTGAACTTATAAGTGTGAACAGGGTAGACAGAAGAACCAAAAATAAGACGGGTAGAAAGGAATAGTAGAAACATCTTAGGTTGCATCTGGAAGCTGATAAACAGGTATTAATATAGGAAGATAGAGAGTGAGATAGATAGATAGATAGATAGATAGATAGATAGATAGATAGATATTAACAGACTGAGATAGATAGATAGATAGATAGATAGATAGATAGATAGATAGATAGATAGATAGATACATAGATATTAACAGACTGAGATAGATAGATAGATAGATATTAACAGACTGAGATAGATAGATAGATAGATAGATAGATAGATAGATAGATAGATATTAACAGACTGAGATAGATAGATAGATAGATAGATAGATAGATAGATAGATAGATAGATATTAACAGACTGAGATAGATAGATAGATAGATAGATATATAGATGGATAGATAGATAGATAGATAGATAGATAGATAGATAGATAGATAGATACATAGATATTAACAGACTGAGATAGATAGATAGATAGATAGATAGATAGATAGATAGATAGATATTAACAGACTGAGATAGATAGATAGATAGATAGATAGATAGATAGATAGATAGATACATAGATATTAACAGACTGAGATAGATAGATAGATAGATAGATAGATAGATAGATAGATATTAACAGACTGAGATAGATAGATAGATAGATAGATAGATAGATAGATGGAGAGCGCATAGATAGATAGATAGATAGATAGATAGATAGATATTAACAGACTGAGATAGATAGATACATGGGGAGCGTATAGATAGATAGATAGATAGATAGATATTAACAGACTGAGATAGATAGATAGATAGATAGATAGATAGATAGATAGATAGATACATAGATGGAGAGCGCATAGATAGGTAGATAGATAGATTGATAGACAGATATTAACAGACTGAGATAGATAGATAGATAGATAGATAGCTATTAACAGACTGAGATAGATAGATAGATAGATAGATAGATAGATAGATAGATAGATAGATAGATAGATATGAGCAGACTGCAATAGATAGATAGAAGCTGATAGACAGTTATTAATATAGGAAGATAAAGAGAAATTATGTATTTAGACATTAACCGAGTGAGATAGATAGATAGATAGATAGATAGATAGATAGATAGATAGATAGATAGATAGATAGATAGATAGATAATGAATTTGAGAAAATGCTTGCTGTGTCCGTAAAATA
>OZ038504.1:8882392-8917392 GCA_964036315.1 Acanthosepion esculentum
GTCTCTCCGCTCAGAGGTGGAATTACTTTTGAAGTTCTAATCTTTGGTTAAACAGGCAGTACCAAAAAAGCAGTAGATAGTTTGAATTCAGTACAATTCGAATAATTCATTATTTCTCCTAGATTGCTTTCCACCCAATGTTATAGTAGTACTTTTATCTTTATTTCTGACGGGTGTTTTTTTTTCTGTTTCTTAATTCTTTGCTTAGCTTCTGGAAGGCACCTTTCGCCATCCTAATACGCCTTGGAATTTCAGTGTTGCACTTTCTTTCTTCTGTTAAAGCGCTCACCAGGTGTTATGAAAACAGGCTATTTTACCCATAGCTGGGGAGAGCGAAGGGAATTAGCAAGTAAATGAATGTAAAGAACTCGACTAAAATTCGAACACGGCTCTTCGATTTCTCAATCAAAGCCGTTAACCCCACCACGCCTTCAATACGTTCAGAATCCTATTATATATATATATATATATATATATATATATATATATATATATGTGTGTGTGTGTGTGTGTGTGTGTGTGTGTGTGTGTGTGTGTGTGCGTACGTGTGTATGGAAATGTCATATGTGGTAAGAAAGACTCTGAAAGAGCTAGGCTATGAAAGAAGAGTTGAAAGAAAGAAGCCCTTGATTTCAGAGGTTAACAGGATCAGGCGTTTGGACAGGGTGAGAGAATTCGAGAGCAAAGATTATGAATTTTGGCAGTCAATAATTTGGTCAAATGAAAGTAAATTCTGCCAATATCCGAATTCAAGAGTTGTTTATGTTTGGAGAAATCAGAATGAAACACTGAATATCTGCAAGCGACCGTGAATCATGGAGGAATTGGAGTAATTGGGACGCTGTCTGGTTTAGAGGGAAATCTGAGCTGATCCTTGTGGACAAACCGTTGAATTGTCCAAAATACTGTCAAATATTAAAGAAAGGTTTACTCCCACTATTTGAAACCAATCAGATTGACAAGAATGTCTACTTTTTTCAAGAAGATGGAGCGCCATGTCATACGAGCAAAATACCAAAGGCCTGGAAGGAATCGCAAGGAATCAAGTCACTCCCATGGGTAGCCCAATGTTCTGACATGGATCGAATAGAGCACGTTTGGGAGCGTCTTGCCCGAAAACTGATGACTTACCACAATTTCCAGTCTTTAGTAGTAATAGTAATAGTAGTAGTAGTAGTAGTAGTAGTAGTAGTAGTAATTAGTAGTAAAAAAAGAGCCAAAAAGGGGAATATTAAAAAGGATAAAAAATAATATAATTTAATAATAAAAAATCCTTTGAAATTACTTTGATTTAATTAAGTTTGCGGCATTTTTCATCATGTATCCTCATTTTTTAGCGAATCTTTGGAGATATATATATATATATATATATATATATATATATATATATATATATATATATTGTGTATATTTAGGCAGCAATTTTTCATTGATGCATGTTTCATCAAATAATATAGACAGGTTTTGTCTATTTATTTTAAGTAAATTCCTTTCATAGAAGAGAAAGGACTACTCCCACTATTTAAAACCAATCAGATTGGCAAAAATGTCTACCTTTTTCAAGAAGGTGGATCGCCATGTCATACGAACAAAGTGGCTGGAAGGAATCGCAAGGAATAAAGTCACTGCCATAGGTAGCCCAAAGTCCTGACATGAATCCAGTAGAGAACGTTTGGGAGCACCTTGACCGAAAACTTACGTATATATATATATATATATATATATATATATATATATATATATATATATATATATGGAGAGAGAGAGAGAGAGAGAGAGAAAGAGAGAGAGAGAGAGTTTGTAGGCAAGCCCGGATGTAAAACCTTACATCCGGGCTTGCCTACAAACAGGATCGTTCATAAACATTTCCGACCCTCACCCGTAGATGTGCAGTTAAAATCCACTGAAACCAAGTTGCATCTTTGTTGTGAGTAAAATAGTTTTGTCTATATGATAAAATTATAATACATAAATATATATATATATATATATATATATATATATATATATATATATATATATATATATATATATATATATAGCATAATGACTTAGGAATTTTAAATCTGTATAAATATTTCAATAGTTAAAAAAAACTTTTTTAGATATAGTTAAAAAAAAACTTTTTAAACAACATCTAAAATATTACTAAAGTTAGATTTACGTTAGAAATATTCAAACACGGTTGCATTCCACATCACGTGACGTCCGCGTCTCGCGATGGACGCTACTTGTAAACAAATTTCTGAATACAGTTATTTAATTTATTTCTGACGAAAGATCGGGGCAGATCTGAAATATCAAATATATATATATAAAAAATTATAAATAAATACTTTCACAAAAAAATTCCGCCCGAGTAGTAATACCCGGACAACAACCAAATCGAGTTTGGGCCACGTTCGGCAGCACCGGACTGAGTCCCCCCGCGATCGCGGTGAGCGGTCCCACCCGTTTACCCCTGGGCGGTTTCACGTTCTCTTGAACTCTCTCTCCAAAGTTCTTTTCAACTTTCCCTCACGGTACTTGTCGACTATCGGACTCGTCCCGGTATTTAGCCTTGGATGGAGCTTACCACCCGATTTGGGCTGCGTTCCCAAGCAACCCGACTCTCGGATCGAAGGCCGTCGCGCGTCGTCCGCACCGAATGGGCCTGGCACCCGCCGCGGGCGGCCCCGATCGAGGGAACTCCGAACTACGCGAGACGAAAACGAGCGGCTGCCTTCGACCCATGCGCCACTCGTCGATTCAGTTTTTTTTTTTATTTGCAACTTTTCAGTTGTTTTCTCCATATTATATATATATATATATATATATATATATATATATATATATATATTAGCAGAGATTCTGTTTACATTGATATACGCTAAAATATGTAATTATTTGTATATTAATGGCTAGAAATGTTATTTTGTTACATATATTGATTGAATGATTAACGCTAAGAAGAATTATCATTGGGTAGAATGGTCTTTCCATTTTTCTAAGCATGTGTTTATCTATATCACAGTTTGTGTAACAAAAGATCCCGACTTGTCACTTCAATTCGAGAGTGTCGCCATATTTCCTACGAGAGCGAAACGTTTACAGCGTTCTCTTCTTTTCTTTTTTTATGGAAGAGCGTAGAAACTGGGGAACCGGAAGTTGTCTGTGATTGGACTGTAAAACGCCAGAGGAATCGAAGTGTCTTAGGTTTATCACGAGAAGTGTTGTAGGTGACGGATGATGAAGAAGTCGATATCCGAAGAGTATCGACTGGAGAACGGATGCGAGGTTGAAAGATTCGAAACTGCCAATGAAACACGGCGAAAAACAATCACTAGTGATGTATGCAAAAGTATTCAAACTGACGCATTTCACGAACACACACACGCGCGCACACACACACACATACATACATACATACGCACAAACACACACATATATACACGCTCACATACATACACACACAAACACAAACATACACATATACACGCACACACAAACACAAACACACACACATACATACACCCACACGAACAAATACACCTATACACACACGCATACATACGCACACATGCACAAACACAAACACAAACGCACATACATACATGCACACATACATACACGCACAAGCACAAACACACACATATACACACACACACGCAAAAACAAACACACATAATTACACACAAACATAAACACACACATGCATACAGACATACATACATGTACAAGCACAAACACACGCATATACATACACACACGCAAAAACAAACACACACATAATTACACACAAACATAAACACACACACATACAGACATACATACACGTACAAGAACAAACACGCATATATATACACACACACAGAAACACAGACACATAATTGCACACAAACATAAACTCACACACATACATACACTTATACATACACACATACATACACACAAAAAAACAAACACACACACATACATACATACAAACATAAAAACACACACATACTTACACACATATTTTATTTATTTATTATTTTTACACTAATGTTCACCCTCTACAAGGCTCGGGGGCCACTCGAGGTAGACGATTAGATTAGGAGGACATTTGTGTGTATAAGAGTGGAAGATAATGGTTAACCCTAGCCTTGAACAGGTTAAGATTGTAGTGATCGGGGAAGCATCCTGTTGGGAGTCGGTTCCACAGGGCAGAGGTTCGCGGGAAGAAGCCGTTCGAGTGTAACTTACTTCTGGAATATGGAGGGAATGTGGGTGGTTTGCTACAAAGTAAGTGGCTTGGAGGCTTCTTGCTGTGAAGGTTTGCCTCGGCGGGACCACGAAGTGTAGTTCGCCCGAGCACTTTCTGCAGAAGACGCGGTGGGGCAGCCAGGTGCTTGCCACATATGTATGTACACCCTTCTGCAAATTAATTGAAACAAAACGAATAATTCTACACTTATTTAATTTTTTTTCGTATTTTTCCAATGAAACATGAGCCAGTGTATATGTCACTACTTCGTATGTCCATTCCACGAAGACGTTCCTTGCAGATTAACCACAAATTCTCGGTTGGATTTAAATCAGGAGAGTTTCCGGGCCAGTCTATAGTACTTTGATTTGCTCAATGTTAAGGCATGCCAGTATGTTCGTGCGGCGTTACAATTTTCATACGCCACCTTGGAGTAATGTCCATCGCAGACAATGGTCGCAGGACAACTAATCGACAGTTGAGACAATAGTGTCTGGGCGTGATAAAAATATGATGCTATCACGGTGGCGTAATATTTTTCAAGGACAAACAAATTTCATCATACACCCCGAAAATAGATTCATATTACTACACACAACTGTAAATGACCTAATTATAAGGAAAATATGGAAATCGATTACACCCTGTCACTCAAGTGGGTCTAAAACTGACTTTATGATGAAAGAAAGGAAACTAAAGCGGTTGTTTCAATTAATTTGCACAAGGGTGTAGGCATGCAGTGAATATTGAAGTGAATGCGTCTGAGATAATGGACTAAAACATCATATGAAAGTTCAGCAAAAATATTACTGCAACATCTACTGCACGAGGCACCTGACGTTGCTGCATCTGCACGCGAGAGTGTAAGTCGCCAGCAGATCTAAAAAGGCCACATCTGTGCAGCCCACATTTTTGGATCGGTCAAGCGATGGCGTTACTCGAAATCGAGCCATAGCCAACGTCACGTATCAAGTTACACACATAATACATACAAAGTTATCGATATCTTTAAAAGTTATCGATATGTCTATATAAACTATCAGGTATAATTTGATATTGATCCAAAAATCGATATAATGCGAAGCTAAAAAGGAAATAAACTTATATTTTATGCATTTGCCGTTGTCTGAAGTTTTCAGATGATGAGTTTTCATTATTCCTCAAATAATTCGGCTTGGAACACTCGGCCGATTCCGTTATTTTTTATTTCTTTATTTATATTTCTGAGAGAAGTTGGCCATCTTCTTTATTTTTTTTAAATGACTGATGATATTATATAGTTCAGAATATTGTGTAATTTTATCTTACACTGGCAAAAAAAAAACAACATTCTGGAGATCACTGTGTTTGCAAGACTAGGCTTTCGCCAATTTTTTAACGGTAGTGAGCGTCTGACTGCTTTAAAAATCGACATTTAAAATCCTTAGATATAGACCTTGATGCATTTCGATGGCGCCACTAGAAAGATTTACAACTAACCCACGCAAAAATCAGAAAAGGAAAATGAAACAGATAGCCAGAAAGATTATGTTGCACCAAAACATTAAATCTTGCTTTCACGCCTTGAAAAAAAAAAAATGAAACAAATTTCTAAATTCTAGCTACAAAGAGGTGGGCCTGATATTCTTCTACTTCTTATTCTATGCGCTGAGAGCTCTTAAGACGTGTGCGATTATGCCTCTCCACACCTTCCGATCCTTTGTAGATCTTAGTAACGTTCTTCCTCTTGCCATCCTACCAACTCCCCGATTTGCTTTCCATTCCCAGGACAGAATTTTAGAAGGTTAGAGAGAGCGAAAAATTCATCTTAAATAAGTTTGAAAATTATCCTGGAATAATATATATATATATTGCACGACTCTTCGGCAGAATTGAGTCACTGTGTGTTTATCTAAATCTAAAAATAAACACGCTAAAATTCACCTTCATTCCTTGTCGATGACAATATATATATATATATATATATATATATATATATATATATATATATATATATATATATAAATATAAAAGTGGACATGGAAGTCAGCACTTAGAGGCGACAGTCTGTTTCATGCTAGTGCAATCGTCAGGCGACTAGTGCTGTTATTTTTCTCGTCTGTTTATATAAGGGTCAGTGGTGCATTAAGAGTAATCAGTAATGCACCACTGACCCTTATATAAACAGCCGAGAAAAATAACAGCACTAGTCGCCTGACGATTGCACTAGCATGAAACAGACTGTCGCCTCTAAGTGCTGACTTCCATGTCCACTTTTATATTTACACACGCTCTATCTCTGATATTGAGCACTTTACCCCATAAATATAGCACACTTTAAGACTATATTTCTGCATATATATATATATATATATATATATATATATATATATATATATATATATATATATATATATTGTATATTTAGGCAGCAATCCTTCGTTTATGCATGTTTCATTAAAAACAACAGACAAGGTACTACGCTTGAGTTTTTTTAAAATTTTTCTTGTGTTCCAACGAGAGCTTTCTTTACAGGACAAAGGGTGTGGAAGAACTGTCGAAATGTTTTATGTTTTCTTATAGCCGAAAGCGCTCGGAATCATAAAACATTTGGACAGTTCTTACACACCCTTTGTCCTGTAAAGAAAGCTCTTGTTCGAACACAAGAAAAGTTAAATAAAAAGCTCAACTGTAGTACCTTGTCTGTCGTCTTTAATGAAACATGCATATATATATATATATATATATATATATATATATATATATATATATATATATATACATATATATAAACGAAAATAACATCCTAATCATAGCTAAGGGTCGGAAGCTCATGAAGGATTAAAATAAATTTCATATATATATATATATTTATATTTATAAAGTTCATATATATATATATGAACTTTATATATATATATACATATATATATATATATATATATATATATATATATATTTATAAACTTCATATATATATATGAACTTTATTTTAATCCTTCATGAACTTTATATATATATATATATATATATATATATATATGTATGAACTTTATTTCAATACTTCATCAGCTTCCGATCCTTAGCTACGATTAATTAATGATGAACATGTCATTTTCGTTTATGATCGATTTCATCATGATTCTTCTGTTAAGCTTGGAGAGTAATTATACATTCTTATTGCTCAAAGAGGAACTCCAATAGTTTTATATAAGATTCGGAGAATGCCAGTAAGATATCTTTAATCATTTCTAAGATACAACGGTTTAGAGCTTAAACAAATGGACAATTTTGCTTTTATACAATTTGGACGTAATGTCATGAAATTTCGAGAAATTAAATTTTTCTTTTTAAATTTTTTTTTTATTAGCAGATCTACACGAAGAATATAAATTACAATTTTTTAAAACTCATTTCCCGAAAATCTGCTTCGAATCGTAAAAGACAAAATGCAATAAAACTATGACATTATTTTTAATTAGAAAAGGTTTTAATTGTTTTTATGAATAAGATTTATTATGGACACTATTGTCTCAGAAAAAAACATTTTTTCGATGAATAATATATTTTTAAAAAATTTTTTTACCTTTTTAAAAAATTTATTTATAATAATTATAATAATTTATTATAATAGTTTATTATAATAATTTATTATAATAATTTACATGTAAATCTTTTTTTTTAAATTCTGCATTACTTTAATTACTTTAGGTGATATTATTATTAAATAAAAATTATATTTACTAATCAAATATTGAAAAGCTTAATACAAATCATTTTGCACCAAGATTTTTAATATAATTTTTATCGTTTTTTATGTATATAAAATATTATATAACGTGGCCATATTTGAATGTATGGTTGACCATACACAACCTGATCAGAAAATAAGTGCAAAGACTAGAGTAAGTTTAAAGTCAACATTCCTAAAATGAGATTACGGTGAATATTTTCCCACATTTTTATGATTACTGAAAACTTAAAAATGATGTTCTTAAATTATGTTCTGTTTTTAAATTATATTTTAACAGATAAAATCTTCGTAGAACAATAATAAATGTGTCGACAGATTCATCAACAGTTGTTACGTGATTAATGCGGAACGAGACGTACGTAATCACCGCTCCATCGCTATATTGAGTTTGTTCAGTTTCTTCTTCGTCACCCGTTGGTGCAGTTGGTATGACGCTTGCGTTGTATCGAAACAATACGGGGTTCGAATCTCGGAATGGGTGCGCACTGCTGATGAGTTCTAAAATAGGACGAAACGGCTTTCTGCATTCTGTTGAGTCAATGAATTACGATAATACATATATCACTGACAGCGGTAACATATTCAGGTATATATATATACATATACATATTGAGTGGTATATCCATAACACTGAATATGTTAGCTCTGTCACTGATATTGAGCACTTTCCAATATATATAATATAGGCAGCAATCCTTCTTTCATGCACATTTCATTGAATACGACAGACAAGGTGCTTTTATTTAGTTTTTTATACAATTTCTCATGCGATCTAAGAAAAGAAAAATATTATTAGATCGCATGAAAAATTGTATAAAAAAACTAAATAAAAGCAGCTTGTCAGTCGTTTTTAATGATATATATATATATATATATATATATATATATATATATATATATATATATATATATATTATGTCATTCGCAGACAGTAGGGTCTCGCTACTCAGTGCTACTAGACAACCGAATACCTCAAACCTCTTAATTTGGTGTCAGTTAGAGATTCTACCACTGAGCCATATTCACTCGACAGAACGAGTCAGCCAAATCTAGCGTATTGTTTTTACAAACGTAAACAAAGGGCAAGCAGCCATAGTGCTCCATTCATTTTACTGAAGAGCTTTGCATTTACGCAGGTGACCGTTGTTTTTAGAATTAGCTTATCATTCAACAGTGCTAAATTGAAAATGTATTTTCATATATATAAATATATATATATATATTTAAAGACATTTTTATGTTTAACATTCCATTTTATAGATGGCAAGGTCGTATTTTTCTGCTTATAAACTTTCCAACTGAACGATCCTTAGTGGCCGAATCGGTTAAGGCACGTCAAGCTATATGACGGTTACATATGTATAGGATACAGGTTCGAATGCTGTCGAGGACGAATATTTTCTATGACAATTTCTCGGACATTCAGGCCGGTAAATGTTATTTAATACTGTTTATTATAAACAGAGCATTTACTTAAATACTTGTATCTATAAAAAGAATGTTAAACATAAAAATGTCTTTAAATAATTGTCGGATTTTGTCCATTTCATATATATATATATATATATATATATATATATATATATATATATATATATGATGTTGTTATCGATTACGCATGTCGGATTTAATTCATTAAATACTCGATTGGAAAACCTTTGGTGTTTTGATTTGCAAATAATCAAACCAATACGAAAGGGAAAAAGAGGTATAAAAAAGAAAGAGCCGAGAACATGAACGCCTGTCGAAAACAATCGTTCAGCATGCAGGTCCAAAGCCCAAAGAAAAAAAAACCCCGATACGATTACGCAACTTACTAAATAAAGTGCTCAATACAGTAAGTAGAGCAGACCTAGTTAAGCCCAGAGAGCCAGACAAACCTACCAAGGTTTCGCCTAAGCGGATCGTCAGGGAAGGCTGGCTAAAAAGGTTAAAAAGAACGGAATACCTAAACAAAAAACCACGTGATCAAAAAAAGAAAAAAACGAAAACAAAAACAAACAAACGAACAACGTGGGAGGGTTGGGGAATAACTATTTATTTAAGTAGAGAAAAAAAAATTGTAACGACAGAGGGAGGGGGTTAGAGAGAATACATATATATATATATATATATATATATATATATATATATATATATATACACACACAGGGTGTCCCAAAATAATGTATACACTCTTTGAATCGTTATAACTTATTCAATTTATGTATTTTGACTTCTAAATAAGATTACAAGAGAAAAGAATAAACATTTAAAGAATTTGAGAGTAAAATATACAACAAATATAGAAAATTAACTTTAATAAGATAAAAGCTACTTGGAGCAATGGCAGAATGTTCCTATAATGATGAGTTCACATCAAGTGCCCAAACTGGTTGCCGTTCTGTTCAATACACTTTTCATATCTTGAAGACATAGAACTACAAATGTTCAGTATCATTTCCTCTGGTATTTGAGCACATTCTTCTTCAATTGCTACTCTCATTTCGGCTGTAAACTTTGTTTTTTAGAAACCCCACAAAAAGAAATCCAAGGGTGTCAAATCTGGTGATCTAGGTGGGTATATTAACTGTTCCTCTTCTTGCAATCCATCTGTTTTGCATATTTTCATCCATATAAGTTCTCACATCACGGTAATGTATTATTAACTATTAATATTTAAAGAGTGTATACGTTATTCTGGGACATCCTGTATATATATATATATATATATATATATATATATATATATATATATATATATATATATATATATATATATGGTTATCATAGTGGAATTTAAAGCGTTTAAACTACAATCTTCAATGATTTCCCTATTATTAAATGTTGTTAAATACTGAATATTATAAACTGAGAATTTACTTAAATACTTGTGTCTATATAAATAATTATAAAATATCTTAAAATAATTGTCGGATTTTTGTCCACTTCGTAGTGTGTGACGTCATTTGTTTACGTTTAGATACACTTCGAGCAGATATGGACGTTCGATTAAAATCATGGAAAATTGTGGTTTAAAATCAAGAAAATCGACTTTGCCAACCAGACGCACCTCTGTAGCTAAGCTGGTATAGCATATCAGGCTTGGCATGCTACATATATACATATATATATATATATATATATATATATATATATATATATATATATATATATATATATATGTATATATATATATATGAATGGGTCGGATGTATATGTATATTTACTAATATATATATTTATATATGTATATTCACTAATATATATATATATGTATATATATATGTATATATATATATGTATATATATATGTATATATATATATCACAATCACTTGATAAGACACCAGAAGTGTTGAAACAAAATGGCTATATTTGTAGTGATTTTATAATATGTTTATGTTATAATTTTCGAATAAATAATTTATATATATATATATATATATATATATATATATATATATATATATATATATATATATATATATATATGAGTAAAAGAATTCTCAGACATTACAGGCTTTCCGAGATTTAACGTTTCATTGAGATATACCTAACGAAAAGACTGGTCGGGACCCGGAAAGAAATGAGTATATACCATAAATAATAATAATAATAATAATAATAATAATAATAATAATAATAATAATAATAATAATAATGATAATAATAATAATAATAATAATAATAATAATAATGATAATAATAATAATAATGATAATAATAATAATGATGATGATAATAATAATAATAATGATAATAATAATAATAATAAAAATAATAATAATGATAATAATAATAATGATAATAATAATAATAATAATAATGATAATAATGATAATAATAATAATAATAATAATGATAATAATGATAATAATAATGATAATAATAATAATAATGATAATAATAATAATAATGATAATAATGATAATAATGATAATAATAATAATAATAATAATGATAATAATGATAATAATAATAATAATAATAATGATAATAATGATAATAATAATAATAATAATAATGATAATAATAATAATAATAATAATGATAATAATAATAATAATGATAATAATAATAATAATAATAATAATAATAATGATAATAATAATAATAATAATAATAATAATAATGATAATAATAATGATGATAATAACCTACAAAACTACAATAATTGGCTTCAAAAGATACTTGGAAACTACAGAAGACTAGATGATGGTTTGTGTCAAAGAACATGAATGTAGTAAGCTTCTTTATTCCGTAATAAAGGAAGTCAACAAATTCAAAATGGAGTTTCAAATGGGCGCAGAAATACAAGTAAATACACCGACTGAAGCTTCAAAATACTTTATAAAGAAAGCAAAGACCAATGCAACCAAAAGTGCATCTTATTGATATGACAGTCCCTGCAGACTGCAATGTATCTTTGAAGATCTTCAAAAAGCTATCAAAATACAAGGATCTTGAAATCGAAATCTCAAAAATTTGGCACATGAGAACATCAATAATCCCTGTTGTATTTGGAGCACTAGGATTGGTTGGAAAAGATTCCAGTAGACTAATTGAAGGGATTCCTGGAAGTCCATGCCCCAGAGAGATACAAAAAATTGTTCTGACAATTACAGCCCACACTTTACGAAGGGCTTTATCTATGTAAAATATGTGTTTTTTTATTTATTTTATTTTTTGTTTTTTTTGTCAGTGGAAAGTGTCATGATGCCATTTCTAACCTTAGGTCACTGGGCGGGACCCGGAAAGAAATGTGTAAACGCCAGAAATCAAAGGAAATAAAAATAATTATAATAAGAATTGAATCATGTATAGACTTTAGATGCGTGCATGGAAGAAGCTCTTGGGGAAAGGTCTTTTAAAAAAGAAAAAATACCCATCTTGATATATAATATATATAACATTTTAATAATATAATGATTATCGTTTATAAATGAGATATCATTAGAATCGTTTATAAATGCGATAAAGTATGAAGCTTTCGAATAAACGTTGTGTAAATATGAAAATACTTCTGATACATCCTTATAATTTATTTGCCTATTTAAATCGAATATCGCAAACACCCGCCTCCCGGGGAAAAAGGACTGCTATCTGATTTGTTCTGTCTTTATTTAATTTCTTTAGGAGATGGGTAGTATTTCCGGCAGTGTTAATGGATTGATTGCAAACTAAAATAATCGTTGTACATACGACTTTCCTTCAGAAAACACTGCCAGTAAAAATGAAAAAAAAAAAGAACGAAAAAAAAATGAAATGTCTGTTTTTATAATTTATTTGATCATTTAATTCGAATATCAGGATGTGAACAAGAAGGGGGCTTATACTTAACAGCAGGAAGAGGCAGCTGAAATTTCTGGGACACGTAATGAGAAAAGAGGGTCTGGAGAATCTGATACTCACAGGGCGGGTAGAAGGAAAGAGGGACGAGGGAAAGCAACGCATGACATATCAGGCGGGCTTGAGAAAGTGGATGACAGAACGTGGTCCGAGGGAGGTGGCAGACGGACGAAACTTATTGAGAGCTACAAGAGATAGAAGGAAGTGGAGACCCATGATCGTCTAAAATATGATCGCACATAAAAAGAAAAAAAGAAATCGAATATCAGTAGCACCCCCCCCCCCCAGGGGAAAAGGACTGCTATCTGATTTGTTCTGTCTTTATTTAATTTCTTTAGGAGAGGGGGTATTTCCGGTAGTGTTAATGGATTGATTGCAAACTAAAATAATCGTTGTAAATACGACTTTCCTTCAGAAAACACTGCCAGTAAAAATGAAAAAAAAAAATAAAATAAAAGGAAAGAAAAGATATTTGAATGTAAATAACGTAACCTCTGACGATAAACATCTAAAAAAAAAAAGGAGTTTTTAGGGCTTTAAAAATCACAATGAAAAAAAAACAGCAAAACATTAACAGCTACTCTGATTTGTAAAAGCATTTGCGACACATACCTTAAAAAATACCTCTGGCTAAATTTTTATAAGAAAATTAAATTTCAGTTAATATCACAAATTAATGGAATCGTTGCATACAGTGATGCTTGCAATTCTGGCATCATTAAGAAAGAACAAAAAAACGCTCATTTCATTTGAAATCGATTAAATTTAATTTTTTCTTCGGATTGTAAAGTTTGCCAACGGCCATTGAAAGGTGCTCTGAAAGTATTGCTTCTTCATATCATTCGCTTTATTGAATCATATTTTTAGCTTTTGTTACAAACTTTCAGGGTCGAATGGTGTAAAAATGTTTGAGAATGTTGTAAAAAACAGCCAGAGAGTAAAAAAAATATGGCGTAAAACTTGGAATAAGATAATAATCAAAAAGAAGACAACAATTTTCATTATTATTATTATTATTATAATTATTATTATTATTATTATTATAATTATTATTTTCATTATTATTATTATTATTAATAATAATTTGATTATTATTATTATTATTATTTTCATTATTATAATTAGTGTTATTTTCATTATTATTATTATTATTATTATTTATTATTATTATTATTTTCATTATTATTAATATTATTAATTTCATTATTATTATTATTTTCATTATTATAATTATTGTTATTTTCATTATTATTATTATTATTTATTATTATTATTATTTTCATTATTATTATTAGTATTATTATTTTCATTATTATTATTATTTTAATTATTATTGTTATTATTTATTATAATTGTTATTATAATTATTTTAATAATTATTATTATTATTTTCATTATTATTATTATTATTATTAATTTCATTATTATTATTAATATTTTCATTATTATAATTAGTGTTATTTTCATTATTATTATTATTATTTATTATTATTATTTTCATTATTATTATGTATTATTATTATTATTATTATTTATTATTATTATTATTATTTATTATTATTATTTTCATTATTATTATTATTTTCATTATTATTGTTATTATTTATTATTATTGTTATTATTATTATTTTCATTATTATTATTATTAATTTCATTATTATTATTATTTTTTCATTATTATAATTAGTGTTATTTTCATTATTATTATTATTTATTATTATTATTATTTTCATTATTATTATTTATTATTATTATTATTTATTATCATTATTACCATTATTATTATTATTATTATTATATTTCGAGTTCTGCTTTGGTCACACGACCTACCAATTTTGCGGGAAGACCTAAGGCAGGTAGACTTCTGTTGTTATGGCAACATACAGAACAAATATCAAATATACAAAGAGTACTTATATTTTCCTATTACTCGCATCTAAAATTTTCATGTGGACTCGTAGAGTTAGTCAATGTTACAGTCACACGATCATCCGGCGGTGAAAGAGGCAGTAAGACACACATTTGAAAAAAGGTTTCCCCCGTATCTAGTATTATTATTATTAATAATAATAATAATAATAATAATAATAATAATAATAAAAATAATAATAATAATAATAATAATAATAAAAATAATAATAATAATACACCGGCTGAAGCTGCAAAATAAAAGAGAAAGCAAAGACAAATGCAACCGACCAGATACAGAAACAATGGCAAGATAAACCGCTTCGTGGCCAATACTCTGCCCGTACCAAACAAGCTGACTTAGACAAAAACCGTACCCATCAGTGGCTACGTAGTGAAGGGTTAAAAGCTGAAACTGAAGGTTTTATCCTTGCTGCACAGGACCAATGCTTGTTAACTAGGAATTATAAAGCACATATACTAAAATATTGTGTTAGACCAAAATGCAGATTCTGTGATAAATATCCAGAAACCATTGATCATCTTGTATCAGGTTGCACGGTATTGGCACCCACTGAATATAAAACCCGGCATGACAGAGTGGGCCAATATCTGCACTGGAAAATATGCAACTTCTACGGGGAGGAAACTGAAAGAAATTGGTATGAACATCACGCAGACCCGGTTACGGAGATAGGACCTGTTACAATTCTATGGGACTATACAATACACACTGACAGAACAATCAAAGCCAACGACCTAGACATTGTTATTAGGGACCACAAACAAAAATGTGCCTCCTTATTGATATGGCAGTCCCTGCAGACTGCAATGTATCTTTGAAGATATTAAAAAAGCTGTCAAAATACAAGGGACCTTGAAATAGAAATCTCAAAAATGTGGCACATGGGACCATAAACAATCCCTGTTGTAGTTGGAACCTTAGGATTGGTTGGAAAAGATTCCAGTAGACTAATTGAAGGGATTCCTGGAAGTCCGTGCCTCAAAGAGATACAAAAAATTGTTCTGACAAGTACAGCCCACACTTGACGAAGGTCTATACCATTTCTAACCTGAGGTCTCTGGCCGGGACCGGGAAAGAAATGTGTAAACGCCAGAAATCAAAGAAAATAATAATAATAATAATAATAATAATAATAATAATAATAATAATAATAATAATAATAAGAAGAAGAAGAAGAAGAAGAAGAAGAAGAAGAAGAAGAGAAAGAAAGAAAGAAAGAAAGAAAGCAAAGACAAATGCAACCGACTAGGTATAGAAACAATGGCAAAATAAACCGCTTCACGGTTAATAATCTGCCCGTACCAAACAAGCTGACGTAGACAAACCCCAGGGGGTGAAATGATTTTAAAAAATGGACAAAGTATTTAACAATGTTCAACAATAATTCGACAGTATATCTGTCTTCTTCAAATTATATTTACAAATTGCATCCAAATATAAAAGCATGAAAAGATATTACACAAAATTACTAGTCTTTGTAGAAACGTCGTTTCTTTTGAGAAAACGGCTGTAGTTGTAATCAACAGGTCAAAACAAATGTAAATCTGCTTTCAGAATATATGACAAACGACTGTAATTTCGAGGAACATCTTAAGGTCCAAATTCTTAAAAAATATTCAGAATCTATTAACCTTTCAGCCCTTAAAACGCCGAGGATAGGTACATATGCTAACTGCTAACGCAGATTCTGTGATAAATATTCAGAAACAAGTGACCATCTTGTATCAGGTTGCGCGATATTTGCATCCATTGACTATAAAACCCGGTATGATAGAGTTGGGCCAATGTCTGCACTGGAAAATTTGCAGTACTTACGTTGAGAAAACTGCAAGAATTTGGTATGAACACCACCCAGACACGGTTACAGAGATAGGACCCGTAACAATTTTATGGTACTACACAAAACACACAGACCGAACAATCAAAGTCTAATTGATATTTAAAAACTAATTAATCTTATATATATATATATATATATACATCTTTATATATAAAAGTGAACATTGAAGTCAACACTCAGAGGCGAAAGACTGTTTCATGCTAGACACAATCACCAGGTCTGATGATTGCGTCTAGCATGAAACAGTCTGTCGCCTCTGAGTTTTGACTTCAATATACACTTTTATATTCACATATGCTCTATCTATGATTTTGAACACTTTATTCCATAAATATAGCACACCTTAAAACTATATTTCTTCATATATATATATATATATATATATATATATATATATATATATATATGGACATTTCATTAAAAACGACTGACAAGGTGCTTTTATTTAGTTTTTTATACAATTTTTCATGCGATCTAATAATGTTTTTCTTTTCGGATGATAAATTATATAAAAACTGTCCGAATGTTCTTTTTATCCGAGCGCTTTCGGCTATACATTTAGCCATTTTTAAGGATTATATTTTAACTGTTAAAATTAGAAATAGTTTGTTATATGTATGTTTTATAAAATGTTTCATTTTTTTGTTTCAAAACACGGTCAAGATATTATGTTTAAAGGCTAAAAATAATGGAAGCCTTACTAATAAAAACAAACAAACCAACACTTAATAATATTGACTTTGGACATGGACATATTATCTTGACCGTGTTTTGAAGCAAGAAAAATTAACATTTTATAAAACATACATATAACAATCTATTTCTAATTCTAACCGTTGAAATATAATCCTTGAAAATGGCTAAATGTATAGCCGAAAGCGCTCGGATAAAAAGAACATTCGGACAGTTTTTATATAATTTATCATCCGAAAAGAAAAACATTATTATATCGCATTAGAAATTGTATAAAAAACTAAATAAAAGGATTGCTGCCTAAATACACAAATATATATATATATATATATATATATATATATATATATATATATATATAAATATATATATATATATATATATATAAATATATATATATATATATATATATATATATATATATATATATATATATATATAGAGAGAGAGAGAGAGAGAGAGAGAGAGAGAGAGAGAGATTATCTGCCTCGTAAGATGTAGCGAAGAAAAAGCTGTTACCTCAAATGACAACCTTGGAAGGGGCTTTTAAGAATATCGTCTTATTTCCAAAGACAAATAAAGGGCAATTTTTATTATTATTCTTAACAATACTTTTAGGTTTAATACTCATTCGAGAGTCTGTTAATATGTAATTCATATTTTATGGTTTTGTTCTTGATGAAGAAAGAAAAAAAAACAATATCAAACGATTGTCTTTGATTTTCTTTTCCTGATTCGCTGATTCAAGAAAGAAATTCTTCGGCGAATCCTGATCTCCGCAGTAAATGAAAAATTTATTGACTATTCCTGATGGAAACGAGTCTACAGAGGATTTGGCCGGCTTATCGAGACTTAGGTGAGATTTCGACTGAGCGAGAGAAGTCTTCTCTTCAAATAGAGTTGGTTGGGAATGGTAAAATTGTGTCATCTGGTGGCCGTGCCTAATAGCATCGTGAGAATTTTTGATCTCACACTGGAACGAACTTATATTAATGCTAATTACGCACCTGCTTGATAACAATTAAATGCTGATACATAAAAGGACCCCACCCAGTCCTAGTGACTGATACCGTATTTTAACTGATACTAATACTTATGGTGTAGTAACAGTATGCGTAATGGTAAAATATTCGACATATAATTCTTCCATTTCGACCAGCATTTGATGTTGCTGCCATATCTGGTCTGGTGTCAGTACTATATATATATATATCTATCTGAAGATTCTTGACAAAAATCCAAAGAATCGTCTGTAATATAATCGAATTTTTTTTTTATTATTCATCGATATATATATATATATATATATATATATATATATATATATATATATATATATATATAGGTAGCTGTAGTTCTCGAATATTGAGAGCAGCGTTTTGGAGCTCTCATGAAATAAAAATATTACCTATGGGATTTTAAATGTTCATTATTCTTTCGGAAGTAATAATTTTGCTCTGTCTTTTAACATAGAGCTCTTCCTGGATCTATACCCTCCTGGAAATTCAATACGGATTACCATATTGTATCATTACTATATATATATATATATATATATATATATATATATATGTGTGTGTGTGTGTGTGTGTGTGTGTGTGGCTTTATTAAATATGACAGACAAAGTGTGTTAAGTTTTTATATAATTTCTCATATGATCGTATATTTTCCTTTTCCGTACATAAATTATACAAAAACTGTTGTATGTTTCCGACAGCTTTTCGCTTATACCTTTCGCCTTTTTCAAGGAGAGAATATATTTACTCTTAACTAGAAATGCATTGGTGCATGTATGTATTCAGTATTTTAGAATGTTTTATTTTAAAAACACGGTCAACATGTTATGTCCATGTTCATAATTGATATTATTGAGTGTATTTTTTTGTTTTCATTAATAAGGCTTCCATTATTTTTAGTCTGTTTTTACCTGTGGCTGAGGGTATTATATTTGTATTATCAACAAGTATCTTAAGAACAGGGTCTCCATGAGTATGTAAATGAGACCTAATTGAGCTATGGTCGAAAAGATGTAGCGTAAGTCTTCTTGTTAAAAATGTTGTGGTGTGGCTAATATAATTGTTTACGAATTTTGATTGACCAGGAACACAATTCCTTAATGGACATTTAAATTCGTAGATATATATATATATATATATATATATATATATATATATATATATATATATATATATATATATATATATGATAAAATTTTAGTTTTAATTTAAAATTGTTTTATTCATCAATACATATATATATATATATATATATATATATATATATATCCTTGTTAAAAACCAGACACGTATATGCAATGTAATTGCCCCTGATCTGGCATCTCGTCTGCAGTCGCTCTCTCACAGACGTGCCTTCACCTCCCTCTGTTTTTTTTTGCAAATTCTTTCAGGGTAACTGTTCCAATGAGCTTCTTTCGCTGGTTCCCAGACTTCATGAATTTAAGCGTTCTACTAGGCTGGCATACCGTTTCCACCCCTTCACTGTTGAAACTGTTAAATGTAGCCGTCTCTTCTACTCCAATAGCTTCATGTCTCGCACTTCTTGCCTGTGGAACTCCGTCCCCATTTCTTGTTTCCCTGATAGCTATAATCTCCAACTATTCAAATGTAATGTCATTCGACGTCTCCAGATGCCCTGATCTATCCCCTATCCTTCTCTTCATCCTTTCCTCTATCACTCCTATTTGCTCTCGCTCCACGCTCTGTAACCCCTTGCATTCTAGTGGCTTCCTGTTTTTCTTGGGGTGAAACGCTTAAATATATATATATATACACACACACACACACACACACACACACACACACACACACACATATATATATATATATATATATATATATATATATATATATATATGATAAAATTATAGTTTTAAATTATGTTATTTTTATGGCTAAAGGTGATCACTATCAATTTGGTATGTAAATTGAAACTCCTACGGAAGATAAAACAAATATACTCAAGCAACGAGATTCTGCAAATTCATATATATATATATATATATATATATATATATATATATACTAGCAGCATGGCCCGGCGTTGCACGTGCTTAATTCAAAAATCGTACGACTCATACAGCAATCGCTATCACATGACTTAAAATATTTCTTTTCTTCCTTGCCTTTAAAGGAGTGCCCTTTGCCGTGCTGATGTTGATACATGCCTTACTTCTTGTCTATCTCACAATGCGAATTTTTTCTAAACTCTATACTAAACATGAAATCTCTTACGAAAAAAGAACTAAACAAAATGAACACAAAACGATCAGCTTTAAAAAAGGACTCGTAACTGGAAAAACCGAATGAAAAAAGAATGTTAACAACAAATACTTTTTTACACCCAACCCAGTTCTGCGGAATCAGAATTAAATTTGAGTTTAAGCAAGTGTATGAGCCAATTGGAGTAAAGTGCCATGCAGATTTAAATTTTTCCCACTTCTGACGAATGCAGTTATCGATTTTTTTGCATGCTAGCATGCTAGTTAGCATTCGTGTCAGTCAGCTGTTGGCTCTCACGCTGGCCAATAGAATCTTCCTGCCTATTCGTGGCAGCCAGCTATAGGCTCTCACTCTGGGCAGAAGAGAATGGCTGCAAGCTACATGAAAACTGCCGTAGAAGCTTGAAAAAAATCGATTATTTCCACTATCGATGGGAGTTGGGAATTGCAAAGTCGGTCTTGGCCTTTTCCCTAACTTGGAGCATGTGCATGTAAATGTTGGTGCAAATCCGTCGAAAATTCCGGCTGTGCATTCGGTACACACACACACACACACACACACACATACACACACACACACACACACACACACACACACATCCTGTTTTATATATATATATATATATATATATATAATTCGTAATCAAGAATATTTACTCAATAGTAATATCTGAAAAATGAACTCTAAATTACGAATTTTAATTCCAATTTTTTTACATTTTAAAGATCATGTGATATGAGTATACAATGTTTTGACTTTCGTAGGAGGGATCAATTGACAATTCGAATCCATTATTAATTTTTATAAGATTTCTTTCTTTTTTTTATTATTCGTGATCTTTTTGTTTTCACCCTGTAAAAGGCCCGGATACCTCTCGAGGCAGAGGGCTACATTGAAGCATTTTATTCGGATAGTCGAGGTTAAGCCTAGTTTTAAAGGTTAAGACTGTAGTGATCAGAGAAACATCCTATTGGGTGTCGGTTCCACAGTACAGTGGTTCGCGTGAAGAAGCTGTTCGAGTGGAACTTACTTCTCACCGATGGGATAAATGTGGGTCGTTTGCTACTATGGGAGTGGTTCAAATGAGATTTATTGAATTTTGCATATTTTAGTAGGGGCCTCTACATAGTCTTAGCGAATGAAACTAAGCAGGATTTTTTTACAGCGATGTTCACTGTTTACAAGGCTCGGGGGTCACTCGAGGTAGAGGTTTAAGTTAGGAGACCATTTATGTGTATAGGAGTGGAAGATACCTGTTAACCCTAGCTTTGAACAAGTTAAAACTGTAGTAATCAGAGAAACATTCTGTCGGGAGTCAGTTCTATAGGGCAGTGCTTCGCGGGAAGAAGCTGTTCAAGTGGGACTTACTTCTCACCTGTGGAATACGGAGGAAATGTTGGCGGTTTGTTACAATCTAAGTGGCATGGCGGGTCCTAGCCGTGAAGGGCTGAAATGGCGGAACCATGGAATATAGCTCGTCCGAGCACTTTCTAAGGAAGTAGCGATAGACGATAGAGCAGTGAGAGGCTTGCCACATCCCGCTTCTGTATGTGCGCGCGTGCGTGTGTGTGTGTGTGTGTGTGAGAGAGAGAGAGAAAGAGAGGGAGAGAGGTTGATGGGTGTGTTTCTGGTCACAGTTCCTATTGCACAAGCTCACCGATTTCTAAATAGAATAGATACACAGAGTTTTATTAGCAGATTGGAAAACGTCTAAAATATTAAGCGTTCTTTCACTTTGTGAATATCGTCGAGAAAAAGGAAATATATATTCACATGTTTACGATTCATACCTGTACGCTGGTTTAAAAAAAAAAAAACAGAAAAAGAAAACAAAAGAAAACATTGTGCAAAGCAACCTGTTCGGTTTGTACACTCCCTAGCAATTTTGACTGCGTGATTCAACTAAGTTAAAAAAAAAAAAAATGAAAAAGTAAAAAGCAAAAAAAAAAAAAACAATGAAAAAAAAATGGAAACCATCCCAGTTAATCGATCTTTCATGACGACAACAGAAAAGAACGAAATAACATTGAGTATTGAAAGCTTGTTCTATTGGTTGATTCGCACGGACGATTTTGTCACGTGTCACTGGGGCGCGTTTCAGTGAACGGAAAACATCAAACATATTTTCCGGAACTAATTCCGAGTCACGTAAGTTAGGATTTCCAAGGATTCTAAGTCAGGTTTATTGAAATGTTTTCGTATCCCGTGACAAATTTAACAGAGTTCAAAAGATCTGGACCGAGAAAATGGTGCTTAAATGTCACTCCTAAAACCACACACTATTTGGATTAAACATTAAAGGCAAAAAAAAAAGTGTTACTGTAAAAAATGGTTTTAACACGCGGGGTACAAGTTCAAGGACTGATTAACTGATTTGTTTTCTACATCTTATCAATACTTTGCAGGTCATTTAAAACAAGAAAATAATTTTTGTGCCGTACGGTGACCGTTAATAATTAAATATAACTCAAGACTTCAATGTTAAAATAAAAGAATATTTAATTACAACCGGAAATAAATACTTAACAAGAACAAAGAATGCCGAAGCGCACAACGACCGAAACGTTTTGAATATGGCAATAGAGACGAGAACAACAATCCGAACAATGTAAATAATGTAAATAATCTGGAACTCAATATATTATTTACTACAAAAAAGTTATTTTTGTGCCGTACGGTAGCCGTTAATAATTAAGTATAACTCAAGACTTCAATGTTAAAATAAAAAAAATTTTTAAAGCCGAGACCCTCTTAATTTGCATAAAATTTGAATTTGTTCTCAAATCAACAAATTCCTTCTGTTTGTTAAGCATATTCACAAATTTTTCTTCTCTACGTGAAAATGGGTTTACAAATATAAATATTCAGTCTTTTTGCTATTTTCCCGATTGTAAAAATGAATTTTTGTTTACTATCATTTTCTGCATTTCTCTTGTTCATTTTCTTTTGTATCGTGTGATGGAAAATGCAGTTTTGAAAAATAAAAAAAAAAGAATTCTCACAAAGAATAAATAAAGCACAACTTTTTAGAATATATTGAAAACTGATTAGCAAAAATCACTTGGATCTAAACCACTGGTTTCGTTTCGTCTCATCTCGTTTCGTTTCGTAGTTTTATTTTACGGCTTATCAAATCCTCATCAGCCATTTTAAAGGCGAGACCCTCTTAATTTGCATAAAATTTAATTTGTATTTTTTGTACACAATCATATGGTATCAGCTATTTTTTTTTTCAATCATATAGTATTAGCTATTTAATTATTTTTACGCAATCATATGGTATCAGCTATTTTTAAACGCCCCAATCATATGGTATCAGCTATTTATTTATTTTTAACGCAATCAAAATGCATCAACTATTTTATTTTCATGCAATTACATGGTATCACTACTTTTTAACGTAATCATATATATATATATATAAATATATATATATATATATATTAAGACATTTTTATGTTTATACATTCTTTTTATAGATACAAATATTTAAGTAAATGCTCTGTTTTATAATAAACAGTATTAAATAACATTTACCGGCCCGAATGTCCGAGAAATTTTCATAGAAAATATTCGTCCTCCGACAGGTATCGAACCTGTATCCTATACGGAACTGTCATATAGCCTGACGTGCCTTAACCGATTGGGCCTTAGAGCAGCATTTCGGTTTGCAAGGTCGATTTTACTGCCTTTAAACGACAATCTTACATAATTCTCTCACGTACATTCATATCTGCTCAATGCGTATCCAAATGTAAACAAATGACGTAACACATTATGAAATGGACAACGTCCAACAATTATTTTAAGACATATATATATATATATATATATATATATATATATATATATATATATATATATATATATATATGTGTGTGTGTATGTGTGTGTGTGTGTGTGTGTGTGTGTGTGTATTTAGGCAGCAATCCTTCTTTCATGCTTTTTTATAAAATTTTTCATGCGATCTAAAATGTTTTTTCTTTTCAGATGATAAATTATATAAAAACTGTCCGAACGATATTTTTATCCGAGTGCATTTAAATGTCCATTAAGGAAATGTATTGCTGATCGCTCAAAATTCGTAAATAATTATATAGGCTACACTACAACATGGTTGACACGCAGACTCACTCTACACCTTTCTGACAATAGCTCAATTAGATTTCATTTAAATATTCATGGAGACCTTCCAGACACTATTCGTAACATACTTGTTGACAGCACTAATATAATAGCATCATCTACATGCAAAAAAGGCTAAAAATAATGGAAGCCTTATTAATAAAAGCAAAAAAAAAACAACACTTAATAATATTAACTATGAACATGGACAGAATATCTTGACCGTGTCTTGAAAAATTAAAACTTTATATCAATACATACATGCAACAGACTATTTCTTATTTAACAGTTAAAATATTTAATCCTTGAAAATGGCTAAATGTATAGCCGAAACCGCTTGTATAAAAAGAACATTCGGACAGTTTTTATATAATTTATCATTTGAAAAGAAAAAATGTTATGAGATCGCATGAGAAATTGTATAAAAATCTAAATAAAGGCACATTGTCTGTTGTATTCAATGAAATGTCCATATATATATATATATATATATATATATATATATATATATATATATATATATAAAGTCACTATTTAGCGTTGATTGATCGGTGACGCCCTTCAATCGAAAGTACGTTGAATCTAATGATGGTTTCCCCTACTAAGGAGGGAGCGTATGCGAATCCTGCCGGAGGGTGCGTATTTAAGTAGACGAAAATAAATGTACTGTTAAACATAAACGGAACGTCTGTTCAAATACGAGTATCCACTTAGTATAGCGTTTAAAATTATGAAAATCTGTCGGAATAATAAATAATTACTTCTTTAGAAATACATATATATAGACCCCCTAAATACATACATATATATAGACGCCCTACATATATATATATATATATATATATATATATTTCCCGCACCCAGATTCCACAGACAGCCTAAAGCCACACGTGACAGAATGCTAAGCCGAAGAATGGTTACACGTTCCTCTGATGTTTCCCCTCCCCACAACCTTCTAGAATCGAAGCTAACATGTCTGCTCCCCCCGCCGTCTATGAAGTGGCGTTGGGGTCTGAGGGGCTGTGGCGATAGAAAACGCAGTTTACTGCGTGGGACAAAGAAGAAGCATGTCTCTTGGTTTCAATATCATAATTTTTTCTCCTTCTAATAAGACTATTCTTTTGGAAATATCCATACTGATTACTAATATAATGATTATATATATATATATATATATATATATATATATATATATATATACACACCCTTTCTCTCTCTCAGCTGTTATTTTGAATTTTGAATATATATATATATATATATATATATATATATATATATATATATATATATATATATATATATATGGAGAGAGAGAGAGAGAGAGAGGAAGAGAAAGACAGAGAGAGAGATTATTTACATTATTCGGACTGTTGTCCTCATCTTTATTGCTATATTCACGTCGTTTCTGCTGTTATACGCTCCGGCCTTATTATTAATTTAACGCAAAGCTGTTTTCTTTTGCCATAGCATGGTATGACAACACAACTATGAAATTGAGACAAATTTAAATTCATGGATCAGAGACACCTTCAGTGACAGGATAAACATTTTATACAAAAAAATCAAGTGATATACAGAGTGATAATCGTTAATACTGACACATTCCCTTATTCATTTTCAAAATATTTCGCAGTACATGTTAAATCCAATGAGAGAACGGCATTCAGAGCTCATTCAGAAAAAAAAATCACCTGCATTAGAAAGTACTTAACTCCTTCGGCAATGCTTTATCTTCTCCAAGAGTCAGATCAGCCCCCCAAACAAAGGGGTATTGCTGCCACGCCCCAATCCTTACTCATCAGCCTTGACAGAATTCAAAAACATTTACGCGGTCTTGTATTTGTTGTATGTGTTCAAACCTATTTTCCTCCCAGCAACCTTTTTCCCCACAGTCGCAATGTTTCAAATCTATCGCTACTCGATCGCTTCTTCCATGGAAAATGCTGCGATAACCTTAATTCTTTAACGCCACTAGCTTAGACCCCTACAACCATGGCTTGTCTTGCTATATCCGCAGAATTGAATCACCCCCATTCGCTACGTATTCCTTTAGTTAGACGGACGTTTCACTTCGAAAGCTTCCTCCTAAACTCCTGCGTGGATACTTTCTCAACCACTAAAATCTTAACTTAAAAAGTCTATGGACAATATTTATCCATCCAACATATCCTCGTAATCTTCACTTCTTACTTCTGCTTTATTAGGTTCAAATCACACGATTCATTCAGTAAATCTCTACGTTGAATCCTTACTGGGCCTTTGTTCAAGAAGGAAAAGTCTGGGTCAGGGTAGCGAGCTATTAGTCAGGATATTTTGTGAACGTTTTACTAAGTTTTGCATATGAGACATAAACGAAGAAAACCGACACGTCTCCCGCACTCAGATTCCCCGGACAGGCTAAAGCCTCACGTGGCAGAATGCTAAGCCGAAGAATGGTTACGCGTTCCTCTAATGTTCTTCCCCCACAACCTCCTAGAATCGATGCTAACATGTCTGTCCCTCTTGTCTATGAAATGGCGTTGGGGTCTGAGGGGCTGTGACGATAGAAAACACAATGTACTACGTGGGACAAAAAGAAAATGGCTTTTGTTTTCAATATAATTCTTCTTCTATTAAGAATATTCTTTTGGAAATATCCATACTGATTATATATTATCATTATATATATATAGGAGGCACGGTAGAGTAATGGATAACGGCTTGGATTGAGGAATCGGAGAGCCGAGTTCGAATTTCAGTCGAATCCATTACATTCACTTACGTGCTAATACCCATGGGAAAGGTGTGAATCCTCTTTTTCTCCCTAAATAGCAGAACAGACTGGGTTCTATAGCCTTGGATGGCAACTGGTCTAGGAGAAGGACAACTCTGAATTCAAAACCTGCGGAGGGTCGTTTGGGGACCTTGTGGCATCCGTTGCACCAGGTCCCTGTATTCGTCCCTCCAAAAAGTGTGGATGTCCCTGCATAAAGCCTTCACCACTATAATCAAATCCTGTGTGGGTGTCGGGCTTTCAGTTTCTGGGAACTGATCTGTCTGACCCTCATACGTCGAGTTCGACGGGAGAGTCCATCATATATATATATATATATATATACCTCTCTCTCTCTCTCTCTCTCTCTCTCAATTAAAGCTGTTATTTCGAATTTAGTGGTTGATTCAAATGCAATATTTCAGTGTCTGCTTTCTCGGAGTATTATAATTGTCTCTCTAGTTTTGAGATGAAGCTATTAATCAGGTTACTATTTTAAATAATATTATCATACGTTAATCAGTGCGCTTTCCAACCTTCCTCGTCTTTGAATTCTTTTGCTATTGATTTAGTGAAACCGGACTAGATT
Source organism: Acanthosepion esculentum (assembly GCA_964036315.1). Classification (NCBI taxonomy): domain Eukaryota; kingdom Metazoa; phylum Mollusca; class Cephalopoda; order Sepiida; family Sepiidae; genus Acanthosepion; species Acanthosepion esculentum. The sequence continues at coordinate 8,910,852 of OZ038504.1, forward strand.
CTTAAACGTTTTTTGTTATATGGCCAATTAGGTTGATTGTGCGATGGAGTTCACATTCGTTTGCACCTGGCTTCTTAGGAAGTGCTATGAAAATAGATCTACTTAGGCCTTCCGGTATTTCACCACTGTTGTATATTAAATTTATTGTCTCTGTAATCTTGTCAATGCTGAAATCATCTGCGTCTCCTAGAATCTCTATTACAATTCCGTTGGACCTGCAGCGTTGTTTCTGTTTGATTAGTGAGAGCTAAAAAATGTCAGGAAGTCGTGGAGAGCCTGATCGCCTACGTCCTGAAGGGATACAGCAGTTAGAAGAATTATGATATTCAAACTTTGTTGTCGGTTTTACAAGATCTTTTTGTCTCCCCGGCAAAATATCTCGAGTACCTGGAAGTATCTACATGAGGTCGCTTTTCATTGAATACATATAACTCCGGATACGCTTGATGCTAGCAGCCATTGCATGCCTTACCTCGGCCAGATCTTATCCTCTTCCACAATTCAACGCAGACTGTCGTAGATAGGATGTCGTATATTGCCTTAGAGATCACACGAAACGATTGCGTGCTTGTAACCGTAATCCTCAGCGTGCACGAACTTATTGTGTTGTTTATATGTTTGTAAACGTCTTCTTTGGTTCGTGTTTAGAAGAGCTCGTCTGGGTGAAGTTGCGTACGAAATACCCGGGTATTGTTTTTGGCAAATTTGCGAAATATGATCTGGCTTTTCAGCTACTCGGACATCTCGTGTTTCTACCGATGCTTCACATCAAAGCCAGAATAGAATCGACCACCAATCATATGATGAATAAGATACGGCGGAGATAGTTCGGACTGACTCAATTATATTGTGCGCTTATGTAAGCTGCTGAATTCTGGCTTGATGTGGATTAAAATATTTTAGGACTGTAATCTGATACTCAGATCTTTCTGTGAGATATCGACTGTCTGTGTACGCTAAATAGAATCAAATGTATATTTACATATCTTCAAGGCATTTTGATGTCATCTTACAACTCTCTCTCTCTCTATATATATATATATACATATATATATATATATATATATATATATATATATATATATATATATATATATATATATAGTTAGCTAACTAGGTCTGCTCTACTCACTGTATTGAGCACTTTATTTAGTTATTTTGTTTACTCGTATCGGTTTTTTTTTTCTTTGGGCCTTGGGCTTGCATGCTGGACGATTATTTTCGGCTAACGTACATGTTCTTTGTTCTTTCTTTTTTTATACATTTTTTTTCGCTTTTGTATTGGTTTGATTATTTGCAAATGAAGACGCCGAAGTTTTTCAGATCGAGTATAGTGTCTTATACTTATAAGATTTCTACTAACAATATATATATATATATATATATATATATATATATATATATATATATATATATATATATATATATATATATATATATATATATATTATGTGGTGCAGGTTCAATTTATATTACGTGAATCATTCATACGAAAAGCAGATAATGAAGTTAATGATATGGCAAGAATCACTCTCGCAAACAATTTTTAATAATAAAATACATTAACCTCGAATCCGTTAATGAATGGTATGATCCTTGTTTATAAATTCCGGTTTTATAAGGTCTTTCTTTACTACTAGCTTAGCTTTCAATCGTTTCATACGATCATCTTCAGGTAGGGAAATAGGTTAGTTTTTTACATCCAGGTAATAACATCGAAAGATAAAGTGTAATCCGAAAGAAGTGTTTTTTAGAAATGTGATATTGTTAAGTGTAAGAATACTTTTGGAGCGTGCAGTCACGACGCTGAGGTTGAATTTTTTTTTAATTTTAAAGTTGTGCGTTCTTGTACTAATATAGTAATATGAGAATTCTTTTGTAGAAGTAGGTTTTTTTTTAGTAAAGGTGGCATGAACAAAATTCAATATATACGGCACTGTGGAGTAATGGATAACGGCTTGGATTGAGGAATGTGAGAGCCGAGTTCGAATTCCAGCCGAATCCATTATATTCACTTACGTGCTAACACCCTTGGGAAAGGTGTGAATCCTCCTCTTCTAAACCCTCCAACTATGGGTAAATAGCAGGACAGACTGGGTTCTATAGCCTTGGACGGCAACTGGTCTAGGAGAAGGACAACTCTGAATTCAAAACCTGCGGAGGGTCGTTTGGGGACCTTGTGGCACTCGATGCACCAGGTCCCTGTATTCGCCCCTCCAAAAAGTGTGGATGGCCCTGCACAAAGCCTTCACCACTATAATCAAATCCTGTGTGGGTGTCCGGCTTTCAGTTTCTGGGAACTGATCTGTCTGACCCTCATACGTCGAGTTCGACGGGAGAGTCCATCATATATATATATATATATATATATATATATATATGTGTGTGTGTGTGTGTGTGTATACATATATATATATATATATCAAATAAGTGGTGCAGTTCAATTTATATTACAATGAATCATTTATACAAAAATAGATTAGTAAAGTTAATGATATAAAATGGCGAAAACTCTTCGCAAAAAATGTAAAAGTTTCATTAACCTACGAACCACTCGATGAATGATATGATCCTTGTTTTGAATAACTACAAGTTGTATAAGGTCTTCTTGAATCTGCTAGTACTTTCAACTGTACACACAGTCATCCTCAGGCATGGAAATTATTTTGTTTTTAGTAAATCCAGGTAGTAGCGGAGACGAAAGATTAAATGCGAATCGAAATATGTCTTTTTTAGAAATATGTTATTCTTAACAGATAAAAACTTAATTCTAAGTGTAGAAATCATTCTCGAATAGTTTGGGCAGAGGAAAATAAAGGATAACCTAGCTGGCCTTGCTTGACTGAATGTATGGCGGAACAAGATATAGAAACAATAAAAAAAGAGCAAATTTATTAAGAGCTACAAAGGACAGGAAATTGTGGAGAGCCATAATCGCTAAGTTCCTGAAGGGAGACGGCACATAGTAGAAGAAGCAGTGGCAGGAGAGTATACACCGTTTCTACGTTTGTATGTATGTGGGTGTACAGTATATATATATATATATATATATATATATATATATATATATATATATATATATTACAATGAATCATTCATACAAAAAGTAGATTAGTAAATGTAATGATAGAAAATGGCGAAATCCCTTAGTTAACTAAATTTTAAAGTTTTAGTAACCTACAAATCACTCGATGAATGTTATGATCCTTGTTTTAAAAAAAATATAAGCTATATAAGGTCTTTCTTTAATGCGCAAGTACTTTCAACTGTACATTCAGTCATCTTCAGGCATAGAAATTATACATATATATATATATATATATATATATATATATATATATATATATATATATATATATATGTCAGAAATAGGGTATGTAATCTCGACAAATTTTCAATTTATTGATAATTGGAAAGTGAAGGTAAGTTTCGAAATATGTGATATGAAATGCATAGTCAGATATATTTCGAAACATGTGAAGACTGACGATGTATTAGAGACAACTGAAACTATAAGCAAACTTATACTTAAAATCAGGAAGAGACAGTTGAAGTTTCTACGGCATATAATGAGGATAGAGGACTTGGAAAATCAGATACTCAAAGGGCAGATTGGTGAGAACCTGGACAGAGGAAATCAACACAGCCTACCTAGCGATGCTTTTTATAAATGGATGGCGGAGGTTTACGGAGAGATCATAAAAAGACAAAAATTTATTAAGAACTACAAAGAAGAGGAAGTTGTGGAGAGCCATGATCGCCGACGTGCTAAAGAGACACAACTCATAGACAAAGAAGAAAACTGAATTCTCTTCTCATTCTGCTTTTTTAAAATCAAACTATTATAACGAAAAATGCCTTCCAAAATCTAAGCAAAGTATTAAAAAAACATGGTCAATGGAGAGGGATTTCCCCAAGGAGTGAGAAGGGCGTGGTTTGGGGTCTGGATCTAATCATATGTGCTTTCATACTTGGTAACTTTTTGGGTACGCATATATCAGGAACAGGATTTTTCTTCTAACATGTTTAAAAATCTAATTCTTACTGGACTGTGACAACAGATGCCCGGAGGTTGGAATAATGTATACTAACTACTTACAGCCACATGTGATAGGAAAATGCGGAGAGCCATGATCGCCTATGCCCTGAAGGATCGTGGCAAGAAAGAAGACCCAACAATGATAAGGACACTATTCTTGATAACTGCATGGATTTGATGTCTTCAGATACATCAGATAACGTATAGTAACCGCTAAGAGCCACACGGGATAGGATGTTGTGGAGAGCCATGATCGCCTATGCCCTGAAGGGCCGTAGCAAGAGAGAAGACCCAACAACGATCCTGATATTATTATTGATAATAGCATGGATTTTATGTCTTCAGATATAACATAAAATGTATAGTAATCGCTAAGAACCACACGGGATAGGAACTTGTGGAGAGCCATGATTCCCTATGCCCTGAAGGGTCGTGGCAAGAAAGAAGACCCAACAACGATTTGGACATTATTCTTGATAATGGCATGGATTTTATCTCTTCAGATATAACATAAAATGTATAGTGATCGCTAAGAACCACACGGGATAGGAAGTTGTGGGGAGCCATGATTGCCTATGCCCTGAAGGGCCGTGCCAAGAAAGAAATTACCAACAACGATTTGGACATTATTCTTGATAATGGCATGGATTTTATATCTTCAGATAATGTTAAAGGATTTTATAATGCCATTCTGTTATATATTCATGCGACAGTCTGAACTTTTGAAATTCAATGCCTTTTCTCTTCGTCGTAAATCGCTTTAGGGATTTTTGCGCCAGTCAGATAATTGCGGCGGTTTGCGATTTTGCAAAGCAAAACCCTATTGTTGCATTGTTCCAATTCTCCGCTTAAAACTAAGACAAAAAAAAAGAAGAAATGTCCTTTAGCCCCTGCTGTACAAAAGGATTGGCGCCAGCCTGAGAATATTTGCATAATAAGCTGAACAATGATGTTTCTGATTACAAGAAAAACAACCAACTATTGTCCGCCATTACCCGTTTCCTTTTAACAGTAGATTCGGCAAAATATAATGTCAAGCACATTAACCCGAGGGGTAAAGAATTAGTCTGGGTGTGGAATTATTTTAAAAAATAACTGTTTAAAAAAACATTTTTTTAAAGTCATCATCAAACCACAACAAAGAAAATGAACGAACAAAACCTGACAATAAGTCCGGCTATTGCGACTTGCAGTGGCTTGCTTATTAATAACAAGCAAAACGATTTTGGACAGTACTGGACGTATTTTCAATTCAAATCAATAATTTCATATATTTTCAGTGTCACGATAGTAATAATAAAAATAATAATATATTTAGTTACTTTCTTTAACACACACATACATACACACATATATATATATTTATATATTTATATGGGGGTCTAGCAAATAATAGCAAATTTAGCAAAGCAAATATAACCTTACTTTGCAAATGGTTTATGCAAGTCGAAAGCGCTTGGAATTCGGACAGTATTTGTACAGCTTCGATCAAGATGGTAAACACCTTGTCAGAACAGAAGCAATGGTAAATAAAAAATACTTAAGAATTTCGTTACAGTAAATACAAGCACACACACACACACACACACACACACACACACACACACACACATATATATATATATATATATATATATATATAAATATATATATATATATATATATATATAAATATATTTGTGTGAGTGTAAAATTGTATATATAATCCCTGTACTTATAAAATGAATAGTTCAAATCGACTTATTTTATATATAGCTGAGTCGAATCCAAGATATCAAATAAATCTAACCTAACCTATATATATATATATATATATATATATATATATATAAATATATATATATATGTGTGTGTGTGTGTGTGTATATATATATATATATCGAATATATATATATGTATTGAAAATATATATATATATATCGAATATATATATATATATCGAATATATATATATATATCGAATATATATATATATATATATATTTAGCGAATATATATATTCGATATATATATGTATATATATATATTCGATATATATATGCATATCGAATATATATATATATCGAATGTGTATATAAATATACGCCCAGGCCTTTTCCCTATTTCAACTTTCTTAACAGAATTACTACTCTGTCAAACAAAATATCGAATATATATATATATATCTATCGAATATATATATATATATATATATATATATATATATATATAGCGAATATATATATTCGATATATATATATATATGTATGTATATTCGATATATATATGCATATCGAATATATATAAATATATATATACATACATATATACATATATATATATATATATATATATATATATATATATATATATATATATATATATATATATATCGAATGTGTATATAAGTATATGCCCAGGCTTTTTCCCAATTTCAACTCTCTTAACAGAATTACTACTCCCCCAAACAAAAGTACACAACAGTATCAAGAAATCGAAAGAAAATAGTTGAATCCGTCAACA
>OZ038504.1:8927392-8949892 GCA_964036315.1 Acanthosepion esculentum
AGTGATCCGAATAGTAACTGAGGATATACTAGTAATGCGATGAATTAGGCGCAAAACTAATTCCTACTTATGCGTTTCCTCTGTGGTCACCTGGTCTACTTAATTCCATAATGAGATCGCCTGCGTTTGCTCACTGGCGATCCATGTTCAAACTCAAATGTCGGCAGCGACACTTTATTCCTATATAGCAGAGAGAAAAAAAAAAGAACAAGAATTAAGAAGACAGAATAAAGACAGAATATGACAATCGTTGTTCCATTGATTTTTTTAATTTTTATTTTTGAAGACCAAAGTTGAATAGAAAGCAAGAAGCAAGAAGAAGAGAGATCCACAAGCGAGAGGTCCGAGAAAAGAAACTGTTAGCATAGAACTTACGGTTGCATCTAGCCATTTCAACTGTAAAATGATGACACCGTGCCGCCGAAGGATTACTGGGTATGAAAAGAGTGAGAAGAATTTTGAAGGAACCGGAAACCCAATTCTGATCAGGAAACAAGAGATAAATCTCTACTCCTGTTCAAAAGACCGTGGAGAAGTGTAAACCGGGCGATAGGCGCGCCTACCTACTCCTTGGCAACAATTTAGTATATTATTAAGTCAAGTGTTTGTTTTTTTCTAAGTTCGGGCGCTTTATAAACGAGCTTGAAACTGACAAATTAATATTTAACTGCTGGCTTAGCACGGTAATATTTAGCAATTTCCACTGTAAAATGATGAGACCTTGAATTAAATTCATAAAGTTACGGTACCACAGAGGAAAGTAATATTTATTTTGATAATAAAAGATATATGGTACAAGGCCAAAAGTGTGATGGGGTAGCTGGTCTTCAATCTGTCTTATTTTAAACTTATCGAGCCACAATTACTGACCCAAACATACAAAAGTATTTTTACATCAAAACAACACATTCTTCTTTACCATTCTTACGACAATCACCATAATGCCTCATGTCTCTAAAACCCAATGTCTCTGAAAACCCAATGAATATTTACAATGATTGTAATTTTATTGAGGAAAGTTCATCAGAACAATGACTATGAATGTATTTGCAGAAGCAAAGATACAGTAAGCGGTGGGAAAGTCACTGGCGGCGAGATGCCAGGTCAGGATCAGTAATATTGCAGATTTTTCTTTGTATTTATCGAGAATCTCTAAATGTATAGCAGGAGCATCGTACCAGATGTGTCAACAACATTCAATACATAGACGAAAGGTAGACTTATAAATATGTAAGATAGATTCAGGGGATAAAAATTACATCGAATAATTCAAGTTATGGAATAATCCTAGTCATTGCTTAAAAAGTGATTTACTAAGCGTAGCTTAGATGTGGCACAAGGCTGAAAGTATGGAGCACCCAGTGAGCATCGAATTCACTACTCATCCGTAATTAATCTAGTGAGACAAGCTTGCTAACCATTACACGGCGCCGAAGTGCCTAAGAGATTCCTACATAGACCGTTTCACAGGTAACGCAGTCCGAGACACCGTCACACAAGAAACAGGCCCGTTGAAAGACCTCGTAAACATCATCAAGAAGATGAAGTTGAAACGTCATGGGCACACCATAAGAGCCAACAATGTTTCCACTGCCGTTCTACAAGTTACCGCCGATAAAAGGAAAAGACGCAGTGGGAAAATGGGCCGAGAATGTCAGAGTGGACGAGAAGACCATTCACATAGACTCGGATATTGGCATGAAACTGAGACATATAGGGGTAGGGAGCCAGTCAAGTGCTAACTTGCGCGGTGACCCTACGACCACAATCGGTCATGAGACTGATAGAGATGATTATAATGATGATAGTGGTAATGATTTGACTGAAGTCATCAGATAAAATTCAAGTTAAAAAAAAAACAAGCTGTTCATGCTAACCACAAACTTGGGGGTAGGTACAGTTTAGGCTAGGCTATTTTAGACAACAAGTTTGAAATAGGAAAACTTCAATCGTACTCTGGGTTACGTTAATGGCTGACCGCTTGTATTCCAGGATACCAGTCTACTAGGGCGGCTATCTAATCTCTATTGCAGGTGCTTGCTCAGGCGTATATTTTTGTTTGTTCAACTGATTGTGGTTTATATTGCAACTATGCTAAGCAGACCTTAGAGTTTCTGGGAAAGATGCATGATACCTAACGTGATCAACAATCTGAATGAGGCCAGCACACTAAAAAACCTCGGTCACGATGACTTGTGACTTCATACTGGCACAGCTATAGACGGCCCCCAAGGATTCCGTCTACCCGGTTTTATTCACAAGGCTTGGGTGAACCCGTGGTATGGTTTTCAGTCACTTTCCAAAGGTGTCGCACGCTGGGATCGTCCCCACTCCAGACCGATAACACCAGGAAGTTTCCTCCCTGACAAATCATCAGGATGAGATTCGAACCCGTGTCTCATGGTCAGAAAATGAACGTTACCAACCGTATCCCCTTGATAATATATATATATATATATATATATATATATATATATATATATATATATATAGTTGGATTGGCGTGAGTTTGTGACCCTGGGTTTCAGGCTATTTGCGATCGTCAGACAAGCTGATTAATTTTTACATTTTGGATTTATATATGGTGGCGTATATCGGTGTTTTTATGGTAGTAGGAGGAAAAATTGTCATCGGAACGCTACTCATACTTACGCAAACATACATACATGCACTCATTGACGTACGCAAAAACACACACACACACACGCACGCTCACTCACCGGAGCTCACACAAACATAAACATATATGAACGGTGTGGGACTGGTCATATACGCGCATCCATGTGTCGTTGCGTATATACGTACGCAATTAGTCGCTGTTTTCAATGTTAGATTGTGTAACGAAACATCTTTCATTTGCGGTGTCAACGCGCTGACCATTCGTCTATTTTGTTCACCGAATAATGTTTTCTCGCACACATGTATATACGTATGCACACGCGTTCACACGTCTTTTATCCGTCTGCTTTTTTATTTGTTTTTTTTTGTTTTATGCTGGGGTCTGTGTAAGACTATGGTAGGTAAAAATTGCTATTATTTTTAATGCTGTTTTGTTATTATTTTAACGCCGGTTATTTGGTTCTTTTTGGCGATTGCGCATATGTAAATGGTAGAATCTACAATTTATAATCCTTATTAGTATTTTTCGGGGGTGGGAAGTAGGTATAATTGTGGACTGATACTGTAATGTTAATTGTGGTGTGGTAGTATTTGTGGACTAATGCGGCAATGGTAATTGTGATGCGGTAGCAATGGTTGGTATATTTTTTTTTATCCATTTGGCATAAATTGTGATAATAGGTATTTGTTTTCATTTGGAAATTATTTCTGATCTTATGTCTAGTAATTTCTTTTGTTGGGTATGAGAAATTATTGCTACCTTTTCGTGTAGGCATTTCTTTGTAATGTTGTTGTAGGCAGGAGCGTTTTTCAATATTTTTCAGCTTATTCTTGGTGTAATCTTTCTGTCTTTTAGATGCCATATGTATGTGGATAGTGTAGTGCTGTTTGGGTATTTTCTGTTGGAGAATGGAAGGTCGTAGTGGTTTTTTTTTCTTTGCTTGAATTGTCCCTCAGTGGCACCGATGTAGTACATTGTGCTGTTGTTTACAATTAGCTTGGCTTTATATATTATGTTCGTTTGTTGGCAATTTCCTTGGAGTGGGTGTGTTGTTTTATTTCTGCAGTTGCATTGAGGTTCCTTGGTTGCACTATTGAAGGTTGTTACTTTTTTGTTGTGTTTTTTTTTATTATTTGTGCTATATTTTTGTGCAGTTGTAACAGATTTTAACGTTATTTTTGTTGAATATGTTTGCTAATAGCTTGCTTGAATGGTCCCGATGTAGTACATTGTGCTGTTGTTTGCACTTAACTTGTTAGCTCTATCACTGATATTCAGCGCTTTCCAATAAGTACCGTGCATATATAATATATATAAAAAATTGTATATATATATATATATATATATATATATATATATATATATATATATATATATATATATATATATATATAGCAGTCCCGTCTTGCTTGGGGTGAAATGTTTTAAAAAGATACCATAGGTGACAAGTTTGTGCAGTAATCCTCTCTACCACACTTTATCAAAATCCTTCGATATATTTAAGGCCATAAATCTCGAGTTGTTTTTTTTTTTATCCAGTACTTCACTGATTCTATGCTGACTAAAAGTTAAAACATCAACAGTGAACCTAGAAGAGCGAAATGTATCGCTCAGGTGTTTGTTTTTTGTTAAGGTGTCCAACAATTTCCTTGATTATAGTTTCAAAATATTTGCTAATAACACTAAGGACGTTAATGACGTGAAATTATAACCTGCGTTTTTGAATAAAGGGTACACACTAAAGACCTCCCATGAGGTCTTTAGTGTACATTATTTTCTTAAAGGAACGGTTAAAAAGATTCGCTAATATTAAAGACAGGTTTGGGCTAATGTTCTTGAAAACGACACAGGGATTTTAGCTGAACAAAAAACCTTCGTTGAGTTAAGGCTTTTGATATATCTGGAAAATATGCACGATGAGGGCGAATAGAATACACTTCCAACGTTCGTAATATTTAATTTAAAAGAGGGCTCAATGCATAGTAGAGCAATATTATTTATTATAGGATATTACGACAAAATATGTAAGGATAATTTACATAATTGCAGTGGTGTTTCAACACATAACGATGTTTCTCCTCAGGTGATTGTAGATTACTGACGAGTGAACGATTAATTTGCTTTCAAAAGCAAAATACATCTTCATTTTATGACCCTAATCCTTCGATATATTTAAGACGATCACTCTCGAGATGTAATTATTATCCATTGCTTTTCTGGTTCTATGGCGGGTCCTAGCTGGGTAGGTCTGGACTGGTGGAACTAAGGAATGGAGCTCGTCTGAACATTTGCCATGGAAATAGCGATAGAGTAGAGAGAGGCTTAGCTGTAAAGGTCTGAACTGGTGGAACTAAGGAATGAAGATCGTCTGAACATTTGCCATGGAAATAGCGATAGAGTAGAGAGAGGCTTAGCTGTAAAGATCTGAACTGGTGGTACTAAGGAATGTAGCTCGTCTGAACATTTGCCGTGGAAATAGCGATAGAGTAGAGAGAGGCTTAGCTGTAAAGGTCTGAACTGGTGGAACTAAGGAATGTAGCTTCTGACATAATAATATTGATATAGTAGTAATAGGCTAGCAATATTTTGTCTCTGGGATAAGGGTTGCAAGAAGGAGAATAATTAACCCCTCACAAGACCGTGTAAGCACTTTTGAACTCTATCGAGTCTGGATAGTGAGAACTGGGTGGCTCTAAACCCAGACATGGCAGCAGTATTCTTTTCTTGCCCTGATCTGACTCTTGGAAAGATTATACATGGCAGTAGGAGTCTGGTCTTTTTATAATGAACCGACAATTCTCCCAGCATCTTTTGTGATTCTATTTTAGATCGAGACTGAGCTTCAAGATCAATAGGCGTTCATACTCTCTGACGGTAGCGAGATGTCTTCATTCGAGTGTATTCGAAATGTTGGAGGTAAATATTTGCGAAGTATGTGCTTGATGTGTCTGTACGTCTGGCTGCCTCGTTGGCTTCTGTTATTACGATAGTTGGCATTATTTTAATTAAAATCAACCGAAAAGCAAAAAAAAAAACAAACAAAAAAAAAACTGAATTAAACGAAATAAAGACAGCTCGCCATGAAATGGAGAGAACGAAATGTAATAAATCACTTTTCGTCTACAACCAACAAAACTGAATAATAATGAGACGACACACTGGAATTGTCTGCATTTTACTAATGTTCCGGTGTACCCGTGTTGTCAAAAATGACGGCAACTGTCAGAAACCTAATATTGAGATGTCATGAAAGAAACGTTTTGAAATAATCTATTCAGATTTAATAAAACGGAGATCCAAATGCCACGACTAAAATAGAGGTTAATCAACCGTTTAAATCATCGGTTACCTTGCTTTATTTAAAAAAAACAAAAAACGAAAACGTGTTTTTAGATGGCATAACAAATATAACATTTTTTGTATTTCATTATATTACATAACGAAGATTCAAAATTCTCAACTTAAGCAGAAGCCACTGAAGTGTTGATACAATTAGTTCTCTTATTACAGTGAGACCCCCGTATTCGCGGGGATTAGGGACCCGAGCCGACAGCGAATATTTAGGATCACCGAATATTTGTAGCCCACTTGAAAGAGCTTATAAGTACCTATTTTGATTGCTAAAACACCACATGCCTTAAGCTTTCATCCTAAATACATTAGAAACAATTCAGACCCTTTTGAAAACATTTTTGAAGAATAATATTCGCGGGGTTAATGACGAGAACCGCCCCCGAATTGTAAGAATGTGCGACACAGAAATATTTTTTTGTTATAATAATAATGATAATAATAATAATAATAATAATAATAATAATAGTAATAATAATTATATATATATATGTACATATATAAAAGTGGACATGGAAGTCAGCACTTAGAGGCGACAGTCTGTTTCATGCTAGTGCAATCGTCAGGCCTGACGATTGCACTAGCATGAAATAGACGCTCTATCTCTTTACACACGCTCTATCTCTGATATTGAGCACTTTATCCCATAAATATAGCACACCTTAAGACTATATTTCTTCATATGTACATATATATATATATATATATATATATATATACATATATACATATATATATATATATATATATATATATATATATATATATATATATATATATATATATATATATATATCAGGTCATCCCATAAGTTCTGTCCGAATTTTGAATTTTGAAACAAGTGACCAAATTTTACATTTAATTACAGATTCAGTCAACAATATTTTCCCGGTTTATTTATGACTTCCTTCCATCTATTAATAAGCTTACTAATTCCATGACTATAAAATTCTTTTGGCTTTGATTCGAAGAACTCACAAATATCAGTTTTAACCTCTTCCTGTGTTACAAAAGCTGTTTCTTCCAAATGATTCTGTAAGCTACGAAACAAATTGTAGTCTGAAGGAGCAAGGTCGGGAGAATAAAGGTGGAAGAGGAATTTTCTCGCAACCAAGTTGACGTGATTCTTGCTGTGTGTGGTCGCGCACATGTCCTGATGAAACATCAGCCGTTTTCGATTCACTAGAGCAGGTCTTTTTTCCTCAAAGCTTGGTTCAAACGCTCTAATTGCTGACAGTATATTTGAGCATTAATTGTTGCATTAGGTGGTAAGAATTCAAAGTGGATTATTCCTTGGCAATCCCACCAGATTGAAAGAAGAACCTTTTGCCCATGAAGATCTCTTCTCGGCTGTTGCTGGGGTCCTTCCCCTTTACCAAGCCACTGTCTACGACGCTTAACATTTCGATAAAGGATCCATTTTTCGTCGCCAGTCATAAGTCTATCCAAAAAAGGTGAAACAAGTTGGCGAGAATGGAGAGAAGAGCAGATGTCAACTCGGGATTTGAGGTTGTTTTCAGACAATTCATGAGGCACCCATTTTCCAAGTTTAGGAACTTTTCCAGGTTGTTGAAGATGACGATGAACAGTTGTATGGTTTGAACTGAGAACCACTGCCAATTCCTCAACTGATAAAGCAGGATTTTCTTCAAGGGCTGCTTCAAGAAGCTTTTCATCAAACTCAACTGGACGTCCGGTTCGATCTTCATCTTCAAGGGTGAAATCTCCACCTCTGAATTTTGCAAACCATCTTCTGCAAGATCTTTCATTCACACATTCCTCTCCATAAACTGAGTGAATATTTCTAGCCGCTTCAGCTGCTGAGTTTCCTTTCTTGAACTCATAAAGCATTATGTGCCTCAAATGATTCTCGGGTACTTCCATGTGAGCAGGGTTTTAATCAAACAAAATTTAATTTTATTGTTCTCGACTGTTGATTAGTTGTCCTATGGCCATTCTCTGCGATGTACGTTACTCCAAGGAAGCTTACAAAAATCGTAACGCTGCACGAACACAGTGTCAAGCGTTACCAGTGATAAAATCAAAGGACTATCGACTGGCTCGGAAACTCTGCTGATTTAAATCCAGTCGAGAATCTGTGGTCAATCCGCAAGGAACGGCTTCGTGGCATGGACATACGAAGTACTAACATGTGTACTGGGTCATGTTCCATTGGTAAAATACTAAAGAAGAGTATATAATAACGGAATTACTCGTTTTGTTTCAATTAATTTGCACAAGGGTGTACAATGGCCAACTCAAAACAACACTGGACTTGGGCCTAAATCGTTTGAGACCCATGCACAAGAGATCGTACCAACTGGCAATGAGAAAGAAAGAAAGAAAGAAAGAGAAAAGAAAAAGCATTGAAATATTAAAAAAGAATGAATGAAAGAAAGAAAGAATAAAAGAAATAATAAAGAAACGAAGAAAGAAAGAAATAAGAAAGAAAGAAAGAATGAAAGAAAGAAATAATAAAGGGAGAAAGAAAGAGATTATAAAGAAAGAAATAAAGAAAGAAAGAGAGAAAGAGAGAAAGAAAAAGCATTGAAATATTAAAAAAGAAAGAAAGCGTAGTGAAGTCAAACAAAAGAAAGAGCATTGAGATATTAAAAAGAAAAGAAAGAAAGAAAGAGCATTGAAATATCAAGAAAGAAAGACAGAAAGAAAGAATTGGTCTATGAACAGTTGTATAGTTTGAACTGAGAACCACTGCCAATTGCTCAACTGATAAAGCAGGATTTTCTTCAAGGTCTGCTTCAAGAAGCTTTTCATCAAACTCAGCTCCGGTTCGGTCTTCATCTTCAAGGGTGAAATCTCCACCTCTGAATTTTGCAAAGCATCTTCTGCAAGTTTTTTCATTCACACATTCATCTCCATAAACTGAGTGAATGTTTCTAGGCGCTTCGGCTGCTGAGTTTCCTTTCTTGAACTCATAAAGCATTATGTGCCTCAAATGATTCTTGGGTACTTCCATGTTAGCAGGGTTTTAATCAAACAAAATTTAATTTTATTGTTCTCTGAAATAAAATTTGATCAGTTTAAATGCATCTAAACATAAAAATAATGTTCAGCTTCATTAGACATTATAAAATACTGTTTAAATTTCGTTCATTTTAACAAAAAGTTAAAATTCGGACAGAACTTATGGGATGACCTAATATATATATATATATATATATATATATATATATATATATATATATATATATATATATTATTCAAACATATATTGTTAAATATAACAGACCACGACGAAAGTCTATTATATTTGATCATGAGCCGTTCTAAGCTTCGTATAGTTGTTTTAATTTTGGGAGAAAATAAAGACAAAAACGATCTAAGCTTTCGGGTCACATTAGTCATCTTCAGAGTGGCTATATGGACATTTCAACAAAGATATTCACCATCAAATATGATATCACGTTATGTTTACATATAAATTTGCTAGGGCACCTCGAGGCGGTGTAATGGTTAGCAGGCTTGTCTTGCTAGAACAATTCCGACTGAGTAGTGAGTTCGATCCTCATTGGGTGCCCCATACTTTCGGCCTTGTGCCACATCTAAGCTACGCTTGGAAAATCAACATATAAATTTGCTATGCGACGATAACGGCATAACAGCAAAATTGCCCAAATCGCGAAACAGAATAACTGACCATGCCACAAAATATTTATTATAAAAAAAAACAAAAAAAAAAACAATCTAGACTAATTGAGTTTCTTTTTCCAGTGGTTTTCAGGTAAGACGTTTAGCCATCTTGCAACCATTTGTCGTAAGAATCTCTTTATTCAGCTAGAAAGAAAACGGGTTAAAGCCGGGTTTTTTTCGGCCCTACTCTCTTCCCAAATTACCAATGATAAAAGGAAAAATCCTTCAGGCCTTCAGTAATGGTACCAACATTCATACTCTGGCTTCCATCTTCAAAATCCTTTCAAGAACCATCAAGAGAAGGGTGAATTTTAAAAGTTTTAAAAAGAGGGAAAAAGTAGACGAGAGTAATTATACATTCTTATTGCTCAGAGTAAAATCCAATAGTTTTATTAATAAGAAAAAAACTCGGATAATTCCAGTAAGATATCTTTAATCATTTCTAAGATACAACGGTTCAGATCTTAATCTAACAAATGGACAAATTTACACGATATGGACAATTTTACTGATACACTCGACATATATATATATATATATATATATATATATATATATATATATATATATATATATATATATATATATATATATATTAATGCATGTTTCATTAAATAATATAGACAAGTTTTATATGTGTTGTTTGATTTATTAAAATTGTCATTTTTGATAATGGCTTATGTAAACCGAAAGCTTAGATTGGATGCAAACATGTCCCAATATGGTGTTTTCCTTTCGTCTTTCAACGATAATGTGATTAAGCTTATCAGACAATACGAGAGGAACTTATTTAAAATAAATAGACAAAACTTGTCTATATTATTTAATGAAACATGCATTAATGAAAAATTGCTGCCGAAATATACACAATATATATATATATATATATATATATATATATATATATATATATATATATATATATATATATAAATATATATATTTATATGATATACGCAGTACTTAGTGGAAAGTGCTCAATATCAATGATAGAGCTAACATATGCAGTGGTATGTATATTAGTTTGTGACCCTGGGTTTCACGCTTTTGCGATAATCAGACAAACTAGTTTTTTTTTTTTTTTTAAATGTATCAATTTACGGTTATTTGTGTTTGATTATATTTAGTGGGGGAGGGGGAATTTTCCTATGTGCTTTTTGTTGGGATGACACTCTCACGTACATAGACGCACATACACACCAATATAAACCCATATAAACAATCCGAGGCCCGGCGTAGACCCTCATCCAGTTCGACCATCTCCGCCGTCAGGCAAGCTTATACTTCCACTCACACACACACACACATAGGTAAACGCGTATACACAGTCTCATTGGTCCTGGGTTCTTTTTGTGGACATGATGATGATGATGATGATGATGATGATGATGATGATGATGATGATGATGTTTGAATTTACAACGCTAGGTGATTATGTATTATTGACTTTTGTGACTGTGTTAATAGTATTAATAATTGTGATATTATTATTGATATATTAATAATAGTTATTAAATTAGTTAACGCACCAATAACGTTCATTGATGCTTTATATATATATATATATATATATATATATATATATATATATATATATATATAATTGTTTATTTAAAAATTATAACATAAATATGTTATAAAATCACTACAAAAGTAGCGATTTTGTTTCAACACCTCCGGTGTCTTATCACGTGATGATGTTGAATGTAGGATAAAGAAAAACCTTTATTCGACATTCAACATCATGACTCAAATCAATCAAACACCCCTCGCTAGGAAAAACGGTGTTAAACAATCAAAATACAAGTATATCAGAATTCCAAAAACCTGACAACGAACCTTGGTTATAATAATTAATTCTAATATACTTGTATTTTGATTGTTCATTGCAGCTTTATAACAGCGTTTCCCCTATTGAGGGGTGTTTGACTGATTTGAATCTTTTAAAACCCTTGATTCTACATTCAACGGCATCACTTGATAAGAGACCAGAAGTGTTGAAACAAAATGGCTATTTTTGTAGTGATTTTATAACATATTTATATTATAATTTTCGAATAAATAATTATATATATATATATATATATATAATTTTCGAATAAATTATATTTGCTCTACTCTGTATTGTGTACTCTTTTAAGAATAGTATTTTTTGTTTATTATACTTGTATATATATATATATATATATATATATATATATATATATATATGTGTGTGTGTGTGTGTGTGTGTATGTGTTTATAATATATATATATATGTATTGTGCATTTTGGCAGTGTCATATAGGAATGAAGTGTTGCTGCCGACACTTGGATTTGAACCAGAATCGTTTGAGAGCATGCCCAGTCGACCTCATCTTGAAATAATTAGATTACGTGACGGGTAAAGTAAAAGTATCTACAGGTGTTGGACAAAATAATTGGAACAGGTGCAAATTCCACTCCTATATTTCAAAGACCTATTATATTAAGAAATTTAACTAAAACTTCGTCATTTCAGGGTATATCTATTGTAAATACGTTTATTTATCTAATTTACTGTCTTTGTTTTATTTATTTTTAGAATTTACTAAAATTTAAGCTAAATGCGTGACCTCTCTGAGTTCGAAAATGGGCAAATTGTTGGAGCTCGCATAGCAGGAGCCTCGATTGCTAAGGTTGCTAAACTGTTTGGTTTTTCAAGAGCTACCATATCAAGAATTATGACGCAATTCAAGAAACAGGGTAAAACCTCTAGCAACCATAGCAATTCGGGCCGGACTTGCAAACTTACAGGAACCGACGTGCATTGAAAAACGCAATGTGGCAAAAAATCATCGGACTACTGCGGCCAAAGTGACTGCTGAGTTGAATAATCATCTGAATAGTCCAGTTTCTACTAAAACTGTTCGTCGTGAGCTCCATAAGGCTGGATATCATGGAAGATTCGCCGTAAGGAAACCTCTTCTCTCCATTCGCAACATTCAGAAGTGGTTGAAGTGATGCAGAGATCACAGTTCCTGGTCTGCAGTCCAATGGAAGCAAATCATATTTTCAGCCGAGTCCAGTTTTTCTCTTTTCCCAACTTCATGTATAGAGGCAGCCCAAAGAAGCTTACAACCCTGACTGCCTTCTTCCAACAGTGAAGCATGGATGTGGATCAGTGATAGTTTGGACCGCTATATGATGGAAATGTCTCGGTCCAATAGTTGCCTTGCATGGTAGAATCAATAGCAAATATTACTTGAACATTTTGGGTGATCATGTTCATTCAATGGCCCAGACTTTATCCCCTGATGGTGACTGCATCTTTCAAGACGATAATGCTCCAATACATACTGTTTGTGTTGTTAAGAATTGGTATGAAGAGCATGAAAGTGAGCTAGAACATATGAAGTGGCCTCCCCAATCTCCAAATATCAATATTATTGAACATTTGTGGTACATTTTGGAGCAACAAGTTAGGGGCCACTATCTTCTACCTTTGTGTCTTAAAGAGCTGGGGCAGGCGATAAATGGAAGAATGGCTGAAAATTCCTCTGGATGAAGTCAGGAAGCTGTATGATTCCATTCCTAGACGTATTAAAGCTGTATGTGAGGTTAAAGGTTAAAGGTTATATATATATATATATAAACACTTATACCAAAAGCTTTATATACATATATATATATATATATATATATATATATATATATATATATAAACACTTATACCAAAAGCAAAAACATTTAGACAAAATAAAAATTAAAAAAAGATGAAGATAAACAAAAATTATAAAACTGTAGAAACCCTCATAACTGTCCTCTACAAAATAATTGTCGCACGGAATCATTAGTATACCAATGCAATATATCTTGTATTGAAAATCCTGAAAACATAAGAATCTATATAGGTTGCACAAGCCATGAGATCAAAGAACGGTACAATCAACATCAAAGTTCATTTAGCATAAATAAATATAGAAATAAAACATCTCTCTCAAAGTACTTCTGGCACTTAAAAGAATCCAATAATACACCTACAGTAAAATGGAAATTAATAAGAAATGCTAGAATATGTAGGTCATTAAATGACCCATGTCCTTTTTGCATACATGAGAAACTATATATTAGGAAGTAAAAAATTTTCCTTAAATAATATTTAAAAATAAAATTTAAAAAATGTGACCTGGTAATATACATACTTATATTTGATATGAAAAAATAATTTTGTATGCTGTAAGTAATTCTATTACATTTACTTGTTTTAAAAAGAAATATAGTCTATTAAAATTAAGAGTGAAAATATTTTAGAATTATAGTTAAATAAAACCGTTATCAATAAAATTAAATTGCCGTTAACAATAAAATTTAAAAAAACCCAGACGACATGCATATAACGGATGTCAGAATTCGTTGAAAAATACATCCCTACCCTACCTAAATATAACCCCTTTTTTTAACGTAACTAATAACTGAGTTAATAAAAGTTAATAGAAATGAACACACTACCACCCCTTGTCGGAATGATTGGATTTCTCTGTATCCTTGGAAACAGTGAATTATGAATTTTTGTGTGCGTTTAAAACTCAGTAAATTTAAAAATAAGTTATTTCAGTATTCGCTTGAAAATGAATTGGAACTAATGTTTTTAATTTAATTACAAAATTAAATTTGAAGTTTTTAGCTTCACTTTTTGAAACGTGGTTATTACTGTGTAGCGAAAAGACCATATTTTAATTCAGTTAATTTATAATATATATATATATATATATATATATATATATATATATATATATATATATATATATATATCCTTGTTTGCAAATTCAGTGCAAGATTGATGCCTCATACGAAACATAAGCTGAACTGAAAAACAATTATACGTCGAAAAGTGCGTGTGAGTTCATTATATATATATATATATATATATATATATATATATATATATATATATATATATATATATATAATAAAAAGACTTAAGCACTAATATTCCATGGTCATAATTTATTCTACTGGAATCGTGAAAACGATCCAATTCATCATACCTACAAATTCAAAAAGAAAACAGAAAAAACAACTCCGGGAAAAAAAAAAAAATTTCCCGAAGTTGTTTTTTCTGTTTTCTTTTTGAATTTGTAGGTCTGATGAATTGGATCGTATTTACGATTCCAATGGAATAATTTATGACCATGGAATATTAGTGTTTAAGTCTTTTTATTATATCCTTACTCTGTCCTAGACATTGAGTTCTACCTGGATTCTATCCTCTTGGAATTATTTTTTATACACATATGTATGTGTATCTTTGTATATTTATTTATATATTTTAGATATATGATTTCATATGTATGTGTATATTTTCCACTAATATTATATATATATATATATATATATATATATATATATATATATATATATATATATATATATATATATAAGTGAAGATAGAAGATAACACTTAGAATCGCATGTGCCACGTGTTTTAGATTTCTATTTCAAGGTCCTTGTATTTTGACAGCTTTTGGAATATCTTCAAAGATACATTGCAGTCTGCAGGGACTGCCATATCAATAAGGAGGCACTTTTTTGTTTGTGGTCTTTAAGAACAATGTCAGGGCGGTTGGCTTTGATTGTTCTGTGAGTGTGAATTTTGTAGTCCCATAGAATTGTAACAGGTCCTATCTCCATAACCGGGTCTGGGTGGTGTTCATGCCAATTTCATTCAGTTTCCTTCCCGTAGAAATTGCAAATTTTCCAGTGCAGATATTGGCCCACTCTGTCATGCCGGGTTTTATACTCAGTGGGTGCCAATATCGTGCAACCTGATATAAGATGATCAATGGTTTCTGGATATTTATCACATAATCTGCATTTTGGGCTAACACAATATTTTAGTATATGTGCTTGATAATTCCGAGTTAACAAGCATTGGTCCTGTGCAGTTTCAGCTTTCAACCCTGCACTACGTAGCCACTGATGGGTACGGTTTTTGTCTACGTCAGCTTGTTTGGTTCGGGCGGAAGCGGTTTATCTTGCCATTGTTTCTGTATCTTATCGGTTGCATCTGTCTTTGCTTCTTTTTTAAGTATTTTATTATTATTATCATTAGTATTATTATTAGCATTATTATTATGATCGTTATTATCATTATTATTTTTTTTTTTTTTTTTTTTTATATCTGGCGTTTACACATTTCTTTCCGGGTCCCGCCCAGGGACCTAAGGTTAGAAATGGCATCATGACACTTTCCACTGCAAAACAAAATAAAAAATAATTACATAAAGCCCTTCGTAAAGTGTGGGCTGTACTTGTCAGAACAATTTTTTGTATCTCTTTGAGGCATGGACTTCCAGGGATCCTTTCAATCAGCCTACTAGAATCTTTTCCAACCAGTCCAAGGGCTCCAACTACAACAGGAATTGTTGATGTTCCCATGTGCCACATTTTTGAGATTTCTATTTCAAGGTCCTTGTATTTTGACAGTTTTTTGAATATCTTCAAAGACACATTGCAGTCTGCAGGGACTGCCATATCAATAAGGAGGCACTTATTTTGTTTTGGTCTTTAATAACAATGTCTGGGCGGTTGGCTTTGATTGTTCTGTCAGTGTGTATTGTGTAGTCCCATAGAATTGTAACAGGTCCTATCTCCGTAACCGGGTCAGGGTGGTGTTCGTACCAATTTCTTCCAGTTTCCTTCCCATAGGAGTTGCAAATTTTCCAGTGCAGATATTGGCCCACTCTGTCATGCCGGGTTTTATATTCAGTGGGTGCCAATATCGTGCAACTTGATATAAGATGATCAATGGTTTCTGGACATTTGTCACATAATCTGCATTTTGGGCTAACACAGTATTTTAGTATATGTGCTTGATAATTCCTAGTTAACAAGCATTGGTCTTGTGCAGCAATGATAAAACCCTCAGTTTCACCTTTCAACCCTGCACTACGTAGCCACTGATGGGTGCGGTTTTTGTCTACGTCTGCTTGTTTGGTACAGAGTATTGGCCATGGAGCGGTTTATTTTGCCATTGTTTCTTTATCTGGTCGGTTGCATTTCTCTTTGCATTCTTTTTTAAGTTTTTTGCAGCTTCAGCCGGTGTACAGTGATGTATTTGAATTTCTGTGCCCACTTGAAGCTCTTTTTATTATTATTATTATTATTATTATTATTATTATTTTTATTTCCTTTGATATCTGGCGTTTACACATTTCTTTCCGTGTCCCGCCCAGGGACCTAAGGTTAGAAATGGCATCATGACACTTTCCACTGCAAAAAAAAAAAAAAAAAAAAAAAAATAATAATAATTACATAGTTTATTATTATTATTATTATTATTATTATTATTATTATTATTATTATTATTATTATTATGATTATTATTATTATCATTATTATTATTATGATTATTATTATGATTATTATTACTATTATTAGCATTATTATTATTATTTTTATTTCCTTTGATATCTGCCGTTTACACATTTCTTTCCCAGAGACCTAAGGTTAGAAATGGTATCATGACACATTAGCATTATTATTATTATCATTATTATTATTATTATTATTATTATTATTATTAGCATTATTATTAGTGTTAGCATTATTATTATCATTATTATTATTGCTAGCATTATTATTATCATTATTATCATTATTATTATTATCATTATTATTATTGCTAGCATTATTATTATCATTATTATTATTAGCATTATTAGTAGTAGTAGTAGTATTATTAGCATTATTATTATTATTATTTTTATTATCTTGATGAACGTCATTAATTTTATTACACTGAATCGTGTAATCTTAAATTTGGGGCCATTTTTAAGCAGCAAATATGGCGTCTCCCGGCCTAGGCAATCGAATTCCGATTAAACAATAAATACATATATTTTTATTCACACTTAAATCATTTTAGGGATACTATGCCAGCAGATTTAAGAGTAATTGAATAAGAAACAGACTTCATTTCCCATCTTACATATTTTTATCAGTTTTAAACCTCAGATGAATCCCAATCTCATTTTGCTACCAAATGAACGATGTTATCGAATCGTACGGTGAAACTGTCGCGCGCTAAATATTCATCGCTGATAACGTTTCTTATTCGCTGATGATGCATTCGCCTATATCGGGTTTATAAATTGTGTTAAATTAGATTCAAATAAACGAGATGATAGCAAATTGTAATGCTTTATTCGATTAAATAGATATATTAAGATGGCGTGTCTCTTGTTTCAAACGCATAAGAAAATATTATTTTATCTTTTTCAAATGTTTTTTTGATATTTTTAAATCTTCAAAATATCCAAGTAAATTCATTCTCGCAGTAAAATGAGACGAAGCAAAAATGTACAAATAAACACGTCAGTTTGTTGATATAAAACGGACAATCTGATATGTAGATGGCCGTATTTTGCTGGCCGCCATTTTTCTTCTTTTTTTTTCATCTCTCAAATATTTCGGGCGTGATCATGTGATTGAAATTTGTATTTTGATTGGCCAATTACACAAGTATATTGTTTGCAGTCATTTTCTCGTAAATTGCCAATTCTTTACGAATTGTTTAATAAATAATAATAATAATAATACGAATAAAATGAAGAAGAAGAAGAAGAAGAAGAAGAAGAAGAAGAAGAAGAAGAAGAAGAAGAAGAAGAAGAAGAAGAAGAATTGATAGACTCACAGAAGCGTATCTCATTGAACAGACTCTGATAGCCCATGTCTTAAGGAAATACAAAAAATTGTTCTTTATTTTTGTAGCATATGTTTGCAGATTTTTTGTTGCTGGTCTTAATACAAATGTCAATGAAAACTCTCATGATATCATTCATAAACTTAGGTTTCTGGTTGGAACCCGAAAGGAAATGTCTATACAACAGACACCAAAGGAAATAATAATAATAATAATAATAATAATAATAATAAACAAGTGTTGATCATGCGGGATACGACCATCATCTACTGACATCGCCCTGATATCACACATCCGCACAAGATCGCCCTGATATCACACATCCGCACAAGAGCTAACATGAACACTTGAATTCAATTACGGTTATTGTTGGGGCTGTGGGTTTCATTGGAGAAGGTTCCTGGCTACAATGAATTGTTCCCAGAAGCACATTTCCCACGCTACGAATGGCTTTATCTTTTTCAAATCTGTAAGCATTTGTAGGAAATGACTCTACACTAGAAATCAAATAATAATAATAATACTAATAATAAATCCCTTTTTGCTACCCCAGGTGTGGCTCTTTTGATCTTAATTGATTAGAGGTGTTAACATGTAGATGTGATTTAACTCAGTCAACAGTAAATATCCCGTTCAGTGCCACAGATTTGTTTCCCAGTTAAATGACCGTAATGAACCCTGATGAACCCTATATCCCACTTTATGAATGGTAGTAGTGATGGGTCATTTTGGCCAAAGTGACAAGAGGGTTCATTTTTAAGCCTGAAGGATAATGGAGACAAATTAAAGTACTTGGGAAGACCTTCTATGAGAGAATGTCTGAGTAGATGGGTTAACCAAGGGATCCCCCTGAAAGTTTATGCACTGCATTTATCAAGGCTTGTTACCATATCCCACACATTTGACTGCATGCATGCGTCTAGTATTCACATCAGATTTCATATCGTGATGGGTATATTGGGCGGTGTATATTCGCCCCCCCCCCCAGTGTCAAATTACTTCGTTGGGGGAAATCCTCTCACTCAGTAAAAATAACTAGTAGAAGGACCCCCTGGAAATTTCACGGTTATCCTATTTGAAATTTCTTAATTCTTAAGTTAATAATTAAATAAGCACATGGCGAGTTCTATAACGATAAAACTATCCGTAGGAATTCCCCTGTCGCGTCGTTAAGTATTTGAGCTTAACAACTTTAACAAAATATTGCAATAAAAATCATCCTGTTTTTGATCCTTCCTTCTCGGCCTTTTGACTAAGATCAAAGTGTAATAGCTGTTCTTAGCTTAATCTTGTTCTCTCTTCACTTCCATCTTCTCTTCTTTCTTTCTTTTGTTTTTCTTTCTTTCTTTTTCTCTCTGAAATCAAATAGTGCTTTGTCCCCTCTTTCCACGCGATCGAAACGGAATAAACCATTCGATATGAGTTATTGGCAGGGCGTAACGGCCGTGCGAAGTAATGAAGGTAGGCCTAAACAAGTATAATACGGAGAAAATAATAATAATAATAATAATAATAATAATAATAATAATAATAATAATAATAATAATAATAATAATAACAACGGAGGGAAAGATTTTCGCCAAGAAAAGGTTGGCAAATGAATGTTTATGGATTTCATAAAAAGAATACCTATTTTGATGTGCTAGCCATTTTTTAATGATCTATTTCGATACTATCGTTATGCAAGCTAATTGAAAAGAAAGAATAGACTATACTCCGTGCGAGTTTTCACTTGTCATGCGTGCAAGTTGCTTCGAAACAACGACTTGAGGAAATAATTGGATTTGGATGTTAAAACTTGAAAAACTTCAAAGAAAATTAAATGAAGGATTGAATTATTTTCGGCTGGTTGGAGAAAAACCTATGCCAGGTAATGTAATCTACATCAACACCTTGATTTTTTAAAAAATATTTGGGGGGGTATGTTTTCAGCAAAACAGAGACAAATTTAATTTATATACCAAACTGATTTAACAGGAATTGAATGTAACCCCCCCCACACACACATATATAATATATATATATATATATATATATATATATATATATAGGTGTAATTAACTTTAACTTTAAATATCATTTTTTGTTGTTTTCCCCGACTTCGAAGTTTCTTGGTAATTCATGCCCTTCAAGGGGTTCTGTTTTTTAAATGATACAGACTGTCGCCTCTAAGTGTTGACTTCTATGTTCACTTTTATATTTACACACGCTCTGTCTCTGATATTGAGCACTTTATCCCATAAATATAGCCCACTTTAAGACTATATTTCTTCATATATTTCTTCATATATACATATATATATATATATATATATATATATAGTTCGCTCTACTTTTGTATTGAGCACTTTTTTAGTTAGTTATTGGGTTTTTTCTTTGGGCTTTGGGCCTGTATGTTGTACGATTATTTTCGATAGACGTTCATGTTCATGGCTGTTTCTTTTTTTAAAACCTTTTTTCCTTCGATATTGATTTTATCATTGGCAAATCAAGAAACCAAAGGTTTTCCGAAATGAGTGTAGTTAACTATATATATATATATATATATATATATATATATATATATATATATATATATATATATATGGTGATTGTCACTTCTTGACAGAAGAAGACAATCTCCACAACAAATTTCTTTCTTCTATTTTATAACTTTCAGACTCGGCAATCAGGAGAGCGTAGATGACTTTTGAAACGAGCCTTACTTTTACAAGCTTTTGCGCAAATATGTTGCACCTGAAAGGGAGATCCCTAAAACCAAACAGGCGATGGATCAACGTAACTTTTCATGTGCTTGTCAATCCAGAAGCTGTCTTGCATACTTTATGGCAGAGTGTACAAGAAGGTACAAGGGTTGATTACTGGCTTCTTTCAATCGATCGAGCCTGATCGAACCTCAGGTGACTTTCAAGACCTGCGTTTGAAAAAGCAGAATTACCACATAAACTACATACAGGCTGTCAGGTCAGGGTGGGAGTTAGCGCTTCAAGATTATCTTGACGAAGATTGCACTTAACCATAGCATGTACCACCTCGTACTTTTCAAACTGGTTACAACCTTGATGAATTGTCGTTCTCCACGAAAGTCGACATTCAGCCTCCAGATCCCACGTATCAACTGATATCCCAAGAGCTCTGAGATGTGTTTTGATGCAATCTTTAAAGCGTTTTCTAGGTTTGTGTCTGTGATGCTTGCCTTCAAACAGTTCACCATAAAAGGCACGTTTAGGCAACCTTGAGTCATACATGCGCACCAAGTGACCCGCCTAGCGCATTTGATTGAGAACGATTAGCTTCTCAATACTGGGGATATTGTCACTGCCAGAAATAATGACACAAAGGGAGGAATTGAGTTAAACAAATATTTTAACAGAAACAGTAACACAGACTTATACAAACGAGAGTGTTACAAGCAAGAATGTTCGGTCCGACTGTCAGAGCTGACTGCTGGAAACTTCAAACTCCAAAAGGCAGTACCTGCTCCTATGTATAGCTGGAAGAGTCCATACGTGCGTGGGTAAATTACCATAACAGGAACAAACTTAGATAGATAGATAGATAGATAGATAGATAGATAGATAATGAAAAGACTGAGATAAGGAACTGTTGTGGCCTTGTTAGAGCCAGAAATTAAGACACAAGAGAGGAATTGAGTTAAACAAATATATTAACAGAAACAGTAATACAAACATATGCAAACGAGAGTGTTACAGCAAGAATGTTCGGTCCGACTGTCAGAGCTGACTGCTGAAAACTTCAAACTCCAAAAGGCAGTACCTGCTCCTATTTATAGCTGGGAGAGTCCATCCGTGTGTGGGTAAGTTACCATAACAGTTCTGCAATGTTTTTCTCTGCCACTCTTGCTCCCAATCTGCCTTGTGAGTATTAGGTTTTCCAAGCCTTTCTTCCTCATTACGTGCCACAGAAATTTTAACTGAATCTTTTTGATATTATGTTCAAGTGCCCTTTTTTTCTCCAAAATCTGGTCGTTACTCAAATGTTCGACCAATGGTATCCTCATCTTCCTTCTGTAGAAACAAATTTCTCTAAACATTTCATTTTTTGTTGTATTTTTTCAGTTTCCGAATGAGACTGAAATTCTGAATAAACTGCCTACTGTCTGTTTCTTTTTATGTTTTCTTCAAATTCTTTCAGAGTTCTCAGTCATTATTAGGCTCTGGCTTTGGTAAAAAGTATGGTAAACAAATTTTGA
>OZ038504.1:8952392-8962392 GCA_964036315.1 Acanthosepion esculentum
TGATTATATATATATATATATATATATATATATATATATATATATATATATATATATATATATATATATATATATATATATATATATACACGCCGGAATAAACAAACAGTGAAATATTTGTTAAAATCGTGCAACGTTAAAAAGAGCTCAATTTCAAGTAGGACAACTAAACTTGTAGAGCGATTTAATATCATGAAAAGGTTAGAATACAGACCGGAACACTACGGCGGTTTCGATTGCCAAGGTCTCCTCAGGAGGTATGTTCATAAGTTGATTTTTTCGGTATGAGGACTGCTAATACAAATAGAAGCTTACTCTTTTTTATTTTATTTTTGTTTTACTTCTTTTTCACATGGATTTAATTTCTTTTGCAGATTTAAAAAAACTTTCATAGTTTTGGCGATTAACAAAGATGGCCGACCAAGAAGCATGCTCCAGGATTGAACAGCGGTCAGTTATCAAGTTTTGGGTTGCTGAAGGGTGCAAACCAGTTGAAATTCATAGGAGAATGTCAACTGTGTATGGTGCCACATGTTTCAGCCAAAAAATGTCTACAAGTGGGCTAAATTGTTTAAAGAAGGACGGAGCAGTGTTGAGGATGAAGACGGGCCTGGGAGGCCTACAGAAGTGAAGTCTCCTGATGTGATCGAATCAGTCAATGACCTCATTCAGTCTGACAGAAGGGTGACAGTGGATGACATTGCAAGGACTTTGAGCTTATCTTTTGGGACAAACGCAGGGGTCATCAGTCAGAAGGAGTCATCTTGCATCATGACAACACAAGGGCTCACACAGCAGCCCAAACAGTGCAGACCATCAACGAGCTGGGCTGGGAACTGCTCCCTCATCTCCCTTACAGCCCAGACCTTGCCCCTTCAGACTTTCACCTGTTTGGTCCCTTGAAAGCGTTCACGAGAGGAACGAAGTTTAAAAGTGACGATGAAGTCAAAAGTGTTGTGAGCGACTGGCTGAGACATCAGTTAGTAGTATAATTTCTTATGGCCATAATTTATAAGTAAATAATGGCCCACCCTCTACGAGTAATTATCTTATTTTGTTTATTGAAATTTAGTGTTGACGTCCAGTTATTACTAATTATATCTTATATAGACATCCCACGTATTTAATTTTATCTACAAGTTCCTTTAAGGATATAGGTATACATATAAGGTCTAATTGACGCAAAAATTAAATTAACACTGACATCTTTTTTAACAGATATATTTACCAAAATGACACAGAAATATCTTTAGATACTAAAGAGTAAATTTATTCAATAAAATCACCATTGGCTTGAACCATGTCCTCCACACGACTTCGAAATCTCCTGCAACTCTTGTAGACGGTCACCTTGTTTAAGTTGGTGAATACTGCCATAACCCTTGCCTTCAGTTCATCTTTGGTGTTACAAGGAGTTTTGTTGGTCTCTGGCTCAACTGAGCCCCACATATAATAATCAAGGGGGTTGCTGTCTAGGGAGTAAGGTGGCTGGATGTAAGGGATGATGTGGTCGCAGATATTATCTGACAGCCATGACTAGGTCCTTCTGATTGTGTGGTATGGTTAAGAGTCCTGTCGGCAGATATAGGGTCTTAAAGCAGCCACTCCCTTTGATCCAGGGCAGCAGTACCTTTATGTAGGACTTCGCGTTAAGTTTGAGGGTCTCACCAGCATATTCGGGAGTTCTTTTCTTATCAGCACTACAGCATGCCGTTTCCAAATTTCTGGAGGGGTGAATTGCGTCACGTTGTATTTTTTCTCGCAGACGGTGCCCAACTGACCCTACCATACTGGGCCGTCGACAAAATTAAAAACAAATAACAGACATGCGCGAAATTAAAACTATAGAATAGCGACAACGGGCCCATCGCATCCAGTATATATATATATATATATATATATATATATATATATATATATATATATATATATATATGAACAACATTTACTGGCCTGTATATCTGAAAAATTTTCATAGAAAATATGCGTCCTCCGACAAGAATCGAACCTGTATCCTATAGAGAACCGTCATGTAGCCTGACGTGCTTTTACCGATTGAGCCACAGTGGAGCGTTTCGGTTTGCAAGGTCGATTTTACTGTTTTTTAGACTACAATTCTCCATGATTTTCTCTCGTACATTCATATCTGCTCGATGCGTATCCAAATGTAGACAAATGACGTCACACATTATGAAATGGACAATTATTTTTCAAGACATTTTTTATTTTTTATGTTTATACGTTCTTTTTACAGATACGCGCATTATTTTATTTTTTATGTTTATAAAATGTATTAAAATAACGTATAAACATGAAAAAAACGTCTTAAAAGAATTGTCGGACTTTGTCCATTTCATAATGTACACACACATATATAAATATATATATATATATATATATATATATATATATATATATGAAAAATTACTATTATATTTAATAATATTATTATTATGGAAAACAACGCACATCTTTATATAAATACTTATACTAATGAACAACATATAGCTTGTACCACTTGCCACCTGAAGATGATTAAAAGCATTAATTCAGGCCCTTAAATGTTGTTAATACTGTTTATTATAAACAGAGCATTTACTTAAATATTTGTATCTATAAAAAGAAAGTATAAACATAAAAAAATGTCTTAAATAATTGTCGGACTATGTCCATTTTATAATATATATATATATATATATATATATTATGTATATATTATATATATATATATATATATATATATATATATATATATATATATATATATATGAAGAAATATACTTATATTGTGACATTTATCCCATAAATAAAGCACTATTTATGGGATAAAGTACTCAATATCAGAGATACGGTGTATGTAAATATAAATATAAAAGTGACAATTGAAGTAAACACTCAGAGGCGACAGGCTGTTTCATGCTTGACGCAATTCGGAGACCTGCGAACTGACGATTGCTTCTAGCATGAAACAGCCTGTCGCCTCTGAGTGTTCACTTCAATGTTCACTTCTATATATATATGTATATATATATATATATATGTATATATATATATATATATATATATATATATATATATATATATATATATATATATATATATATGTACATGCACATATAAATTTCACTCTCTCCCTCTTTCTATCTCTATACAAACTATATAGATCCAATGTTTTTAATGAATTCTCTGTCTGTCTGTCTCTTTCTCTCTCTCTCTCTTTCTCCTTCTCTCTATCTATCTATCTATCTATCTATCTATCTATCTATCTATATATATATATATATATATATATATATATATATATATATATATATTTATATATATATATATAGATAGATAGATAGATAGATATGAATACACACACCTGTGTGTGTATTCTGAAATAACTTACTTAAATATAACTCTTTATTTGTCAAATGAATTCCTGGAACGATTTCTTTACAAGCGAAGGTCTTATGCCGGAGGCTCTCCGGGAACAGTGCTATCAAGAGAAGATTCAATATGTTTAAATAAATCCTATTCTTCAAATCATTGTCAAAAATGAGACGAGCCGCCATTTTTAATCACGAACAATTTCGCCGAAAATATACTAAAAAAAAAAATACGTCAACCAAAAAAAAAAAAGGAGGGAAAAAACAATCATTTCAACAACATTTCTGGTATATTACGAGAAAAATACAAAGAATTCTCATTTCATTTTTTTTAAGGTGGAGGTGCTATTTTTTTTAAAATGGTTTCTTTAGTTCGTTCCACATTCGACGGCATTGTATACTCTCGATCTCTTCTCGATCCGCTTGTGAATCCTCGTGATCGACAGACATATCCCGAAGACGAGACTCTCGTAGACGAGATTGTATAGTGAATCTTTTCGCTAATTTTTTTCCCGCAGGTAGATTAGTTTTTTGATGTTTTGGTTGCTTTTAAACAGACCATCAAATCAACGAATCATCCTAATCTGACATGACCTCTCTAACGACAGAACAATATTCTGTTTTTTTTTTTTATACGAATAGCTGTATGTGTTTTTACGACAGTATAAATATTTAACAGGCATAATTTTTTCCCCCTCAGCAGGAGTAGATATGCTCGCCTGTTGTTTGGTTAACACTCCACCCCAGTATTTTCAACAGGAGCAAAGGTTTAGTCCTTGTTCCTTGTTCAGGATTGGGTTTCCCGGTCCTTATAAAGTTTTCTCATTCTCTTTCACACCAATATATACATATATATATATATATATATATATATATATATATATAATAATAATAATAATATTTTTAGTTTTTAAAAATATGAGTCCTTCCTTTTTCTGCACACCTGCATACATATATACATATCAGCTCCCAAATTAAGGTCCAGCACTCTTAACTTTTATTTTAAATTAAGAACTTTAAAAATATGGAAAAAACTAATTTCGACATTTCTCTGAAGAATATTCCACTCACAAACAAACGGAATTATTTCGTCAAACTTTTACAAAAAACAGAGGAACTAATAAGAAGAATGAGATTGAAAGCATTCTTCTTTCTACGAGGGAATAACTTAACTGAAAAAGAACATGAGGTTTACGGCTTCAGAATTAAAAAGACTGCACCGTTCAACAAGAACCTACAGGAATTCGAAAAGGACTTACTCAACATAATCAACAACATCTCCTTTCACAAAAAAAACGAAAAACAACTTCCAGAAGCATCTAGACCAAATAGTCAAAAACATAAATAGCAGCGATAAAATACTAGTTAAGTCCGACAAAACGGGCAACTTCTACAAGATGAAGGCTGACGACTACAAGCGAAGGAATCATATTTTTAAATACTAAAAATATTATTATAATATAAGCTCTACTTCTGTATGGAGCACTGTCCTTTTGAAAATAAAGCTAAATACTAAGGAACACCGGATTATCTACCTAACGTGTTCTTTCCTATTTTTCTGCACACTTGCATACATATATATATATATATATATATATATATATATATATATATATATATATATATATATATATATATATATATATACATACATATATATACATATATATATATATATATATATATATATACGTTTGTATCGAGCTCTTTGGTTAGTTGTTTACTCGTATCGGGGTTTTTTCTTTGGGCCTTGAACCTGTATCTGTGCGATTATTTCTTTCATGTTCCTGGCTCTTCCTTTTTTAAAACCTTTTTTTCCCTTCGTGATTGATTTGGCTATTGTTAAATCAAGAATTCGAAGGTTTTTCGACACGAATATAGTTACCTATATATATATATATATATATATATATATATATATATATATATATAAAATGAAATGAAGAGGTTATAATGGTTTCAACGAGAGAAAAGTGTGTATATTAAAAAGAAGAGAGGTACCGCAAACTTTTTTGGTTGTAATGTGGGTTTTTTAAAAAAATATTATTCTTTAGTTTTACATAGTTTTACAACACGTGTTTCTGGTCTTACGACCGTCTTCAGATAAAGGGTGGAGATTTCCACATATTATTAAAAATAATTATTAAAAATAATTAATTTTTTTCCTTTATGTTTTTCAATGTTAAATCTTCTCTATATGAGACATTCTCTGTTTTTGTGTTGGTCATTCCAATGTCTTTCTTTAAATGGTAGTGAAGAGTTCTGAGCGAAGGGTCATAAAACAATTAAGGTTGGTTTGAGAATATATATATATATATATATATATATATATATATATATATATATATATATATATATATATATAGTTGGCTTGATGTGAGTTTGTGATCCTGGGTTTCATGCTAGTTGTGATCGTCAGACAAACTCTTTGTTTGTCTGACGATCGCAAATAGAGTGAAACCCAGGGTCATAAACTCACATCAATCCAACTAATATCCTCATCTTTGTTGTTATTATCATGACCTTTCAGCTTTTGTGGTCCGCTATTGTAATAATGACAACAAAGACGATGACATTAGAGCAAATGAAAGAAATAGTAGTAAAAACTAATACTAATAATTAATATTGCTTCATCTAAGGAACTCACATGTTACGACAAATTCTTCTACAAATATCGATCCACAATTAAATAACTAAAACTGCTTCATTTAAAGAAGTTTGAATATTATTAGATCTCATGCTCTGGTATAAAATGTAAAGATATCGAGGTGGTGTAATGGTTAGCAAGATTGTCTCTCTAAAACAATTACGACTGAGTAGTGAGTTCGATCCTCACTGGGTACCCCATACTTTCGGCCTTGTGCCACATCTAAGCTAGGCTTGGAAAATCCCTATAAGATATCTGCTCAGATGGAGGAAGCAGTTACACATTTTAAAAAAACTACCATTCGTCTATGCACTGAATATTGCCGCCTCTTCTTCTCTCTCTCTATACACACACACACACATATATAAGTGAACAAAGAAGTCAACACTTAGAGGCGACAGTCTGTTTCATGCTAGACGCAATCGTTATCTAGCATGAAACAGACTGTCGCCTCTAAGTGTTGACTTCTATGTTCACTTTTATATTTACACACGCTCTATCTCTGATATTGAGCACTTTATCCCATAAATATAGCACACTTCAAGACTATATTTCTTCATATATATATATATATATATATATCGTTGGATTGATGTGAGTTTGTGATCCTGTGTTTCATGCTATTTGTCATCGTCAGACAAACTCTTTGTGTCTGACGATCGCAAATAGCGTGAAACACAGGATCACAAACAGACATCAATCCAACTAAATATGTTAGCTCTATCACTGATATTGAGCGCTTTCCAATAAGTGCCGCGCATATATAATATATAAATAATATATGTAAATATTGCATATATATATGTATATATATATATATATATATATATATATATATATATATACACATACACATTTCACACACACACACACATATATATATATATATATATATGTGTGTGTGTGTGTGTGTGTGTGTGTGTGTGTGTGTGTGTGTGTGTGTGTGTGTGTGTGTGTGTGTGTGTGTGTGTATATCGTGGACTGTCCTTTTGTAGATAGCCGAGGGTTGTTAAACTGCGCCAACCGCGGACATTTTTACGACGTACGAGGGTCAGGCATTTCAATTCCTAGGAACCAACAACCATACAACCTGCAAATATGATTTGATTATAGTGGCGAAGACCTTGTGCACAACCATCCACACTTTTTGAAGGGCCGAATACAGAGACCTGGTTCCCTGCGTGCCACAAGGTCCCCAAATGAACCTCCGCAGGTTTTAAATTCAGAATTGTCCCTACTCTTAAACCAGTCGCCATCCAAGGCTACAGAACACAGTCTGTTCTGCTATTTGCACATAGCTTGAGGGAGTAATTGTGAAATCGGGGAGCCGAGTTCGAATTCCAGTCGAATCTATTACATTCCCTTTGGTGCTAAAAAACTTGGGTGTCACGATACTTAAAGATATTATCTGAAAACCTGGAAAATAGAAACTTAATTAGTTTAATATTTTTATTTATTTTATATATTAAATATTTTGTGGGATGTAAGACTATACTGTTACATCCGGATATATATATATATATATATATATATATATATATATATATATATATATATAGGGATAGGTAGCTTAAAATCAGTTTTCTTAAGGTGGTTCTCTTACCGTTTAATGCATTTATCCACAGGTACATTAGTGAATAGGGATTTAACGTATCCCTAATCTACCTGTGGATAAATGCATTAAACGGTAAGAGAACCACCTTAAGAAAACTGATTTTAAGCTACCTATCCCCATCTCAATATGCATCAAATTATGCACCCTATGCACATCTCATATATATATATATATATATATATATATCTTCAATCCTGACGATTGCAATGTAATAAATTATAACCATGAAATATTAGTGTTTCAGCCTTTTTATTATATTCTTACTCTGTCCTGGACATTGAGTTCTACCTGGATTCTATCCTCTTGTGTGTGTGTGTGTATATATATATATATATATATATATATATATATATATATATAGACCATTGATATTATCTATCTATCTATATATATATATATATATATATATATATATATATATATATATATATATATATATATATATATTTGTCATCCACAGACTGTTTCCCTGTTTCACAGCTCATCAGTGTGGCTAGACGTCCGGTTGCCTCTAGCTAGGATCGAAACCCGACTGAATTTGCGTCAGTCGGAACTTCTCCCACTAAGCCGTCAGCGTACGGTACGGGATGAAGGTGAATCTTAGCGTGTTTATTTTTAGATTTAGATAAACACACAGTGACTGACAGTGACTCAATTCTGCCGAGGAGTCGTGCAGTTTTAGCTTAAATAGTCACTGTTTATTTATATATATATATATATATATATATATATATATATATATATATATTGACCACTTATATTATCTATCTATCTATCTATCTATCTATCTATCTATCTCTCTCTATATATATATATAAATATATATATATATATATATATATATATATATATATATATATATATATATATATAAGGAAAAGGGCTTGGAATAATTGACACTCACAGGACATCTGAAAGGCAAGAGGGCCAGAAAAAAATGTTTGGCAGAACGGTTATTTATTAAGAAATTGTGGAGGGTCATTATCACCCACGTCTTGAAGGGACACGGCACATAGAAGAAGAATTCAGTTTTCCCTCTATTACACTGTCTGACATCCAAGGCTAGAGAGTTCACTCTACGCTGCTATTTGACACAATTTATTTAGGCGGAGGCAGGGAGAGACAGAATCATGCCTTTATCGAGACCATTAAAGAATGTAACTGAATAAATCGGAATTTGAACTCGGCATGCTGATTCCAACCGTTACACTACCAGCATATCTATGTGTACGGAAAGTAAGAACGTGTAGCGGCAATCATTAAACTAGAAAAAATTATACATTTTTCTTTTTTGTTCTACTTACGAAATCGTGTTTCATGTTTTTATTTTATTTCATTTTTTTTATTGATGTGGCGTGAGATAGGAACAAAGCTTGTTTTGGCACAGCGATATTATATGGGGTTTAAAATAAGTGGGGATGTACTTTATTATGCCAGTATTTCAAGCTTATGCCCACAACTCGGCATTTAAAAAATTGGCTTCTTTGCCCGGGGTTGAACACAGATTATTTGACGCTGAGTTTAAAATATACAGCAGCTATCCGTCAGACCAATAGTAGTGAGCAAGCTGAGATAGATAGATAGATAGATAGATAGATAGATAGATAGATAGATAGATAATAAACAGGCTGAGGATATATATATACATATAGATAGATAGATAGATAGATAGATATGAAGAGACTGTGTTAGATAGATAGATAGATAGATAGATAGATAGATAGATAGATAGATAGATAGATAGATAGATAATAAACAGGCTGAGGATATATATATATACATATAGATATATAGATAGATAGGAACGGACTGAGATAGATAGATAGATAGATAGATAGATAGATAGATAGATAGATAGATAGATAGATAGATAGATAGATAGATGTAAACCGTCTACGTTAGTTAAACTTATCAGCACATTTTTAAATCCCCTAACGAGTTCGTATTAAATGAAGTGTTTTTTGGGGGTTTTTTTGGCGGGAGGTCGTGAAACGCTTCTTTTTTTCTTTTCTTTATTTTGTTTTTTTCGATTCCATGTATTTAAACATTGGACACATCGATCGCTCTCGCACGCCTCTCTGAAAATCTTCGATTCCATTATCAACGTCAACTTCCCACAACAAAATTCAGCATTTACTGGCATGCCAACTTTCCACTCCCCACTCTGCGCGTAAAACTGCAGCACGTTCAATACTATCGATCTCAGGTAACTGAAATATTCGACGTGTGACCCAGCACGACAGAAACCGATAAACGAGCATTGAAAGCGAAGAATTCCACCAGCAATTTTCGCGTTCTCGCTTTCCAACAGAACAACACCTGCGGAAAGGTTCGTTCTCCCTTGATTTCATTAATCGTCTCTTGCCA
>OZ038504.1:8969892-8972392 GCA_964036315.1 Acanthosepion esculentum
AGAATAATGTAAATAATGCAAGTAATCATAATACCTCATCTCTGAGATATAGAGGCCGAAAGGTTGTGAATATGGCAATGAAGATGATGATAACAGTCCGAATAATGTAAATAATGCAAGTAATCATAATACCTTATCTCAGAGATATAGACAGATATTAAACCATTCTTTTTGCCGCAATTTAATTCTTCTTTTTCCTTTTTTTCTTCATGTATTAAGTTGTGATTCAATCAATAAATGCAATATTGTTTTTTCTTTTCCTCTCTTATCAAAAGCACCAGTGTTGTTTTGCGAGGGAAACATGGTTTCAATTTGTATGCATTATGCATATTCTTTGAAAGAATAAAAAAATATTTCGAACATTTTTATTTTAATTAAATGAAACAACAAAATGATTTTATCGCTAAGGAATGTCGATAATATTTTTCAGGGTTCATAATGATATGTAGATATCGTAGAAATGAAGTCACAAAGAAATATCCTTAATAATTTAGATATACACATGTCTCACTCTCTTTATATGTAGGGGAGGTCTAGCAAAAGATGTATACTGAACTACCCATCATGCATATATATATATATATATATATATATATATATATATATATATATATATATACATACATATATATATATTTATATGAAACGAATATAGTCTTAAAGTACGCTAAATATAAGATATATATATATATATATATATATATATATATATATTATAAATTAATTGATTTAAAATATGTTTTTTTTCGCTACACAGCGACAACCATGTTTCAAAAATGGAAGCCAAAGCCTTCGAATTAAATTTTGTTATTAAATTAAAGACATTAGTTCCATTTCCTCGTCAAGCGAATTTTAATTAAACCTAATGAGCCAGACAAACCTTCCACGGTTTCACCTCAGCGGATCGTCAGGGAATATTCCAGTATCCGCTTAGGTGAGACCGTGGTAGGTTTGTCTGGCACTTTAGGTTTAATTAGGTTTGCTTTACTTAGCGTATCGAGCACTTTATTTAGTTATTTTACTTACTCGTATCGGTTTTTTTTTTCTTTGGACTCTGAATTTGCATGCTAGACGATTATTTTCGGCTGACGTATATGTTCTCTTTTTTTTTTTGTACCTGTTTTTCCCTTAGGTATTGGTTTGTTTATTTACAAATAAAGACATTGAAGGTTTTCCGGACGAGTATAATTTCTTATATTTATAAGATTACAACTAGTATATATATATATATATATATATATATATATATATATATATATTAAATAAATGATAAAGAATGATCTCTTGTATGTGTCGCCTTTTATCCTTTCTTACTAAAGAGGTATTTCTGTTGATGTGACTACACTTGTGCACGTTAAGTGTTCTAGCGTTGTCATGATATATGATATTTATATATTGTCTGTTTCTAATAATCTATCAATTTTTCTACCTACCTTCCTACTTACCTACCATCTTATGGACGCACACGTACGCGCGTGCGCACACACACACACACACACACGTATATATATATATATGAATATGAATGTGCATATATATACATATATATAAATATGAATGCATTTTTTGAAATCTGTTAGGTTTGTAGACGTTACGCAATATATAAAACAGAAAATTTACAAATCAACACAGTATGGACATATAGATTAATGTCGACACTGACTATATCTATGTTTACATACACACACACACACACACACACATATATATATATATATATATATATATATATATAGTAAAAGTAATAAATACGTTGGTATATAATCCTTAGAGATCCTAATAATATACAATATTAAAACTGATATATCGTCATTTGAAATGAGCTTATTCCCTATATGGGATAATTTTGAATTTTATTGTCTACTAATATATATATATATATATATATATATATATATATATATATATACATATATAGTTTAGGCAAAGGTTATTAACACTTTCGATATATAGAAATATATATATATATATATATATATAGTGTAGACAAGGGTTATTAACACTTTTGAAATAGAATTACACACACACACACACATACACACATATATATATACATATATATATATATATATATATATATATATATATATATATATATATATATATTTATATATATATATGCTCGCAGAAGCATGGTTACAATCTCATATCCATACTACTGAATAATAAGCACTTTCCAATAAGTACCTCGCATATATAACATATGTAGAAAGTAGATAGAATATATATAGAGATAGAAAGTGTATATATATATATAAATATAGGTGTGTGTATGTATATATATATATATATATATATATATATATATATATATATATATATATATATATATATATATATATATATATATATATATTGTGTAGACAGGGGTTTTTAACACTTTTGATATAGAATTATTCACACTCACACACACACGTATATATATATATATATATATATATATATATATATATAT
Source organism: Acanthosepion esculentum (assembly GCA_964036315.1). Taxonomy (NCBI): domain Eukaryota; kingdom Metazoa; phylum Mollusca; class Cephalopoda; order Sepiida; family Sepiidae; genus Acanthosepion; species Acanthosepion esculentum. The sequence goes on from OZ038504.1 coordinate 8,972,348, forward strand.
ATGCTCGCAGAAGCGTGGTTACAATCCATACTACTGAATAATAAG
>OZ038504.1:8977392-9104892 GCA_964036315.1 Acanthosepion esculentum
TTAAAAATAACTTCGGTATGAAACTCGGAGTTGTAGAATAATTTAAAATATTATATATATATATATATATATATATATATATATATATATATGAAGATGATTACATTTATATATGTGTACACCCGAATACGCACGAACGCGCACAAACACACGGTCAGATATTATATATATATATATATATATATATATATATATATATATATATATATATATATACACATATATACGTGTGAAAAATAGAATAATGCCAAAAATAGAAAAATAGTAAAAATAGAAGTAAAAATGAAAGTAAAATAAAAATAACAGTAAAAATAATATATATATATATATATATATATGCATATACTTATTATAAACGAAAATAGGTGTTTATTTTTGAAAAATCATTTTCAATCCAGTGTAATAGTGTGTTTTCAAATAATATATACACTTAAATTGTTATGAATATATATACATACATACATTCGCAAGATTATATATAATATCCATAGAATGCGTCGAAAATATGTTTCCGTCTTAATAAAATGAATATTTGAAAAAATATTTGACTGATAGATAAATAGATATAAAGAGACTGAGATCGATAGATAGATAGATAGATAGATAGATAGATAGATAGATAGATAGATAGATATGAAGAGACTGTGTTATATAGATAGATAGATAGATAGATAGATATCAAGAGACTGTGTTAGATAGATAGATAGATAGATAGATAGATAGATAGATATGAAGAGACTGTGTTAGATAGATAGATAGATATATAGATATGAAGAGACTGTTAGATAGATAGATAGATAGATAGATAGATATATAGATATGAAGAGACTGTTAGATAGATAGATAGATAGATAGATAGATAGATAGATAGATAGATAGATAGATATTAAGAGACTGTGTTAGATAGATAGATAGATAGATAGATAAATATTAAGAGACTGTGTTAGATAGATAGATAGATAGATAGATAGATAGATAGATATGAAGAGACTGTTAGATAGATAGATAGATAGATAGATAGATAGATAGATAGATAGATAGATATGAAGAGACTGTGTTAGATAGATAGATAGATATATAGATATGAAGAGACTGTTAGATAGATAGATAGATAGATAGATAGATAGATAGATAGATATGAAGAGACTGTGTTAGATAGATAGATAGATATATAGATATGAAGAGACTGTTAGATAGATAGATAGATAGATAGATAGATAGATAGATAGATAGATAAACACACTGGTATAATAAATACGAATAGACAGAGACAGAACGAAAATAGACAGGTCGATAAGTAGACACGAAAAGACTGAAATAAATGTTTATAAATCTATATGTACACACACACACACACACGCACATAGAAATATATATATATATATATATATATACGAGGGGCATTCAATAAATAAGTTGAATTTTTCGGTATAAGGACTTCTAATACAGATAGAAGCTTACTTCTTTTTTTTAATTTTTCAATAATCTGCAAAAGAAATTAAATCCATGTGAAAAAGAAGTAAAACAAAAAAAAATTAAAAAAAGTAATCTTCTATCTGTATTAGAAGTCCTTATACCGAAAAATTCAACTTATTTATTGAATGACCCTCGTATCCATGTATATATATATATATATATATATATATATATATATATATATATATATATATATATATCGTAATAGAGACAGACCCACAGACATATAGACATATAGAGGGGAAGATTACAAATGCGATTTCATCTTTTACAGAATTCAAGATTCTGTCCTAAATATTTACATAAAGAGAAATATTTATGCTGTGGTTACGCCCATTCTTAATTTCTCCTCTGAAACAAATCGAACATTAGATTGGAGGTTTCCACCTTTCACTATTGAAATGTTATTTACTCCATAGCTAACCGAAAATAAATCTCTCTCTCTCTCTCACTGAAGGCACTCATTCACACACACACGTATATACTCACAGAAACATATACACACATATTTTACTCTCAGTATCAAACGATTCTTTGAATTAAATGTTTACTTACCCGTATAAAAGAGCTGCCCCGGCGATTCCACCTCCTAACTGTGCAATTGCGTAGAAAAATCCACGGAGCGGTGTAATCTTGCAGGTGAGAGCCATCGCCATGGTAGTAACTGGATTAAAGTGGGCGCCGGAGATGTGTCCGAAACACTGAACCAAAGTGGCCATAATAAGGCCGAAGGACAAGGCAATCGCAAGCTGGACTTGTGTACTTTCTGTCCCGTCCCCCAAGTACTCGCCTACAGCTGCTGCCGCCGCGACACGTTGTCCACTACTTCGGTGGTCTGTTTCCGGACTGCCGCTTGTTGAAGCTCCGGCCGCTCGCTGACCGCTAGACGAAGCGGCAAGCACCCGGCTAGACATGGCTGGATGCTCCCCGTCACAGTAAAGCATAGCACTACATCCGAGCAACACATAAAGAAACGTCCCCAAACACTCGCTGATTACAGCTCTCCAGAATTCAATGGTTTTGATTTCAATTCGCATTACCATCATGGCTACCTCCACAAGCCCCAACTTACGACACGACCTCTGGGGTAACTGCAAAGCTTGCACATGTGTGTACTGGGCCATACTGGCATTCTTGGTAATCCCCTCCCACATACAGGACGCACCACAACCATCCGGGACCTCCCGGGGGCGGTCCAGCCTGCTCGTTGGGCCGGTCGTTACCGAGTGACGAGGCAAGTCTGTTCCGACCGTACAGTCACTAATTTCGATTTTTGTCGGGCTAGCACAACGACGAACAATACAGCAACTAATGTTGACAACAGGTAACGGAGACCTTTAACTAGAGACAAAGCGAGTGTGAAGACTAGCTCACGCTCGCTTGTAAACACACGCTTACTGACAGGCGCGCACACACGCACCTTTACACACACACATAGCACCACTTACGGAATTATTCTCAAATAAATACCGTTCCTTTTTTCCTTAGATAATCAATGTTGTTTTATATACAGTAAACGTGCGTCAGAATTAGGTGCTTCTCTGTGACGGGGTTGGCGTTTCTTAACGAGCTAAAGCATACTTATTCCGACTGTGCTTGTTAGCGAGTTCGATTCTCACTGAGCGCCCAACTATTGTTGCTCTTGTGCCAGACTAATAAAATACTTAGTGGATAATTATATGAAGGAATTTTTTTTTTTCGATTTTTCAGAACACTTCTTTCTTTCTTTCTTTCTTTTTTTTAAAAAAATAAAAACCTACCTACTTAGGAAGATATTCGAATATATATATATATTTTAAGCACAGTAGCTGTATTTTTTTTTTATCAACAGATGTGTGATGATTCCACGAGCGCCTACCGTAGCGCGATGGTTAAAAGGCTTGTCTCAAAGAATAATTCGTAGTTGTTTTGAGTATGATACTCACCGAGTGCCTTATTTTTGTACTTTTTTTTTAATTTATTTATTTTTTGTAGACTTGGTATAAAGTTCCTGTCTTTAAATTTTAAAATGAAACAAAGTGATTGATGACACACCAATTCTTTTGTTTTCAATTTCCTGATAGCATTCCATCCACAGAAAGAGGTAGAATTTAATTCTTGGAGATCCACGTCTGAAAATTATTAAGTTTCGTTCGAGTATGTAAACAGATTTTTTTTTTTTTTTCCTTTTTAGTATTAAATCTGTTAGAGATTTTTAGCGAAACTGCTTCCTGGTAGAATGTTCCGACAGTATCTGTTACCTTAAAAAGTTGAAATTACCCTCTCTTTTTTTTTTTTTTTTTTTTTTTTTTTTAAATGAATGCGCGCGTGTGTTTTTTTTTTGTGTATGTGTGTATAAGATTTGACCCCTTCGGTAACGATTTTTTTTTTTTTTTTTAAATAAAGCCTGTCAGAAATTAATATCTGACAAGTTTTTCAAGAAGAAAACAAAAATTTGAAATTGTATTTTACAAATGGTAAGAAGAACTAAACGCAAATCGCCTTTCTTCCGTCTTTTACATCCAGACTAGAATTCCTGTTAATCCGGTATTTCAGCAATATTTCTCTTATGTTGTGGCCTTGTGCCAGGCTAAGCCGTATTTTAGCAGAAAATATCCCCCGGTTTCATACCTCTGTCCAGCCGGCGTCGTAAATACAATACACACACGTTTAACCCCGTGTGGACCGACGCATGGCTTGGTGCGCGCGTTTTAACCAACAAATCGTATATATTCCGATGCGGGCACAAAGTCGATGAGCAGCGTGGTCCGTGTGTGAATACCTGTATAAGTTTTTACACGTGTACTTATGTGTGTGTGTGTGTGTGTGTATATATATATATATATATATATATATATATATATATATATATATATAATAAATTATATATATGTTTTATATACACGTTTTGTTTTCTAAAGCGAAGTCATATGGAATAGTGTTGCTGTGATGGTGTATGTATATATGAAGTTTTCTTCGATTGTCGACTAGTAGGAGCGAAGTTGATAACTTGTTTCGTCTGTACTGTGGCAACTAATCGTAGTAGTAGCTGTAGTAGTAGTAGTAGTAGTACTTGTAGTAGTAGTAGTAGTAATAATCAGAGTAGCTCTTTATCAACATCAGTCCAAGAGTGTATCCGTGGTGTGTCTTTTTCGTTTACGGTGCGCTTGTAGTTAACGAAGGAAGGGTTCACAACGATTTCATCGTTGTGAACAAGGATTCTACAAGTCAAAGCGAAAAGGTGTGCATGGTGTGTGTATGTGTGGGGGTGGGAATTAAGGTTTATGCCTGTTTTGTTTAGTGTTGATTTGGAGAGAGAAAAAAAACGTGTCAGGGAAGAAAGAGTTTTTAGTGTTTCTTCTTTTGTTTTGTTTTTTCTTTTGAATTCGTCTTTTTTTCTTTTCTTTTTTTTTTTAACAGAAATTCGCTTGGTACTTAAATGATCTGTGATAAGTTCAAAGACAGGTAGGTAGGCAACAAATTTTGTACGTTCGTAAAATCCACAATTTTTTTTTTTTTTCCTTTTCTTTTTAATTTATTTATAGTTTTATTTGTAAATGCCCCTCCCTTTTCCTTTCGTTTTTGCTTTCCTTTTTTAAAATCCTGAGATGATAATTTAGGTCTAGCAAAGCAATCACAACAGACAGAAAATTGTAGAAGCAATTTACAGGTAGTTTAATCGTTATCTGATATAGTTTTTTCCCTTTTTTCTTTTTTCTCACCGTTTTTCTTTCATGAACAAAACCCAGAATAACTTTGAACGTAATTCCTTCGAAATGATATATATATATGTATGTATATACACATATAGATATACAGATACACACATATATATTATATATATATATATATATATATATATATATATATATATATATATATAATTAAAAAAAAACTTTCTTCCTTAGATTATCAAAGCTACTTGTCTCGTTTCGTATTTGACTTATAAGTCACTCGCCTTGAAAGATGTTTGAAGAAAGGACTGCTAGTTACATAGACTTCACAAGTAAATAGAATAGTATGCAAGAGGGAGGGGGAGCCACACCACACCCGATCTGGTGGTGGTGGTGGTGATGGCGCTTGTGACGGGGCGAGGATGTGGAAGCTGAAGGGTGAAACGTATGCTTCTGAGACTAAAATCTTGCAAAATGGGTTGGAGGGAGAGCGTATCGGTCTGCGTGCGCGCGCGTGTAATTGTTTGGGAGGTGTGGGTGGATTGGGAGGGCCCGGTGCGCGCACGCATGTACAAATGCTCATGTGTGTGTGTGTGTGTGTGTGTGCACCTCTCTCGCTCCCTCTCTCGCTCTCTTCTTCTCGGTCTATCTCTCTCGCTTTTATCCTTGTGTGTGTGTGTGTTAATGAGCAAGGTTGAATGAAGACCTTCGCGAGCGAGTACACGTGCGTCGAATCGGTGAAAGAGAGAGAGAGAGAGAGAGAGAGAAATAGAGAGAGGGAGAGGGAGAGAGGGGGAAAGTGGAGATGGCGGTGGTGGGTCGGAACTGTGGGGGTGTTGGTGGGTAAGAACCTGGCAATTGATAAAGATACAATGGCGCGCGTAGTGTGAGGAGACCTTAGTGGAAGCTTTAAAAAAAAGGGGGCGTTTTTAGGTGACTGTTGTAGAAAAATAGAATAATAAAAAAAAGGAAAGTTAACCCCTTTCCTTTTCCGACTAAAAAAAATAATAAATAAATCGATTTAAAAAAAATCATGAAAAAAAAAAGAAAGAAATGAACCTGAATTTAAATTAATAATAATAATAATAAGAAGAAGAAGAAGAAGAAGAAGAAGTAGAAGGAGGGGGAGTACAGGTGGAAGAAGAAGTAGAAGAATAAAAGTAACAAGAAGAAGAAGACGAAGAAGAGGAGGAAAAAAGAAGTAGAACTAGGAGAGGGAAAAAGGAGAAGAAAAAGTAAAAAGAGAAAAAGAAGAAGAAGAGAAAAAAGAAGTAGAAGTAAAACAAGAAGTAGAAGAAGAAGAAGAAGAAGAAGAAGAAGAAGAAGAAGAAGAAGAAGAGGGAAAAAAAGAAGTAGAAGTAGGAGAGGAAAAAAAAAGAAGAAAAAGTTAAAAGAAAAGAAGAAGAAGAAGAAGAAGAAGAAGAAGAAGAAGAAGAAGAGGAAAAAGAAGTAGAAGTAGGAGAGGAAAAAAGAAGAAGAAAAAGTTAAAAGAGAAGAAGAAGAAGAAGAAGAAGAAGAAGAAGAAGAAGAAGAAGAGGAAAAAAGAAGTAGAATTAGGAGAGGAAAAAAGAAGAAAAAATGTAGAAAGAGAAAAAGAAGAAGAAGAGGAAAAAAGAAGAACAAGAAGAACAAGAACAAGATGAAGAGGGAAAAAAGAAGTAGAAGTAGGAGAGGAAAAAAGAAGAAGAAGAAGAAGAAGAAGAAGAAGAAGAAGAAGAAGAAGAAGAAGAAGAAGAAGAAGAAGAAGAAGAAGAAGAAGAAGTAGAAAAGAACGATAAAACATTTATTAAAACAAGAAAATTGCGACTATTAAAGAGGCAAAAAAATGTTCCAGTTATTAGCGGATGAAACAAGATGTCTGGATCGTTCATAGACGACGAATTGATCTCAATTAAAGTCAATCAATCCAAACGCGAAAAGTGAACTCAGCGACCCGTGTTCAAATTCAGCCATCATCTGTTGCACTGATTTTTTTCACATTAATACCCATGGAAAAAATCATTATACTATCTCCTCTACAACCTGGGGCACCTCGACGTGGTGTAATGGTTAGCAGGCTTCTCCCGCTAGAACAATTCCATCTGAGTAGTGAGTTCAATCCTCACTGGGTGCCCCATAACTTCGGCCTTGTGCCATATCTAAGCTATGCTTAGGAGATCACCTCATCCTCCAGCTATGAGTTAAATTCAAAAATGAAATTAACCTTTAATAGCGGTCTTTCTAAGAAAGGAACTACTCTTTATACGTCAGACAATAGAAAACCACCCCACTATCTTTCCCAAGGAGATACAGTGATTTATAGATGATAAAGAAAAGGAAGATTTGGTAGCCGTTATTTGAAAACAATATTTTATATATTAATTAAATTTCCCCTGTAAAAAAAAAGTTATAGGAAAAATGTCATAGAAAGAAATAAATAATTTTCGTTGGAACTTTTTAAGATAAAGAATTCTCATTTTCAGCTTGTTACTATAGTTAGGTAGAATGTACGTTACGCTTTGCCATTACCTCAAATAAACAATGGCCCCCTTCCTGTTTGATTGCAAGAGTAGACGAAATAAAAGATACATCAAAAGCGCTGATTGTTTTAGGTAAAAGAAGTGAAAAGAAATAAAGAAAGGAATAGAGAAGAAACGATAACGCTCTAATGCGTTTACCGTCTGCTTCAGTGAAATGAAAAACCTTCTCACCTTTTAATCTATTCATTTGTACCCTCCTACATAATTTCCCGCTGTGATAGTCATTGTAATATTTTGTTGAAGTTGTTACAGTCAAATATTCAACGATGCAATAATGGAATTACCTAGGGTATTTCACAAAATACATATTTTTAATGAACAGGAGGTAGTCGTTTGCGATATGATATACCGGGGATCCTCGAGAATTTGGGGTCTCTCAACATCGTATTCTCTCCCCCGCCCCAAGCAAGCCAATCAAGGCTGATCGGACCCTGATTCTCAAGAAAAACAGGCATTACGGATGAAACCGAATAGTTGGAAGAAAAGAAAAGAGTTTTATGGCGCTAATCATACACAAAATTATATATACATATTTACGCGTGCCCCACGCAAAGAAACTATATCACATATATGCAACAACAAGCAGTGAGAAAAGTAGATGAAAAGAGCGTCTTACTTGTAATAATTTCTAACGGGAATTGGAGCTGTCGGTGAATCTTCTGTGTTTCTGGGGAAGTCATATTTAGGATTCTAGATCCAAACGGACCGAATTTATCTGCTTTGTCACTAGTGAGGACATATTTCTTTGAAACGGAAAAACGTCAAGCCATGTTTTTTTTTGTCCCAACATGAGGATTGCGAGCCGGAGATTTTGATGTTGGTAAATCTTGGCAGTTAAATGGTGCCATATTTTTATACGTTTGGGTTACGTTGCCCCCAGCCAATGTCGTTTGAGTTGTGTTCGACCGCTATCTTTATAAGAGTTTTTTTCTATGCTCTAGCCCGAGTTTATGCTTCTCCCGTCGAACTCGACGTATGAGGGTCAGACAGAACAGCTCCCAGAAACCGAAAGCCCGACAGCCACACAGGACTTGATTATAGTGGTGAAGGCCTTGTGCAGGGCCATCCACACTTTTTGGAGGGACGAATACAGGGACCTGGTGCAACGGATGCCACAAGGTCCCCAAACGACCCTCCGCAGGTTTTGAATTCAGAGTTGTCCTTCTCCAAGACCAGTTGCCATCCAAGGCTATAGAACCCAGTCTGTCCCATAGTTGGAGGCAGAAGAAGAGGATTCACACCTTTCCCAAGCGTGTTAGCACGTAAGTGAATGTAACGGATTCGACTGGGATTCGAACTCGGCTCAACGATTCCTCAATCCGAGCCGTTATCCATTACTCCACCGTGCCTCCAATTTCAGTACCAGTATAATAATGTACGGGCTGTGGTCAGTTTGTTTTTTCCGGTTCAAGGAAAGGAATTTGTCTACTCTCCCTAAGGAGATTGATTATTCAATCATTAACGTAAGAATAAAGATTCATCAAAAAATTAAAACTGGAAGACCGTGACGTTTTACCGGGCATGTCATCGTAAATTAGCCATACACAGACGGACTCTTCCAAGTTACACATTTTTTGCTTGTTTTTATGACAGTGGTAGTTTTTTCCCAGCAGTCAGCTCTGACAGTGCGGACATAACATTCTTCCGCGTTTGTATAGGATCGTATTACCGATGTTCTGTTATTATATTTGGTAACTTAAATCCTCCTTGTGTATTTATTTCTGGCCCCAACAAAGCCATAACAATTATTAACCCTTTGAGGCCCGCGTTCCTGAACAATTTTAAACCCTCTGAGCTCCTGAGTGAAAATTCGCAAATACTTGGTATGTAATGTTTCATAGTTGATATAAAATAGTTACAAGTGTTTACCCACCGTTCAACCGGTAGCTGGGCATTAAGCCATTTTTCTCTGCCACCGTTCAACCGGTGACTGCGCATTAAGTCATTTTTCTCTACCACCGTTCAACCGGTGGCTAGACATGAAGTCATTTTTATCTACCACCGTTCAAACGGTGACTGGGTTTTACGTCATTTTCTCTACCACCGCTAAACCGGTGACTGGGTATTACGTCATTTTTCTCTACCACCGTTCAACCGGTGGCTGGGTATTACGCCGTTTTTCTTTACAACCGTTCAACCATTGACGGGGCATAAGTCATTTTTCTCTACCACCGTTCAACCGGTGGCTGGGCATTACGCCATTTTTCTCTACAACCATTAAACCGTTGACGGGACATAAAATCATTTTTCTCTACAACCGTTCAACAGGTGGCTAGGCTGGAAGTCATTTTTCTCTACCACCGCTCAACCCGTGGCTGGGCATGAAGTCATTTTTCTTTACCACCGTTCAAACGGTGGATGTGTATTACGTCATTTTTCTCTACCACCGCCCAACCGGTGACTGGGTATTACGCCGTTTTTCTCTAGCACCGTTCAACCGGTAGAGGGTCATTAAGTCATTTTTCTCTACCACCGTTCAAACGGTGGATGGGTATTACGTCTTTTTTCTATACAACCGTTCAACCGGTGGCTGGGTATTACGCCGTTTTTCTCTAGCACCGTTCAACCGGTAGAGGGTCATTAAGTCATTTTTCTCTAATACCGTTCAACCGGTGGCTGGATTTTACGTCATATTTTTCTACCTCCGTTCAACCGGTAGCTGGGTATTACGTCATATTTCTCTACCACCGTTCAACCGGTGGCTGGGCATTACGCCATTTTTCTCTACCACCGTTCAACCGGTGGCTGGGCATTACGCCATTTTTCTCTACCACCGGTAAAGCGGTGGTCAGGGTTCAAAGGGTTAAACGTTTAGCTACGAGCATCATCATCGCTTTGAAACAGCGTTTTTGCACGATCACCGAAGTTAAGAAACTTCGAGCCTGGTCAGTACCTAGACGGGTGACCGCTTAGGCATAATAAGTACTTTTATGTGCGGGTGGATAATGTCTCGCAATTATTAATCAGAGAGCCGAGTTCCAATTCAAGTCGGGTTCGTTATATTGACTTATGCGCAAATGCACTTAGGGAAGGTATGAATACACTTCTGTCCCAAAGCTAGACGTTAATTAGTAAGATTTGTATTATTAAATAAAGTAAACATCTTACAATCTAAAAATATTTTCTGGCTTTAAATAACCTGTGAAGGGTTGATAAGCCATAAAAACGAATCAATCAAACTCAGCTAAGAAATATATGGTTTTATGAATTCAAGCGTTGATTAAACATCTGGTTTCCTAGCAGTAGTGAGTTCGCTCCTTACTACTGGTAGCACTATAATGCCCCATTCTCTAGGTCATTAAAAAAAAAGTCAATATAAGCGACACAGAAGTAAATAACACCGGTGACTATTAACTAATATGAGTTACCCCCCCCCCGTAAGCGCGGGAAGCGGAATGAGAACACGTGAATTTAATAATGAGTTCGGTTTTGAATTCCAATAAGGTCACTGAGTACGAAGATAAACACCTGAAGAAATCCAGAGGTACAACCGGCCGAAACGCTGTGAGTAGAACGGCTAAGAGGATCTTACATGTCCGAATATATAAATCGATAATATTTGGTTGTAACATAAATTCGTTCGTTCATTTTTTTTTTATAATTTATTCTAACAATCTATATAATAAATGCGAAAATGTGTCACACTTTTTTTCAGTTAAAGGGACACAACTCTCTAACTTTAAATATCTCGTCTTCTTTATATAATAAATGCGAATGTTGACTTTTAAATGTTAAGCTTGAATATTAATAAAATAGTTAAATGCGACAATCGTTCTTTAATTTGCATTTTGAAGATAACAGAAAAAAGTTTATTTTTATTCATCAAAAAGTAATGGATAATGAAATCAGTGGTTTGAAAGAATCAATGTATAAGAGAATAAATCTTATTTGAAATTCAAAGATAATAATAAACTTATAATAATAGTTTTATGTGACTTCACAATACATACAAACACAACAATGAAAACTGATCGACTAAACATCGTGATGAGAGACAAAAACCGCCTCCTTATAGATATGGCAGTCCCTGCAGACTGCAATGTATCCTTGAAGATCTTCAAAAAGCTATCAAAATACAAGGACCTTGATATAGAAATCTCGAAAATGTGGCACATGAAAACATCAATGATTCCAGTTGTAGTTGGAGCCCTCGGATTGATTGGAAAATATTCCAATAGACACATTGAAAGGTTTCCTTAAAGAAATCCCGCAAATTTTACTCACAAGTACAGCCCACACCTTACGAAGGGCTTTATCTATGTAAAATATGTTTGTTTGTTTTTTTTAATTGCTCAGTGGAAAATGTCATGATGCCATTTCTAACCTTAGGTCTCTGGGCGGGACCCGGAAAGAAATGTGTACACATCAGAAATCAAAGGAAATAATAATAATAATAATAATAATAATAATAATAATAATAATAATAATAATAATAATAATAATAATATAAACCCACTGAATATAAAACCCGGCATGACAGAGTGAGCCAATATCTGCGCTGGAAAATTTGCAACTCCTATGGGAAGGAAACTGAAAGAAACTGGTACGAACACCACCCTGACCCGGTTACGGAGATAGGACCTGTTACAATTCTATGGGACTACACAATACACACTGACAGAACAATCAAAGCCAACCGCCCAGACATTGTTATTAAAGACCACAAACAAAATAAGTGCCTCCTTATTGATATGGCAGTCCCTGCAGACTGCAATGTATCTTTGAAGATATTCGAAAAACTGTCAAAATACAAGGACCTTGAAATATAAATCTCAAAAATGTAGCACATGGGAACATCAACAATTCCTGTTGTAGTTGGAGCCCTTGGACTGGTTGGAAAAGATTCCAGTAGACTGGTTGAAGGGATACCTGGAAGCCCATGCCTCAAAGAGATACAAAAAATTGTACTGACAAGTACAGCCCACACTTTACGAAGGGCTTTATCTATGTAATTATTTTTTTTTTTTTTTGCAGTGGAAAATGTCATGATGCCATTTTTAACCTTAGGTCTCTGGGCGGGACCCGGAAAGAAATGTGTAAACGCCAGATATCAAAGGAAATAATAATAATAATAATAATAATAATAATAATAATAATAATAATAATTACGGAGATAGGGCCTGTAACTATTTTATGGGACTACACTCTACATACAGATAGAACAATCAAATCTTATCGCACAGACAATATTATTAAAGACCGCAAACAGAAAAAAAGTGTTTCCTTATTGATATGGCAGTCCCTGCAGACTGCAATGTATCTTTGAAGATATTCAAAAAGCTATCAAAATACAAGGATATTGAAATCGAAATCTCAAAAATGTGGCACATGGGAACATCAACAATCCCGCCCAGAGACCTATTTTACATAGATAAAGCCCTTCATAAGGTGTGGGCTGTACTTGTGAGTAAAAGTTTTTGGATTTCTTCCAGGAATCCCTTCAATGTGTCTATTGGAACCTTTTCCAATCAACATTGTAATCCCTGTTGTCGTTGGAGATCTCGGATGGAAAAGATTCCGGTAGACTCATTTAAGGGATTCCTGGAAGCCCATGCCTTAAAGAAATACATAAGATTATACTCAAAAGTACAACCCACAACTTACGAAAGGCTTTATCTCTGTAAAATATGTGTGATCTATTTTCGTTGTCAACATTGTTCAGTGGAATATGTCATGATTAAATATCAATAATTAAAAATAAATACAATGTATTTAAATACAAATTAGAGACATGTCATAAGATGCTCATTCCAGCTTAAATAAACGAACAATGTTTTGAGTCAATTTTTAACATCACCTTGAGATTTTTCTTGTTAGAAAGTTGAATACTTTTAACACATTCAACATTATGGAAAAAAAAAATAGGGGATATTATCGAGTGTTTTTATCGAGGTTTAGCACGAGCCAAACAAATTCACAGATTTAAAAAGAAAAGAAAAAGAAAACCTCAGAATGACGGTAAAATCTTCGAAATTTTTCTTGTCTCAGGAAATAGTTATAGTCTTATACGGGGTCTACAGTAAATTTTTGGCCGAGCTCACAGGCTCGGATACCACACATTATACTCGGCCTTGTGTCACATCTAAATAAATCAACAATGTTTTGCCGCAATTGTTAACACCAACTTAAGATTTTTCTTGTTAAAAAGTTGAATAATTTTAACACGTTCGACATTATGGATAAAACATCGTGGATTTTATACAATGTTATTTCGAGACTTAACATGTGCAAAACAAATTCAAGGATTTTAACAAACAAACAAAAAAACCAGAATGACGTCAAAATCTTCGAAATTTTTCATCCTTTAATAGTCAGTTGGGCTTAGTTTAATTTGTAACGGATATAGATGTAGGTAGAAAAAATAGTGATAAGATAGCGAGCGTGACAAAGCCTGAGGCTCACAAAGAGGCTTTAGGGTCGTGGAATCGGGGCTTTTGCAGGCTGGCCCTGAAAATTGTTTTAAACAGATTTTATTTATAACTAAACATATCTAAATAAAAAAAAATTCGCTCCAAGCGCTTTCATCGGATACTTCTAACAGCTTATTTAAAATTAATAAAGTTAATACACCATTTCAAAACGCCCTGGGTAAGACGATAAACTACATCCAGCAGCAAGACTCTGATCAGGAGGTTTTGAGGAGCATGGAACCACCTCTTAATTTCTGGTGAACCCAGGCCCACTATGACCCAGGTTGGAAGTAACTGTTAGAGCCCCAGCTATGGGCATATAGTTAACCTTCAAACGGGGGTCAAATCAACATGAAAGTGTAGAAATAAGTTTTAATACCAACAATAAGTTTTTGTAAAAATATTACCAGCAATGAATTTTTCAAAAAAGAAAATTATTACTAGCAAAACATTATTACTAGCAATACATTTTTGAAAAAAAATATTACCAGCAAAATAAATATCTTGTCGGCATTAAATAACCAATTGAGGTTGATATACCGTAAAACACAATAAACCAAACTAAACTGATTTCTTACAAAGAATACATATTCTATTCATACGAACCTATCCTAAAAATCTTGTCAGCATTAAATAACCCATTGAGGCTGATACGCCGTAAAACAAAATAAACCAATCCAAACTGATTTCTTACAAAGAATACATATTCTATTCATACGAAACTATCCTAAAAATATTGTCGGCATTAAATAACCCATTGAGGTTGATATGCCGTAAAACAAAATAAACCAAACCAAAATGATTTCTTACAAAGAATACATATTCTATTCTTACGAACCTATCCTGAAAATCTTGTCGGCATTAAATAACCCATTGAGGTGTTGATATGCCGTAAAACAAAATAAACCAAATCCAACTGATTTCTTACAAAGAATACATATTCTATTCATACGAACCTATCCTAAAAATCTTGTCGGCATTAAATAACCCATTGAGGTTGATATGCCGTAAAACAAAATAAACCAATCCAAACTGATTTCTTACAAAGAATACATATTCTATTCATACGAACCTATCCTAAAAATCTTGTTGGCATTAAATAACCCTTTGAGGTTGATATGCCATAAAACAAAATAAACCAATCCAAACTGATTTCTTACAAAGAATACATATTCTATTCATACGAACCTATCCTGAAAATCTTGTCGGCATTAAATAAACCATTGAGGTTGATATGCCGTAAAACAAAATAAACCAAATCAAACTGATTTCTTACAAAGAATACATATTCTATTCATACGAACCTATCCTAAAAATCTTGTCGGCATTAAATAACCCATTGAGGTTGATATGCCGTAAAACAAAATAAACCAAACCAAACTGATTTCTTACAAAGAATACATATTCTATTCATACAAACCTATCCTAAAAATCTTGTCGGTATTAAATAACCCATTGAGGTGTTGATATGCCGTAAAACAAAATAAACCAAATCAAACTGATTTCTTACAAAGAATACATATTCTATACATACGAACCTATCCTGAAAATCTTGTCGGCATTAAATAACCCATTGAGGTTGATATGCCGTAAAACAAAATAAACCAAATCAAACTGATTTCTTACAAAGAATACATATTCTATTCATACGAACCTAACCTAAAAATCTTGTCGGCATTAAATAACCCATTGAGGTTGATATGCCGTAAAACAAAATAAACCAAATCAAACTGATTTCTTACAAAGAATACATATTCTATTCATATGAACCTATCCTAAAAATCTTGTCGGCATTAAATAACCCATTGAGGTTGATATGCCACAAAACAAAATAAACCAAACCAAACTAATTTCTTACAAAGAATACGTATTCTATTCATACAAACCTATCCTAAAAATCTTGTCGGCATTATATAACCCATTGAGGTTGATATGCCGTAAAACAAAATAAACCAAATCAAACTGATTTCTTACAAAGAATACATATTCTATTCATACGGACCTATCCTAAAAATCTTGTCGGCGTTAAGTAATGCACTGAGGTTGATATGCCGTAAAACACACCAAACAAAATCAAACCAGACATTGCAAAATTTTATTAAACTCACCAATTCCCTCACTGATGATGACTTAAGGTTGTCGAAAGCTTGAGTCCTATTTCCTGCATTTTTTTTTTCTTTCGAAATGAACCTTTGGACAATTTCTGACGGAATTTCTTCCTTTTCTGAGAAGGATCATTCGTAATTTGGAAAAGTCGATCATTAGAAATAATCGATCATTAGAAATAATCGATCATTAGTAATAATCGATACAAAATGTCTGTTGTTTTTAATAATATTCGACTTAATCTTCATTTGCTGCTTAAATTCACTGAACAAATTAAATAATGGCTTTCGTGGAAAGCGGAAGTGGTAAACCAACTTTAACCTTCAGACTAGTTTTGGTTAACTTCGCTTTCACATATTTACCCTTGGGAAAGGCATGAACTCGTCTCTTCCCTCCTACGGGTTAAATAACATGATAGACTGGGCTCTCTAAACTTAGATAGGCCAGAGAAAGAAAATTCTAAATAACAAACTCTGGAGAAGGAAACTGGAAACAACTCGACCATTTTCCCCAAGAATGCCATTCCAATTCTCAGATAATAAAGAAAAAGAAGTTGTGGAGAGTCGTGATTGGATACATGGCATTAAAAAAATAACTGCATTTATAAAATAATTTCATTAAAGTAGATGTAGGTGTAGGGGCTCGGATCACGGAATCGACGAGCCGGGTTCGAATTCCAGTCGAGTTCATTACATCCACTTGTGCGCTAATGCTCCGGAGAAAGGTATGAATCCATATCTTCTCTTTATACCCATGGATAAATAACAGGACAGACTGGGTCCTACAGCCTTGGTTTGCAGCCAGTCTAGGAGAAGAACAACTCTGAATTCAAAATACGAAAAAGTAGTGTACGGATCGAGGGCGATCCAGGCTATATTTCACGGTCTTCGATTGTTTGTCAACAGCTTGGAGAGGAGGTGGGCGCCGCCAAGCTATCTGAAATCCCGCTGAAAGGGTCACGAGGAAAAAGAATCAAAGTTTGTTTCATCTGCCCACCCCCCAGGTCTGCCCGACGATTGAAGCAGTTAAAAAAATACTAAAAGTCTGTTCGTTAAATTTTGAAAACTTATGCCACTTCTTCCAACTGGAAGACATGCCGATCTAGAAAATCAGCATTTGCCTGACTAAAGACGTAAATGCCCCAGCTACAAGATAGAGCACAAGATTCAGGCTTATTTATTAAAATCGCTTCACTCCAAGCAAGGCAATAATGCCACTAAGACACAAGGAGGTTACAGAGTGTGAGCGAGAAGAACTTTATTAGGGATGACTGAGAAAAGGACAACAAAAGAACAGAGTCGAAGAAGACAGCAGACAGCGATTGACGCTGCATTTTTTTAACATTATAGCTATCAAGGAAGCAAGGAATCGGAAGGGAGTGTAACAGGTAGGAAGTGCGAGAAAAGAAACTGTTATAATACTAGTAGCTGTTCCATCAACTTAGTTCAACAGTATAACGGTAAGACCTAGTTGCCAATCCAGTAGCAGATTTAAATTCACGTGTTCGGGGTCATCAGGAGAAAACAAAGTTCAGCAGAAGAGTTACCATGGAAATATTTGTAGAAAAGACAGAGGGAAGCTACCTCCCGTCATCGAGAAAGTGACTGAAGTCAAGATGCCTGGTCTGGATAGATTACATTACAGATCCTTCTTTGAATTTTGCCAAGAATCTCAAGATGCATAGCAGGGGAACCAGACTAGATATGGCAACAGTATTCAATGCGCGGGCGAATGATAATCTTTTTATTTCATGTCATTGGAAAATGTTTATATGTGATGTAATAATAATAATAATAATAATAATAATATATTTAAAACCTTCTGGAAATATTTCTAGTCCAAAACATCACATTTTTATTTAACACCTTCTGGAAATAACCATAGTCCAAAACATCCCAATTTAAATTTAACACGTTCTAGAAATATCTATAGTCCAAAACATCCCATTTTTATTTAACACCTTCTAGAAATATATAGTTCAAAACATCCCATTTTTATTTAACACCTTCTAGAAATATATAGTTCAAAACATCCCATTTTTATTTAACACCTTCTAGAAATATCTATAGTTCAAAACATCCCATTTTTATTTAACACCTTCTAGAAATATCTATAGTTCAAAACATCCCATTTTTATTTAACACCTTCTAGAAATATCTATAGTCCAAAACATCCCAATTTAAATTTAACACCTTCTAGAAATATCTGTAGCCCAAAACATCCCATTTTTATTTAACACCTTCTAGAAATATCTATAGCCCAAAACATCCCATTTTTATTTAACACCTTCTAGAAATATATAGTCCAAAACATCCCAATTTTTATTTAACTCCTAGAAATATCTATGGTCCAAAACAGGCCATGATACCCTATAGTAAAATCGTTTGCATATTAATTCCATAGTAAAATAAACTCATCAGAGCAGTTGCCATGAAAATATTTGTAGAAAAGACAGAGGGAAGCTATGTCACGTCGGTGAGAAATTGAGTGAAATCGAGATTCCAAGTCAGGATCGATTACATTACAGATTCTTGTTTGGATTTTGTCAAGAATCTTGAGATGTACAGATGTAGAACCAGACCAGATATGGCAACAGTATCCAATGCAAGGAAGAAAGGTAGATTTGTAAATGTGCACGATGGATTCTGATGAGAAAAAAATTTTAGCACGGCACAGTGACCCATCTTTTCTTGTAGTAGATTGTGTTACGCTAATTTTCCAAGTGTCGAACAATTGTCTATCTTTAAAATTAGCTTTCAAATGTAAATTCAGAGATATATACTAAATAGGAGCTTATCTACAGGTAAGACTGTGTAGCGTCAAGGATAGTGTTCTTCAAACACTGAAAATCACAAATCTAATGTAAAACATCCATTAATGCTTATAATGCTTAGTTTACTTCGCTGCTCGGCTATATGAGCGGAATGTAGATAGAAAGACTGTGTAGCGCCAAATGGAAGGAATTTGCATAATTAACATATAGAAAATAAGAGATTACTGGATATTTACAGAGTTTAAGGCTAAAGTGGAGTAAAGGTGGATATGAGAGTGAGAAGACTGTGATGCGCCAATCTTTTTTATGATATGAGTTTGTTGGCCTTGGAAAGTAAGTAATCCGAATATAAAAGCGTTACAATGCGATACGATGCCTGAAGAGGCGGATTTCTAGAAGAGAATGTATAGGTGCGCGCCTGAGAGAGAAAGTGCGAGCGAGGGTGTTTGCCGGGCGGGGGAGGAAAATAGTGAGGTGGCGTAGGGGTGGGGGAATGCGGCGTGATAGTGGCGGGGAGGTAATAAAGCGAGATTAGTTATTCGCAACCTCTGAGCAGTTCCCACAAGAATTCTAGAGTACAATTGCAGGTAACGTATGACAACAGACAAAAAAATAGATTTCGTAAACAATAAATATATCACTTTCTCGCAAAAATGTCTACCGCTCTTGCTCTCTTTCTTTCTTCTCTCTCTCTCTCTCTCTCTCTCTCTCTCTCTCTCTCACTCTTTCTGTATATTTTTCACGAAAAGGCTTGGTTTTTAACACATCCTGCAACATGTGCGGCGACCGTAGAGCAATATCTAGAAAGTTCGTCTTCAAAATGTGCCTTCACTTACGATCACCCATGAATAAACATATTCATATTTGGCGACCTCAAGGTATGGTTTTCCGCGGAGTCTGGAAGTTTTTTTTTTAGAATTTATATCAATCCAAGTAAAGCAATAAAGCCACTAAGATGCAAGAGGTTACTGAGTATTAGAGAACTAGCAGCATGGTCCGGCGTTGCCCTAGCTTGATTAAAAAATCGTATGATACAGCAATCGCTATCACTTGACTTAAAATATTTTTGCCCTTCCTTGCCTGTAAAGGAGTGCCCTTTGCCGTGTTGATGTTGCTACATGCCTTACTTCTTGCCTATCTCACACGGCGATTTTTTTCTAAGCTCTATACTAAACATTAAATCTGTTACGAAAAAAGAACTAAACAAAATGAACACAAAACGATCAGCTTTAAAAAATGACTCGTAACTGGAAAAACAGAATGAAAAAAGACTGTTAACAACAAATATTTTTTCTCACCCAACCCAGTTCTGCGGAATCAGAATCAACGTTGAGTTTAAGCAAGCGAATGAGCCAACTGGAGTAAAGTGCCATGCAGATTTAAATTTTTCTCACTTGTGACGAATGCAGCTATCGATTTTTTTTTCATGCTAGTTAACATTCATGTCAGTCAGCTGTTGGCTCTCACGCTGTCCAATAGAATTTTCCTGGCTATTCGTGGCAGCCAGCTATAGGCTCTCACTCTGGCCAGTAGGAAATGGCCGCAAACTACATGCAAACTGCCGTAGAAGCATGAAAAAATCGATTATTTCCACTATCGATGGGAGTTGGGAAATGCGAAGTCGGTCTTGCCTTTCTTGCTAACTTAGAGCATGTGCATGTAAAGTTTGGTGCAAATCTGCCAAAAATTGCGGCCGTGCATTCGTTACACACACACACACACACACACACACACACACACACACACACACACACATACACATCTTGCCTTTTATAGATAGAGATATGACAAAAATTATTAAGGCAAGAGAACAAAAAAAAATAATTAAGACAGAAAAAAACGGTTGATATTGTATATAAATTTTTGATGATCAAACTTGATTGGGAAACATGATCCGGAAGAGAGTTCCACACGCGAGAAATGCGATAGAAGAAACTGTTAGCATAGAACTTACGGTTACGTCTAGCCATTTCAATTGTAAAAAGGTGAGACCTTACCGCCAATCCAGTACTGCGCTTAAATTCATAAAGTCTAGGTACCATAAAGAAAAGTTCATCAGAACAATTACCATGAAGGTATATATATATATATATATATATATATATATATATATATATAAAAGCCCACAGACACTATGTTGCGACGGGGATAATGTGATTGAAGCCGAGATGCCAAACCAGGACCAATAACATTGCAGATTCATCTTCGGATTTTATTAAGGATCTTTAAATGTCTAGCAGGAGCACCGGACCTATTGTGGCCAGCAAGCTTCCAAGCAAGAAGGAAGGATAGATTATCGGGGGCGGAGAGTGGAGTTTGTTTGGCGTGTTCAAATTTCAACAGTGGCGGCTGTGTTTACCTTGGTATTAAGACCCCTAGAAAGACATGAATCCATCTTTTCTTCACTACCCATTAACAAGGGTTTAACAGCAGAGGGAATTTTATTCCTTAGCCTTTGTTTGGAAACAGTCAAAGAGAATGATAACTCTGAATTCTACCCCGGTTGGCAATTTCACCCGGTATAAACCTATTTGCTGCAGCAATGTCTAGCGTGGTGGGGCTGTCACCTTAATTAATTTGCAAAAAATAAGTATGATTTCAAAATTTAAAATATTATATTTGATTATTTGTAATTGCATGCATGAGTCCTAAGTCACGATATAAATAGATATAAATAATTATTGACTGATTTTATCATCGTGATTTTTTAAAATTATATCAAGTATTAAGAATATAATAAATAGGGTCCGCAAATTGGAGAAGAGAGTTATCAATGATAATATTCTGACTTCGAATTCGCTGTCATCTCTCTAGATCATCTTTATATATATATATATATATATATATATATATATATGTGTGTGTGTGTGTGTGTGTGTGTGTGTGTGTATGTGTGTGTGTGTGTGTGTGTGTGTATTTAGGCAGCAATCCTTCTTTCATGCACATTTCATTGAATACGACAGACAAGGTGTTTTTATTTAGTTTTTTATACAATTTCTCATGCGATCTAATTTTTTTTCGAATGATAAATTATATAAAAACTGTCCGAAATGTTCGCTTTATCCGAGCGCTTTCGGCTATACATTTAGCCATTTTCAAGGATTAAATATTTTAACTGTTAAATAAGAAATAGTTTGTTGCATGTATGTTTTATAAAATGTTTTCATTTTTCAAAACACGTCAAGATATTGTGTTCAAAGTTAATATTATTAAGTGTTTTTTTTTTTTTGTTTTTGTTAATTATTTTTAGCCTTTTTTGCATGTAGATGATGCTATTATATTAGTGTTGTCGACAAGTATGTTACGAATAGTGTCCGGTAGGTCTCCATGAATATTTAAATGAGTTCTAATTGAGCTATGGTCAGAAATGTGTAGAGTGAGTCCTTGTATCAAACATGTTGTAGTATGGGCTTTATAATTATTTACGAATTTTGATTGATCAGGAATACAATTCCTTAATGGACATTTAAATTTGTAAATAATATTTGCCCTATTTAATTTTGTTCTGGGAGGTGATGAAACTTTAATAAAACTTTAATTAAAGAGTCATTGCTGCCCAAAAATACATATATATATATATATATATATATATATATATATATATATATATATATATATATATATATATATATATATAAAAGTGAACATAGAAGTCAACACTTAGAGCATATGTTCATTTAAGCATGTTTGGTTTGGTAATCTTGACATATTATGTGTATTTTTATTTGAATCCTCCCAAATTCACGGATCAATTTCTTAGTGCTGTTACAAAACTGATTAAGAAAGACACCGCAGTTTTGGTCATTTCTTTTATTTTCCCATGACCTTGGGTGAGATTGAGAGCAAAAGATAAAGAGCTCTATACTTTTTTTCCTCTATTAAAATAGATAAATGGGTTTATTTCTATGAAGTCATTTTTACTCTTTTTAATGATGCATCTGTGTACAGTTAATTTATTCATTATTATTATAAATACAATAGATTAAATAATTTTACGTGCATGAATATTTGTCAATATAATAAACAATAAATAAAATTAATAAATTTGTTTGCGAAGTTGTATTCTCGCCATTTATATCATTAACTTCACTAATCTTTCTTTTGTATGAATGATTCATGTAATATAATTTTAACTGTACCACATATTTGATCTGACGTGCAACTTTCGAAATAATAGCTGCGACATTGCTCTATTTAATGAACAATTTAGTTCATGTCACATCGACTGAAAAAACTACTACAACAAAAGAATTCTCCAATTACCATATAAGTAAAAATTTACATCTAATTTTTCGTGTCCCGTTATTACCTGGATGTACTAAAAAAAAACAAATCTGTTTCCATGCCTGATGATGTCTGTATGAACAGATGAAAGTACTAGCAAAAAAAGACCTTGAATTTATTAAAAACAGGGATCATAACATTCATCTAGAGGTTCGTGGGTTAATGTAATTTTAATAAATTTATTTGCGAAGATGTATTCTCGGCATTTATATCATTAACTTCACTAATCTGTTTTTTGTATGAATGATTCATGTAATATAAATTGAACTGCACCACATATTATATATATATATATATATATATATATATATATATATATATATATATATATATATATATATATATATATATATATATATATATATATATATATATATATGTCTACGCTTATTAAATCATTTGGGGCAATTTAACGTGGTGTAGTGGTTAACAAGCTTGTCTCGCTAGATCACTTCCGACTGAGAAGTGAGTTCGATCTTCACTGGGTGTCATACACTTTCGGTCTTATGTCACATCTAAACTACGCTTAGAAAATCATAATCGATCCCCAATGGTTGCTCTATGCTTTTGGCCTTGTGTCACATCTAAACTACGCTTAGAGATTAATTTGGGGCGCTTCAATTTAGTATAATGTTTAGCAAGCTTGTCTCGCTAGATCATTTTCAACAGACTACTGAGTTCGATCCTCACAGGGTGCTCCCCATTTTCGGCCTTGTGCCACATCTAAACTACGTTTAAAATACCAAGGCAACTCGTTGTTGGTTAGCAAGCTTGTCTCACTTGATCACTTACGACTGAGTAGCGAGTTCGATCCTCACCGGTTGCACCATATTTTTGGCCTTGTGCCACACCTAAGCTACGCTGAGAACAATCACCAGGGCTTCTTGACGTGGTGCTATAGTTATCAAGCTTGTGTTGCTAGGTTAGTTGCGACTGAATAGTGAGTTCGATCCTCACTGGGTGCCTCACACTTTCGGCTTTGTGCCACATTTATATGTGGCACAAAGCCGAAAGTACCAGCGCTAGATCATTTACGATTGAATAGCGAGTTCAATCCTCACTGAGAGTGATATCCCATTAGAATGTCTGAAGACCAACTTCTCGAGAGATCCTCTCTGCGGCTGCTCGGTTTCACGCTGACTGCTGACCTGAGACGGAACAAATACATTGAATCAATTGCTTCATCCACCGCAAGGAAAGTTGGTTCCCTGTGCCGGGCCAGGAAATTTTTCTCCCCGAAATCGATCCTTCAAATCTACAAATCAACCATTCGCCCTTCCATGGAGTATTGCTGCCATATATGGTCTGGAGCCCCTTCTATTTGCCTCAGCGTTCTTGATAAGATCCAGAGACGGATTTGCAACGTGGTTGGCCCTGATCTGGCATCTCGCCTGCAGTCGCTCTCTCACAGACGCGCCGTCGCCTCTCTGTCTTTTTTACAAATACTTTCACGATAATTGCTCCGATGAGCTGCTCTCGCTGGTTTCCAGACTTCATGAATTCAAGCGTCCTACGAGGCTGGCTTCCCGCTCCCACCCTTTCACTGTTGAAACTGTTAAATGTAGCCGTCTCTTCTACTCCAATAGCTTCATATCGGCACCTCTCGCCTGTGGAACTCCGTTCTTTATTCCTGTTTCCCTGACAACTATAATCTCCAACTATTCATATGTAATGTCAATCGACATCTCCAGTTGCCTCGATCTATCCACTATCCTTCTCCATTTCCTTTCCTATATCATTCCTATCTGCTCTCGCTCCAACTCTCTGTAACCCCTTGCGTGCTACTGGCTTCCCGCCTTGCTTGGGGTGAAATGCTTAAAAAAAAATTATTTCGGTTTGTGCCACAGCTAAACTTAGAAAATCACCATAACATACCTCGAGTTTGGTGTGAAATTTTCCGAGTTCTTTACATGTTCGGGTTTTATTTGTAGTCAGCCCACGACGGGAAAATCCTGTTCAGACAAGGTTATTTGGTTTGGATATGTTGTTGTGAAGATCCTCTTTGTTATCTCGTTATTATTAGTGCCAAGGTACTTGATTTGTGTGCTCTGAACAATGAAGTACGGTTCCTTTGGCTTTTTTTTTTTCAGTTCTTGTGTACTTTGCCTAAAGACAGCAAGCTGTGACTGATTCTTCTTTTGTTTTTTTTTCTTTTCCTTCTGAGAAAGTAAACATTGGCAGAGAACTGAAAGTAATTATTTTTCTTGCTTCCTTCTTTCCTGGTTATACACTTGCTATCTCATCAATTTTACCTGTATCTTTTAAGAAAAAAAAAAAAAAAAAGCGTAGGCGGGCTTACTCATAAATACGAGTAACGTTACGGTTAGCAACCACCGACAGACAAATCGACGAGCCGAGGTCGAATTACGGCCGAGATCTTAACGCTTGTCGGAGTTATCTCCTCCTAAATTTTGAAACCACCACTTGGGGGAGCTATCAATTTACTATAGATACTTGGCGGATTTCCCGCCTCGTCTTCTTTTTCACTTGTAAGGGGTTCGCTTCAGGAAACGCCATGATACATACACACATACTCACACGTAAATACGAACATTCACTCACACATTTCTTGGAACACAAAATTTACAAAGTTATTTGTTACACACACATTGTGATTGAAGTTTGTATACGTTTATCTATCTATCTATCTATCTATCTATATATATATATATATATATATATATATATATATATATATATATATATATATATATATATATATATGGATAAAATAACTGAAAAAAAATTGGGTGTTTTTTTGCGAAAGTATTTATTTATATGTTTTTATATATATTTAATATTTCAGACCACCTCTGTCCTTCCTCAGAAATTAATTGAATTACTGTATTACTGTATTTGGGAGTTTGTTTACACTATACAGCGTCCGTCGTTAGACGCGGACGTCACGTGATGTGGAATGCAACTATGTTTGAATTTTTTAACGTAAATCTAACGATAGTATTTTAGATGTTGTTTATTCTCTCTCTATATATATACATATATATATATTATCAATTGGACAAAGTCCGACAATTATTTAAAGACATTTTTTATGTTTAATGTCCGAGAAATTTTCATAGAAAATATTCGTCCTTCAATCGTATCAAATGTAAACAAATGACATCACACATTATGAAATGGACAAAGTCCGACAATTATTTAAAGACATTTTTATGTTTAACATCCTTTTTATAGATACAAGTATTTATGTAAATGCTTTGTTTATAATAAACATTTGATACGCCATGAGCAGTTATGAATGTACGTGAGAGATTCATGGACAGTTGAAGTTTATAAGCAGTAAATTCGACCTTGCCAACCGAACGATCCTCTGTGGCCGAATCGGTTAAGGCACGTCAGGCTGTATGACGGTTCCGTATAGGATACAGCTTCGAATACTGTCGGAGGACGAATATTTTCTATGAAGATTTCTCGGACATTCAGGCTGGTAAATGTTATTTAATACTGTTTATTATAAACAGAGCATTTACTTAAATACTTGTATCTATAAAAAGAATGTTAAACATAAAAAATATCTTTATATATATATATATATATATATATATATATATATATATATATATACCGGTCTTTGTTTTCTTCACACATTCTTTTACATTTCTTTTGGGTGGACACATTTTAAGCCCGCCATATTTGTAGTGGGCTCTATTTCAGGAGACACACGTGTTCATCTCAAAACGCGTACAAACACAGGGTCTGCTACACGTTCCTTTTCGGAAATGCGCTTGAGGGAAACGTAAGAATTTGTTTCTTCTCCATTAAATACCCGCTGGTTAGATTATCTTGTCTGGAGATATCCAGTCTCGTAGAAGGAAAAATCTTAATTAACACACACACATATATATATATATATATATATATATATATAATATGGAGAAAACAACTGAAAAGTTTCAAATTAAAAGAAAAAATATCTAAATAATACAAACCCATCAGGAAATTACAAATGTAACAAAACTCGTTACATTCGTTTCATGACAACGCAAGTCCTCACGCAGCAGCCCAAACACTTGATAACCGATAATGTATTTTCTGTACCCAACACCAATATCAAGATACACCCACCTGTGATAGCCATAACATAATCTACTATTTATTCTGCACAATATGTCCCAATAGTGGATATATTGGCGAATCTGGAATTAATTTTAGATTTCGTTTCAACAATCATAAACTATCGATACGTCAAAACAATCCTTATTCCCCCATAGCTGAACACTTTAATCAATCAAGACATTCATTAGACAACTGTAAATGTTTATTGATAGACTCCGAATATAGTTCCACATACACACGCTGAAAAAAAGAGAAATACTGGATTTTAAAATTAGACACATATAAACTAGGGTTAAA
Source organism: Acanthosepion esculentum (assembly GCA_964036315.1). NCBI lineage: Eukaryota > Metazoa > Mollusca > Cephalopoda > Sepiida > Sepiidae > Acanthosepion > Acanthosepion esculentum. The sequence continues at coordinate 9,004,988 of OZ038504.1, forward strand.
CAAAGACTTGGGAATTTTAAATCTGTATAAATATTTCAATAGTTAAAAAATTTCTTTAGATATAGTTAAAAAAAAACATTTTTAAACAACATCTAAAATATTATCGTTAGATTTACGTTAGAAATATTCAAACACAGTTGCATTCCACATCACCTGACGTCCGCGTATCGCGACGGACGCTACTTGAAAATAAACTTCTGAATACAGTTATTTCTGATGAAAGATCGGGGCAGATCTGAAATATCAAATATATATATATATATATATAAAAATATAAATAAATACTTTCACAAAAAAACATTCAGTTTTTTTTATTTTTTAATTTGCAACTTTTCAGTTTTGTCCATATTATATACATATCAAGAAAGTATACGTGGCTTCTCATTATGCTATATATATATATATATATATATACAGCTTCAAAAGAGATGGGCTTCGTCACGTCACTTTAAAGGGAAACTTTTAAAGTTAAACTTTTAAATGTTTCAACATTTTTTTAATTGTTTCTTACAAACAACGTGCTTATTAATTTTGTATCTTTTCACCTATTAAACGAGGTTCAGATTTCGTTTTCCTTAAAACCTTTCCTTTTAAGTGAAAATTAACCCCCTGCGTACAAATGGCATTCCCGTCTTGCTTTGGATGAACTGATTAAAAAAAATACTCGTATTTGAGTAGGCACTGCCTTTATATATTAAACAGTATATTTATTTATATTCACTTATGGCCTGAAAATTCCATATCTCCTCCAACATCCGTGGCATTAGAACCAACTTCTGCAGCGTTGAGTCTTTCCTCATTACTAAGTGCCCGGATATACTTGCCCTGTGTGAGACCAATCTTGACTCCTCTATCCCTTCCTCTGATCTCTCGATTCCTGGATACCTCCCTCTCCTCAGAAAAGACTCTCTAACCCACATGCATGGCCTGGGTGTCTACGTCAAGGACCATCTCCCTCTGGCTAGAGAGTGCACTCTCAAATCGCCGGATCATTCGTACTTGTGTCTCCGGCTATCTCTTCTCAATGCTGTAAGCTATCTTTTCTTCCTCTACCGCTTTCCATCCTCTCAGGACTGTGGGATACTCGATGTCATTTCTGACAGCATAGATAGGGCCCTCTCTGTCCATCCGTACGCTCACATATTTGTGTTTGGCGATTTTAACGCCCATCACAACCAGTGGCTAAAGAACGCTACCACTGACCTCGCAGGCATACATACTCTCAACTTTTCAGTCTCTCAATCCCTCACCCAGATAATCGATTTCCCCACGCGTTTTTCCTACAATCGTGACTGTAAGACCTCACTCCTCGACCTGTGTTTTATCTCCATCCCTGAGTCTTGTAGTGCCACGCAGCTCTGTCCTATCGGTAACTCCGATCATGCTGTCGTGTCTGTGAGCATCTCCTTCAGCCCCACCCCCTGCAAAGAGCCTCCTACCACCAGAACCACATTCTGCTACCAACGGGCTGACTGGGACTCGTTTCGTGACTTCCTCCACAATGTCCCCTGGGATGCTGTATTTAAGCTCCCCACTCATTATTGTGCTTCTGAGTTCTCTTCCTGGATTAAAGCCGGTATCGAAGCTTTCATCCCCTCCAGGAAATTCAAGGTCAAACCGAGCTCCTCCCCCTGGTTCACAGCTGCTTGCTCAGCCGCCATTGCCCATAGGAACCATTTCTTCCACCGTTTTCGTAGTGATATGTCCGACTCCAACAGACGTCTATTTACCTCTGCACGCAATGAGTGTAAGCGTACCCTCGACAATGCCAAGTCACTATTTGCTGCTCGGATGAAGGAACGTATTGCATCCCGCAAATTTGGCTCCAAAGACTATTGGCGCCTCTGCAAGAGCGTTCTGAATAATAACAAACCCTCCATTCCTCCCCTGTTCAATCAGTTTGAGGTCCTGACCACCTCTGCCGACAAGGCCGAATGCTTCGCTCGGAAGTTTTCTTCCAATTCTACGCTTGACTCTTCAGGGTACCCTTGCCCGATTTCCCTCCCAGAACTGAGGCCCTCCTGGACAGCTTGCACATAACCCCGTCGTCGGTACTGGGCATTATTTCTAACTTAGATCACCACAAGGCTACCGGTGGTGACGGAATACCAGCCATTGTCCTGAAGAAATGCGCACCTGAACTGGCGCCTGCCCTCTCTAAATTGTACAACCGCTGCCTCAAGGAGTCCTGTTTTCCTGACTGCTGGAAGTCCTCAACCATTGTTCCTGTCTTTAAGAACTCTGGCGACCCATCCAACCCTTCCAATTACCCTCCTATCAGTCTCCTGCCCCTCTTCGGCAAAGTCTTCGAGGCCATTATCAACGCCGAAGTGATTAATCACCTGATATCCCACGATCTGCTCTCAGACAAGCAGTATGGTTTCAGCTTTGCCCGATCTACTGCCGATGTGCTTACGGCCATCACTGAATTTGTCTACCAAGCTATCCATAATAACGTCGAAGCTCGTGCCGTGGCCCTTGACATCTCCAAAGCATTCGATAGAGTTTGGCATGCCGGCCTCCTTCGCAAGCTCCAGGGTTATGGTATCACAGGTCGATTGTTTGACCTAATACAATCGTTTCTGTCAAACCGGGATTTGAAGGTTGTTCTCAGTGGATTCATCTCCAGCTCCTATCCCACTAACGCAGGTGTTCCTCAAGGCTCCATCCTTGGCCCTACTCTGTTCCTCATATTTATAAACGACCTTCCCGACGCCATAGACTCCCAAGTCGGTATCTACGCTGACGACACCACTATTTACTCCTGCCTCAAACACAAATCTAGTGAGGCGGACAAAATTAACCTGGCAGCTCAAATTGAAAAGGACCTCCAATTGGTTGTGGACTGGGGAGAGAAATGGATGGTCAACTTTAACGCCTCTAAAACAAAACTGCTCTCCATTAACCACTACAAGGATACATCCCTGCATCCCATTAGAATGTCTGAGGACCAACTTCTCGAGAGCTCCTCTCTGCGGCTACTCGGTCTGACGCTGTCCGCTGATGTGAGATGGAACAAATACATCGAGTCAGTTGCATCATCCACCGCAAGAAAAGTTGGTTCCCTGTGCCGAGCTAGGAAATTTTTCTCCCCGGAATCGATCCTCCAAGTCTATAAATCGACCATTCGCCCTTGCATGGAGTATTGCTGCCATATATGGTCTGGGGCCCCTGCTGGTTGCCTCAGGGTCCTTGATAAGATCCAGAGACGGATATGCAATGTGATTGGCCCTCATCTGTCATCTCGTCTGCAGTCGCTCTCTCACAGACGCGATGTTGCATCGCTCTGCCTTATCTACAAGTACTTTCACGGTAATTGCTCCGAGGAGTTTCTTTCGCTTGTCCCTAGGCCTCATGAATTTAAACGTCCTACGGGGCTGGCATCCCGTTCCCACCCCTTCACCGTTGAAATTGTTAGATGTAGACGTCTCTTCTACTCCAATAGTTTCATGTCTCGCACATCTCGCCTATGGAACTCCCTTCCCTATTGCTGTTTCCCTGACAAATACAATCTCCAACGGTTGAAGTGTAGCGTCAATCGACATCTCCAGTTGCCTTGATCTATCCACTTCCCTTCTCCACATCCTTTCATCTTTCATTCCTATCTGCTCTCGCTCCAAATCTTCTGTAACCCCCTTGCCTTGATCGACCCTCCGTCTTTCTCTTTCTCCACATCCTCTCCTTTACCACTCCTATCTGCTCTTCCTCCAACCCTTCTGTAACCCATGCGTGATAGTGGCCTCCAGCCTTGCTTGGGGTGATACGCTTAAAAAAAAAAAAAAATATATATATATATATATATATATATATATATATATATATATATATATATATACCAGGGTCATTCAATAAATAAAGTGAATTTTTCGGTATAAGGACTTCTGATACAGATCTTATTTTGAAAATTTATTAAGATTTAAATCTTTTAAAATTCTGTATTAATTTCATCCATTTAGATTATATTATTATAAAGTTAAAAATATATTTACTAATCAAAAATGGTAAAGATTAATACCGGTCATCGAAGACCAAGATTTATATGTATATACGAGTGTCATTCAATAAATCAGGTGAATTTTTCGGTATAAGGACTTCTAATACAGATAGAAGCTTACTCTTTTTTATTTTATTTTATTTTTTTGTTTTAATTCTTTTTCACATGGATTTAATTTCTTTTGCAGATTAAAAAAAAAACTTTGAGAGTTTTGGCGATTAACAAAGATGGCCGACCAAGAAGCATGCTCCAGGATTGAACAGCGGTCAGTTATCAAGTTTTTGGTTGCTGAACGGTGCAAACCAGTTGAAATTCATAGGAGAATATCAACTGTGTAAGGTTCTTTATATATATATATATATATATATATATATATATATATATATATATATATATATATATATATATATATATATATATATATATATATATATATATATATAGTGTTTTCTGAATAAAATAATTAAAAATAATTAGGTAATAACCAATTTAAAATTTATGTAAACTCAATTAAAACCACTTAAACTGAGTTTTATGTATTTTTCCATATAATATTTAGTTAAAAAAGACGTATCGTTGAAACTAACTTAACTCGAAATGACTTAAGCCGAGGTATCACTGTATATATGTTCACCAGTTGAATCCGCTACCTTGGTTTCAACCTTACGGTTTCCTCAGGCGATTTTTATCAAATGACCTCAAGAAGAAGAAGAAGGGATCTAAGAAAATACGAAAGAGTAAAAGAATGAGATGAAAAGATATGAGGAAGTAGGAAAAGAGGAAAAGAGTTGAAAAAAAAAGAAGAAATTAACGTGTGTAAAAGGAAGAGAAAGAAAAGATAAAAGATAATAAGAAAGAGGAAAAGAAAGAGACGAAGACAATTCTGAACGATGAAAAAAGTAAAGGGAAGAAGAAAGAAATAGATATCGAAAGAAAAAAGGAAGAAAATGTCGAAACAAAAGCAAAAAGAAAGAAATGAAGAAAGACCAGTAAAATAAAACGGGACAAAATTATTTTTGTTTTGAGAGAGAGAGAGAGGGGGGAGAGAAAGAAACAACGAGAAAGAGAGAGTGGAAGAAAGAGAAAGAGATACTGGGAGTGAAAGAGGGGAGGGAGAAAGGGAGAGTAAGAGAGAAAGATAAGAGAATGAGAACGAGAGACATAGAAAGAGAATGAGAGTGAAATAGCAAAACAGAGTGCAAGAACAAAGCGAGTAATTCAAAGAAAGAAAGAAAGAAATAAAGAAAGAAAGAAAGAAAGTAAGAAATAATGAAAGAAAATAAGAAATAAAGAAAGAAAGAAAGAGAGAAAGAAAGTAAGTAAGAAATAAAGAAAGAAAGAAAGAAAGTAAGAAATAAAGAAAGAAAGAAAGTAAGAAAGAAAGAAAGAAATAAATAAAGAAAGAAAGAAAGAAATAAAGAAAGAAAGAAAGAAAGAAAGTAAGAAAGAAAGAAAGTAAGAAATAAAGAAAGAAAGAAAGTAAGAAAGAAAGAAAGTAAGAAATAAATAAAGAAAGAAAGAAAGTAAGAAAGAAAGAAAGTAAGAAAGAAAGAAAGCAAGAAAGCAAGAAATAAAGAAAGAAAGAAAGAAATAAAGAAATAAAGATGAAAAATAATACAGAGGAGGCAAAAACTTGAAAGAAAGAAATTAAAATAGAAAATAAGAAGAGAAAGATAAAGAAAGAAAGCAAGTGATAAGAAATAAAAGATGGAAAATGAGAGAGGAAGACAGATATAACAAGAAGAGAAAATTTTGAAAGAAAGAAAGAAAGAAAGAAAGAAAGAAAGTAAGAAAGAGGGAAAATGAGAGAGGAAGAGAGAGATAACGAGAAGAAGATAATGATAAAGAAGTAAAGAAAGAAAGAAAGATGAAAAATAAGAAAGGAAGGGAGGGATAACAAAAAGAGAAGATAAAGAAAGAAAGAAATGAAAGATGGAGAATGAGAAAGGAAGAGAGAGATAACGAGACGAGAAGAGAAAGAAAGAAAGAAAGAAAGAAAGAAGGCATGGTGAAATTAAACAAATGAAAAAGACCATTGAAATATTAGAAAGAAAGAAAAAAGAAAGAAAGAAAGAAACAAGTAAGAAAGAAAAAATGAAAGGAAGAAAAAAAAAAGAAAGAAAGAGTGATAGAAAGAAAGAACGTAAAAAAGAATGACTTACAATTAAAGAAAGAAAGAAAGAAATGAAAGATGGGGAATGAGAAAAGAAAAGAAAGATAACGAGAAGCGAAGATAAAGAAAGAAAGATAGAAAGAAATGAAAGTTGAAAAATGAGAGAGGAAGAGAGAGATACCAAGAAGAGAAGATAAAGAAAGAAAGAAACAAACAAACAAACAAGCAAACAAACAAAAGAAACGAAAGATGGAAAAAAAGAAGGGAAGAAAGAGATAACGTGAATAGAAGAGAAAGAACGGAAGAAAGAAAGATAATTGTAGATGAAAAACGAGGGGGAAGATAAAGAAAGAAAAAAAGAAAGATGGAAAATGACAAGGAAAGAGACCGAGAACAAGACGAGACAATAAGAAAGAAAGAAAGAAAGAAAGAGAGAAAAAGAGAGAAATAGTGAGAGAGAGAGAGAGAAAGAGAGGAAGAGAGATGGGTTCTAATGTTCTAAGTAATATTTTGTTACTCATGCTGCTACTGCTACTATTGATGATGTTGATAAACTCTTGAGATGCCAGTTAGATGACAACAATTAATGACCAGATCGACAACAATATTATTTTTATGGGTCCGAGTGTGGCAAGGAAAATCGAGTGTGGGAGGTTTTTAGACCCTGTCGCCCGTTCAAGTCCCAACCCCACTATTGATACGCGGAGTAATAAAATCCGGGAAAAAATATTCGTATCGCTTGAATACAGCTGAGCATGTCAACAGAATAGGTCTGTATATATATATATATATATATATATATATATATATATATATATATATATATATATATATATATATATATGTTTATATATATATATATATATATATATATATATATATATTCTTCTCGTGGGAATATTTGGATTTGTATAGGTGCGCATATACAAGTGAGTGCGTGTATTTGCGTGCCCCTTCCCCGTGTGTAAGTTTGGTATGAGTCACGGTGTGACACCCTGAGTGCATAATTCGTATATATAATAATGCAATTGTTAGTTGAGTTATAATAATCCATTCCGATGTAGAGATGAGCGTTTCTATTAATGGGGGAGGCAGTGGGAAGCAGGTCTTAAGAGTACTGTGTGTGTGTGTGAGTTTTTGTGTGTGGGTGGTGTATGTGTGTGTGCGCGCATTTAAAGAAAGAAACATTGAAAGAAGGAAAATAAAATAAAAGAAAGCCGAAAAATTCAATGAAGAAAGAAAGAAAGAAAGAAAACAAATCCGAAAGGGAGAAAAGCAAAGAAAGAAAGAAAGAAAGACAGAAAGAAAGAAAGAAAGAAAGAAAGAAAGAAAAGAAAAAAAAGAAAGAAAGAGAAGAAAATAAAACAAATCCGAAAAATAGGAAGGAAAATGATAAAAGAAAGAAAAAAAGAAAGGAAATAGAAAAAGAAAGAAAGAAAAAAAGAGAAGAAAATAAATCAGATACGAAAAAGAGAATGGAAAATGATGAAAGAAAGAAAGAAAGAAAGAAAGAAAAAAGAAAGAAAGAGAAAAATAAATCAGATACGAAAAGAAGAATGGAAAATGATGAAAGAAAGAGAGAAAGAAAGAAGAAAGCGTGAAAGAAAAAAGAAAGAAAGAAAAAGAAAGAGAAAAAATAAATCAGATACGAAAAGGAGAATGGGTAATAATGAAAGAAAGAAAGAAAGAAAGAAAGAAAGAAAGAAAGAAGAAAGAAAGAAAGAAAGAAAGAAAGAAAGAAAGACAGATAAAAGAAATAGAAAAAAATAAATCAGATACGAAAAGGAGAATGGAAAATGATGAAAGAAAGAAAGAAAGAAAGAAAGAAAGAAAGAAAGAAAGAAAAGAAAAGAAATCCGAAAAAGAAAAAAGCAAAGAAAGAAAGAAAGAAAGAAACAAACAAACAAAGGAATGAATGAAGGGAGGAAGAAAGAGTCCCAAATTTTTAAAAATCCGAAAAGTAGGAACGCCAAAAAAAGAAAAAAAAGAAAGAAAAAAATGAAAGAAAATTCCGGTGTGTGTGTTTTTTATTTGAAAGAAGGAGGATAAAACTATGAGGGAAACCCCCCCCAAAAAACCCACGAAAATGCCAAAAACACAAAGAAAGAAAGAGACAGATTCAGAGACAGAAAGACAGAGACAGACAGACAGACAGACAGAAAGGAAGGGAGGAAGAGTACAAAATAAAACAAATCCGAAAATGAGGAACGCCAAAAAAATAGAAAAAGAAAAAGGAAGGAAGGAAGGAAGGAAGGAAACAATGAAGTGAGTAAGAGTGCAAAATAAAACAAGTCTGAGATGGAGAAAGGTAAATGAAGAAAGGAACTAACAAACCCCAACAAACAACGAAAGTATACTTGAATGGGCTTCCGTATATGTTTTTATTTTCAGCCAACTGCACTAATAAATTACTCATAAGATTATCATCTACAGCGTATCAAGTAGTGATTCTTTTACCCTGAAAACAAAACCCCCAACCTTGAATCCAATTAGAGACTTTTTTTCTTTTTTTTAATGCTAATAAATGCAAACTGTCGCCATGGATATACCTTGAACTCTGTCATGCAAAGTTAGGGCAGAGTATTGGAATGGGTTTAAACAGCAACAAGCATGTAAAGACAGAAAATAATCATGACTCATTACCGACTCCTCTTAACCAATCAAAAAAGACCTCTAGTCATCAAGATGGAGAATAGTTGTGTTTCGACTTTTTCTTTTGCGTTTGCGCATGCCTGTGTGTGTGGGTGGGGGAAGTTCGTCTTCTTTTGAAATATGTATTTTGTTTATTTGTTTATCTGTTCATATGATTTTGATAGCTAAAGTTACAATATCAGGTAAATGAATTAATTAAATATATGTTTGTAATAGGTTTTACATTTTCTTTTTATGATCTGCCTGATGCGAACGCATTTAGCGGATTCGCTTACTTATTTGGGTTATTTAAAGTTAAAGCTACTTATTAATAACTTGGCGTACTTTAATTCACCTGAGAGGGAGGAGGGTGTGTTTTTTATTTGAAAGAAGGAGGATAAAATTATGAGGAAAAAAAACGAAAAAAAAAACACCAAAATGACAAAAACACAAAGAAAGAAAGAGACAGAGACCGAAAGACAGAGACAAACAGACAGACAAAAAGAGAGAGGGGTGAAAAGGAAAAAAACAAACAAATAAGAAAAATATTGAAGGTATAAAACAGAAAGAAGGAAATATCAACAAAAAAAAAGAAAGAAAAAAAGAAAGAAGCAAAGACCAAATAAATAAAGAGAAAAGATAAAAATAGCAAGAATGAAAATCAAAGAAAGAAAAGGAAAGTAAAACAATGATAAAAAGTTGCGCAGATCAAAAAAGAAAGAAAGAAGCGAAGCTCAAATAAGAAAAGAGAGTACATCAAAAAAGAAAGAAAGAAATAAGGAAGAAAAAGGATAAGAAAAAGTTACACAAATCAAAAAAGAAAGAAGCGAAGATCAAATAAGAAAAGAGAGTACATCAAAAAAGAAAGAAAGAAACAAGGAAAAGAAGATGATAAAAAGATAGTGAATCGTCGCAAAATGAAAGAAACAAAGTGGAAAACCGGAAGCAGAATTCTTCATACGCAACCTAATTATTTCCTACTTACTTCGTCACTGACCCTTGGCCAGAGTTCATGATTATGCGACAGCAGACGCTAATCTGAATGTGAACTTTAAAATCTCATCAGCGATATCTGAGAGGCTGCCCTTTTTACCGTTGCGATGGGTGTCTATATATCGATCTATATCATGTGACTCTTTGTCCCAATCACAACGCATGCACAGATAGGCTGATCACATGCGCTCGGCGGCTAGGAGGAAATCTCACGTGAACCTGGCACCTGACTTCTTTGAGTGACACAGAGTTCAAAGAAAACAAAACGACTTAAACTAATAGATAACTTTCTACATTTTCTTCCGAAATGAACCAATAATTGTAAAACCGCTTTCTTTAGGTGGGGGTGGGGGTATTATCGTAAAGACGAACGCCAAATTTTTAAGTTAAAATATAAATTTCGGGCTATATTCACGAACGTTCTCAAGGAACTCTCTTCTGGCTTCATGCTTTCCTGACAACTTTGATCTTCAAAAATTTAAATTCAATGTCAATCGTTATCTAGTGTCTTCTTGATTTATCTTCCTTTATTGTTCTCACTTCTCGCCTGTGGAACTCTCTTCCGGCTTCATGCTTTCCAGCCAACTTTGATCTTCAAAAATTTAAATGCAATGTCAATCGTTATCTACTCTCTTCTTGATTCCTCTTCCTTTATTGTTCTCACTTCTCGCCTGTGGAACTCTGTTCCGGCTTCAAGCTTTCCAGACAACTTTGATCTTCAAATTTTAAATGCAATGTCAATCGTTATCTACTCTCTTCTTGATTCCTCTTCTTTTATTATATTTGCTCTTTAAAATTGTTTCTTATTTTTCATATTTTTTTCATACTCAGTAACCCGTTGTGTCTTAGTGGCTTTGCTGCCTTCTTTCATGGAAACTCATTGTACTCTATTTTGAAGAATAAGAATTTAGCTTTAAGTTGAAATCATGAGCCCATTTTACTGTTGTGACTTACTGACGCATTTTTTCTCTCTATTGTCCCCCTTTTTTTAAAACTGTTCTCTTGATGGTTCTTGCATGGACTTTGAAGTTGAAACCGGAGTTTAATTTGTTTTACCATTGCTGAAGGACTGAATGATGGATTTCCTCTTACCATTTCTCAGTTTGGAATATATAGTGGGGTTGACACAAAACGATATTAACAATTTCTTTTTCTAGCTGAATTACTCAAATAGTTTTTCAATGATTCTTACGTCAAGATGGCGAAACGGCTTATCTGAAAACTTGGAATTAACTTGTTTTTTTAGCTACTAAACATTTTGTCAGATGGACAATTATGCTGTAACACTATATATATATATATATATATATATATATATATATATATATATATATATATATATATATATATATGTGTGTGTGTGTGTGTGTGTGTGTGTGTGTTTGAATAAGGGACAACTAGGAAACATTTATAATTTTAACATGTTTAGCTTTTATTTAAGCTCCATCAGAATTTTTTTAAAATGAAGAAAAGTTTTCAGAACTTTTTCTGTATTTCATTGAACGTGTGTTTATCTCATGTGGTGTCACCGTGTTTTTGTGTGTGCGCGTGTGTGTGCACGCGCGTGTGTGTGTGTGCGTGCGTGTTTGGGTTTGCGTGTGTGTGTTTGCGTGTTTATGTGTGTGTGCGTGCGTGTTTATGTGTGTGCGTGTGTGTGTGCGTGCGTGCGTGTGCTTGCGTGGTTATGTGTGTGCGTGCGTGTTTGTGTGTGAGTGTGTGTGCTTGCGTGTTTATGTGTGTGCATGCGTGTTTGTGTGTGCGTGTGTGTGCTTGCGTGCTTATGTATGTGCGTGCGTGTTTATGTATGTGCGTGTGTGTGTACGCGACTGTGCGTGCGTGTGTGTGTGTGTGTTTGATTGCCTGTTTATGTGTGTGCGTGTGTGTGTACGTGCGTGTTTATGTATGTGCGTGTGTGTGCACGCGTGTGTGCGTGCGTGTGTGCGTGCGTGTAAAAATGCCTTATAAATATTGTCTTTTCCTATCTATTATTAAATTCTGTACCACGAAAAACTTATATATATATATATATATATATATATATATGTTTCGCCATGTAAATTTCTTTGCCTACAACAGCAATTTGGGCTTTACTACTGAACTTCCTTCGGGTCCGGCATTTCAAAATAATCCTAATTTCCCAGCGACATTGAGAAAAGAAAACATTGACCTTTCATATTTCACACCACATTTGCTTTCCGTTTGAAAAAGAAGACAGAAAAAGAAAAAAAATATCTGAAATCAAATAGCTACTGTTTACTGATGACGGAAGCGTACCATGTTCCGCCAGGGCCTTTTCTCATTAAAATAAAGAAATTCCTTCGTCTATAAAAGGCGGCTCGCAAAAGTCAAGGGGAAAGCGACGATAAAATAAAAAATAAAAAATGTTTTACCCTAACACCTAGTTTACAGAGTCTCAATGAAAATTGCACCTTTTGTCCTATATACAACGATGTCACAAAAAATTATTGTAAAAAATATTAACGTTTCAACACGGACGCATTGATTGATTCATTAATGGGAGTGCCTTTCTCAAGACCTTACAACACACTCTTTTTTACATCAACTTCCAACGATAGGCAAAATATTTTCTGTTAGATTAACTGGCGCTATAACAGACAAAGATATGGATTTGAAGATTTATTTTTCATCAGTTCAACCCAAGCAAGGCAAGAAAGCAACTAAGACACAAGTGGCCAAATATTAATATATCTATTCATGGGCGATCTTAAGAGAAGGCACGTTTTAAAGACGAACTTGCTACATATTGCCAATCAATCCGCCTCACCTGCTATCCTCTTCCGCCGCGCCTATGAAGGGCGCCAAACTGTTTAGAATGATACCAGACATTTTATCCCTTACTAAATTCAAGGGATAAACTGACTGGTATCATTCTATACTTCGAAGACCAAGACTACTGACGTTCTATCATCTAAATTTACACCTATCGCGATGAACGCGTATTCTTTCAGGGAGATCCCGTGCTTGAGCGCCTCTTAGGCCTTAAACTCAATCCAGACCTCAAGTGGTTCTCATACATACGAGCCATCGCTAAAGATGCTGGAAAAAGGGTCGGTTCCCCGTATGGCTCCGGTAAGTACTCGGTTCCTCCCGCTATTCCCTGTCTTTAACAGAGCGAGATAAAGCCAAGAATGGAGTACTGCTGCCATATACGGGCAGGTGTTACCCGGTCTTATCTTTCCAGTTTCGGTAGAGTCTAAAAACGTCTCTGCGCCCTTGTGGGTGCCGAATTATGAGAAAAAGGAAACACTATTAAGGAGAGAGTACTATAAAAGCACGGGTATTTAAGAAGACAGAAGATAACGATTGACATCGCATTTAAATTTTTAAAGATCAAAGTTGACAGGAATTCAAGAATCAGGAAGAGAGTTAAACAAGTTTGGTTTGGTTTGTTTTGCAACCCAGGGAAGGTTACTGGTAGCAACAGCGGTTAAGTGGTTCCACGCTTATAAAAACCCGCCCGTTCAGAGGCCTTGCTGCCGGATGTAGTTTATCTTCATACCCAGGAATGGTAAAGTGTCAACTGAACCTGGGAACAACAGCGGTTAAGTGGTTCCACGCTTATAAAAACCCGCCCGATCTGAATCCTTGCTGCCGGATGTAGTTTATCTTCATACCCAGGACTGGTAAAGTGTCAACTGAACCTGGGAACAACAGCGGTTAAGTGGTTCCACGCTTATAAAAACCCGCCCGATCAGAGGCCTTGCTGCCGGATGTAGTTTATCTTCATACCCAGTATTGGTAAAGTGTCAACTGAACCTGGGAACAACAGCGGTTAAGTTGTTCCACGCTTATAAAAACCCGCCCGATCTGAATCCTTGCTGCCGGATGTAGTTTATCTTCATACCCAGGACTGGTAAAGTGTCAACTGAACATGGGAGCAACAGCGGTTAAGTGGTTCCAAGCTTATAAAAACCCGCCCGATCGGAGGCCTTGCTGCCGGATGTAGTTTATCGTCTTACCCATGATGAGTTTCACAATTGAGAAGTGCGGGAGTAGAAAAAGTTAGCATAGAATTTGTGGTTTTATCTAGCCATTTCAAGTGTAAAATGATGAGACCTTGCCGCCAATTGAGTACCCCGCTTAAATTTATAAAGTCTAGGTACCGAATTGGAAAGCTTATCGGAAAATATTTATAGAAAAGGGACATGTTACGGCCGTCTGGAAGTGACTGAAGCCGATATTCCAGATTGCGTAAAAACCCACCAGTCCACGTACATGGGGTCAAATCCTCCCCATTTCCGTCGTATCCTATTGGATAATGCCGAAATCTAAACATTTTGAACGCAATTTTATCGCTTGAAATAAATATATTTTGAACGCAATTGTATGCCCTCAGCTACAGATAAAATGTATTGTTGGTCATTTTGTTATAAAAAGATATTGTTCGTTATTTGACTATAAATATGTATTGCTGGTAATTTTACTATAAAAACTTATTTTTATAGTGTTTTATTTTTGTTTGTGGCTTCACTATTTGCCCATAGCTGGGACCCTAACAGGTGTTACCACTCAGAGTCAGGATAGACCTGGGAACAACAGTAATTAACCCTAGGACAATAACCATCAATTAAAGTTACTCCACTACTAACCATGGGTATATTATACCCGATTTTGAAAATATCAAAAACAATATTAAATATAAATGTTTATTTGAAATATTTTACATGCAGGCACTTCAAAATTTGTACTTTGAGTTAACATTAATAGGAACTGAAAAACATATCATTTAGGAAAGAAAATCAGGTACTGAAAATTGTAAATAAAAATAGGAAAATTTGTGCTGGCTTTATTATACCCATGGTTAGTGTTCTAGGGTTAAGAGTTGGTTAGGCGCTCCTCAAAAACTCCAATTTCCCGATCAGAAGCCTTGTTGCCAGATGTAGTTTATCGTCATACCCTATCATATATAATAACCGATTTTGAAAATATAAAAAAAAAATATTAAATATAAATCTTTATTTGAAATATTTTACATCCAGGCTCTTCAAAATTTGTACTTTGAGTTAACATTAATAGGAACTGAAAAAAAATATTATGTAAGTAAGAAAATCAGGTACTGAAAATTGTAATTAAAAATAGGAAAACTTGCACTGGATACTATATACCCATGGTTAATGTTCTAGGGTTAAGAGATGGTTAGACGCTTCTCAAAAACACCAGTTTCTCGATCAGAAGCCTTGTTGCCGGGTGTAGTTTATCCTCATACCCAGGACTAGTAAATGTCTGAATTGGACGAACTAAAAAGTGTAGATGATACTAAAGAGTTTCATTTGAACATTTGCCGTTGAAGTAACGATAGTGTAGTAGTAGGCTGTGGGAAAATGGGCGGTAAGTGAAAAATTACCAAAGCATCCATCTGCGTAAATGACTATGAACTCCTTCAAGGCTGGAAAGTGAGGGCTGAGAAATATTCCATTTTTGATCGAATCTGGCTCTTGTAAAGCAAGTCAGGAGGAGTCCGGTACTTTCTGGATCAGTGGAATGAGTCGGCCAATTTAACAACACCTTTAGCTAAGCGTCGTATGCATGGCTTCGCCTTGGGTGAACGTGATTATTTTTCACCCTTTCCAACAGACTAAATGTTGCAAGCCTCTCGCTGCCCTGTTGCTGTTTCCATGGAAAGTGCTCAGACGAGCTACAGTCCTTAGTTTCACCCGTTCTAACATTCACAGCTAAGACCCACCATGCGCGCACTTTGCAGCGAATAAACCGCATTTCATACTTATTTCTGAGATTTAGGTTCCACTCGAGTTGCTTTTTGTCCCAAGAAACCGCTGAATTGTGGAACCGACTCCCAAGAGGATGCTTCCCAGGTCACTATAATCTTGGGTTGTTCAAGTCTAGGGTTAGCTGTTACTTTTCTCACATATCCCCATAAACTCTGCCTCGAATTATAAACTAGATCCTACACAAGCAAGATTAGCTGGCGTCTCCCAGTTGAGGCTTTGTACCCAATTAAGACTTGTAAGTATAGATTATCTTTGCTTCGGATCGACAGATAAGAAATCGACTCCAATATAATTACATACAGCATTAAATCGTGTGAGTAGCTCGAAGAAATATTCTTGACTGTAGCCGTTTTTATCTGACATTTAAACGCATTTATACGAGTTTTCTTTTCTTTTTAATTTGTTTTTTAAGAATTTTAATTTTTCTTTGGCTGAGTAAACGTCTGATCGATTTGCGCTTTTAATGTTTGGGAAGCGAAAAGCACGGCCGGGCAAAAGGAAATTCGACACGTTGTCGATAAAAAAGCTAAAACACCTTGAATTCGCGGCGAAGGAATCAATCAATAAATTACGATTCAATCAAGGTCCATGTAACACGCTCGAACATATGACGACTTTTTAATCATTTCAACCGAAGCAAGGCAATAAGGCCACTAAGACGCAAAGAGGTGGTTAGTGAGTGTTAAAAAAATATAAGAAAACGAAAAACTTTATTAAGTAGCAGGATGAATAAAAGAACAGGAATTAAGGAAACAGAAAATTTACATTTAAATTTTAGACATTCCATCATTACTTGGATGCAAGAAGCCGGAATAGCGTTTTACAAGCGAGAAATGCGAGGGAAGAAACTGTCAGCATAGAACTTACGGTTACAGCTAGTCATTTAAAATATAAAATGATGAGATCTTGCCGATAAACTACATCCGCGTTCTGGGTAAGACAATAAATTAAATCCGCGTCCTGGGTAAGACGATAAACTACATCCGCGTCCTGGGTAAGACGATAAGCTACATCCGCGTTCTGGGTAAGACAATAAATTAAATCCGCGTCCTGGGTAAGACGATAAACTACATCCGCGTCCTGGGTAAGACGATAAGCTACATCCGCGTCCTGGGTAAGACAATAAATTAAATCCGCGTCCTGGGTAAGACGATAAACTACATCCGCGTCCTGGGTAAGACGATAAGCTACATCCGCGTTCTGGGTAAGACAATAAATTAAATCCGCGTCCTGGGTAAGACGATAAACTACATCCGCGTCCTGGGTAAGACGATAAGCTACATCCGCGTCCTGGGTAAGACAATAAATTAAATCCGCGTCCTGGGTAAGACGATAAACTACATCCGCGTCCTGGGTAAGACGATAAGCTACATCCGCGTTCTGGGTAAGACAATAAATTAAATCCGCGTCCTGGGTAAGACGATAAACTACATCCGCGTCCTGGGTAAGACGATAAGCTACATCCGCGTCCTGGGTAAGACAATAAATTAAATCCGCGTCCTGGGTAAGACGATAAACTACATCCGCGTCCTGGGTAAGACAATAAACTACATCCGTGTCCAGGGTAAGACGATAAACTATATCCAACAGCAAGGTCTCTGATCAGGAAGTTTTGAGGAGCATGGAACCACCTCTTAATTGCTGGTGTTCCCAGGTCCAACCTGACTCTGTCCTGGGTAAGACGATAAACTACATCCGCGTTCTGGGTAGAACGATAAACTACATCCAACAGCAAGGTCTCTGGTCAGAAGGTTTTGAGGAGCGTGGAACCACCTCTTAATTGCTGGTGTTCCCAGGTCCACCCAGACACGGTGTGGTAGCACCTGTTAGGGTCCCATCTATGGGTAAATAGTTAATCCTCAAAATGGTATCAAAACACTATGAGAATGTAGAAATAGGTATTAATACCAGAAATACGTTTTGTTAAAAATTATTACCAGCAATAAATTTCTGCAGAAAAAGTTATTACCGGTAATACATTATTACCAGCGTTATATTTTTGAAAAAAAATCTTAACAGCAATGCATTTTGGGAAAAATATTACCAGCAATAGATTTTTTTAAAAATATTACCAGCAATAAAAATTTTGTCGGCATTAAATAACCCATTGAGGTGTTGATGTGCCGTAGAACAAAATAAACCAATCCAAACTGATTTTTACAAAGAATACATATTCTATTCATACGAACCTATCCTAAAAATCTATTCGGCGTTAAATAACCCATTGAGGTTTATATACCGTAAAACAAAATTAACGAAACCAAACTGATTTCTTACAAAGAATACATATTCTCTTCATACGAACCTATCCTAAAAATCTTGTCGGCATTGAATAACCCATTGAGGTGTTGATATGCCGTAAAACAAAATAAACCAAACTGATTTTTTACAAAGAATACATATTTTATTTATACGAACCTATCCTAAAAAGCTTGTCGGCATTAAATAAACCAATGAGGTTGATATGCCGTAAAACAAAATAAATCAAACCAAACTGATTTCTTACAAAGAATACATATTCTAATCATACGAACCTATCCTAAAAATCTATTCGGCATTAAATAACCCATTGAGGTGTTGATATGCCATAAAACAAAACAAACCGAAACCCAGAAGCTACATTACGGCGGTGGTTTATATACCGTAAAACAAAATTAACGAAACCAAACTGATTTCTTACAAAGAATACATATTCTCTTCATACGAACCTATCCTAAAAATCTTGTCGGCATTGAATAACCCATTGAGGTGTTGATATGCCGTAAAACAAAATAAACCAAACTGATTTTTTACAAAGAATACATATTTTATTTATACGAACCTATCCTAAAAAGCTTGTCGGCATTAAATAAACCAATGAGGTTGATATGCCGTAAAACAAAATAAATCAAACCAAACTGATTTCTTACAAAGAATACATATTCTAATCATACGAACCTATCCTAAAAATCTATTCGGCATTAAATAACCCATTGAGGTGTTGATATGCCATAAAACAAAACAAACCGAAACCCAGAAGCTACATTACGGCGGTGGGAAATTCACCGAAGCCGTGATGCTAGGTTAGCATCAATAACATTGCAAATTATTTATTTTGAATTTTATCAAGTATCTCTAAATATATAACGATCTCTTTCGATTTCCAACCACGGGACATAAGCAAGTTCGAATCTCACTATGGTCGGTTTGTCAAGTAGGTGACCTTGATGTTAACTCCCTGTAGAAGCAATCCAGCGTGTGGCACCTTTTGTAAATGTCTAAAAACTTTTCCAGGGGTTGATTCAAGCCTTGTGAGTGAAACTGCGTAGACGGCACTGTTTGAGGATAGTTATGCTAACAGGAAGTGATCGAGCTCATTAACGTTGGATATGGAAATCGGTTCACAAAAATTAGTGCCCTATTTTTGTGGCCTTGTGCCAAAACTAGATTTTGTGGGGAGATATGATGTCTTGATTCTTTTAGGCTGCTACGATGTTGTTCCTTTAAAAAGGTGTCTGCAAGGATTCTAGAAATCGTCTGCGAAGTTAGGACAATGAAACTGGAACCACTATAAGAAAGAAACGAAGAATGTTGGCCTTGCCAAAAGTTCAGTGCGCTAGCAATTTATTGTTGATAATTACCCAATAATGGTAGGGTAAAAAGATTTTCAGACGACGTCTTTAGTTTTATGCCTCTGAATTCATTCGTCGGTAGATGCAATATTTTCTAACTTAGCAGACATTTTGTCTCCTCCTCTTTTGTTTCGGCGACCGGATTTAAATGAGATTTGAATATCTTGTATTTGAACAAAGTGTATATAAGAATAAAGTTATTGATAAAGTTGCGTACTTCTTTCCAAAATTCTAGAACCAATGTCTGAACCCCGTTAAGAAATCAAGTGGTTGAATACTGAATCTTAATGACTGATTTCCCCTTTATAAGTGTATAGTACTGTCAGCTTATCTTATTATTCTCCACACACGCATCATATAGCAGAGTACTGTGCTAATCTAGGACCGAGTAAATATCCCTATGTTAGCAGTTTATATAACATAGCAGTTGTCACGAGATTGTAGCTGTAATTCTTGAAACATTTTCGCTAGCCAAAATGATTTGTATATGTAAATACTTGAATAAATACAAGAAATATATATATATATATATATATATATATATATATATATATATATATATATATATATATATATATTGTGTGTATTTAGGCAGCATTTCTTCATTCATACATGTTTCATTAAAGACTATCATCAATTTCTTGTTCGTGTATTGCTTAAATATATTGTGTAATTGTCATCTTTGATAATGGCTTATGTAAGCCGAAAGCTTAGATTGGATTAAAAATATGTATCAATATTGTGATTTTCTTTCTTCGTTTAATGATAATGTTATTAAGCTTATCAGACGATATGAAAAGATCTTACATAAAATATATATACAACACTTATCTATATTATTTAATGAAACATGTATGAATATATATATATATATATATATATATATATATATATATATATATATATATATATATAGTCTTCAAGTGTGCTATATTTATGTGATAAAGTGCTCAATATCAGAGATAGAGCGTGTGTAAATATAAAAGTGAACATAGAAGTCAACACTTAGAGGCGACAGTCTGTTTCATGCTAGATGCAATCGTCAGGCCACGTGTGCTGTTATTTTTCTCGAATATTTATATATACGGGTCAGTGTTGCATTGTGGGTAGTCTATTTTGGCAGATATTTTACCGGAAGTCGTTTATTTGTTTATTTGTGTCAAATTATTTTGCTTGTTTTTATTTAATTTATTTTTGTTTTTTATCCTTTATATTTATTTTATTTTTATTTTTTATTTAGCTTATTGTGGGTAGTCTATTATGGCGGCTATTTTACCGGAAGTCATAAAATAGACTACCCACAATGCACAATTGACCCGTATATATAAGTAGCCGAGAAAAATAACAGCACTCGTGGCCTGACGATTGTATCTAGCATGAAACAGACTGTCGCCTCTAAGTGTTGACTTCTATGTTCACTTTTATATATATATATATATATATATATATATATATATATATATATATATATATATTACAAGAATCATTCATACAAAAAACAGATATTGAAGTTAATGATATAAATGGCGAGAATACATCTTCGCAAACAAATTTAATAAATGACATTAACCTCGAACCTGTAAATGAATGTTGTGATCCCTGTTTATAAATTCCAGTTGCATAAGGTCTTTTTTAATTTTTTTACAAGCTTTCATCTGTGCATACAGACATCATCAGGTATGGAAATATATTTGTTTTTTACATGCAGGTAATAAAACATCTTTCGGATTACACCTATTCTTTCGTTGTCCTGTTATTACCTGGATGTAAAAAACAAATATATTTTAATACCTGATGATGTCTGTATGCACAGATGGAATCCATTCTAATACATTTCGAAATTGTGTCATGAAATATCTTCTTTAAATTCACAATTACGTCTCCCAGTGATACGGATATTATCAGTTCACCAGTTGCAAGAAGCTAAGGGTGATTCCTGGGCTTCCTACGCAACAATCTACTGTATACCGCGTGTTCAAGTCGGTGCTTGTTACCGAAAGAGAGGGCGTACCTTACGAAGTTTTGGGAATGTCAAATGTCGTATTATTACAATGACATCCATAAATATTTGTCACAAAAAATACAAAAAAATGCCTTAATAGAAAAATGATATTTAGCATATCACAACCCTACCAGACAGACACGCTTACAGTTCTTGTAAGACACGGTAGATCGACTTTAATTCTCCTAATATCTTCATTTCCGACCTAGGGAGGGAGTACGATCAAAATAATCTGAGTGCCGGACCTCGGAAATTCTATCACCGGCACTGCATGCCAGAATGTATTTTTTATAGTGCAAAATCTAAATACAAACCTCATCTAAAGTCACAGTTGGTTACAGCGAAATGAAACACATGTGAAACAATTTTGATGTTGGTACTCAGAAAATAAAGATCAGGTATCTAGGATTTAAAGAATACATTTTGTTAAGAGCTAAGTTAGTCCTCAGAGTCATTTTTAAAAATTTAGTTCACCCGATACAAAGCCCAAGAGCCACACAAGGTAGAGCTGTTGTAAGGAAGGGGAAAGAAGGTAGAAGTGTATATTATGAGGATATGTATGATAGATATTGGTTCACCATTGGTTTGAAGAGGTTAAGATTATAATGATTGCGGAAGCACCCTCTCGGGAGTCTTTTCCACAATGAAACAGTTCTGTGGAAGAAAATCTGTGGAACTTACTCCTTACCAAATGGACACGAAGATGCGTCATTATTATTTGAATAATTTCAGTTTGAACTATGTTCCATTAAATATTTAAAATATGTACAGATATCTAACTAGAACTTTAATTTTAAGAAATAGTGCCCCATAGTGAGTTTTTGCAAGATCGAGTTTGTTTGTCCCACCATCTCCTTTTCTGACGGGGGGTGGGGTTTCTAAAAATTATCTGAGTGCTGGAACTCGGATATTGTCTCCCAGGTATTGCCGGAAAGATATGCCACTAAAAAAATAAAAAATAAAAAAAAATTAAAAAAAAATAAATAAATAAATAAAAACACAAAAATACAAAAATTACAAAATAACAAAAAAATACAAAAAAGACACTACCCTAAAATACGAAAAAAACAAAAAATACAAAAAAATGAAAAAAATAAATAACAAAAAATACAAAATAACAAAAAATAAAAAAACAAAAAATACAAAAAATACAAAAAAAAACCAAAAATACAATAAAAGACACCCCCAAAAATACAAAAAAACAAAAATATACAAAAAATATAAAAAATAAAAAATATAAAAACAAAAAATACAAAAAATACATAAAAAACAAAAAATACAAAATAGAAAAAAAACAAAAGAATACAATAAAAGACACCCCCCAAAATACAAAAAAACAAATACAAAAAATATAAAAAAATTTTTAAAAATACAAAAAATACAAAATAACAAAAAAAAAAAAATACAAAAATACAAAAAACAAAAAAAAAATACAAAAAAATATTTAAAAAAATACAAACAAAAATGACTCAAGACCAGACCGTAGTTACTTCTAGAGAAAATATTTTGCGCTGTTGCATTGTTACGCCTTCCTTGAAATTCCGAATTCCAAATTTTGGTTTTTCTTAGCTTGGCTCGAATAGCTGAAGAAAATAACTCCTACTCCTACTACTACCATCGAACAGGTTTCCATCTACCCATTCTGGTTGTACTGATCTTACCCTAGACGAAAACAAATAAATGCAAGCCTCTACTACATGGCGCTGATATAACCAGCTTTGGCTGCAGGGATCCCAGTCTGCTAGGCAATTTTCAAAGACTATAATAAAGTATAAATAAAACAAAAACAATCAACTTCTTATGTTGTGGGTTAACATGATATCTTTCGTTCGCACCGTTGCTTCTGGCTTGTATTCCCGAACAGCTAATTATTTATTTATTTATTTATATAGGTATATGAACTATTTTAAGTTGAAAGGTCAGGAATGTGGTTCACCTTCTTTTTCGCCCATCTCTTTTCAATCCATATAAACCTTGGTTGATGCTAAGATGATTTACAAGAGTTAAAATTGTTAACAACTTGTTTTACGCTGTTCCGCCATTTTTATTTTTATTATTTCTAATTTTTTTGTTTTGCTGCCAACGTTCTGTAAGTTAACTTCTGTCTTTAATATGTAGGTGTCTATGTGTGTGCATATATCTCATGGGTCCTTACCTATAACTACAGAATGAACTCTTCCTAACACTATGTATACTATGCGTTTCAAGTGAGAGGGACGAATCCAGTCGAGCCGATAGAAGTTCACTCCAAACCAGACTGACAGTCACACTAACACCTTCCACATCTTGTATTATTATTCTGTGTAATATATTTTCGTTGTTTCTACTCTTGTGTTCGTGTTGTTCTTCCTTGGTCCTAACCTGGACCATAACACTATCTATCTATCTCATTCCGTTCATATCTATATATCTATCTATCTATCTATCTATCTATTATGGGACCTTACCTATAACTACAGAATGAACTCTTCCTAAAACTATGTATACTACGCCTCTCAAGAGAGAGAGAGAGACGAATCGACTCGGGCCGATAATAGTTCACTCCAAACTAGACTGACAGTCATACTAACACCTTCCACATCTTGTATTATTATTCTGTGTAATATATTTTCGTTATTTATACTCTTGTGTTCGTGTTGTTCTTCCTTGGCCCTAACCTGGACCATAACAGTTCCGTAAGTTAACTTCTGTCTTTAACTTGTTGGTGGGCAAAACTGGATATTTTCTTTTTTCCATCGAGGGTGGTTGTTGGGAATGTTGATGGGTTTTTTTCTTCATATTTTCAGACAGTTCTTTTTTATTATCGAAACCGTATTTTATTACTTGTACTATTTACATTACTGGGACTGTTAATCCCTATTGCTATATTCGCAACGTTTCACCCGTTGTAGGTGATTGGATTATTGAACTGAAATCTTTATTTCGTCCACTGGGACAGATTGTTCTAGTTCCACGTGCCATGCATCTTTCCCTTTAACTCAACTCTCCATGTTTTCGTCCACCACTGCTGTGGCCAGGTATCGAACCTACAAATCTTTGGGTCTAGTCACTGGATCCTACCAACGTCTTTATCCACTGGGCTATCTGTGTATAAATTTTAGGGACTTATTTACCTAATGTATCATATCTTTTTTTTTACTAGTGTTTATATTGCAATTTTTTTTATTATTATTACATTTTTTACCAGAACTCATATTGCAATTTTTGTTGATATTCATTGCTTTCTCTAGCACTCCTCATTACCGGTTTCCATATTGTATTTATTTCTATGCTTTGTCGGCTCAGGAGATTTTTGTGGCCTAACATATGTGCTGTTTCCTTAAGTTTTCGTATTTTCCAATGATGTTCTATGTCTATTATTTCAACCTCATCCCACAGGAGGGGGGTTTATGATCTCCTTTTCCCCTCCATCTGTGGTCAGCTACGACTGATTATTCAATTTCCCCTTGTGTTACTGATTTACGATGTTCTTGCAGGCTTACTTTAAGGGGGCGGCCTGTCTCTTCTTCGTATATGGCAATGAAGATGAGGATAACAGCCGTAAAAAGTGTAAATAATGCAAGTAATCATAATACCTCATCTCAGAGATATAGAGGTCGAAACGCTGTGGATATGGCAATGAAGATGAGGACAACAGTCCGAATAATGTAAAAAAGACAGTGGCACTAAAAAAAGATTACTTCGAGTAAAAGGAGATGAACAAGGTAACCTGTATTATGGTTTGGCTTTGTTTAACGGCATATCAACCTCAATGGGTTATTTAATGCCTACAAGATTTTTGGATAGGTTCGTATGAATAGAATATGTATTCTTTGTAAGAAATCAGTTTGGTTTATTTTGTTTTACGGCATACCAACCTCAATGAGTTATTTAATGCCGACAAGATTTTTAGGATTGGTTCGTATGAATAGAATATGTATACTTTGTAAGAAATCTGTTTGGTTTGGGTTGGTTTATTTTGTTTTACGGCATATCAACCTCAATGGGTTATTTAATGCCGACAGGATATTTATAGCTGTAATATTTTTCTCTTCCAAAATATATTGTTTGTAATATTTTTTCAAAAATGTATTGCTGGTAATATATTTTACCAAAATGTATTGATTGTAATAACATATTGCTGGTAAAAAAAATTTGCGAAAACGTTTTAGTGGTATTAAAAGCTATTTTTTACTTTGACCCCATTGTCTCCAAAAATGCATTCCTGCTAATTTTTTCCCCTAAAATATACTGCTGGAATGTTTTTTTTACGAAACATATTGCTGGTAAAATTTTTCTTTTTCAAAAATGTACTGCTGGTATTAATTTTTCCCAAAAATTATTGCTTGTATTAAAACCTTTTCTATAGTTTCATAGTGTTTTGCCCCCGTTTTTTGTGGTGTAACTATTTGCCTATAGCTGGGACTAACTTGTGCGATCACCCCGGGTCAAGGAGCACCTGTGAACACCAGCAGTTAAGCGTTGGTTCCACGCTCCTCATAATCCCCTGATCAAAGACCTTGCTGTCGGGTGTACTTTTTTTGTCTCACCCAGGACGAGGATTTAGTTTAGCATTGTACCCAGGATGGTCTCTATCGCAGGAACAATATATATATATATATATATATATATATATATATATATATATATATATATATATATATATATATATATATATATATATATGAATGAAATGGATTAAATCCGACAATTATGTCAATATATTTTTATTTTTAAAAATAATTGTCGGACTTAATCCATTTCATAATATGTTGTCAGTGTTTACGTTAAGGTACATCTCGTGAGTAGATATGATCGTTCTGAAAAGTTTGTTGGAGATGTGTTGTTTATAAACAGTAATTTAGACTTTGCTAACCAAAACGCTTCTTTGTGAGTGAATGGTTAGCAGTACATCATATCAAATGATGGTTCTCATTCTGGTTACGAGTTCGATTCCTGTCGCATGAACACATATTTTTTGAGAAAGTTTCCGAACATTCAGGCCAATAAATGTAAATAACACAGCTTATTTAAAAAACAGAGCATTTACTTAAATAAATTGTGGCTATAAAAATAACAAATAAACGGGATATATATATATATATATATATATATATATATATATATATATATATATATATATATATATATATATATATATATATATATATATATATATATATATATATGTGTGTGTGTGTGTGCGTACAGATATGTAGAAAAATAGGAAAGAACACGTTAGGTAAATAATCCGGTGTTCTTTAGTATTTTTGTTTTTATTTTTAAAAAACAGTGCTCCATACAGAAGTAGAGCTTAAATTATAATTATTTTTTAAAAAATATGATGCCTTCGCTACATAAGAGTTCTCATGTTTCAAAAACGAGAGTCAAAAACCTCAATATAATTATTAAAATTAAATTGAATTAAGGTATCAAGCCCTGTTTCATCCTCAAGCGAAAATTTAGGAATAACCAATCTTGAAATTTACGCATCTTTATAAGCATGTTCATTCGCAAAATTAATTACTAGGGAAACGACTGGGCCGACCATTTTGATAAGGGGCCTAAGAGTTAATTTTTATCGAAATATCAGCAACCTTCGGAAAGAGGTCAAGCCGAGGTAGGGCCGGGGGTGTCCATTTCAAAGCGAATGATGGCATTCATGTGCGCACATCGTCTGGTCAGTCACAGCGAAAGAGAGCTTTCGACACCATAATATGTCGTTAAGTGTCTAGACAATTTTATTTGATTAATTTATTTATTTTTTTCTAAAGGCCTGCTTCGTACATAAACGCGTCGCACTAAACTAAAATTTGTTTTTTGACGACTTCATAAAGGGTTTTCCTATCGTATGACTGGGTTAAGCTTTTAAACCTTTTATTAGACTATGAAATTTAATTTTTTTTATGCTAATTATTTAATACAGAAATTTGTTGATGTCGGCATATATATTTATATATATATATATATATATATATATATATATATAGCCCTGATCAAAATCTTAAGAGCAGATACAAAAGGGCTAAAAATATATAAAATACTGTTACTTTAATCAAAATATATTTGCGAACCATTTACATTTAATTAGAAAAGAAGTTAAAAAAAACAAGTGAAGTTAAAAATAACGCATAAATATATATGATAGTATAAACAACAAGTAGGAAACAGATCCCAATCTAACATGTTTCACTTTATTAAAGCTTCGTCAGAGATCAAGATTGAATATATATATATATATATTTATATATATATATATATATATATATATATATATATATATATATATATATATAATCGTATTATTTCCTAAAAAATACAGAATACTTATCGAAGATCGATTCAAGCTTTAGCAATATTTCGGTCTTCAGAATCTAGATAATATACATATATATATATATATACATATATATATATATATATATATATACACATATGTATATATGATAGTATAAACAACAAGTAGGAAACAGATCCCAATCTAACATGTTTCACTTTATTAAAGCTTCGTCAGAGATCAAGATTGAATATATATATATATATATATATATATATATATATATATATATATATATATATATATAAAGAAAGGACAGTAAGATATATAATCCGGTGTTCTTATAGATACTTTTATTTTTTCACAATATTGCTCAATGTAAATTTACAGAGCATTAATATTATAAATTAACTAATGTAAAATACGTTTTTTTTTCGCTACGCAGTAATAACCATGTTTCAGAAATGGAAGCTAAAAGCTTCGAATTTAATTTTATAATTAAATTAGAGACATTAGTTCCATTTCACCCTCAAGCGTATTCTATAAACCATTTTTGTATAAAATAACTAAATTATCAAATTAAATTCTTTTAACATTTACAATCATTCACTTTCTTATATATACATATATGTACATTTAATGTTTTCACCCCCAAACAAGTCTACAATAACTCTAGATCGCAGTGGGTACCGGGAATAAAAGTCAATGAGAACAAGAAGGTTGAAAATTGGGAGACTTGAGGAAAGGACCAAAAACGAACAGGGTTCAAGATTGATGCTGCATTAAAAAAAATTTAAGATTGTAGTTATCAGGGAATTAAGAAATAGGAATTGTGTTCCACAGGTGGGAAGTACGAGAAAAAAACTCTAAACGTAGGAGTGGCTGTTGCATTTAGCAAAATCAAAAGTGAGACTTAATTTATTGAACAAAGTAACTAATAATAACAAAACAAAAGTCATTGAAACAAAGCAAGTTCAGTCGACCATTGATGACAATTCCAGAACAACGTAACTATAAACATTTTTTTTCTATCCTCTGCCAGCCGCTATGATGGAGAAAGCATTACCTCGAACCGTCGCCAGTGAGACACGCTGCAAGAGCCACTCCGTTTCGCGAGGCTCGTTTCTTAATCGAGACGCCATCGCGCCAATCCTCCGAAGGAACGCCATCGAACGAGAGCCAACAACCCCTGAAGTCTCCACTGCCGCAGGAGTAAAAAAAATCTATCTATCCTCTGCCAGCCGTTATGATGGAGAAAGCATCCGAAGGAACGCCATCGAACGAGGGCCAACAACCACTGAAGTCTACAATCCAATCCTCCGAAGGAACGCCATCGAACGAGGGCCAACAACTCCTGAAGTCTCCACTGCCGCAGGAGTAAAAAAAAATCTATCAGCAAGAGAAGAATATTTAGCTATTTTTTCTTTATCTCTGCGTCTCGGGCGACGAACCCCGGCTCAACCGCTGACCTGATCAAATTACCGGCCGAAAATGTATCCGCACAAGTCGCATCCCAAATCAACGACTTCCTCACTTTAAAATGGAAAATGGTAAAGCCATCCGGCCGCTTTCCATCAACACGGTCGAGGCCTACGGGTTCGATTTGTGAAGGGAACCCAGCTGCATCCAAACCTCTTTTGATGATGTCGTTCCAAGACGCGGATGTAGTTTATCGCCATATCCAAAATGCGGATGTAGTTTATCGTCTTACCCAGGACGCGGATGTAGTTTATCATCTTGCCCAGGACGCGGATGTAGTTTATCGTCATGCCCAGGATGGCATTTCATATGGGCATGTAAGATAATAAATTAATTTATTCAGGTATATAGGGTATTTTGTTGCTGAAATATATGTTAATCTTGCCAAAATCTTTTGGATTTATTTATAAATAAAATTTATGTATCCCTGAGTGCGATTGTTGATTATTAGTTGACACGCCCAAAAGCAGTTAGCATTTCTTTTTCTTTTTTTGTAAATATATACAAATTTTATGATGTGAAAGCAAACCGATATATTACTAAAAACATATTCTGAAAGTTTTAATAAATACAAAATTCTACTTCGAAAATATTAACTTGCATTATATGAGTCATAATTGAAGTCTTGGGTTGGGGGTCTTTAGATGAGATGGATTTATACCTTCCCCGAGGGCATTAGCGCTTAAATGAAAGTAATGAAGTCGACTGAAATTCGAACTCGGCTCTCAGATTTCTCAACGTCAACCGCCTTCCATTACTCCACCAGGCCTCTTCGGTATTGGCATTTTATATAAATTTAAATCGTGATAAATAGGCTTGCGAAGCATTATTTGACCGGGAATTGGACAACGAGCAGTGGGGTTTTATCAAGGACAGTTTGCTGGCATGAATTGAAAAGATTGGATCAATTGCTAGGTAGGAAATTCGATATGTCGTTCCAGACAATATTTCTCTCCAAAATCTTTTTTTTTAATAAGAATCACAGTAATTCGTTTAAAACACAAGGTGATGGAACTCAACCGAGATTCTCTCTAACCATAGGACGGAGCCACGACTACTATCACCAAGCCATTCTACCGAGAATTGAAACGGAATATGTGAGCGAGCGGCGCTATATTGAGTCTGATTTGCTACTTCTTTGTCACCGAGGCCCGTTGGAACAGTTGGTATGACGTCTGCTTGATAACCTAACTGCCAGGGTTTCAATTCTCGGTAGTGGATGCGCACTGCTGATGAGTCCCAAACGGCCGTCCAGTTCTTTCTGCATTCTCTTGAGGTTTCAGACTCAATGAATTAATTATAATTATCAAATCCTCCTAATAATTTCTATCATTTATATATATATATATATATATATATATATATATATATATATATATATATATATATATATATATATCCATTACTACATTGATTACGGAGATCGAATTCCAGTTGAATCCATTACATTCACCCTTGGGAAAGGTATTGATCCTCTTCTCCCCCAGCTATGGGTAAATAGCAGGACAGACTGGGTAAGACGATAAACTACATCCGACTACAAGACCTCTGAGCGTGGAAGCACTTCTTAATTGCTGCTGTTCCCAGTTCCACCCTGACCCGGAGTGGTAGCACCTGTCAGGGTCCCAGCTATGGGCAAATAGTTAACACCCCAAAAGAGTTCAAATCACCATGAAAGTATAAAAATAGCTTTTAATACCAGCAATACGTTTTAGAAAAAATATTTCCAGCAGTACATTTTGGAAAACAAAATATATTTCCGCCAATAAATTTCTTGTCGGCATTAAATAACTCACTGAGATTCGTAAAACAAAACAAAACTAGAAACTTGGATAGCAAGTAGTCTAGGGGAAGGACAACTGAATTCAAAACCCGAGGAAGGTCTTGTATCAGTTTGCACGATGTTGGCACCCACTGAGTATAAAACCCGGCATGACAGTGTGGAAAATTTGCAGGAAACCAAAAGAAATTGATATGAACACTACCCAGACCCGGTTACGGAGATAGGACCTGTTTCAATTCTATGGGACTACACAATACACACTGACAGAACAGACAAAACCAACCTCCCAGACATTGTTATTAAAGACCACAAAGAAAATCGTGCCTCCTTATTGATATGGCAGTCTCTGCAGCTGCAATGTGTCTTTGAAGATATTCAAAAGGCTATCAAAATGCAAGGACATTGAAATCGAAATCTCAAAAATGTGGTTCATGGGAACATCAATAATTCCTGTTGTAGTTGGAGCCCTCGGATTGGTTGGAAAAGATTCCAGTAGACTGGTTGAAGGGATTCCTGGAAGCCCATGCCTTAAAGAAATACAAAACATTGTTCTGACAAGTACAGCCCAAACTTTACGAAATGCTTTATCTATGAAATTTTTTTTTTGTATGTGTCAGTGGGAAATATCATGACGCCATTTCTAAGCTTAGGCCTCTGGGAGGGACCCGGAAAGAAATGTGTACACACCAGAAATCAAATGAAGAAATAATAATAATAATAATAATAATAATAATAATAGTAGTAGTAGTAGTAGTAGTAATAGTAATAGTAGTAGTAGTAGTAGTAGTAGTAGTAATAATAATAATAATAAAAATAGTAGTAGTAGTAATAGTGGTGGTGGTGGTGGTGGTGGTGTTAATGATGGTAGCAAGAAGGGGGAAATAGTGGAGGGATAAATACCAAATATGGTAGGACATACCGTTTATGACACATTAACACAGGCGCCGGGATGACTAGCCTTACATAGATGCAGGTGGGGATTATATTTTTTCTGCTCCTGTTCTTTCTTTATTTATTTCTTTATTTCTTTCTTTCTTTCTTTCTTACTTTTTCACCTCATTATTATTATTATTATTATTATTATTATTATTATTATTATTATTATTATATTTTAGTATAACGACGAAGTACTAATTTGACTACTAAACGAGAGAGAGAGAGAGGAGAGAGAAAGAGGGGGGACAAATTTGACTACAACGACGAAGTAATAATCTGACGCCTTGACGCCTAATCGTCCCTCTGCCGAAAAATTCCTGCGCCAAATGGGCTACGCAGGAACGTCCCATTCCTATATAATAAAAGAAATTAAAAGAGGGAAACCTATTATATCAACGGGTTTAGTTCCTTGAAGAACTTTATCAAGTCAAGTGAAGTAACTTTCACTTAGCAGCCTATAAGGGGGAAGAAACATTATCCGTTGAAATTCTGAATTAGAGAACGAAAAAGGTTACCGAGTGTGAAAGAATCTGATAAAAAATTTTTTTTATTAAAGAGGGGCAAAGACGTGAACGGATATTAAAGAGATGGGCGATAGATATTGTATTTAAAGTTTTGAAAATCAAAGTTAAAAGAAAGAAGTCGGAATGAGTTCCAATAGCGAGATCTGCAAAATAAACTGTTAGAATAGAATTTACTCCTAGGTATTTCAACTGAAAATGATGAGACCTAACTGCCAATCTAGTACTGTAAGCAGTAATCTGACGTCCTTCTGCCAAAAAGAAAGGCAAGTCGACCAAATGGACTACGCTGAAACGTCCCATCTCCCTTTAGTAGATACTAGCAGCATGGACCGGCGTTGGCCCTGCTTGATTCAAAAATCGTACGACATACAGCAATCGCTATCACTTGGCTTAAAATATTTTTGCCCTTCCTTGCCTTTAAAGGAGTGCCCTTTGCCGTGCTGATGTTGCTACATGCCTTACTTCTTGCCTATCTCACATTGCGAATTTTTTTAAGCTCAATACTAAACATTAAATCTGTTACGAAAAAAAGAACTAAACAAAATGAACACAAAACGATCAGCTTTAAAAAAGGACTCGTAACTGGAAAAACCGAATAAAAAAAGAATGTTAACAACAAATACTTTTTCATATCCAACCCAGTTCTGCGGAATCAGAATCAACGTTGAGTTTAAGCAAGCGAATGAGCCAATTGGAGTAAAGAGCCATGCAGAATTAAATTTTTCCCACTTGTGACAAATGCAGCTATCAATTCGTGTCAGTCAGCTGTTGGCTCTCACGCTGACCAATAAAATCTTCCTGCCTATTCGTGGCAGCCAGCTATAGGATCTCATTCTGGCCAGTAGAAAATGGCCGCACACTACAAGAAAACTGCCGTAGAAGCATGAAAACATCGATTATTTCCACTATCGATGGGAGTTGGGAAATGCAAAGTCGGTCTTGGCCTTTTCGCTAACTTGGAGCATGTGCATGTAAATTTTGGTGCAAATCCGTCGAAAATTGCGGCCGTGCATTCGTTACACACACACACACACACACACACACACACACACACACACACACACACGCACATCCTGCCTTTTATATACAGAGATTATTATCCCCCTCTTTACTATAAACGGCAGATGCTTTGAGTCTTATAAAATCGCATTTTTATGTATAATCGTTGATTTAAATTCCTATACTTAACTCATATATTATTCAC
The DNA here is from genome assembly GCA_964036315.1 of Acanthosepion esculentum. Classification (NCBI taxonomy): domain Eukaryota; kingdom Metazoa; phylum Mollusca; class Cephalopoda; order Sepiida; family Sepiidae; genus Acanthosepion; species Acanthosepion esculentum. The sequence goes on from OZ038504.1 coordinate 9,038,264, forward strand.
AGCCAATTCAGTGAATACTTACTCCAAGTTTCAGGTTCTTTTAGTTTGTTGTTGGCTGATTAAAAAATTTTATTCCGTTTTTCTTTTTTATTATTTATGACAAATTTTATCTAACTTTCTCTTTTATCAATTTACCCAAGAATGCTAATGACACTCAATGGTCTTCTGGGAGTGGAAAAAAAATGAAAGATTTTAGAACGAACCAGAAACCCAATCCTAAACAGGTAACAAGATATAAACAAGATATATGTTATAATTTTCGAATGTATATTATTTGCTCTACTCGGTATTGAGCACTCTTTTAAGAATAGTGTTTTTGGCTCGCGGAATTTTATTCCATCTGAACCAACCATGTACTTGTATATATACATACATACATACATACATATACAGGGAAAAAACGGGAAATTTTGAAGTGTCTATTGTCAGACATGAGCAAGTGGCAACACTGCGAGACAGTGACCTTGAGCAAGTAAACATTTCGCCATTTAAGTAACGAGAATGAAATTCACAGTATCCCAGCTGAGATTTTGCAGCAGTCAATGGGGAATCTCAACAGCAGATTTCAAGAATGCATTCGTACAGGAGGACGCCATCTACAGGACGTCATTTAAAAAAAATGAAAATTCCATCATTGTTTCTTAAATGGCATGTTTTAAGGTTGCAACTACTATGAATTAAATATTTTTCTTCCATCCCTCTTGGTTTTAGTGGATTTGCGTCCCCCTATATATATATATATATATATATATATATATATATATATATATATATATATATATATATATATATATATCTGGCCACTCGTATTCGAGAAAAACCTGTCTGTAAGGGTTGCTAGTCAATCCCTAACGCAGACGCTTACTTAGGCACTTTTGTGTTTATTCAACACCCACAGAGCCCACCTGTGGTTTATACTGCAACTATGCTGAGCAGACCTTAGTTATAGTTTATGGGAAAAAGCGTGTGATCTAGCATGATCAACAATTAGAACAAGGCCAGCACACTTAAGCCCTCGGCCACGATGACTTGCGACTTCGTGCTAGCGCAGCTATCGGCGGCCTCCAAGGGTTCCGTCTAACCAATTTCACTCACAGGCCGTTGGTCAACCCGCGGTATGGTTTTCAGGCACTTCCCAAAGTTGCAGCGCGCTGGGATCGACCCCTTCAGTCCGATAACATCGGAAAGTTTCCTTCCTCATAAACCCGGTCCGAATGCGAACGTTCTAACCACTCAGCCACGTGCCGATAATCTTTGGGTCCTGGCACTGGATCTAACCAACGCCGTGGAGAACCTTCAGAGCGAAAAGATTAACAGGAGATAACTGATAACTGACATCCATTAAACATGGCATGTGGAACTAGAACAGTCTACTCCAGTGAGCGAAAGAAAGGGTTCAGTTCGACATACCTGAAGAAGACCGGAGCGTACAACGGCCGAAACGTTGTAATAAATATGGCGACAAAGATGAGGACAATAGTCCGAATAATGTAAATAATGTACATAATACCTCATCTCAGAAATATATATATATATATATATATATATATATATATATATATATATATATATATATATATATGTAAATCCTAGAGAGCTCGGAAAACCTACCTGTGTTTCACCTAAACGGATCTTCAGGGTAAGCCAGCGTTTTAGCCTTACTACACGCTTGGTTTTTTTTTTCTTTGGACTAATGACAAGGCATTGGGCGATTTATTTTGCATTTTGCCCTGTTCGGATGTTTTTAGTTCATTCTTTTTTTTTTCCAATTTTTTCCTCGGCTACAGATTTGTTTATGACGTATCTACATGTTGAGGTATCCGAGGTATTTTCAAAGCGAGTATTACTATTAGTATTAATATTAGCGTGTGTATATATATATATATATATATATATATATATATATATATATATATATATATATATATATATACTATGTATATATATATATACATATATATATATATATATATCGTTCTCAAGCGATGTTAAGAATAATTCTCGCTTGAGAATGAAACCGTGCTCTAAATTTTAAGTTTAATTTTAAAATTAAACTTTAAGACTGAAAAATAAAATAAAATATTTAAAAATAATTATAATGTTATGCTCTACATTGTATTTGGATCTGTTTTTAAAAATAAAATAAAAATACTAAAGAACTTACGATCATAAATTTGACTGTTCTTTCCTATTACTTATATATATATATATAACTAAAATAAATCCTAAAGAGCTAAGAAAAACTAACTAGGTTTCTCCTAAACAGATATTCAGGCTAAGCTGGCCAGCTTACCCTGAAGATCCTTGTAGGTGAAACCTAGGTATGTTTTCCTATCTCTTTAGCATCTATTTTAGTTATTCCCGCTATACTTAGGAATTTGAGCACTCTACGTTTTCGTCTTACTTCTCGCTTGTATTTTTTTCTTTGGATTAAAGATTTAAGGCACTCTACGATTTATTTTGCCCTGATACTTTTAGTTCTTTCTATTTTTTATTTCTAATTTTTTTCCTCGGCTACCGATTTGTTTTGACATGTCTACAAGTTGTGCTATCCAAGATTTTTTCCAAATGAATATTACGATTAGTATATATATATATATGTGTATATATATATTAATCATTTCACCCCAGGCAAGCCAATAAAGCCGCTACGAAGCAAGAGGCTAGTGGGTGTTAGAGAATATGAGGAATATGACTATTAAGGATAAAGGACCATAAACGAATAAGACATAAAACAGAAAATAACGATTTCTGTAGATAATATTTGACTGGGAAGAGATAGATAGATAGATAGATAGATAGGGAGAGAAAGACTCTTTTATTCATTACGATTTATTTCAAAATTTAAATCTGACTGAAAATATATATGTATGTATATATTGTTGTGTGTATATATATATATATATATATATATATATATATATATATATATATATATATATACTAAAAACATATAGATAGATAGATAGATAGATAGATATGAGCAGGTTTAGGATAGATATATATATATATATATAGAGAGAGAGAGATAAAATGGCTGAGATAGATAGATAGATAGATAGATAGATAGATAGATAGATAGATAGATAGATAATGAAAAACTGTGTGAGATAGATAGATAGATAGATAGATAGGGAGAGAGAGACTCTTTTATTCATTACGATTTATTTCAAAATGTAAATCTGACTGACAACATATATGTATGTATATATTGTTGTATATATATATATATATATATATATATATATATATACATATATATATACCACACACACACACACACACACACACACACATATATATATATATATATAGATAGATAGATAGATAGATAGATAGATAGATAGATATGACCAAGTTTAGGATAGATAGATAGATAGACAAAATGGCTGAGATAGATAGATAGATAGATAGAACTACATTACATTTTTTGTTGTAACTGGCAGTAGGTAGACACTTATCACTGAAAAAACAAAAAAAAACAAAATCATTATTTTCTTTTAACGAATTTTACAAATGCGTCATCACTGGTGATGTTTTCTTTGCAATTATCTTTCAATGAAACTTGCCTTTGTTTTCCTACCAGAAGGCAGGAACCAACTCATTGCAACGTTACCATTTCAAGACAGTTTATTCAATACTTTCATAGTGCCTCTTTTACTCGGGCTCTTTGACTCAAGAACGCATGCGCGCTGTATTGTTTTTTTGTTATTTTTTATCAACGCAAACAGATACGTAACTTCTGGACCAAAAATGTAAACACCCTTCAAGCGCCTTTTTCTTCATACCTGTGTCCTCATCCAGCCTTAGCTGCGTCGGCTTGGTTGCCGACCCCCTCCTCACACTTTCAAATGGTCGAATTCCATGTTCTCTACCGATCTGTCGAATTTAATTTTAAGCTTGCTTTTTATGGCAAAGAATTTATATTTTAAACGAGTATTTCAATAATGGACACGCGTAATAAAGTCATGGATAACGGCGCGGAATCGAAGACCCTGGATAGAAATCCAGTCGGGTTTGTTACATAAACTTAACTGCATATACCCTTGGGGATAGCATTAACCTATCTCTTCTCCCTTACGGAGAATAGGGGCACAGACTGGGCTTTATAGCCTTGGTTGCAACCAGTGTAGCTCAGAAAGAAATGGAAACTTTCTGCGGGGAAATCTTCTGCCTAGTCGGTCATGAATCGTAAATGACATGATCGCTTAAGCGTGCATCACGGACGACAAACTAACCCTAACCCTACCTAGGTGACTAATTTTAATATTGGAAACATCTTTATTCTCAGTGTGGGTATTATATCAAGTCTTGTCATTTTTTTCAGTCATCCAAAATAGAATTCACTAAAAGAACGGCGTAATAGATTTTATTGCGGGAAAACATTACTTTCATTCGGTGTGCTGTACCGCTCGGCCACGAAGTACATTACAGTTAAACAAGGCTCTATTTCCTCTTTATAAACTCATACATACATACATACATACATACTTATATACATACATATATATATATATATATATATATATATATATATATATATATATATATATATATATATGTATATGTATATTGATAATATTAGTGATCAATATATATATATATATATATATATATATATATATATATATATATATATATATATATATATATATATATATATGCAAGTTTCATTAAAAACGACAGACAAGGTACTACGGTTAAGTTTAAGTGCTAACCGTATTCGGAAATCAAAACACCCCTACTACACACTAAGACATATACACAATGCACACACTCAACTAAGTCTGAAAAATCAAATAATCTATACAACTATATATATATATATATATATATATATATATATATATATATATATATATATATATATATATATATATATTCCCAAGAGGATAGAATCCAGGTAGAACTCAATGTCCAGGATAGAGTAAAAACATAATATATAAAAAGCTCAAACACTATTATTTCATGGTTATAATTTACCATTATTTATTTTAAGGAATATTGCCATTGGTCAATATCATATATACATGAAACAAATGAATGTTTTTCCCTCCAAAATGTGGCATTTCTGTACAGAAAAAACAGGAGCTAACCAAGAAAAAGTAGTCAATATCAGATTCAGCGGACTCAAATTATCTAAAAAAGATGTTAGGTGTCTCGACGCCATTCCCAAATTTTTGTTGTTGACCAGTGTAATCTGATTACTGTTGCTTACACCTAGTAGTAGATATAATAGTTTGAAGCTGGGATGCCGGATTGGTTTGCTTTCGAAATAATCTTTATTTCATAAAAGCTGTCATGAAATTCAAATTATTACCTGTGGGATTTTAAGTGTTTGATATTCTTTTAATTAATAATAATTTTGCTCTGTCTTTTGACATAGAGCTCTCCCTGGATCGATATCCTCCTGGAAATTCCATACGGATTACCATATTGTATCATTACTACATATATACATATATATATATATATATATATATATATATATATATATATATATATATATATATATATATATATATATATAATATAATATAAAAGGCTCAAACACTAATATTCTATGGTTATAATTTCTTACATTGGAATCGTTAACACGATCCAATTCATCAGACCTACAAAAAGAAATCAGAAAATGTAACTCCGGGATACCTGGAGTTATATTTCTTTTTGCATTTGTAGGTCTGATGAATTGGATCGTGATTACGATTCCAATGTAATAAATTATAACCATAGAATATTAGTGTTTGAGCCTTTTATATTATATATATATATATATATATATATATATATATATATATATATATATATATATATATATATGTATATATATATATATGCGGCGGCGGCGGCTCCCAGTCGTCTCTGAGTATCGTGTTTTCCGTCATGAGTCCTATACGACAGAATGCCAATCGCTGAGGATATTGTTTTAAGTGGTCGTGGCTGCGCGACGGCCACGCACACTTTTTGGAGGGGCGAATACAGGGACCTGGTGCACTGAGTGCCACAAGGTTCCCAAACGACCCTCCTCATGGTTTGAATTCATTGTTGTCCTTCTCCTAGACCAGTTGCCAACCAAGGCTATAGAACCCAGTCTGTCCTGCTATTTACCCATAGTTGGAGGGAGAAGAAGAGGATTCACACCTTTCCCAAGGGTGTTAGCACGTAATTGAATGTAATGGATCGGAGAGCCGATATATATATATATATATATATATATATATATATATATATATATATATATATATATATATATATATATATATATATATATATATATATAGCGATGTTCTTCGTGCCTGATAAAGAACACCGGGTCAAATGGCGGTTTGTCCAACGAAGTTCGCTCCTCACCGGAAAACAATTTCAAATACGGACCATCCACTAAAACAACTTTTGAAGTAATAAAAAAATACCAAACTTTTATAAAAATGTAATTACATTATCTAAAGTAATACTGAAATGTCAGTAATGTTGCGTTTCAGATGAGTTACATTATCATGTCATATTAAAAAGAAAAAATAAATCTTTATGCAGTGAGCAGTTTCGATCGTCAAACCTCGAGGTTAAAAGACCAGCGCATTTCCACTGCACCACTACGTTCTTTCTTGTAGGCATAAAGTTTAACTACATTATCTAAATAAATATTATTATATTGTGCATAGCAAACAATAACGAATTAATGAGATTTTTTTCTTGTCATTGATTGCTATTCTGTCCTAAAATTGTTCATTTTATTTTCGTAAACGTCCAAATAACGGAATTTATTCAATAATACACACTTTGTGAACGATTTCTTTTTTTTACTGACAGTGGATTAGTCGAAAATAAATCTCGTTCGAATAAATTTCTTTAGTACTGGTTGAAATTTCACACGATGACAAATTAGTGTTATTGTATGTTCAAGAATGTGAGTATTTAAGTCTATACTAGTACATGATTATTGATTCACAATAAGACTATAAATATATGCTAGAAAAATGTACTTCAATGATTGCAGTATGAAAATGCATTGACCTATCATTTGTACTACAGAAAGGCATTGGAAATCAGCAAGAAAATCATTACGGTTGATCGAGAATTAATGGAAGCTTAACTGACACATTATTTCTCTTGCCTGTAGAGTAATATGTGTTTTCAACGAGTGCCTCATAAAATTACGGAGCAGTGTTATTGCCATAGAAAATCAAATAAAGCGATTTAACAAAATAGACCCAATTCTATAAACATACACCCTTTATTAAACAAGCAGACTTCGCCCGCTCGCTATCGCTTCGTAAAGTAAGATATGTTCACTACTTGAAATCTTTGAAACAAAATTTTTAAATGAACATTTCATTCATAAATTGGCTTGTTATAGTTAAGGAAAGTTTTACAAATAGATGCCAAACTTGTTGAAGGCCAAGTAATATCCAAATGTCAGAGACTTTTCTGCACTATATAAGAAGATATTCCTAAACAGAACTATTTTTGATATGAAAATCAAAACAAACCTCGAATAAAAAAAAACTAATGACGGACAGTTAATTAATGAGATAAACTTTTTTAAAATCAATTTGCAAATTAGTTAAACCTGAAGAGTGATATAGCATTGAAGTAGATAATATATAATACTTATATTGAGCTTAGAGTAAGTAATTCTCAGGAGTTCGGTGTAGATCCAGACAGAACGGGTTAAACCTACTAATAATATATATATATAATTTTTTGTATTTTTATCAAGACAAGTCAGTAATAGCAACAAATAAAAATCAAGGCGATCGTGGACCAGCATCAATATCACAATATTCTTCTTTATCAAATGTAGCTTTCTGCTAAAAAACTTTTTGCGCAAGGTCAACGCTTCAAGTTCCAATACGATAACGTTCCTAACCATACTGCCTTAAAGAATAAACTTTATCTCGAGAGGAAGCGCGACGAGCTTAAATTGCAACTCTTCCAGTGGCCGAGTCAGAGCCCTGACTTTAAATCAACTGAAAACTTTTGGGCGATAATGGACAAGCGTTCCTGTAATAGGAAAGTTAGCATAGAAGATGGGCTTTTTTGCTAATTAAAGGAATGTTGAAAAAATCTGTCAAAGGACATTGACTTACTAAAGAATTTAGTCTATAGCATGCCATGAAGAATTAAGGCTATTATTAAAGGAAAAGGTTACCCAACAAAATATTAAATCATTTTTGACTTGTACAATGGACCTAGATACACCTGTATTAATACCCTGTAATAATAAACAAATTCTATTACTTGTCGTGGTAAAAATACAAAAATCGACTTTCTATGAGTGTGCCAATTTTTGGCCTCGTACTGTAGGTTTCTAAAGTTCACTGTTATTAGTCTTTCCAGTATTAATGGAGTTTCCTTCCTAACCTTTTGCTTCAAGTAGTGTGGAACATCAACATCTTGATTATATCATTATTTTCTCTTTGAGTTACATGTGCTATTGCTATTCTGTTATTTGGTACAGTTCCTTGTTTGTGATTGTGTAGCGCCAGTCCCCAATGTTCAAAGAAGCATGATCTTTGGTAAGACCCTCAGGCCTCACTCTCTCAAAAGGCTTCTTTTGTTTTTCCCCATTCATCTTCGGAAAGCGGTTGTAAGGTGTCTCGATAAAGTTCACTGATATTAGTCTTTCCAGTATTGCTGGAATTTCCTTCCTAACCTTTTGCTTCATGTAGTGTGGAATGTCAACATCTTGATTATGTCATTATTTTCTCTTTGAGTTACACGTGCTATCCATTTTAGCTGTTGCGGCTGTTGATAGTCCTCATGTGATGTGCTTCCTGTTATTTGGTATAGTTCTTTGTGATTGTGTAGCGCCAGTCGACAATGTTCGAACTAGACCCTCAGGCTTTAAACACTGAAAACCTTTATCGAGCTATTGATCTGGTTGCATACAACTGACAGTTTAGATATTTATAAACTGTTTTAGCAACATTCATGACATCCATATGAATATCTCGATATGATAAGGCTATTTATGAATATGACTCGAGTACAGAACTGAAAGAATAGCATATATATATATATATATATATATATATATATATATATATATATATATAAAGGACACATGAAGCTGGCCCACATCGACCCCAACACCTGGGAGGCCGCGGTTGACAACCGTCAGCTTTGGAGAGCCACAGTCAGAGACGGCGTCACGACTGCAGCCTCCGTCTCCGTGTCATCCAGTTTCATCTGCGCCAAGTGCCTGAGAGACTGCCGCTCCAGAGTGGGACTACATAGTCACCAGAGGCGATGTAACTCCATCGCCTAGCACCTACAGCACGACTCCATCGTCTCCCGAGACGGGCGGATGCCGAACGAACGATATATACGCCGAAATATACAAACACTGAAAACGAATCAATCAATTAAATGACTAAAATTAAACATTTGGCATTCATTGACCGAGCTGCCAGTACACCATTCGATTGAAATTTATTAAATCTTTCCCTTGAAACAATCTTTCAGGAAAAATAGGTTTCTCAAGTCCAGTAGCTGCTATAGCACGTTCCAATGTTGAAAGAGTTTCCTTCCTGACCTTTTGTTTCAAGTAGTGTGGAATATCAACATCTGGATTGTGTCATTGTTTTCTCTTTGAATTACATGTGCTATCCATTTTAGCTGTTGCGGCTGTTGAAAGTCATCAAGTATTGTGGTTTCTGTTATTTTGTACAGTTCCTTGTTTGTGATTGTGTAGCGCCAGTCCCCAATGTTCAAAGAAGCATGATCTTTGGCAAGACTATCGGGACTCACTCGCTCAAAGGCTTCTTTTGTTTTTCCCCATTCATCTTCGGAAACGGTTGTAAGGTGTCCCGATAAAGTTCACTGTTATTGGTCTTTCCAGTATTAATGGAGTTTCCTTCCTAACCTTTTGCTTCAAGTGGTGTGGAAGATCAAAATCTTGATTATGTCATTATTTACTTTTTGAGTTACATGCGCTATCCATTTTAGTTGTTGCGGCTGTTGATAGTCCACAAGTGATGAGGTTTTGGTTATTTGGTTCAGTTCTTCCTTTGTGATTCTACAGCGCCAGTCGTGGAGAAATTGCAGGGAAAATTCAATTTATGCCTTATCTAAGAGTATTCTTGCAAAGCTTCTAAGACACGTCATTTATATAATGTTTATATACCTTACCTTATTATGTATATATAAATAAAAAGAAAGAAGTGTAAGATATATAATACGCCCCTACCCTCCCTAAACTTAACCTCTTTTTCGAACGTAACTCATAACTGATACAACAATAGTTAATAAAAATGAACACGCTACCACCCCTTGTCTGAATGTTTGGATTTCTCTGTATCCTTGGAAACAAGGAATTGCGTTTAAAACTCAGTAAATTTAAAAATAAGTTATTCCAAAATTCGCTTAAAGGTGAAACGGAACTACTGATTTTAATTTAATTATAAAATTAAATTTGAAGTTTTTAGCTTCCATTTTTGAAACATGGTTATTACTGTGTAGCAAAAAAAAAAACATATTTTAAATCAGTTAATTTATAATATACCTTACATTATATATGTACCAAAGGCTGTCATATAGATACTGTGGACAAGCTCGTACTGTCTATAAAAGAATTCCGTGAAATGTGCCTCAAATAGACTCTGATATCTAAATCCATCGTCGAGCCGGAGAATGGGCAAACGCGGAAGACTGGCGCCTCATAACAAACTGCTTCAGTTAGATGGAGCACAACGTTCTCGGAAGACAGTCCATCTAGGAGAGGAAAACCCTGGTTTTAAACCTCCGCTACCTTGATGTCATATCCAACCATGGAGAAGACTATGGAAGTACATCCAGACCGTAAAAGCGGAAAACACTGACAGATTTCCGGCAAATTCTGTAGCGAAGACGTAAATGTAATCCCTTTGAATCATGTAGATAAAGCCGAGATGGTGACCATGTCATCTGGACATTGCCCAGTCCTGCGCTTGGAGTCGTAACTCCAGACTTACCAACAATGGACTGCATTTTGACCAAAAAGGGTACTACACCTTTCTCGCGAGATAAATGGATACCTCTCATTTCCGAAGTGAACAGTACCAGCCGAAAAACATTTTTCCATGGCTGGTAATCATTACGCCTGTATCATTGGTGTAAGAAGACATATTTGCACTCTAATAGACTGAAGACGTTGGCTGGGTTGGTGTGTAAACAAAAGGATAACTCAGTGAGAAAAAAATGGCGTTGCCTGCAAGTCTATATTCCAATGTCACTCACTGGCAAAGTTATATTGTGTAAGAAGGAATTACTTTTTCTTGCTTAATTTCCTGTGTATTTTAACACCTACCCATTCATATGCAAGGTTCTATTAGTGCATTTTTAGCCCGCGGAGGCGCTGAAAGCTATGTTGATGGGTTAACGTGAATCTTGACTCCGTTGTTGAAACAAAAAAATACAAGTAAAATAAACTCCTGCTCGCTCGGTAGAATAACTAAACAGAAGGCATGATGCACCGAGCGGCTGACAATTCAACCCTATTTTTCTCGCCTTGTGAAAGACAATCTGTTTATACAGTGGGCCACGTACTGAGTTCTCTGTCGTGCCAATGACCAGGCGTCTTCTCTAAGCAACAAGCAGTCGGTATTATTTCAGCTCTTTTTCTTTTTTCTTCATGTGTTTTGCCATTATTGCATTTACAGAAACAGGCAAAAAAATGAATACGGTCTGTGAGATTCGAACTCAAGACATTGTGATAATTGTCAGCTAACTCGCTGCGCATTACCCCACAGAGTTGCAATTTTAAAATTTGAGATTATTCACCACTGATAAAAATCTAGAATAAACATTTTATTATAAAATTAGCATCATAGCTTGCCCAAACTATCACTTATTTTTCATGAAGATAATTAATTTTATGATTCGAAAAAAAAAATGTATTTAATTATATAACTCTCATTTGCTACATAAATATATTTATAAATGTGAGATTGTTTTATTGATGGCTTTTATAGTTTGATCGCTTAGTTCTCTAAATAAACTTAGATTCGGCCGCGAAACTCGTAACGATCTAAGCATTTTGATCACAGTAAACAGAAAGTAAGCAATGTTAGCATATTTAATCTAGTTCTCTAAATAAACTTAGATTCGGCCGCGAAACTGGTAACGATCTAAGCATTTTGATCACAGTAAACAGAAAGTAAGCAATGTTAGAATATTTAATCCTATATATTTTAAATCTCAGAAACCTTTGCGCCTTACTGGGGTTACGTTTTCTGCTGACGTGAAGGGGAAATATTATATTGAATCAATAGCAAGGCCACCTGCCAAAAAAGTTGGTCGTGTTAGAGTATATTTCACGTCAGAATCTATCTTACATGTTTATAAGTCTACCATTCGTTCCCGCGTTAAATATTGCTGCCATATCTGATCTGGTTCACCTGCTATGTATTTTGAGATCCTTGATGAAGTCCAAAGAAGAATCTGCAATCTTATTCGTTCAGACCTGGTATCTCGACTTTAGTCACTTTCCCAACACCGTAGCGAAGATTTTCTGTGCCGTTTCTAAAAACATATATACCTTTCATCTTGAAGAGGAAAAAAAGATGATGATTTTGAATGAGTTCAAAATAGCTTGGCGTTCAGAGTTTTTTTATCGTAACGACATAAATAAAATTATAAATCAATGCCAGAAATGCACATATTAAGAAAAAATTAGGTTATATCTTCTTGGTTGATATATATATATATATATATATATATATATATATATATATATATATATATATATATATATATATATATATATAAGGAAATATAGTCTTAAGATGTGCTATATTTATGGGATAAAGTGCTCAATATCAGAGATAGAGCGTGTGTAAATATAAAAGTGAACATAGAAGTCAACACTTAGAGGCGACAGTCTGTTTCATGCTAGATGCAATCATCGGGCCACGAGTGCTGTTATTTTTCTCGGCTATTTATACACATATATATATATATATATATATATAGTTTACGAAAAACTAGGTAATCCGTATGGGTAGACCCAAGGGGGATAAAATCCAGAGAGCTCAATGTAAATCAGAGCTAATAATAATAAAATATATATATATATAATAAATAATAATAATAAAATATATATATATATATGTAGTTATACTCGTCTGGAAAAACCTTAGGTGTTTTGGCTTGTAAATGAACAAACCAATGCCCGAGGAAAAATAAGGGATAAAAAAAGAAAGAACTAAGAACATGTAACTGAGGCTAAAACAATCGTCCAGAATCCAAGCTCAGAGTCCAAAGAAAAAAAACCCTCCAAAACGAGTAAAGCAAAAGTAACTAAATAAAGTGCTCAATACACTAAGAAGAGCAAATCTAACTATGAACCTAAAGAGCCAGGTAAACCTGCTGAGGTTTCACGTACGCTGAGAATACCATGGATCGAACAACGACGAAATTCCACAGACAATGGAAACAAAAAGGAATCTGATACTTAATATCAGGAAGACAGTTTAAATTTCTTGGGCGCATAATGAGGAAAGATGGCTTAGAAGGCAACGCATGACCTACTGGCGAGTCCACTGCCTGAAGGGACATGGTACCTAAAAGAAGAAGAAGAAAGAGAAAAGAAGAAACAAAGAAAAGTGTAGTTAAATTTTTATTCAGTATCAGTTTTCCTATATGGCAATAAACGCTAGACAATCTCACAGATGATGAAGAGACTTGAAGCTACAGAAATGTGGTTCTACAGAAGGATGCTGAGAATGACGAAGTTCTAGAGAAAATGAAAAGTAAAAGGACACTTATGCTTAACGTTAGGAAGACAGTTTAAATTTCATGGGAGCATAATGAGGAAAGATGGCTTAGAAAATTTGATACCCACAGGGCAGATTGAAGGTAAGAGAGACAAAGAAAAGCAATACATGATAAACCTGGTGAGCTTGAGTGAATAGATGAGGATTCAGGGCCTAGGAGAGATAGTAAAAAGACCAAATTTATTAACAGCTACAAAGGACAAGAAACTTTAGGGAATTAATAAAAGATATATTATTATTATTATCCATTTATTCGGTCGACCTAGCCTGACATTCATGAGTCTATCAAGTCAACCATCGCGGTCGGCAGGTCATTAGGGTGGCATTCTGTGTCATAATATATCTGGTCAATATAGATGGTTGCTGGGCGACCAACCCGTCTTGCTCCCTGAATAGGTGTCCAGTGTAGCAATTACATTGCATTGAATATAATCTATATATATATATTATTATCATATTATTTTATATAATCTATATGTTAAAAGATTTGTTTACTCCTTTTATTTTATTATTTTCTTTAACTTTTGAGTTTTCGTTATTTTATCTAATAGTTTTTCTTTCCTTTTCGTTCTTTTATATTTTAAGTAGCCAAATTATTCTTTTACTTAGAAAGCATTGTTAAATTACGTTGTTTTCTCATAAGAAGTGTCAGACGTTGGACGTCAACATAGTAGCGAAATTATGTTTCAAAATACAATGTCTGTATTCGTTGCAATTTTAAATCTGTGTTTCATGACATCTGACTTAGCATAGGCTATTTTGATTGGCTGAAGCGATTATCAACATAACATGACTTACTGCTTTACATTCCTATACTTTCCTCATATATATATATATATATATATATATATATATATATATATATATATATATATATTTTAGAATTGGACATAGTCCGACAATTTATTTAAAGACATTTATATATATTATGTTTAACGTTCTTTTTATAGATACAAGTATTTAAGCAAATGCTCTGTTTTATAATAAACAGGATTAAATAACATTTACCGGCCTGAATGTCCGAGAAATTTTCATAGAAAATTTTCGCTCTCCGACAGGAATCGAACCTGTATCCTATACGGAACCATCATTTCGCGTGATGTGCCTTAACCTTTCGGCCACAGAGCAGCGTCTGGTTAGCAAGGTCGATTTTACTATCTTTAAACTTAAATCTTCCATGAATCTCTTCTATTCATATCTGCTCTAGCGTATCAAATGTAAACAAATGATGTCATATATTGTATCTATAAAAAGAACGTTAAACATAATATATATAAATGTCTTTAAATAAATTGTCGGACTATGTCCAATTCTAAAATACATGACGTCATTTGTTTACATTTGATACGCTAGAGCAGATATGAATAGAAGAGATTCATGGAAGATTTAAGTTTAAAGATAATAAAATCGACATTGCTAACCAGACGCTTCTCTGTGGCCGAACGGTTAAGGCACGTTAAGGTTCCGTATAGGATACAGGTTCGATTCCTGTCGGAGAACAAAAATTTTCTATGAAAATTTCTCTGACATTCAGGCCGGTAAATGTTATTTAATATTGTTTATTATAAAACAGAGCATTTGCTTAAATACTTGTATCTATAAAAAGAACGTTAAACATAATATATATAAATGTCTTTATATGTGTATATATATATATTACATGAATCATTCAGACAAAAAGTAGATTAGTAAAGTTAATGATATAAAATGGCGAAAACTCTTCGCAAACAAATACCAACAGGGGTGACAGCTGAGATATTACTCTATTTATTGAACAATTTAGTTCATGCCACATTGACTGATAAACTCCTACAACAAGAAAATTCTCAAATTAACATATTAGTAAAAAAAAACGCACTCTCTTAAATTTTCAAAAAAATTCAACCTTAGCGTTGCGACTGCACGCTCCAAAAGATTTTATCCGTTAACAATAACACATTTCTAAAGAAGCATATTTCGATTCGCATTTAATCTTTCGTCTCCGCTACTACCTGGATTTACTAAAAACAAAATAATTTCCATTCCTGAGGATGACTGCGTGTACAGTTGAAAGTACTAGCAGATTAAAAAAAGACCTTATACAGCTTGTAGTTATTAAAAACAAGGATCATAACATTCATCGAGTGGTTTGTAGGTTAATGCACCTTTAAAAATTTTGTTTACGAAGAGTTTTCGCCATTTTATATCATTAACTTCACTAATCTACTTTTTGTATGAATGATTCATTGGAATATAAATTGAACTGCACCACATATTTAATTGATATACATACATACATATATATATATATATGTATATATATATATATATATATATTATGAAATGGACAAAGTTCGACAATTATTTAAAGACATTTTTATAAAAAGAATGTTAAACATAAAAATGTCTTTAAATATATATATATATACATTTTCTATTGTTTCTTTGCTTTGTAAAAGAGATTATATCTTGCGTCTTCCTTTCTTTCTATCTTTCCTTTCTTTTTTCACGTGAAAGGAGGTTTTTTGTAATAAGGTCTGATGTGATATGATGATACTCATCGAAACATGATTGCATTTATATTAGCGGTTTTATTCTTGTTTGAATGTAATATCCTATAATAAAGTATATATATATATATATATATATATATATATATATATATATATATATATATTATAATAATATTTTTAGTTTTTAAAAATATGATTCCTTCGCTACATAAGAGTTCTCATGTTTCAAAAGCGAGAGTCGAGACCCCTAACATAATTTTTAAAGTTATGTAGAGTTAAGGAGTCTCGACCCGCTTCCTTGTCAAGCGAGAATTTGGGAATAAGCTATCTTTTGGTTAGCAAGTGTTTATAAACACTTGCTAACCAAAAGATAGCTTAATGCACGATGCGTATCCAAATGTGTGACGTCATTTGTTTACAATTGGATACACTTTGAGCTGATATGAATGTACGTGAGAGAATCATGGAACATTGAAGTTTAAAGGCAGTCAATTGGACCTTGCTAATCGAACGATTCTCTGTGGCTCGATCGGTTAAGGCACGTCAGGCTATATGACGGTTCCGTAGAGGATACAGGTTCGAATCCTGGAGGACGAATATTTTCTATGAAAATTTCTCTGACATTCAGGCTGGAAAAAATGTTGTTTAATATTGTTTATTATAAACAGAGCATTTACTTAAATATATATATATATATATATATATATATATATATATATATATATATATATATATATATATATATATATATATATATATATATATAAAGTGAACATAGAAGTCAACACTTAGAGGCGACTGTTTCATGCTAGACACAATCGTCGTTTGCATCTAGGAAGAAACAGCCTGTCGCCTCTAAGTGTTCACTTCTATGTTCACTATTATATTTACACACGCTCTATCTCTGATATTGAGCACTTTATCCCATAAATATAGCACGCCTTAAGACTATATTTCTTCATATATATATATATATATATATATATATATATATATATATATATATATATATATATATATATAGCTGACCACTCGTATTCGAGGATACCTGTTTACTAGAGAGGCTAGCCAATCACTATTGCAGACGCTCACTCAGGCACATTTGTGTTTGTTCAACACCTACAGAGCCCATCTGCTATGTTGAGCAGAACTTAGTTAATATTTCTGGGAAAGAGTTATCTAGCGTGATCATCTATTTGAGAAGGCCAGCACGCACAAATCATCAGCCAAGATGACTTGTGACTTCGTGTGAGCACAGCTGTCGACGGTCCCAAGTTTTTCGTCTATCCAATTTGACTCACAAGGTATGGTTTTCAGCAGTTTCCAAAGGTGCCTCGCGCTGGGATCGACCACCGCTGTCCGATAACACCAGGAAGTCTCCTTCCTGTCAAATCGACCATGGCGAGATTCGAACCCGGCTCTCGTGGTCAGAATGCGAACGTTCTAACTACTCGCCCCGTGCCCATAATCTGATAATAATGGGTAAGATTTTAGGCGAAAAAGCAATGAGGCTTCAAGACCTGTGAGCTGAAGGGACATGTTTTAGCCTACTCCACTCACAGGCGATGCTGGCCCCGAGTAAACCTGAATAATACATTGACAAGGTGTCATCGAAAGAAGAATATGATCCACATCAGATTAGCGTTTCAATCAGTTTTAAACAGTCACCTGTATCTCACAGAATTCCTTTGTCTCTGCTCGTAACGAGTTAATAGTTACTGATAAAATGAAACAACGTATATCACCTCGAAAGTTAGGTTCTAGTGATAATTACCGGCTCTGCAAGAGTGTGCTGGACAACAGCAAATCCCTCCTCCAGTCAATCAATTCGAATTCCTGACATCTACAGCAGATAATGTTGGATGCTTTGCTTGGAAATTCTCTTCCAACTCAATACGTAACTCAATTGGAGTGCTCACACCTGATTTCCCTCTCAGAACAGAAGCTCGACTAAGTGTTATGTGCATAACCTCGTCACAGGTCTCAGATATAATTTCTAAATTAGACTCCCACAAGGCAAGCAAAGGTGACGGGATCCCAGCCGTTGTTCTAAAGCGATGTGCTCCCGAGCTGGTTTCAGATCTCTCCAAACTCTACAACTCTTGCCTCACTGCTTCCTGCTTGTCGGGTGTCCTCCTCTGTAGTTCATGTTTTTATGAACTATGGACAACCTTCTGATCCCTCTAACTATCACCCTCTTAGTCTCGTACCGCTTTTCGGCAAAGTATTCGACGCCTTAATCAATGCTGACGTAATTAATCATCTTACCTCTCATGACCTACTCTCTGACAAAAAATATGGAGTCTACCGCTAATGTTCTAACGGCCATCACTGACTATATATATGAAGCTCTTGATAATAACAGCTCGATCTGTGGCTCTAGATATCTCGAAGGCGTTTGACAGGGTTTTGCTCCCTGGTGTTCTACGTAAGCTCCTCGCCTACGGTATTCCTGGACGTGTGTTTCATTTAAGCCTATCAAATCGTGAAATTAAGCGCATTTTGAACGGCATCTCTTCCAGAACCTTTCACACGAATGCTGGTGTTCACCAAGGATTTATCATGGGCTCTACGCTGTTTCTGGTCTTCATCAATGTCATCAGTTCCCAAGTAGGCATTTATGCTGATGACACTGCCATTTACTCGTGACTTAAAGTAAAGTTGGGTAACTTTTTCGTGACAATTTTTTTTCTCGTCGGATTCCATCTTGAACATTTACAAATCTACCATTTGTCCCCATTGAATACTGCTGGCATATCTTGTCTGGCGCTCCTGTTACTCATCTCGAAGTATCTGCAATATAATTCGTCCTGACTAGGCATCTTGACTTCAGTCATTTTCTAATCAACGTGATGTGGCTTCCTTCTGACTTTTCTACAAATATTTTCATAGCATCTGTTCTAACAAGATGTTTTACCCTGGTGACCGGACTACGTGCATTTAAGCGTGCTACTTGAATGGCATTTAGGTCCCACACGTTTATAGTTGAATTAGGTAAAATGCAACCACCACTTCTACTCCAACAGTTTCTTTTCTCGCACTTCCCGCCCGTGGAACTCCCTTCCGTTTACTTGCTTCCCTGATAACTACAATCTTCAAAAATTTAAATGCAATGTCAATCGTCATCTACTGTCTTCTTGATTCCTCTTCCTTTATTGTTCTCACTTCTCGCCTGTGGAACTCTCTTCCGGCTTCATGCTTTCCAGCCAACTTTGATCTTCAAAAATTTAAATGCAATGTCAATCGTTATCTACTGTCTTCTTGATTCCTCTTCCTTTATTGTTCTCACTTCTCGCCTGTGGAACTCTCTTCCGGCTTCATGCTTTCCAGCCAACTTTGATCTTCAAAAATTTAAATGCAATGTCAATCGTTATCTACTGTCTTCTTGATTCCTCTTCCTTTATTGTTCTCACTTCTCGCCTGTGGAACTCTCTTCCGGCTTCATGCTTTCCAGCCAACTTTGATCTTCAAAAATTTAAATGCAATGACAATCGTCATCTACTCTCTTCTTGATTCCTCTTCCTTTATTGTTCTCACTTCTCGCCTGTGGAACTCTCTTCCGGCTTCATGCTTTCCAGCCAACTTTGATCTTCAAAAATTTAAATGCAATGTCAATCGTCATCTAGTGTCTTCTTGATTCCTCTTCCTTTATTGTTCTCACTTCTCGCCTGTGGAACTCTCTTCCGGCTTCATGCTTTCCAGCCAACTTTGATCTTCAAAAATTTAAATGCAATGTCAATCGTCATCTACTGTCTTCTTGATTCCTCTTCCTTTATTGTTCTCACTTCTCGCCTGTGGAACTCTCTTCCGGCTTCATGCTTTCCAGCCAACTTTGATCTTCAAAAATTTAAATGCAATGTCAATCGTTATCTACTGTCTTCTTGATTCCTCTTCCTTTATTGTTCTCACTTCTCGCCTGTGGAACTCTCTTCCGGCTTCATGCTTTCCAGCCAACTTTGATCTTCAAAAATTTAAATGCAATGTCAATCGTTATCTACTGTCTTCTTGATTCCTCTTCCTTTATTGTTCTCACTTCTCGCCTGTGGAACTCTCTTCCGGCTTCATGCTTTCCAGCCAACTTTGATCTTCAAAAATTTAAATGCAATGTCAATCGTCATCTACTGTCTTCTTGATTCCTCTTCCTTTATTGTTCTCACTTCTCGCCTGTGGAACTCTCTTCCGGCTTCATGCTTTCCAGCCAACTTTGATCTTCAAAAATTTAAATGCAATGTCAATCGTCATCTACTGTCTTCTTGATTCCTCTTCCTTTATTGTTCTCACTTCTCGCCTGTGGAACTCTCTTCCGGCTTCATGCTTTCCAGCCAACTTTGATCTTCAAAAATTTAAATGCAATGTCAATCGTTATCTACTGTCTTCTTGATTCCGCTTCCTTTATTGTACTCACTTCTCGCCTGTGGAACTCTCTTCCGGATTCATGCTTTGCAGCCAACTTTGATCTTCAAAAATTTAAATGCAATGTCAATCGTTATCTACTCTCTTCTTGATTCCTCTTCCTTTATTGTTCTCACTTCTCGCCTGTGGAACTCTCTTCCGGCTTCATGCTTTCCAGCCAACTTTGATCTTCAAAAATTTAAATGCAATGTCAATCGTTATCTAATGTCTTCTTGATTCCTCTTCCTTTATTGTTCTCACTTCTCGCCTGTGGAACTCTCTTCCGGCTTCATGCTTTCCAGCCAACTTTGATCTTCAAAAATTTAAATGCAATGTCAATCGTCATCTACTGTCTTCTTGATTCCTCTTCCTTTATTGTTCTCACTTCTCGCCTGTGGAACTCTCTTCCGGCTTCATGCTTTCCAGCCAACTTTGATCTTCAAAAATTTAAATGCAATGTCAATCGTCATCTACTGTCTTCTTGATTCCTCTTCTTTTAAGTTTCACCCTGTACTATTTTTTTTTTTTACAGTAATGTCCACCCCATACAAGGCTTGGGTAGAGGGTTACGATAAGAGATAGTTTATATGAATAGGAGGGGAAGATAACGGTTAATCCTAGACTTGAACAGGTTAAGATTGTAGTGATCAGGAACCTTACACTACAATCACACTAGGAAAATGAAAGCTCATCAGAACAGTTTCCATGAAAATATTTGTAATAGATAAAGATAATTCTTACCACGCCATATCTCGTAGTCATTAAGGTCGAAATCCCTGGTTCGGATCGATTACACTACGGATCTTTCTTTGAATGTTGTCAAGAATCTTGAGATATATCGTCGGAGCTCCAGACCAGATATGGCAGCAGTATTCAATACGCGGACGAATGTTAGATTTATACCCGTGCAAGATGGGTACTGGCGAGAAACATTTCTAGTGCGTCACAGTGAACCAATTTTCACAGTAGAAGACCTAGCAATTGATTCAATAAAATCACTCCACATCTTGTCAGACCGGAAAACGTCAGTCCAAGAAGGTGCCAAGGTTCGCTCGTTTTCCCTCTCTTGTCGTTAGCACACTTAAATTCATGTAGTTTGGGCACGAGGAAAAACAAGAAGCTCGTCAGAACAGTTTCCATGAAAATATTTGGAGAAAAAGCAAAGGTAAGTCTTGCACAACCACGTCTCGTCGACATTGACGATATTGTAATCTGGTACAAGGCTTATTAGTAGAGTGCTCAGTGAGTTTTGAAGCAACTTGGTCTGTAAGATAGACCGTCGCATTATCGTAAGAGCGCTATTGAAAAGCCTACTAAAACAGCGACACAAATTTGACTACTTCCCAAAACGGGTTTAAGCGTTTTAAGGGTGCTGACTATTTTTCGTACAAGGCCGGTCCGGAGGCCACTCGAGATAGAGGTTGGAGATAAGAGGTAGTTTATATGGATAGGAGGGGAAGATAACGGTTGACTCTTGACTTGAAAAGGTTAAGATCGGTGTGTCTATTCCACAGGGGAGTGGTTAGCGGGAAGAAGCTGTTCGAGAGGAACTTACATCTCTCCGATAGAATAAGGAGAGAATGTGGATGGTTTGTTACGTCGTAAGTAGCATGACGGGTCCTAGCCGTGAAGGTTAATAAGGATTGTAGTTCGTCCGAGCATTTCCATGATAGAAGCGATAGAGACTCGCCATATCACACCTGAGAGGGAGAGAGAGAAAGAGAGAGAAAGAGAGAGAGTTTGTATGATGGAAAATAATTCTTCCCCGACAAGGACTCGGAGATGCTTTACAGCCAATTTTGATCTTCAAAAACCTAAATGTAATGTTAATTGTTATCTAATGTCTTCTTGATTCCTCTTCTTTTATTGTAAGTTTCACCCTGTACAAGGCCCCGGATTAGTTACTATAAGGAGTAGTTTATATAGATAGGAGGAGAAGATAACTTTTGACTCTAGACTTGAACAGGTTAAGATTGTAGTGATCGGGTGAATATCCTCTACGGACTTTATTCCATAGGGTAGTGGTTTTGCTGAATGAAGCTGTTTGAGTGAAACTTACTCCTTGACGATGGAATACGGAGGGAATCTAGAGGTTTGCTACTATGTAAGTGGCATGGCGGGTCCTAGCCGTAAAGGTCAGATCAGGTAGAACTAGGAGATGCAGTTCGTCCGAGCACCTTCCATGCTAGTAGCGAGAGAGCAATGAGAAGCTCGCCATATCCCGCCCGTGGGTGAGTGAGAGATTGGAGGGTAGAAATGAATTCTTCTCCCACAAATGAGACGCTTTTGAATTCTATCAACATTGGAAAGTGAGGTCTGGGCAGCTCCTGCACAATTTTACTTTTTGAAGAATGAAGTTTTTGAAAATAATAACGGACATTATTTATGACCTAAAGTAAAGGTTCTCTTCGAACCGTCTCGAGGTAATTGATCTTTTTGCCTAGTTCTCTATTTTCTGTCTTGTATGTTTGCAATCATTTATTTTTGTTCTGCTGTGACAGGACTGTTTGTCGAGTATTACTACCAATTCCAGTCGACAGTGTTTCCAAATCTCTTACAAGGCAAATTCCAGCCAAGCATGCTTTTTAGTCCGCCATCTTTTAACGGGTCAAATAACCGAAATGAAATGTTTGCACATGCGTGAAACTAGTTTACTGACGGTGCACAGACTGTCAGTCGATTCAGACGATACAGTTATGTGAATCGAACGATTGAAAGATTAAAAAAAAAAGACATTTAATAAAAGTCTTGCTTTTTCATAGTTTTATAAAAGAGAAGTTATGTTCAAATTAAATGGGTTACGAATTCGTTGATTTAGTTTGGAAATTATCACGACTTAAATTTAAATTTAGTTTGAAATTATCACTTAAAATGATCACCAAATTTTGATTGTGAAACTATTATGCCACTAGGCGAGATTACGCTTCACTTATTGAAAATATCACTTAAAATGATCACCAAATTTTGATTGTGAAACTATTATGCCACTAGGCGAGATTACGCTTCACTTATTGAAATTATCACTTAAAATGATCACCAAATTTTGATTGTGAAACTATTATGCCACTAGGCGAGATTACGCTTCACTTATTGAAATTATCACTTAAAATGATCACCAAATTTTGATTGTGAAACTATTATGCCACTAGACGAGATTACGGCTTCACTTATTGAAAATATCACTTAAAATGATCACCAAATTTTGATTGTGAAACTATTATGCCACCAGGCGAGATTACGGCTTCACTTATTGAAATTATCACTTAAAATGATCACCAAATTTTGATTGTGAAACTATTATGCCACTAGACGAGATTACGGCTTCACTTATTGAAAATATCACTTAAAATGATCACCAAATTTTGATTGTGAAACTATTATGCCACTAGACGAGATTACGGCTTCACTTATTGAAATTATCACTTAAAATGATCACCAAATTTTGATTGTGAAACTATTATGCCACTAGACGAGATTACGGCTTCACTTATTGAAAATATCACTTAAAATGATCACCAAATTTTGATTGTGAAACTATTATGCCACCAGGCGAGATTACGGCTTCACTTATTGAAATTATCACTTAAAATGATCACCAAATTTTGATTGTGAAACTATTATGCCACTAGACGAGATTACGGCTTCACTTATTGAAAATATCACTTAAAATGATCACCAAATTTTGATTGTGAAACTATTATGCCACTAGACGAGATTACGGCTTCACTTATTGAAATTATCACTTAAAATGATCACCAAATTTTGATTGTGAAACTATTATGCCACTAGGCGAGATTACGCTTCACTTATTGAAATTATCACTTAAAATGATCACCAAATTTTGATTGTGAAACTATTATGCCACCAGGCGAGATTACGGCTTCACTTATTGAAATTATCACTTAAAATGATCACCAAATTTTGATTGTGAAACTATTATGCCACCAGGCGAGATTACGGCTTCACTTATTGAAATTATCACTTAAAATGATCACCAAATTTTGATTGTGAAACTATTATGCCACTAGGCGAGATTACGCTTCACTTATTGAAATTATCACTTAAAATGATCACCAAATTTTGATTGTGAAACTATTATGCCACCAGGCGAGATTACGGCTTCACTTATTGAAATTATCACTTAAAATGATCACCAAATTTTGATTGTGATACTATTATGCCACTAGGCGAGATTACGCTTCACTTATTGAAATTATCACTTAAAATGATCACCAAATTTTGGTTGTGAAACTATTATGCCACTAGACGAGATTACGGCTTCACTGTTTTGTTTTTAATTTTAAATTAAAATATGAGATATTGCAATCATATAGTAACATGGAAAATAATAATTTTTGTTCGCTTTAATTAAAGCAAAGTTAGCTTAATATAAATCAATGTCCATGCAAGACCAGTTCTAGGAAAGTTGCGAAATGGAAATGTGTGTCTCGGGCAATTGCATACAAGACACTTGCGTCACTGGACATTTGCGTCCTTGACATTTGCGTCCCTTGATATTTGCATGTCTGGACATTTGCGTCCCTGGACATTTGCGTCCCGGACATTTGCGTCTCTGGACATTTTCGTCTCTGCACATTTGCGTCCCTGGACATTTGCGCCCCGGGAATTTGCGGCCCCGGATATTTGCGTCCCCTGCTATTTGCGTCTCTGTACATTTGTGTCCTTGAACGTTTGCGTCCCGGGCATTTGCGTCCCGGAACATTTGGGTCCCGAACATTTACGTCCTTAGACATTTGCGTCCAGAACATTTGCGTCCTTGGATGTTTGCGTCCCGGGCATTTGCATCCCCGGACATTTGGGTCCCGAACATTTGCGCCCTTGGGCATTTGCATCCCAAACATTTGCGTCCTTGAACGTTTGTGTCCCGGGAATTTGCGGCCCCGGACATTTGCGTCCCTGGATATTTGTGTCTCCGGACATTTGCGTCCCGGACATTTGCGTCCCTGGACGTTTGCGTCCCTGGATATTTGCGCCCCTGGACCTTTGCGTCTCTGGTCATTTTCGTCTATGTACATTTGCGTCCCTGGATGTTTGCCTCTCTGGACGTTTGCGTCCCGGACATTTGCGTCCCTTGATATTTGCGTCTCTGGATATATGCGTCTGTGGACATTTGCGTCCCTGGACATTTGCGTCTTTTGACCTTTGCGTCTGTGGACATTTGCGTCTTGCTCATTTGCGTCCCTGGAATTTTGCGTCCCTGGACATTATCGTCCCTGGACATTTGCCTCCTTGGACATTTGCGTATCTGGATATTTGCGTCCCTAGACAAATGCGTTTCTGGATAATTGCGTAACTTTGATAAATTTTTTTAAAACTTTTAAAGGCAATTACCATAAATGTTTAAATAAAAATCATACGTAGTAATCACAAATTTAAAAAAGTAATAAATTAAAAAAAAAATTATAAGTTTATTTTTATTTAAAGTGCTATGTCAGATTAACGGTGTTGCAATATCGTTCTATATATACATCGCCATTATGATTTAGTTCCTCGGCGTTTTTCTTATGTTAGTGGTAGCTGAAATCCGGAGGCGCCTTGCACTAGTAAAAGATGCCTTCCAAAAGCTAAGCAAAGTAATAGGAAACATGTAAATTCCTTAGAAACAAAGAATGCTGAAAATTTATGCAATATCACACACACTATATAGCAGCGAGTGATGGACAATCTCTTCACAGATGAAAAAAAAAAAACTGGAAGCATCAGAAATGAAGATCTACAGAAGGATACTGAGAATACCATGGACGGAGCGCGTAAAGATCAAAGGATTCTTAAGAAAAATGGAAATAAAAGGTAGAATAATCAGAATCAGAAAGATAAATCTCTTGGTCACATAATGAGGAAAGAGAGCTTGGAGAATTTGATACTCACAACAATCACTGCATTCGAAGGTAGAGGGTCATCTACCTGACAAGTTTATGCTAATAGATGGCGGAAAAAGTGACGTTTTGACCAAAATACGAACGTTACTAAGAGCTACAAAGAATAGGAAGGAGTGGAGAGCCATGACTGCCTACAGCATGAAGAGATACTGGAAAAAGAAGGTAAGCGAATTGTTCAGCGAAAGAGCAGATCCCCGGATATGGAGATACGTGTTTACATCTTACGGTTTACAGATGTTTCAGCGTCAGAAAATCCCGCTCCGAATTCTCTATTCATACAAAAAACAGAAGTTAATCATCGAAGCAGAATTTACCCCCTTTTTTTTTTAATCACAGTCAGTTACGTGCCATATGTGATACACGCTAAGGCAGTCATTTTCTTTCGATACGTAACTGACGAAGCAGAATTTTTCCCGCAGTAGGTTGCCATTACTTTCTGCGGTAGACCAGTTCCCATCAAAGGCTATAGAACCGGGTCTGATCTGCTATTTATTCATAGCTGGGGGGAGAAGAAGAGGATTCATACGTTTCAAAAAAGTATTAGCACGTAAGTGTATGCAATGAATTCGACTGGAATTCGAACTCGCCTCTCCGATTCATCAATCCGAGCCGCTATCCATTACTCCACCGTGTCTTCCCATTTTTAAAATCATCTGAGAAACACCATTCTACCTTCAATCAGAATGGCCACCAGATAAGTGACTGGTTGCAACTTTGCGTGCTAACATTCTCTGACCTGAAGTGTAAAGATTATATTGAGTCGATTGCTAGGTCTGCTTGTTAAGAATCTTGGCCCACAGTGTCGTACTAGACAATTTTTCACTCCAGAATCTATCTTCAGTCAGTTATGTGACATGCGTGATACACGCTTAGGCGATCATGTATCTTTCGATACATGACTGACGAGGCAGATTTTTTTTCCCGCAGTAGGTTGCCATTTCTTTCTGCGGTAGACCAGTTGCCATCCAAGGCTATAGAACCCGGTCCGTTCTGCTATTTACCCATATCTGGTGGGGGTGTTGGAAAAGAGGATTCATAACTTTCCCATGTACTACAAGGTCACCAAACGACCCTCCGGGGGTTTTGAGTTCAGAGTTTTCCTTCTCCTAGACCAGTTGCATCAATAGCTGACGGAAGAAGAGGAGTCAGACCTTTCCCAAGAGCATTAGCACGTAAGTGAAAAATCTACCATTTGTGCATACTTCGAATATTGCTGCCACATATGCTCATTTGCTCCTCATATATATTTTGAGATTCCTGAAAAAAAAACAGAGAAAAATCGGCAATATTATTGGTCCTGACCTGGCGACTCGGCTTCAGTTACTTCCCTGTGTCTCATGGTAATTGCCCTGGTGAGCTCTTCGCTATGGTAACAAGACTCTTTGAATTTAAATGCAGTACTAGATTGGCGGCAAGGTCTAATTAATTCACAGTTGAAGTGGCTACATGTATCCATAAGTTCTATGTTAACCGATTTTTTCTCGCACTTCTCTACTGTCTCCTTTATTCCTCTTCCTTTATTTTTCTCACTTCTCGCCTGTGGAACTCTCTTCCGGCTTCATGCTTTCCAGCCAACTTTGATCTTCAAAAATTTAAATGCAATGTCAATCGTTACCTACTGTCTTCTTGATTCCTCTTCCTTTATTGTTCTCACTTCTCGCCTGTGGAACTCTCTTCCGGCTTCATGCTTTCCAGCCAACTTTGATCTTCAAATATTTAAATGCAATATCAATCGTTATCTACTGTCTTCTTGATTCCTCTTCCTTTATTGTTCTCAATTCTCGCCTGTGGAACTCTCTTCCGGCTTCATGTTTTCCAGCCATTTGGATCTTCAAAAATTTAAATGCAATGTCAATCGTTATCTACTGTCTTCTTGATTCCTCTTCCTTTATTGTTCTCACTTCTCGCCTGTGGAACTCTCTTCCGGCTTCATGTTTTCCAGCCAACTTTGATCTACAAACATTTAAATGCAATGTCAATCGTTATCTCCTGTCTTCTTGATTCCTCTTCCTTTATTGTTCTCACTTCTCGCCTGTGGAACTCTCTTCCGGCTTCATGCTTTCCAGCCAACTTTGATCTTCAAATATTTAAATGCAATATCAATCGTTATCTACTGTCTTCTTGATTCCTCTTCCTTTATTGTTCTCAATTCTCGCCTGTGGAACTCTCTTCCGGCTTCATGCTTTCCAGCCAACTTTGATCTTCAAAAATTTAAATGCAATGTCAATCGTTATCTACTGTCTTCTTGATTCCTCTTCCTTTATTGTTCTCACTTCTCGCCTGTGGAACTCTCTTCCGGCTTCATACTTTCCAGCCAACTTTGATCTTCAAAAATTTAGATCCAATGTTAATCATTACTTTGGTAATTTTGTTAAACTTGTAAATATGGAAGGTATTTCTGTCAGACAGTGGCAAGAGAAGCTCCATCTTCTTTTATTTGCCGTGTCTTTTCAGGGCGTATGTAATCATGGCTCTCCACAATTTCCAGTCCTTCGCAGCTTTTGTCTTTTTGTTATCTCTCCTAAACATTGTTTCGCCATCGTTTTACACAGCCTTATGTAGGCAATGCGTTGCTTTTCTTTGTCCCTCTTGCCTTTAATTTGCCCTGTGAGTATCCGATTTTCCAAGCCGTCCTTCCTCAGTAGAGATTTCAACTGTCTCTTTTTGGTGTTAAGTATAAGTTTCATTTTTGTTTCCATTTTCCTTTTAAAAAAATCGTCATTGCTCACATGTTCAGCACATGGTAGCCTCAGTATCCAAGGGCGAAATTTGATCTCAGCTTGCCTCGTTCAGTACCTGCACGGCCAAACCAAACGGGATATGCGCCGATGATGTCCTGAAACCTTGTGTATGAGTCGGTGGAGAAAACAATTTGAAGTGCGCACCGACCTAGCTGGCTAAAATTCGTCGTTTGTGTCAACAGCGTCATAAATCTTTAACCGAATATAGAAATCGATTTAAGGAAGTAACGTCTGGAAGATATCACAATATACAGGTTGACTTTATCTGTCCGTAAAAGGTTAGCAGTTTAAAACGTGAAAAGCAGCCGTCGGTTTGGATTAGGTAATGTATTTGGTCACCATAAATACTTTCCGTTTTTGCTTATCGATTTATTCTTCCAAAACTAAAATGCAATTAAATTTTATTCATTTATATTGATTCGTTTTTTTTTACAGCTTATCAACCGGTTATTTGAAGCCAGAAAAGATTTTTAGATTGTAAAAAATTTCCTTTTTAAGATAATAACGATTTAGTGCTACATTACTAATTAACCCATAGCTGGGGGAGTAAAGATGGATTCATACCTAATTCAAATCTGATAAACAAACAAGCAATTATAATATGGTTATAAATTGGGGGATCAATTGTACATTACAAAAGTATATGGAATGATCCCTCATGTTTTGGCCACAGTAGATTTGATACATTTATATTCCAGAGAATGTACATAGATCAAAAGGAGATGCCTGTGTATCCAATCAGTATTTTATTGATTGCTTGATTCGTTTTTTTACGGCTTATCAACCCTTTTGCAGGTTATTTAAAGGCAGAAAATATTTTTATATTGTAAGAATTTTTTTGGAGATAATTATGGTTTAGTCTTACTAATTAACCCGTAGCTGGGGGGAAGAAGAGGTAGATTTATATCTGATCAGAATTTGATAAGCAAACAAGAAATTATAGGGTGGTTATAAAGTGGGGGATCTATTCATCATTACAACAATATATAAAGTGATCCTTCACTTTTTTGACATTCTAGATTCGATATATTTATATTCCAGAGAATGTACATAAATCAAAAGGACATGCCTGTGTATCTAATCAGTATTTCATTGATTGGTTGATTCGTTTTTTTACGGTTTACCAACCCTTTCCTGGTTATTTAAAGCCAGAAAATATTTTTAGATTTAAAAAATCTTTCTTTCTTTTTCTTTTTGAGAGACTAACGATTTAGTGATACAAGTATTACTAATTAACCCATACCTGGGGGAGAAAAGGTGGATTCATACGTAATCCGAAGATATTATAATATGGATCGAAACTGACGGGTTAGTTATATATTAAAATCAACGTATAAACTGACCCCTCACATTGTGGCCACGGTAGTTTTAATACATTCATTTTCCAATGAATGTAAATAAATCTAAAAGATGTACCTCTGTAGCTAATCAGTATTTCATTGATTGCTTGATTCGTTTCCTACGGTTCATCAAACCTTGAGCAGGTTATTTAAAACGAGAAAATATTTTTAGATTGGTATTCCCAAGCGGTCACCCACCTAGGTACTGACGTTGCTTAACGTCGAGGATCGTATTAGAATCGGTGTTTCAACTCTATATGACACTCAATGGGTGTCACACTAGTGGAGAGAGGTAAGCCAAGAAAAAAAATCTTCATACAGATAATCTTGGTTAGCTAATCTTGCAGAACAATTTAATACGTGTAGATACAATCTTCTCTGTCAGTACATTATTGTACCTTCATTTATTTATTTTAATCATTTGACCCAAAGCCACTATGACGTAAGGGGATTACTGACAGTGAAAGAAACATGAAAAAACTTTATTGAGGTAAGAAAAGGACAATAAAAGAACAGATTTTAAGTTTACGGTTGTCGTTGCGTAACTGAGTTTAGTTAATATTAATAAGAAACTGTCTAAAAATCTTGTCGGCATTAAATAACCCATTGAGGTTGATATACCGTAAAACAAACCAAACCAAACTGATTTCATACAAAGAATACATATTCTATTCATAGAAACCTATCCTAAACATTTTGTCGGCATTAAATAACCCATTGAGGTTGATATGCCGTTAAACAAAATAAACCAAATCAAACTGATTTCTTACAAAGAATACATATTCTTTTCATAGGAACCTATCCTAGAAATCTTGTCGGCATTAAATAACCCATTGAGGTGTTGATATGCCGTAAAACAAAATAAGCCAAACCAAACTGATTTCTAACAAAGAATACATATTCTATTCATACGAACCTATCCTAAAAATCCTGTCTGTATTATTATAAACCCATTGAGATTGATATGCCGTAAAACAAAATAAACCAAAGCAAACCAAATTGAGTGGGAGGGAAAGGTATTCTAATGTTTTATTTCAAAATGAAACAAATTGTGTGTGTGTGTTTGTGTATTAAATGACACACACGTGTCAGTCATTCACGTTTAACATAGACATATGCATGCACCTTACAAAGGTGCGTGCATAATCAAACAATTGTCCAATGGACAAAGAATTATCTCTTCTTTCATAATCTCTCATGAGTATAGAATTAAGCTCATCCCGATGACCCACCCCTGCCAGCGCCTGCATTTAAGGATTGGACACACTTCGCTCTCAATAGCCCGTCCGGTTGGCTTGTTAACAACCGATCAACTGATGTCTTACGCTTGAACGAGGCAGTATATTCGTAGAAACTGTAATCAAAGATGTTCAATGTATTTGATGTATGCCTCCCAATCGTGCAGGCTGTCTCTCCTGGAGACATTTTACAGAGGTTGATTATAAAGAGAAAAACAATCAAAGAGAGATCCATGCTTTGAAATGTCGCCGTTAAAGGCGCAGAACTTATTGCAAACGACACCATGAGCAAAAAAGTATGCAAGAGGAATCCATTTAACAACCTGTTTACCAAATACGTTTAGGCCGAAAGAAGGGGTGATAGATAGGAGGCCTGTCTATGTCTGTAGATGTATATGTCTCTCAAAAGTCACGGTTATACGATTGAATTGCAAAGTCTTTCAAAGTCTTTTATATAGGTACCTCCAATAATTCGCGGTACCTTAATTGATTAAAATGAATTTTTAAATATAAAAGAACTTTCTTGAAGCTTTCATTTTAGCTTTAATTAAAAGAAAAAGGATTATATTTACTATTCTAAAGTAAGCAAAATACTCTGGTGTATTTCAAACAGGAATTATATTGATTAGAATCGATTTTTTTTACAATGAAGTTCACCCTGTCTAAGGACCGGTGTTCACTCGAGGTATAGGGTTAAGATTGCAGTCCATATGTGTGTATAGGAGTAGAAGCTACCTATTAACCCTAGCCTTGAACAGATTAAGACTGTAGTGATCAGGGAAACATCCTATTGGGAGTCGGTCCCATAGGGCAGTGGTTCGCGGGAAGAAGCTGTTCGAGTGGAACTTACTTCTCACCGATGGGATCCCGAAGGAATGTGGGTCGTTTGCTACTATGGGAGTGGTTCAAATTAGATTTATTGAATTTTGCATATTTTAGTAGAGACCTCTACATAGTCTTAGCGAATGAAACTAAGCAGGCATTTTTTACAGCGATGTTCACCCTATACAAGGCCCGGTGGACACTCGAGGTAGAGGGTTAAGTTAGGAGACCATTTATGTGTATAGGAGTAGAAGATAACGGTTAACCCTAGCCTTCAACAGGTTAAGACTGTAGTGATCAGGGAAACACCCTGTTGAGATTCGGTTCCACAGGGCAGTGGTTCGCGGGAAGAAGCTGTTCGAGTGGAACTTACTTCTCACCAATGGGATATGGAAGGAATGTGGGTAGTTTACTACTATGTAATTGGCATGACGTGTTTTTACCGTGAAGGTTTGCCTCGGCGGGGACAGGGAATGTCGTCTCTCCAAGTACGTTCCTTGGAAGTGGCGATAGTTTGCTCAAATAGCTGACTAGCGCCCTAAATTAAAAAGTCGTGTTTGATTGCAACGTAATTTTCTTTATTAAAACATCTTCCAAAAATAAAATATACTTTTTTGAAGCTATGTTTGCGGAATGTTAGCTGATTTAAAATATACTTAATTTGATTAATTTGATTTAAGTTTTAAAATTTTTGGCTTAACAATTTTAAAGCAAAATGTAGCAGTGTTTTAGCTGACAGTAGCCATGTTTACGTGCTTGACGAGGCGATGACAGACTGTTGTTCTACTGAGACTTTAAGATGTAAAACACAATTTAAGAAACTGATGTTATCGCTTTTTTTGCTTTTTTTAAAAAATAATTTTTAAGTACTTATTAATCTTAAAAATATTCACCATAATCTAGTTATAGGAATATTGACCTTATATGTAAAACATAATTTAAGATAATTGACGTTACGCCTTTTTTTTTAAGTACTTAGTAATCTTCAAAATCTTGGAACATATTCTCCGTAATCTAATTTTAGGAATGTTGACTTTAAATTTATTATATTCATCGCCGGTATTTTCTGACAATGTCGTGTATCGTCGACCATACTTTCAAAAACGGGAACGTTACATAATATTATATATATATATATATATATATATATATATATATATATATATATATATATATATATATATATATATATATATATATATATATACACGAGGGTCAGTCAATAAATAAGGTGAATTTTTCGGTATAAGGACTTCTAATACAGATAGAAACATACTTTTTTTCTTCTTTTTTTTCAACGTAGTCTCCCAGCACTGTCACACACTTTTCCGATCTGTGCACAAGCTTCCGTATTCCGTCAGCATAAAAATCTTTGGACTGATGTCTCAGCCAGTCGCTCACAACACTTTTGACTTCATCGTCACTTTTAAACTTCGTGCCTTTCGTGAACGCTTTCAAGGGACCAAACAGGTGAAAGTCTGAAGGGGCAAGGTCTGGGCTGTAAGGGGGGGTGAGGGAGCAGTTCCCAGCCCAGCTCGTTGATGGTCTGCACCATTTGGGCTGCTGTGCTGCTTGTGCTCTGCAGTAAGCATCTTTGGCACCCACCGGCAGCTAACCTGTCCCAACAGATAAGCTCAAAGTCATTTCAATGTCATCCACTGTCACCCTTCTGTCAGACTGAATGAGGTCATTGACTGATTCGATCACCTCAGGAGACCTCCCTTCTGTAGGCCTCCCAGGCCTGTCTTCATCCTTAACACTGCTCCGTCCTTCTTTAAACAATTTAGTCCACTTGTAGATATTTTTTGGCTGAAACATGTGGCACCATACACAGTTGACATTCTCCTATGAATTTCAACTGGTTTGCACCCTTCAGCAACCAAAAACTTGATAACTGGTCGCTGTTCAATCCTGGAGCATGTTTCTTGGTCGGCCATCTTTGTTAATCGGCAAAATTCTCAATGTTTTTATTTAATCTGCAAAAGAAATTAAATCCTCGTGAAAAAGAAGTAAAACAAAAAAAATAAATAAAAAAAGCGTAAGCTTCTATCTGTATTAGAAGTCCTTATACCGAAAAATTCACCTTATTTATTGAATGACTCTCGTATATACATATAAATCTTGGTCTTCGATGACCGGTATTAAGCTTTACCATTTTTGATTAGTAAATATATTTTTAACTTTGTAATAATATAATCTAAATGGATGAAATTAATACAGAATTTTAAAAGATTTAAATCTTAATAAATTTTTCAAATTAAGATTTTTAAAAATTGAAAATTTGAAATATGATGGAAACAATTCTTGTAAAAATTCATTATTCATCGATTTTTTTTCTTAAGACAAAAGCTTCCATAATATATGTTATATTAATAATAAAACCAAATAAATATTTCCTAATTGAGTAATGCCATAGTGTTATTGCTTTTTTTAATTTTACGATTCGGAGTAGATTTTCGATATGGTGTTGTTCGGCAGAAACAAATTGATGATTTAAATTCTCCAAGGACTCCTGCTTTTAACTAATATAAATATGAAGATGAAATTTTAATTTTTCGAAATTTCATAAAATTAAATAAGTGGGGGTAACAGATAAGATACCAAGATTTTCTAAAGAAAAAAATGAAAAAATTTAATTTATTTGTGAATATGTTCTGAAAATTTCATGAAAATCCGACAATTATTTGATTTTTGCAAGAATATATGAATCAATGTGCTTTTTTACCAGAAAAATGGCGCTAACACACTCATAGGAATCATTGGCCGACCGCTGACGAAAAAAAAAGGACAGAATTTTTAATCCAACTTTAGAACGTGCTAGAAAGTATTAAAAGAAAAAATAATAAAAAATATGCTTTGGTCTTTCCTCTTGATCATAACAAAGATTTTGACAGTAAAACTTTGTTTTCGTTAATTTTGGGACCTTTTTTCATCATTCTATGTTGTTTTTTCAGCGACTTATTGTAGGTGCCATTAATTATGTATTACGCTATAACTGTTTGAAGGAGAAATCGTTCCAAAGTCTTTGGAAGTTGTTAAGCGTATGTCAGGGTGTCAAGAACGTGGACATCGCTCATCACCTACTCTCAGTATAGACACATCAGGCTCCTCAGTGTCATTAGAGGTCTTTTTGAGGCTTTAATCAACAAGAAGGTTATTGGGCAGCTAAATAAGCACACCCTTTTGAGCGACAAGCAGTACAGGTTTCGATCAGCCCAATCCACTGCTGATGTCCCAACTAGCATTACACACAGAATCAGTGAAGCACTAGACAAAAAATATATTCCATTAGATATTTCAAAGGCCTTTGGCAGGGTGTGGCACAAAGGACTGATGCTCAAGCTCTATAACTATGGAATCACTCGAAGAATCGTTTCAATAATAAAGTCCTTCTTAACGGTTGAGTCCCTTTTAACGGCCAGTCCCCAGGGACATTAGCAATGACCGCAGGCGTCTCCAAGGAGTCACTTCTCAGACCAACCCTCTTTCTACTTTACATAAATGATCTACCTCAAAGTATACACCGATCATTGATCAATATCTATTCTGATGGTACAACAGACATTGTAGCCGAACCAACTTCAGTCCCTATAACTGAAAACAATTTACACACACACACACTCACACACACACACGTATATATATGTCTGGGGCCTCTGCGTGTTGCCTCAGGGTTCTTGATAAGATCCAGAGACGGATATGCAATGTGATTGATCCTGATCTGTCATCTCGTCTGCAGTCGCTCTCTCACAGACGCGATGTTGCATCGCTCTGCCTTTTCTACAAGTACTTCCACGGTAATTGCTCTGAGGAGTTGCTTTCGCTTGTCCCTAAGCCTCGTGAATTTAAGCGTCCTACGAGGCTGGCATCCCGTTCCCACCCCTTCACCGTTGAAACTGTTAGATGTAGACGTCTTTTCTACTCCAATAGCTTCATGTCTCGCACATCTCGCCTATGGAACTCCCTTCCCTATTACTGTTTCCCTGACAAATACAATCTCCAACGGTTTAAGTGTAGCGTCAATCGTCATCTCCAATTGCCTTGATCTATCCACTTCCTGACATCTTTCATTCCTATCTGCTCTCGCTCTATATCTCCCGTAACCCCCCTGCCTTGATTGACCCTCCGTCCTTCTCTTTCTCCACATCCCTTCCTTTACCACTCCTATCTGCTCTTCCTCCAACCCTTCTGTAACCCCATGCGTGATAGTGGCCATCGGCCTTGCTTGGGGTGATACAAATAAAATATATATATATATATATATATATATATATATATATATATATATATATATATATATAAGTAATAATACTCGTCTGGAAAAACCTTAGGTGTTTTGGCTTGTAATTGAAAAAAACCAATGCCCCAAGGAAAAATAAGGAATAAAAAAGAAAGAACCAAGAACATGAAATTGAGGCGAAAACAATCGTCCAGAATCCAAGCTCTGAGTCCAAAGAAAAAAACCTCCAAACCTAGTAAAGCAAAAGTAACTATGTAAAGTGCTCAATACACTAAGTAGAGCAAATCTAACTATGAAACTAAAGAGCCAGGTAAACCTACCCAGGTTTCCCCTATACGGATCGTCAGGGTGTACTGGCCAGTCCACCCTGATGATTCGCGTAGGTGAAACCTAGGTTGGCTTACCTGGCTCTTTAGGTTCATACATATATATATATATACAAGTTTAGGATTGGTATATACGGAGTGAGATCCAATAACCAACAATTAATATTCTTTAAAGAGTGCTCAATACAGAGTAGAGCAGATATAATTATTTATTTGAATATTACAACATAAATATGTTATAAAATCACGACAAAAGTAGCCATTTTGTTTCAACACTTCTAGTGTCTTTTCAAGTGACGATGTAGAATATAGAATAAATAAACCATTTATTCTATATTCTACATCGTCACTTGAAAAGACACTAGAAGTGTTGAAATAAAATGGCTACTTTTGTCGTGATTTTATAACATATTTATGTTGTAATATTCAAATAAATAATTATATATATATATATATATATATATATATATATATATATATATATATATATATATATATATATACATATATATATAATAGATTAAGCAACTCTTAAGTGGAGGTTGCTATAGATGCACAAAAAAGAGAGCTCAATTTTATATTAATTGCCTGAGATTGATTTAATGTTTCTAAATATATATTAACTGTCGTTCACTGACACAAAATCATGGAGGTGTTTTAAAATTGAAAACATACTTTTATCATTGTGCCTAATATAAGGCTTTATTGTTTTGGTCATCCATACTTCAGGTGTCCAATCATATAATAATGATAAGTATTTTTTAAAATTTATTTATTTAAAACTGACAGTTTACTCCTTGAATCACATATTTTAATATCAAGATTATTTCATTATATTATTATTAATATTATTATTATATTTATTATTTTCATAATTTTTAGAATCTTTTGAATAGCTTTTTGTTCGTTTTTTACAATTGTTCTTAGTTTTTTCTCGAGTTGTTCGTGAAGAAAGTTACTCTGGGGCGCAAATTCTAGGAAGTTTCTTGGTGGTACCAAACATCTACATGAGCATAATCAATTCAATAAAAGGTACTGGGACAACTGCTATCTTTGCATTGAGTTTGTAGCTGGAAACTTCATTATCCTTTCAGGTGACCAAGGCTCTCCACGGGTTCCTTTACTTTATCTCTGAATTGCTACGACTTCTTGGAAATGACAGAACTTTCCTTCCCCTAGACCAGGGGTGGGCAAACTACGGCCCGAGGGCCACATGCGGCCCGCCAAACGATTTCGTGCGGCCCGCCAAGCACAAACTAGCATTACTAGCATGCCCACGCCGCCAAAAATAACAACATAAAATTGTTAGTAAAATGACAAAAAAAAACAATAAATTTACATTGAAGAATGAGATAAATAATACAAATAATAGTGCATCATTTCCATTAGTATTTTTATCCTTCTGATGGTCAGTTGTGATGGTATAAAATAAATAATTATGCTTCTTTGATAGTTTCTATTTTATAATAGTAATAAAAATTCTTTCTTATTTCTTCAAACAGTTATTTTATCTTTCAAATAAATAAGTTTTTCTACTTACATGGTACTTTCAAATGTTATTTATTAAAACTATATTCTTCCTTTAAAAGCCTTTATTTTGACAATTTTAAATATCAATTATTTTGTTTTATATATATAATGCGGCCCAGTAAAACTATAAATTTTAAGAATGCGGCCCTTGTACTAAAAGGTTTGCCCACCCCTGCCCTAGACTGTCTGTCATCCAAGACCCGATAGGCAGGTCTACCCTTTTAAAACGTCCACGTGCAAGAAGAGATTGAATCATGCCTTTCGCAAGAGCATGTTCTCAAATAGTCTCGTCAAATCGAGACTTTCTTATGAATGTCATGCTTGGTAGCAAAACTTTATAAATATATATATATATTATAAATATCTAACCTGTCAGATTCGTACAACCACTTTCTCAGATTAATGGCTAAAAATGGATTAAGGAATTAAGCATGGACTGGCGCTAAACAATCACAAACAAAGAACTGTACCAAATAACAAAAAACACATCACTTGAAGACTTTCAACATTTGTTTATAGTGTCAGTTTGTAGGTGAATATGAACATTAAGTAAAAGTATCTTAATTCCAATTGTACGAAAAAAAATGTCCTCTGTTTAATGAAAATAAACATTGGGCTCTCTTTATGAGTCAGTTTTAACACTGAATATTTAAAATTTAAAATACTATATCGTGTTAATAGGACTCGCTTGGATTATACCAACAGATTACTCCCGGTATATATAAGCATAAAAACGGAAACTGTCATTCAGCCAATTTGTAAACCCCCACCCACCCAGCTGTTGATTCCTCTGTTTATGTTGATGGAAAAGTTTTGAAAACCATACCCACTTTCAACTATCTTGGCTCCATTGTATTCAATGAAGCTAAAATGGACAAAGAAATTGGAAAGACTGGTACAGTCTTCCATAAACTTTGTCACAGATTTTGGAATACTCGTGATCTTTCGTTTAATTGATCACCCTTTTCTGTGGTGGAAAATCTTGTGTTCTTTTCCAACGACACATCAATCAACTTGACGCCTTTCGCATGTGTTACCGACGTACCATGTTGCAACTGAAAACTGAGTGATCGCATTAGAAACAGTGACGTTTTGACTAAATACAAAATGACAGGTATGGAAGTCATCCCAAATGAAAATCCAACTCAAGTGAGCGATAAGAGACTTCGAAAAGAACTTCTCTTTAGTCAGCTTCTAACAAGCAGGTCGGTAGGAAGTACACTGTTTCAAAGACAAACGCAAAGACACTAGGTATTTACTGTGTCTCTCCATTAAGACGAGTTGTTGCACAAGGAATTTTTTTTTATAGGTGGGGACCCGAGCGCGTACACACGGACCAGGAACAAAAATTGCCCACCGCCCCCGTAACCCTTGATTGCGCTGGCCTCAGTGCCAGCACCGATCCCTCTCTCAGGAGCAATGATACATATATATATATATATATATATATATATATTTAAATATATATATATATATATATATATATATATATATATATATATATATATATATATATATATATATATATATATATATATATATATATATATAGCATAATGTGAAGCCACGTATACTTTCTTAATATGTATATATAGCAAAAACAACTGAAAAGTTGCAAATTAAAAAAATTGAATGTTTTTTGTGTAAGTATTTATTTATATTTTTTTTATATTGATAGATTCTGATTTCAATTCCACATGCACACGCAGAAAAAAGAAAAATACTGAATTTTAAAATTAAATAAATATAAACTAGGGTTAAATAAAGACTTGGATATTTTAAATCTTTATAAATATTTCAATAGTTCAACAAAAGATTTTTTAGATATAGTTACAGAAATCTTTTTTAAACAACATATAAAATATTACTACAGTTAGATTTACGTTAGAAATATTCGAACACAGTTGCATTCCATATCACGTGACGTCCGCGTCTCGCGACGGACGCTACTTGTAAACAAACTTCTGAAAACAGTCATTTCTGATGAAAGATCGCGGTCGATCTGAAATATCGAATATATATATATATATAAAAATATAAATAAATACTTTCACAAAAAACATTCAATTTTTTTTAATTTGCTACTTTTCAGTTGTTCATATATATATATATATATATATATATATATATATGTATATATATATAATTGATAGTTGATAGGGAAAATTCCAAAGAGGATATAAATCCAAAGAGAGCTCAATGTAAGAACAGAACAAATATAATAATGAATGCAGAATCCTTAAAAATGCATCAGGTCAGGTGATAATTTATTTCGTTGACTTCAGACTCCATCTCTTCAGACCAGTTTTACATCAAATAATGGAATTTATTGATGTAAAACCTGATGGATTTTAAGGATTCTGTATTCATTATTACAATATATATATATATATATATATATATATATATATATATATATATATATATTGAACAATACAAAATATTAAAAAAATAAAATCTTCAGACACACTGGGTTGTATATTAATATTCCTTCGTTTTTATTATTATTTCATTTAGATTCCTCGACTAGTTTCGGCCAACATGGCCATCATCAGGAGAAAAATAATTTTCTGCTTGCTGGTAGCAGTGAACGACAGAAATGAATGTTTTGATGGAGAAAATGAACTTTTGTCTGTAGTTTTCATTTGTTTTTTTAAATTTTTTTTTAACATGAATTTTGGTCAGACTTTGTGTTGGTCAAACAGTCTGTATTTAAGTTGCTATTTAAGATAAGAGCTTGATGGATTCATGCTGCTCTGAATTCCCTTGCCCATTTAGACAGATTTATTGGTTCCTGGAAAGGGGATGTGTCTGTTAAGTGTCTGTGTGTGTGTGTTATTTGGTTCTTAGGGAGTGAGTAATTATGATGTGTGTAAGCGTGTATATTGCTATGGGTGTGTGTTATCGTTTGGCTCATTAGGGAGTGAGTGAGTATGATGTGTGTAAGTGTGTATGTTCGTATGGGTGTGTGTATGAGTGTGAGGCTTCAACACCTCCGTAAGCATGTCTGTCCTGGGTGGGTGAGAAATGTGGGTAGGTTTTGATTTGTAGGGTTATATATTAATACTATCTATATTGTTAAATTTATGGTTAAGCCCGGCTGGATAGTACGTTTTTAAACGTACTATCCACTCAGGTATATATATATATATATATATATATATATATATATATATATATATATATATATATTACGCGAATCATTCATACGAAAAGCAGATAATGAAGTTAATGATATGAATGGCAAGAATCACTCTCGCAAACAATTTTTAATAATAAAATACATTAACCTCGAATAAATTGAACCTGCACCACATAATTGATATATATATATATATATATATATATATATATATATATATATATATATATATATATAGTCTTAAGATGTGTTATATTTATGGGATAAAGTGCTCAATATCAGAGATAGAGCGTGTGTAAATATAAAAGTGAACATAGAAGTCAAGACTCAGAGGCGACAGGTTGTTACATGCTAGACGCAATTATTTTTGTAAATAAATAAATAAATAATAGAAAATTAAATTTTGGCATTAAATTACCCATAAGGAGTTGATATACCGCTAAACAAAAAAAAAACAGAAAAAAACTACTTCTATCATAGCCTAATCTATTTTCAATTTCATTTTACGTTTGATTGAATAAACAAATTAAATTAAATTTGACATTAGGTTATCTCTATCTATAAAAGTCAGGATATGTGAGTGTGTGTGTGTGTAACGAATTCACGGCCGCAATTTTCGACGGATTTGCACCAACATTTACATGCGCATGCTCCAAGTTAGTGTCAAGGCCAATACCGACTTTGCAATTTCCCAACTCCCATCGATAGTGGAAATAATCGATTTTTCATGCTTCTACGGCAGTTTTCATATAGTTTGCGGCCATTTTCTACTGGCCAGAGTGAGAGCCTATAGCTGGCTGCCACGAATAGGCAGGAAGATTCTATTGGCCAGCGTGAAAGCCAACAGCTGACTGACACGAATGTTAACTAGCATGCGAGCATGCAAAAAAATCGATAGCTGCATTCGTCACAAGTGGGAAAAATTTAAATCTGCATGGCACTTTACTCCAATTGGCTCATTCGCTTGCTTAAACTCAACGTTGATGCTGATTCCGCAGAACTGGGTTGGGTGTGAAAATGTATTTGTTGTTAACATTCTCTTTTCATTCGCTTTTTCCAGTTACGAGTCCTTTTTTAAAGCTGATCGTTTTGTGTTCATTTGGTTTAGTTCTTTTTTCGTAACAGATTTAATGTTTAGTATAGAGCTTAGAAAAAATCGCAGTGTGAGATAGGCAAGAAGTAAGGCATGTAACAACATCAGCACGGCAAAGGGCACTCCTTTAAAGGCAAGGAAGGGCAAAAATATTTTAAGTCAAGTGATAGCGATTGCTGTATGAGTCGTACGATTTTTTAATCAAGCACGAGCAACGCCGGACCATGATGCTAGTTGATAATAAAGAAACGTATTTTGATAACTGAACGCCATGATTTCATGTTTAAAATATTTTATCAATCGTAAAATCTGGAAATATTTAGATCAATTTAAACATACAGGATTTGGAGAAAATAATTGTAACAGGTGCAAATTCTACTCCTATATTTCAAAGACCTATTATATTAAGAAATTTAACTAAAACTTCGTAATTGCAGGTTATATCTATTGTAAATACGTTTATTTATCTAATTTACTGTCTTATTTATTTTTAGAATTTAGTAAAATTTAAGCTAAATGCATGACCTCACCGAGTTCAAAAAAGGGCAAATTGTTGGAGCTCGCATGGCAGGAGCCTCGATCACGAAGGTTGCTGAACTGTTTGGTTTTTCAAGAGCTACCATATCAAGAACTATGACGCAATTCGAGAAACAGGACAAAACCTCTAGGAACAGTAGCAATTCGGGCCGGATTTGCAAACTTACTGACAGGGACCGACGTGCATTCAAACGCAATGTTGCAAAAATCATTGTACAAATGACGCCAAAGTTATTGCTGTGTTGAATAATCATTTGAATAGTCCAGTTTCTACTAAAACTGTTCGTCGTGATATGGAAGCAAGTCATATTCTCAGACGAATTCACATTTTCTCTTTTTCCAAATTCAGGCCGAGTTTATGTGTGGAGGCATCACAAAGAAGCTTACAACCCTGACTGCC
Organism: Acanthosepion esculentum; assembly: GCA_964036315.1. Classification (NCBI taxonomy): domain Eukaryota; kingdom Metazoa; phylum Mollusca; class Cephalopoda; order Sepiida; family Sepiidae; genus Acanthosepion; species Acanthosepion esculentum. Next base: position 9,082,217 of record OZ038504.1, read on the forward strand.
TTCTTCCAACAGTAAAGCATGGAGGTGGATCAGTGATAGGTTGGGCCGCCATATCATGGAAATGTCTCAGTCCAATTGTTGCCCTGCATGGTAGAATCAGCAGCAAAGATTACCTGAACATTTTGGGAAATCATATTCATCCAATGGCCCAGACTTTATCCCCCGATGGTGACTGCATCTTCCAAGACAATAATGCTCCAATACATACCGCTCGAGTGGTTAAGACTTGATATGAAGAGCATGAAAGTGAGCTAGAACTCATGGAGTGGCCTCCCCAATCTCCAGATATCAATATTATTGAACATTTGTGGTGCATTTTGGAGCAACAAGTTATGAGCCGCTATCCTCCACCGTCGTGTCTTAAAGAGCTAGAGCAGGTGTTAATGGAAGAATGGCTGAAAATTCCTCTGGCTGAAGTCAGGAAGCTGTATGATTCCATTCCTAGACGTATTAAAGCTGTATGTGAGGCTAAAGGAGGACCAACTCCATATTAAATAAATTTTCTTTGAATTTAACAAGTGTTTCAATTATTTTGTCTAACTCCTGTAGGTCCTTTTTTATAAGAACAATTGTGAAAACGAACCTAATCTCTCTTTTGTGATGTTCTAAATAATATGAAATCTCTGGTGGCAGAAAACAAGTCACGAACGTTCAAGCAAATTATTACGGGGTAATTATAATTTTAAACAGCATCGTATTAATTTTTATATGAATAAAATACGAACAAAGGCAGGATCTCCAAGAAATTCTGTCTCTATCAAAGGCAAAACCCAAAGATGGATATTTCTTTGAAACGACATTGTTCTGTTTACGGTGTGAAGAAGAATTCAAAGATATCTTCTTCACTTCTTCACTGCTATAAGGGGCTCGTCAAAAAAAGGCAGGTGGTATGGTTTATTAGTGTTTAATTTTATTTCTTTATTGTATATCAATAAAAGAATAACTTACAAAATATGAGATTCTCAATATTATCTATCTATTTTTCTCAAATTGTTAATATCAATCTCTTTATATCTATCTAGTCCTTCCTATCTATCTATCTATCTATCTATCTATATATATATATATATATATATATATATATATATATATATATATATATATATATATCAGCCTGTTGATATCTATGTCTCTCAGTCTGTTGATTATCTATCTATCTATCTATCTATCTATCTATCTATCTATCTATCTCAGTCATTTCATTATCTATCTTTCTCAGTCTGCTCATATCTATCTATCTATCTATCTATCTATCTATCTATCTATCTATCTATCTATCTATCTATCTATCTTAGCCTGTTCATAACTATCTCAGTCTGTTGATATCTATTTATCTATCTATCTATCTAGCTAGCTATCTATCTATCTAGCTATCTATCTATCTCGGCCAGTTGATATCTATCTATCTCAGTCTGTTGGTATCTATCTATCTATCTATCTATCTATCTATCTATCTATCTATCTATCTATCTCAGTCGTTTCATTATCTATCTTTCTCAGTCTGGTCATATCTATCTTTCTATCTATCTATCTATCTATCTATCTATCTCAGTCATTTCATTATCTATCTTTCTCAGTCTAGTCATATCTATCTATCTATCTATCTATCTATCTATCTATCTCAGTCGTTTCATTATCTATCTTTCTCAGTCTGGTCATATCTATCTATCTCAGTCATTTCATTATCTATCTTTCTCAGTCTAGTCATATCTATCTATCTATCTATCTATCTATCTATCTATCTATCTATCTATCTATCTATCTATCTATCTATCTATCTCAGTCATTTCATTATCTATCTTTCTCAGTCTGGTCATATCTATCTATCTATCTATCTATCTATCTATCTATCTATCTATCTATCTATCTATCTATCTATATATCTATATATCTATCTACCTCAGCCAGTTGATTCACGTCTATCCAGATACATCTCTACCACCCTTTTTTGTCTTTTCTCCACACGCCTCTTCGTCATTCATAACAGAAATAAAACTCGACTTCAATTTACCTCCTGATTGTGTTTCACCCTCCGAATCTTTTACACGGAAATTGATTGGCTAATAATCCATGCAATAATAATTTCGCAAAGGTATTGACAATTCCTTTTTCAGAAGCGTGCCAGGTAAGACAAAACAAAATCAGCAGAATCCGACAGTCTTCGGAGGAGTTCGAACCATGATTATAATGTTTAACAGCAGGTGTCATGGAAAAATACATTTGCGAAATGGAATCTAAGAACATTCGGAAAAGGTATGCGCTTTTTCATCAACACTTTAATCAGTGGTGAATATCATTTTTCTTGTAGGCAGTGTAAAGATGCCCTTGAGGGTGGAGAGAGGATAAAAATGATAAACGCTTAACACATTTGCATTAAAAAAATGACATAGACTATTTTTGATTACGCAGGTCACAGGCGTTCAATTGGGAGCTGAGTTTAAAATGGTTCATCCTTATTCTAAAATATTAGGTTGTTCGGAAAATAATGACCGATATTCAGAATAAACCTTTTGAATGTGTTCTAAAATATTAGGTTGTTTAGAAAATAATGACCGATATTTAGAATAAACATTTTAAATGCGTTCTAAAATATTAGGTTGTTCAGAAAATAATATCCGATATTAAAGAATAAACCTTTTGAATATGTTCTAAAATAGTAGGTTGTTTAAAAAACAGTGTCCGATATTTTGAATAAACATTTTAAATGTGTTCTAAAATATTAGGTTGTTTTGAAAATAATGTCCGATATTTAGAATACACCTTTTAAATGCGTTGTAAAATATTAGGTTGTTCAGAAAATAATGTTCGATATTTAGAATAAACCTTTTGAAGGCGTTCTATAATATTAGGTTGTTTAAAAAATAAATTACCGATATTTAGCATAAACATTTTAAATGTGTTCTAAAATATTAGGTTGTTTAGAAAATAATGTCAGATATTTAGAATAAACATTTTAAATGTGTTCTAAAATATTAGGTTGTTTAGAAAAAAATATCCGATATTTAGAATAAACATTTTAAATGTGTTCTAAAATATTAGGTTGTTCAGAAAATAATGTCCGATATTTAGAATAAACATTTTAAATGTGTTCTAAAATATTAGGTTGTTTAGAAAAAAATATCCGATATTTAGAATAAACATTTTAAATGTGTTCTAAAATATTAGGTTGTTCAGAAAATAATGTCCGATATTTAGAATAAACATTTAATTTTGCCCAAATATATTATTATAATAGTAATGCAAAAATATATTTCTTATTCCCAATGATTAAAGTATCCTCTTTGTTAATTTTATATTAATTTCATTAACTGAATTAAAATTAAACATTATATATCCTTCATCTTGAACATGAAAAAAGAATTGATGCGTTTATTTTTTTTATATGAGCTCTCTTTCAGGTTGTTACCTTCAGTCTTTGGAACCCCTCCAGCTAACGATGCCATTACAGCACTGGCTGTCTACGTAGCTGTAGAGTACAGTCTACCCTGTTGTGCATAGCCTGCAGTGTTTGGCGATGGTTTTGGATTTGCCTCTTGACGAATATGCGTTTTATTTTGGCGTCCAGTCCATACCAAATATTATATAAGTTATGACTACTTTTATTACTCTACACTTTTTTTATTTTATTATAATGATATGAATTAAGCCCTTTTAGTAGAAAATATTTGTTTGGATAGTTACCAAGACAACAGTTATCCTACCGTCAAAATATCACTTGATAACTTACCATAACCCACAGGATTCAAGGTTCACATTTTATACCTAGATTATAAGATGGTAGTGGGTGGGGTTTAAAGTTAAAATGTAATCTTGTTTGTCGACATATACAGTAGATTGAATATATTTAATTTTATTCGGATGAACAATTCTTTTCTTCGTATAATTCTTCTTGTTATCACGACGTTTCAACTGATCCTCTCATTGTCTTTCTTCAGGCGAGAAAATAAAAACAATCGATGCTCCGAGGATTCTTTTTCTATCGATTTTAGCTGTAGTCTTCCTCGAGAGAGGATCTTTTTTTTTCCGTGTGATATTTTCATCCTTAAAGATGATGGATTCTCTTCTTCGCTAGATTTCTATTAAAGCGTTGCAGAATATTCTTAAGAGTCTTGGATACTTTTGAGCTGCAGGCGCCCTGGTCTGAAAACTGCGCCATGCCCTCTGTACGAAAGAAGAGAGATTTGAGCGTTCATCCTTTGCAAGCTGAAATCGGATGATACTTTGCACTACAGGCTTTCGACGTAACGATAGAAATATCCTTTTTACGAATCGAATGATGCACTTTATTTCCCTTCTTCACAAGATATCGACCTCTTCGCCATTGAATGTTATTAAATCTCTTGCAAAATATATATTACTTTATGAGCTTCCTAGTGGTATCAAAACTTCCCCCTGGGCGCTTGAACACAAAAGCGTTCGAAGTGTGTTGGATACGAATGATAATAATACTGGATTTATCTGGAAAGATACAAATCTCTTTGTATCAAATGATGTATTTCTCTTTTTCTCTCTCTATTTCTCTTTCTCCCTCTCTCTCTCTTTCACACACACACACACACACACACACACACACACACACACACACACACACACACACACACACACACACACACACACACACCAGGATTCAACAGTGCTAGAAAAAAATAACTTAAATCCCAGCTACCGATTGAACGGTGGGTAAACACTTGTAACTATTTTCATATCTACCGTGAAACATTACTGATGTGGACCCGAAGTAGGGGCGACGGAAGGAAAACACGGAACACGGGTTAGAGGTAAGAAAGATATATTAAACAGAAAAGTTACAAAGAATTGTGTAAGAGTAAGCAGAGCTTACTATCCAGTGGTGTCCGATATTGGTATCGCACGCGGCTGCGCATTACTGGTGCTACTACTCCCATGATACTACCATTCACATAATAATATAGTACTGGGAGAGTCCATGATGTAGGAAAGTATCGGTCTCACAACAATTACATACCTGTTATTTGCGAATTTTGAATCAGGATCTCAGAAAGAAGAGTTAAAATTGTTCAGGAACGCAGAGCTGAAAGGGTTAATAGGAAATATTTTTGTATTTTTTAAATTTAAAGGATAAAAATTCGGTAACTACATCGCATTTGCTTTTATTTTTCAGTCTTCCCTGTGGCTCCTCTTACAACCCAAAATTTCAGATTTGGATTCGTCTGGCCACAATTTTACTAAATTATGAATAGTTTATATAAGAAACATTATATATTTTGTTGACGCAATTAACCCCTCATTAAACAAAAGGGCTGGAGATGATCTTTTTTTTTCTTTTTTTCTATAGGCATTTTTCTAATCTCTTAACCCTTTGAGCCCTGACCACCGCTTAACCGGTGGTAGAGAAAATGACTTAATGTCCAGACACCGGTTGAACGATGGTAGAGAAAAAGGACGTAATGCCCAGCCACTGGTTGAACAGTGGTAGACAAAAATGACTTAATGCCCAGCCACCGGTTGAACGGTGGCTAAACACTTGTAACTATTTTCATATCTACTGTGAAACATTACATACCAGTTATCTGCGAATTTTGAATCAGAAGCTCAGACAGAAGAGATACATTTGTTCAGGAACGCAGAGCTCAAAGGATTAATAGGAAATATTTTTGTATTTTTTAAATTAAAAAATAAAAATTCAATAACTACAGCGCATTTGCTTTAATATTTCAGTCTTCCCCGTGGCTCCTCTTACAACCCAAAATTTCAGATTTGGATTCGTCTAGCGACAATTTTACTAAATTATGAAAAGTTTATATAAGAAACATTATATATTGTTTACGCAATTAACCTTTCAATAGACAATTTGAGATTACCAAAAATGGCTGGAGATTTTATTCATGTCGATGGAACCACGAGAAAAAGAACAATATCATTCGATTTTTCAGAGACATTCGACGCCGTCTGGTTTACGGATAATTGATTAAGAATTCATCTTTAAAGAATACAACGATCCAAAAAACTCTTCTAAATTGTGTCAAAATAAAGAAAGAATTCTGGCGATAAAGTGAAGGCATGAAATCATACTCTCTCCCTGCTAAGTATAATGCTTATATATTTTTGCAACTATTTTTATATCTACCGTGAAACATTACATAACCAATTATTAGCGAATTTTGACTCAGGAGCTCAAACAGAAGGGCTCAAATTGTTTAGGAACGCAACGCTCAAAGGATTAATATATCCAACTTTGATTGAATGTTTAAATATCTTCTTTGTCTATTAATTGTTGTCCCGTCCTGAGTAAGACGATAAACTACATCCGTGTCCTGGGTAAGACGATAAACTACGTCCGACAGCTACGCCTCTGATCAGAAGGTTTTCAGGGGCATGGAACCACCTCTGAATAGCTGGAGTTCACAGATCCCCCCTGACCCGGGGTGGTACCACCTGTTAGGGTTCTAGCTATGTGTAAATAGTTAGCCCCCAAACTGGGGTCAAAACAACATGAAAGTGTAAAAATAGGTTAAATTTTTGAAAAAAAATATTACCAGCAATACATTTTTAAAAAAAATTACCAGCTATACATTTTTGAAGGAAAAAATATTGCCAGTAATAAAAATCTTGTCGGCATTAAATAACCCATTGAGGTTGATATGTCGTAAAACAAAATAAACCAAACCAAACTGATTTCTTACAAAGAATACATATTCTATTCATACGAACCTATCCTAAAAATCTTGTCGGCATTAAATAACCCATTGAGGTTGATATGTCGTAAAACAAAATAAACCAAACCAAACTGATTTCCTACAAAGAATACATATTCTATTCATACAAACCTATCCTAAAATCTTGTCGGCATTAAATAACCCATTTAGGTTGATATGCCGTAAAACAAAATAAACCAAACCAAACTGATTTCTTACAAAGAATACATATTCTATTCATACGAACCTATCCTAAAAATCTTGTCGGCATTAAATAACCCATTTAGGTTGATATGCCGTAAAACAAAATAAACCAAACCAAACTGATTTCTTACAAAGAATACATATTCTATTCATACGAACCCATACTAAAATCTTGTTAGCATTAAATATCCCATTTAGGTTGATAAGCCGTAAAACAAAATATACCAAACGAAACGGATTACTTACAAAGAATACATATTCTATTCATACGAATCTATCCTAAAAATCTTGTCGGCATTAAATAACCCATTGAGGTTGATATGCCATAAAACAAGCCAAACCACACTAATTGTTGTCGCAGGTTATGCTATGGGCATTTGAATAACGTTCGATGTCTTAATTACTATTTTTAACTAGCTGGTTATGCGTCTTATACATTGAGAAATGACGTTTGGGGTAGAGGATAGATTCGTGATCTAACCCTATTGTTGTCGAAGAAATAAATGCCAAATAGACTTGAATGAGCGTGTTCATCTTTTGTTCTTTGCTTTTATTCAGTGAGAGAGCTAACATCATTAATTCAACACGGCGCATTGGTGCCACACGCCTTGGCCGAGAGAAACAAACTCTCCTTCATTGCCACCATTTTACTTGCTCGACAACAGGTTACTCAAGGATATGAAGAAAGATCCCTTTACCGTATTATTACCGGAGACAAAAAAATGGAGTCTTTATGTGAATACGAAGCTGAGAAAAGAACACATTTATGAATGATTCTTCAGAGGCATTAATAGATAGATATAAAAACCAGACTTGCCCTGCTATGCCTACCCCCGCGTCTATCTTCGCGTCTGCTCTGCGCGCGTGCACGGTCGGCTGACAGTTTATTCTCTTAGGTTTGTTTATTGCATAGTACACTGATATCAGCTTTAGTTTCTGGCAGTTGTTCAACCCAACAAACGCAGGTCCCTCTGAGTCAATTACATAAAAAAAAGAGAAAAAAAAAGACAAATTAGTGTCAGAGCTTCCCCCGGGTCGCGTCCACGCGCTGGTATAATTTGCTACAAATGCAAGGGCCAGTAATTGCCAGAGTGAAAAACGACAAATGCGCTGTTTTCGATGCAATGAAGCCGGACACATGGCTCGAAATTCTCCGGGAAACGAGGCCGGGGACAAGATGGCGTTGCCGAAATAGCTTGTAGTTGTAGTAGAAACTACAAAACTGGGGTCACACGTCCAATCTTCACTTCTCGCCAGCTAAAACGTGTGTTCGTCCCACGTTTCGGTAGACACTGGTAAATATACAGCTCACTCTATCGGTAGATTGAAGCTAGTCGTAACTTAATACGAAACTCTATAATAGTGCACGTCACCACGGTCCGACGTACTGCCAGCCAATGTCCCAGACCGTTTTTATTAACCGAAAATACGGCTAACACACCAATCATTGCCGTTGGCCTCGCTCTCAATCAGAGTCCCCAGATTGTCCAATCAGCATGCAGACCGCCACTAGACAAATCGTGCCAAGCAGCATAAAATGACAAATGTCGGAGAATGTACTTTCCTTTTACAAAACAGCAGCCCGACAAGCAAAACATCTTGGGCGCTTTGACTCCGGTAAGTGCGAATATTTATCGTCACACAAGCGAATTTATGTATCAACCTAATACATAATTTCGTACAGTTCTTCGAAACTCTTACTAAAAAAAAAAAATTCTAATTAGACCGATTATCACGTCAATTTCTTTCGCGAAACATATTTCGATTCCGCTCGACTAATTTGTCATGTACTGACATGCCAGATGAAAACAATGGTTACTACGAACGTTGCAGAAAATAGAATCGTAACTAACGTTGCCGGGCGTAAAATTATAGATATCTATAAAAACTTTAATAATTTCTGTAATTATTTACTTTATTTCGGTTTTTAAAAAAGGTTTATTATATTTAATACGTTATTTAAATGAAAGATACTGATTTTTTTTCTTCTAAATTATGACTGCATTTTTACAAGGCAGATATAAATAATTTCTATACAATTTCTAAACTGCAAGCTGTAGATAACTACTTTCTCAGATCAATTACTAGAAATAGCTTTAATTAAATGAACCCCGTAAGACTTAGATATTTGAGGACTGGTGTGACAGAATTACAAATGGTCTGTTGTGTACATTAAGCTGCCATTTTAATCTTTTAATGAAAATTAAAAACAGCGTAAGACCAAGGATGGAGATACAGGGAACACCCTACCACGAAAGGATGACTTTCATGACTTGACACGGCTCAGATTGGCTCAGCTCAAACAATGTGCCCGGAGATACGGTAGCTTTCCAGCTTGTAGAGAAAACCTACTGCTCTCCTGATTATTCTCTTTCTACTCATTACTAATGTTTCTGTTCCTAATTCCTCCACGTCCTGTAAGCCCTTGCATCTTAGTGGCTGTATTGCCTTGCTTGGGGTGATAACGATTAAGTAAAAGTACCAATTAACAGAAATCAAATCACTTGATGATCTCCAACAACAGCAACTATATATATATATATATATATATATATATATGGACTAGTTGCCTGCCGATTGCATCTAGCATGAAACAGACTGTCGCCTCTAAGTGTTGATTTCTATGTTCACTTTTATATTTACACACGCTCTATCTCTGATATTGAGCACTTTGTCCCATAAATATAGCACACTTTAAGACTATATTTCTTCATATATATATATATATATATATATATATATATATATATATAGCATAAGTATCTTATACAGAAAATAATGATTTATTTAAGATCTTAACTTTCTACACTACTTCGAAAAAACAAGGTATCAAGGCCGTCTTCATCACTATTAGATAATAGTTTGTGAATTTGATAAACCTATTTTCCTTTAAACTGATTTTAGGTAACGTATTTTATAATTTTCAACCGACTGTAGCTTTGGATTTCGGCGAAAGAATGGTGGATATTTTAGCATAGCAAAATGGTTAATGTTAGCATTATCATTACCTTGAGAGGTCAAATTAATATTGCTATGGCCATTAGTTTGAATCTAAACTCATATCATGGTTATCATTACCTTGAATCCGGGCTAATATTATCATTAGCATTGTCTTGTATTCAGACTAATGCAATGATTACAATTACCTGGAACCTGGGTTAATATTACGATTCGCATTACCTTGAATCTAGGTTAATATTACCCTTACCAGTACTTTGAATCCAGGCTAATATTGTCATATGCCTTGCATTGAATTCAAGTTAACGTTACCATACGCATTACATTTAATTCAGGTTGATATTACCATTACTTTCAATCCAGGCTAATATTACCATTACTATTATCTTGATCCAGGTTAATATAACCATAATATAACCATCCTTGTCTTGAATCCAGACTAATATCATCCTTATTATTACGTTGAATCAAGGCTAATATTACCATTATTATTACCTTGAATCCGGGCTAATATTACTCTTAACATTATCACGAATCCGGGTTAATATTACCCTTACCATTACTTTGAATGCAAGCTAATATTGTCATATGCATTGCCTGGAATTCAGGTTAAAATCACCATTACTTCCAATCCAGACTAATATTACTCTTACCATTACCTTGAATCAAGGCTAATATTACCATACGCATTGCCTTGAATTCAGGCTAATATTACTATTACTTTCAATCCAAGCTAATATTACCATTACTATTGCCTTGATCCAGGTTAATATTCCATAAGCCTTACCTAGAATCCATAATATTATCCTTAATATTACCTTGAATCGAGACAAATATTACCATTACCTTGAATCCACTCTGATATTACGATTACTATTACCTTGAATTCAGGCTAAGATTACACTTACCATTACATCCGGGCTAATATTATTATTAGCATTTTCTTGAATCCAATCCAATATTACCATTACAACTGCCTTAAATCCAGACTAATATTACCATTACATTGCATCCGGGCTAATATTAGAATTATAATTGCTCTGAATCCGGGCTATTATTCCCATTCCTTTTACTATTATAAAGACTGATCGCCATGCATCCGTTGGTTCGCTGTACGAATCCTCCAACTGAAGCCTCTCTGTATTTTTGACGTTCCCGTCAGACATCAATAATTTCCTATTTTTTCCAATGCTTCGCCACGTAACAATTGTTTTCTTGGCCTACTTATCTTTGCAGATTCTGACCGACATTTGTTTCTGTAAATTTTTGTCGAAATTCTTTGCCGCCGAATTATTTTTGTAAATCAAAAAGCTACGCACTATTCAATAAAGAGCTAATAGTGAACTTAAAAGATACTTCATAGATTTCGCTAAATTTTTCCTAACGATAGCGTTGGAAACTTTTGCATGATTATTTAGACATTACGAAAAATCATAATTTACAGTCTAACGATATTTATCCTCTTTTGAGAGTCATAGGATTATCACTCCATACGAAAAGAAACCTTGCAAAATGTCTGAAAGGCTTTTAAAAATGGTCGGAATTGTTTCGTTAATATGGCTTCATAATGTATAATACAGAGAACTGTTAATATATTTCAATTCATTAATTGGTTACACATTTGTCGGCTGCATTTCCCAAATATATTTGGCTTTGTAAGTAGGTGCGGAAGTTTAAATACCTGGGAAGTATTTTGACAGAGGACGGCAAGTACGACGCTGAGATCCGAAGAGACAGAGAATGTTGGACGGTCTCCTCAAAGATGAAGAGACTCGTGATAAATGAGATCCGAAGACGGATTGGGATGGCCAAAGGCGCATTCCTAAAAGCTAGGCAGAGTATTACGAGACAGGAGGATTTCTTTGGCAACAAAGAAAAGATTACTGAGCTGCTACGTAACATGTGTCCTCCTTTACGGCAGCGAATGTTGGACGGTCTCCTCAAACCTGAACAATGACTCGATGCAACGGAGATATGGCTCTACAGAAGGATGCTGAGGATATCATGGAATGAGCGTCTGTGCAAAGATGAAGTTTTGGAGAGGATGCAAGCAAGGAGGAAGCTTATACTTAACATACGGAAGAGGCAGATGAAATTTCTGGAACGCGTAATGAGAAAGGCGGGCCTGGAGAATCTGATACTCACAGGTCGAATAGAGGGAAAACGCGACGAGGGAAAGCAGCGCATGACGTACCTGGCGGGTTTAAGCAAGTGGATGACAAAACAGGGCCTCAGGGAAGTAGCAGAGTGACGAAAACCTATTGAGAGCTACAAGAGATAGGGGGAAGTGGAGAGCCATGATCTCCTACGTCAGAAAGGATAAGTCATATATAAAGAACAAAATAAATGTATGGAAGACTGTTGTAGAGATAAAAAATAGTACTTCAAAGTCTTTGCAATACAAAGATAGTTTAACAAATCTTTACAATATAGTAGGTGAAATCAAATGAAAGAAATTAGTTCTATATTAAATTTGGTTTTCATTGGCCGCCATATTATTATATCCATCCCCCCCCCCCACAAAAAAGTAGTTTAACAAACTTCTACAGTACGGTAGTTTTGTTATATAGCCGTGATCTACTAAGCATAGCTTAGATGTGGCACAAGGCCGAAAGTCAGGAGAGCTCAGTGAGGATTGAATTCAGTCGTAACTGATCTAGCAAGACAAGTTTGCTATCAACTGCATCACGTCGAAGTGGCCCAAGTCAGTTGTATACGATTTAGTAAGCGCAGCTTACATCTAGCAAAACGCCGAAAATGTGAAGCACCCAGTGAAAATCGATCTCACTAATCAGTCCTAATTGATCTAGCAAGACAAGCTTGTTGATCACAATATTAAGTTACTAAGCGAAGCTTAGATGTAGCACAAAGCCGAACGTAAGCACCCTGTGAGGATCAAACTCACTCCTCGGTAGTAAATGATCAGGCGAGATAAACTTGCTAACCATTACACCGCTCAGCTTAGATATGGCACAAGGCCGAAAGATTGGAGCACTAACTGATGATCGAACTCAATACTCAGTCGTGATTGATCTAGAAAAGACAAGTTTGCTAATCGCTAAACGATTTCCTAAGTGCAGCTTAGATGTGGCACAAGGCCGAAAGTTTGGAGCACTCAGTGATGATCGAACCCCAATACTCAGTCGTAATTGATCTAGAAAAGTCAAGCTTGGTAACGATGACACCACGTCGAAGTACTCTAGCTTGACTGCCCACCAGGCGGGATGTGGCACATGGTCAGTTTTTAACGTTGCGCATGCCGATCGCGTACGCTTAGACCCCGCATACACGGTGTCGGGTAACTGTCTCCTTCCCCAGATGAGACTCTGCCCTTCGGCATAGCCACGTCTGGGTTCCTCTCTGCTCGAAGGCAGAGAGGTCGACACGAAGTTCTTTTCAACTTCAAATAAGAGCAGCCTAGATGTGGAACAAGGCCGAAAGTATGGGGCACCCAGTGAGGAACGAACTCGCTACTCAGTTGTAAATGATCTAGGAAGACAAGCTTTATAAGCATTACACCACGTCGAGGTGCCCCATGCCTCAGCTTGTTTCTAAATTAAATTTTATTTTTACTGTTTACCATGTTATTGCAGCAGTGGACAGACAAATTCACTTTAACAAATGTCTATAGCACTGAGATTGATGTCAGATGTTAGGTCTAAAGAATACTCCCTTGTTATTGGCTAACGTAGGAGTTCAGACAGTGGCCAATCAAATTTAGTTTAGCATATTTTGACAATAATCTCGTTGAGATCAGACGACACGTGCAAATGGTAGATTTTATTGTAAAATTGCTTTTCATTGGTTGCTTTATTGTTGAAGCCAGTGTCCATACAAAAATAGATGAACACAAAATTATTACTAAAACGCAGAAATTCAATAAAGCGATTAGAAAACTAATTAATAATAATTAATCTATCTATAAAAGGCAGGATGTGTGTGTGTGTGTGTGTGTGTGTGTGTGTGTGTGTGTAACGAATGCACGGCCGCAATTTTCGACGGATTTTCACCAAAATTTACATGCACATGCTCCAAGTTAGTGTCAAGGCCAAGACCGACTTTGCATTTCCCAACTCCCATCGATAGTGGAAATAATATTTTTTTCATGCTTCTACGGCAGTTTTCAATTTGTAGTTTGCGGCCATTTTCTACTGGCCAGAGTGAGAGCCTATAGCTAGCTGCCACGAATAGGCAGGAAGATTATATTGGCCAGCGTGAGAGCCAACAGCTGACTCACACGAATGTTAACTAGCATGCTAGCATGCAAAAAAAATCGATAGCTGCATTCTTCACAAGTGGGAAAAGTTTTAATCTGCATGGCACTTTACTCCAATTGGCTCATTCGCTTGCTTAAACTCAACGTTTATTCTGATTCCGCAGAACTGGGTTGAGTGTGAAAGAGTATTTGTTGTTAACATTCTTTTTTCATTCGCTTTTTCCAGTTACGAGTCCTTTTTTAAAGGTGAACGTTTTGTGTTCATTTTGTTTAGTTCTTTTATCGTAACAGATTTAATGTTTAGTATAGAGCTTAGAAAAAATTATCAGTGTGAGATAGGCAAGAAGTAAGGCATGTAGCAACATCAGCACGGCAAAGGGCACACCTTTAAAGGCAAGGAAGGGCAAACATATTTTAAGTCAAGTGATAGCGATTGCTGTATGAGTCGTACGATTTTTGAATCATGCACGGGCAACGCCGGGCCATGATGCTAGTAGATAATAAAGAAACGTATTTTGATAACTGAACGCCATGATTTCATGTTTAAAATATTTTATCAATCGTAAAATCTGGAAATATTTAGATCAATTTAAACATACATGGGTTGGACAAATTAATTGGAACAGTTGCAAAATCCACTCCTATATTTCAAAGACCTCTTATATTAAGAACTAAAACTTCGTCATTGTAGATTATATCTATTGCAAATACGTTTATTTATCTAATTTACTGTCTTTGTCTTATTTCTTTTTAGAATTTAGTAAAATTTAAGCTAAATGCGTGACCTCTCCGAGTTCGAAAGAAGGCAAATTGTTGGAGCTCGCATGGCAGGAACCTCGATCTCTAAGGTTTAGTATAGAGCTTAGAAAAAATTCGCAGTGTGAGATAGGCAAGAAGTAAGCCATGTAGCAACATCAACACGGCAAAGGGCACTCCTTTAAAGGCTAGGAAGGGCAAAAATATTTTAAGTCAAGTGATAGCGATTGCTGTATGAGTCGTACGATTTTTGAATCAAGCACGGGCAACGCCAGGCCATGATGCTAGTTAATAATAAGCAAATCATTTGCATTGTCGCAGTCGCTGCTGGTTGCTCCTAAACAAATGCAAGCAGAACGACCTCACAGCTCTTTCTTCTCCCGGAACTGAATCAGCTGTGTCAGGGAATAGATGTTGTATAAGAGAATGTTAACTGGTAATTAAAAAACTATCGTGATATGTTTAGAGTTAAAAATATATCTTGAAGCATGTTGAAGAAGAAAATGTTAACTAGCAATTGATCAACTATTGGGATATTTTTATATGTAGCGCTTTCTAGTCCCAGTAGCCAGGTAGTAGATGAACACACGCCATTGCATAAATTTGATGCTGCCTTTTTGACAAAAACAAGCTTCTCGGTGTGTTTGAATGAGTGCGTGTCAGTGTGTGTGTGCTTGGGATGAATGAATGTTTTATACTATTTTAGTCCCGCATTGATTTCGGCCAGTGAACTGGTATTTCTGCCACATTTAGTAATTGTGGCGGGTGATTTATTACTAATATTATTTTGTTTAGTTTCTTGTAAATATTTTTGTATTCATATTGTAAATACTCATTGGGGTTAGTTTTTAGAATTGTTATTTTATTCCCCCCCCCCCCACAGACACTGAATTGTAAATATGGGGACTAGTTAGTATTTACATAGAGACAGTGAGGTATTATGGTGGTTGTAGTAAGAAACGTACGTACGAATGTATTGTTTTGGTGTAATATTGTTCGTACGATTGGGTCAGTGTTTGCGGCTAGCTAAGTTATATTTAAGACAGAAGAAGACCGTCCTTTCCCTAATCCCCCCCCTTCGGCCTTGTGCCACATTTCTGTGTATTTAACAGAATAAATATCGCTTCTCGGTAATTAGTTGGAGATTCGTCTCCAGCTGTGCTGGTCGAACTCTCTGCCTTCGAGCAGAGAGGGACCCAGAGGAGGCTATGCCGAATGGCAGAGTCTCGTCCGGGGTGGTAAACAACTACCCGACTCCGTGTATACGAGGTCTACGGAGAACTTTTCCCCGAGCTTACGGACTCGGTTTTACCCGTCATTAAAAGACGACCTTGTGCTACACCCTGCCTCGCGAGGAGATAAGATAAATATCCATTTCGGCCGAGGGGCCACCTGCCTTGAGACCAGGTCGGCAGCAAGAGCGAGCCTCGTGCGAAGCTCTTGTCGAACTCTCTGCCTTTGGGCAGAAAGGAACCCAAACAAGGCTATGCCTTCGGTGAGAGCCTTGTCTGGGGAGGTAGACAGGCCCGACCCCGTTATTACGAGTTTTGTGGGGAATTTTTGCCCGAACCTACGGGCTAGGAAAGTCCCAGGCAAAGCCGGCCTTGTGCGACATCCCGCTCTGTGGAGAGTTCGGGTAAATACCCTTTCTCGGCCTAGGGGCTAAGATCGGCAGTATAGTATCTGTGCACTACTTCATATCCACTTTTGATCTTCCCGGTGTCCTGCCGAGCGATACTCTTCGGTGAGATCCTGCTTTCTGTGATCGATTCACTACTGATGTTAGTATCGTCTGAACAACTCTGCTCTGTTTTTTGTATCTAAACTTAATCTTTAAACTCATTTTCTCAAAAAATATTAATGATTTTAAAAGAAATATTTCGTTTCCTTATTAAAAACAAATTTACAAATCGAGGGCAATATATCCGTTCCAAATCGCCATTGCCATATTCACAACGTTTCAGCCATTGTACGCTCCGGCCTTCTTCAGGTGATTTGAATTTCGAACGGAACCGTTTATTTCGTCCACCGGGCTAGATTGTTCTAGTTCTACGTGCTATGCCTCTTCTGGATGTCTCAGTTATTCCTCTTTTAACTCAACTCTACAAGCTTTTGTCTTTTTTGGTTCACCACTGCTGTAGCTTGGTATTGAACTCACAATTCTTTGGGTCTAGTCACTTGATCTAACCAACGCTTTTATACATTGGGCCATGTTGGCATGGCACGTGGAACTAGAAGACTCTACCCAGATTGACGAAATAAAGTGTTTGGTTCGAACTGAAGAAGGCCAGTACGTACAATGTTCGAAACGTTGTGAATATGGCAATGAAGATGAGGATAACAGTCCGAATAATGTAAATAATCATAATACCTCATCTCAGAGATATAGACAGAACCCGTTCCAAAATCAACCTCCCTTAGGATACTAGCTGATATAATATAAGTGTTGTTATTTTTTGGTGGGGGAGCGAGGGGCGGGAGGACTAATTTATTATTGTACCCGGTTACAAATGTTCACTTCGTAAATATCGAAAAGTCTAAATATATTTCATTATTAATTAGTTTTCTCTATTAAATTTCTGTGGCCATAAATATGGAGATTAAAATTTTCTTCAATATTCTGGTTGAAATCAGATGCAATTTGATGGACGAACGTTTAATTGAAGCCACTGGCCATATACGAGGGTCATTCAATAAATAAGGTGAATTTTTCGGTATAAGGACTTGTAATACAGATAGAAGATTACCCCTTCTTTTTTTTACTTCTTTTTCACATGGATTTAATTTCTTTTGCAGATTAAAAAAAAACTTTGAGAGTTTTGGTGATTAACAAAGATGGCCGACCAAGAAGCATGCTCCAGGATTGAACAGCGGTCAGTTATCAAGTTTTTAGTTGCTGAACGATGCAAACCAGTTGAAATTCATAGGAAAATGTCAACTGTGTATGGTGCCACATGTTTCAGCCAAAAAAATGTCTACAAGTGGGCTAAATTGTTTAAAGAAGGACGGAGCAGTGTTGAGGATGAAGACAGGCCTGGGAGGCCAACAGAAGTGAGGTCTCCTGAGGTGATTGAATCAGTCAATGACCTCATTCAGTATGACAGAAGGGTGAGAGTGGATGACATTGCAAGGACTTTGAGTTTATCTGTTGGGACAAACGCAGGTCATCAGTGAGAAGGAGTCATCTTGCATCATGGCAACTGTGCAGACCATCAATGAGCAGGGCTGGGAACTGCTCCCTCATCCCCCTTACAGCCCAGGCCTTGCCCCTTCAGACTTTCAACTGTTTGGTCCCTTGAAAGCGTTCACGTGAGGCACGAAGTTTAAAAGTGATGATGAAGTCAAAAGTGTTGTGAGCGACTGGCTGAGACATCAGTCCAAAGATTTTTACGCTGAGGGAATACGGAAGCTTGTGCACAGATGGGAAAAGTGTGTGACAGTGCTGGGAAACTACGTTAAAAAAAAGTAAGCTTCTATCTGCATTAGAAGTGCTTATACCGAAAAATTTACCTTATTTATTGAATGACCCTCGTACAAGTTTAGTTTAATAT
Source organism: Acanthosepion esculentum (assembly GCA_964036315.1). Classification (NCBI taxonomy): domain Eukaryota; kingdom Metazoa; phylum Mollusca; class Cephalopoda; order Sepiida; family Sepiidae; genus Acanthosepion; species Acanthosepion esculentum. The sequence goes on from OZ038504.1 coordinate 9,100,576, forward strand.
ACTTCTGCACTACTGCAGTTGAGGTTGGATGACTCGAATTTTAAAAAAATAAGTAGTTACTTTGTGTGATTTACTAAGCGAAACTTTGAAGTTACACAACACTGAAAGTGAGGATCGCACTCACTAGTCTGTAGTTGTTGTAGCGACACTAGCCAGCGAACTATCTATTGCACTCCATCGAAGTGACCAAGTGACTTTCTGGGCGTAGCTTAGATGTGACACAAGTGTGGAGCGCTCGGTGAGGATCGAACTCACTACCCAGTTGTAATTGATCTACAGAGAAAAACCTTGCGATCCGTTACACCACGTCGAGGTGCCCAAATAACTTTCTAAGCGTAACTTAGATGTGGCATAAGGAAAAAGTGTAGAACACTCAGTGAGTATCGAACTCACTACCAAGATGATACAATTTTTTTTAAAAAGTTGTTTTTTTATAATAACGTTTACTCTATATAAGACCCAAGAAGGTACCCCGAGGCGGTGTAATGGTTAACAAGCTTGTCTCGCTAAAACAATTACGACTGAAAAGTGAGTTCGATCCTCACTGGCTCCATATTTTCGGCCTTGTGCCACATCTAAGCTACGCTTAGAAAATAACTATAAGGCCCAAGAAATACGCAAAGTAGATTGTTACTGAGTATTTACCATAAGGGAGGATGTGGCACAAGGCCGTTTTTTTTTTAACTTTGAGCTTTCCGAGACCGTAGGCTCAGGCAAAAATTCCCCGTCTTGTCTACCTCCCCAGACGAGATTATGGCCTTCGGCAGAACCTCGTCTGTGTTCATCTCTACACGGATACTGAAAGGTTGACAAGAGAGAAGAAAACTTATGAAAAAATTAGTTAAATATTTTTTAATACAAATGTTCACAAAATACAAGGCCCAAGAGCCACTTAAGGTAGATGGTTACTGTGTGGTGTTGTATGAGCATCAGATATGGTATGAAGTGAAGTTCTTGGGGGCTATGCAGGAAAGATAACGGCTAACTCTAGAGGTCAGGGACTGGGAAAACATCCTGCCGGCAGTCTGTTCCCCCAAACAGCATTTCTTGGATAGAAACTTTCCGAATGGAACTTACTCCTTACTAATGGAATACGAAGGGAATGGAGATAATACTCGTATACGTGTTCCAAGTGTTAGGGGTGGTGGAACAAGCAAGAAGAGCAGTGAGTTTCGTTCCGTCTGTGGGGAAAGTGGTTGCAGAGTGGAAAATAATTCATCACTCACAAGGACACGTAGACGCTTTTGACCTCTACCAAGGCAGGCAAACGATAACTGGGAAGAGCCAGTTCTAGAGCAAGGAATGGCTTGTTAATTCTAACGTTTACAAAACGAAACTCCTCACATTTAATCGTCTGGTAGAACCCCTTTTTACCTTCCATCAGTATGGCTGATGCTAACCTCCAGGAGAACAACTCATTGCGCCTTCTCGGTCTAACATTTTCCGAAGTGGACATATTATGTTGAAACGATTGCTTAGTATGTTGTTCGAAAAGTTGGTTCTATAAAACAAAGGATGTCTGTGTGTCTGTCTGTCTGTGTTATAGCTTTTCACTCGAGATCCATCTATCTGATCTTGTCACATACATTGTACAATTTACGAGATAGGTTCTTAGCGTTAAAAATCAATAATTAAAAAAAAATCAATAATCGATAAAGATGATCAAAAATTCAACTTTTTCCTCCGATTTCCTTCAAACTCGGTATGTAGGTTACTTACAACATGACGAGCTCAACGATACCTCATTTTTATTTCCACACCACTGCGTTTAACGAAAAATCGCGATAAACGAAAAATCGATTTCAACACAAATAGATTGCTTAAAAATCTCCCTCAATTTTTAAGTAATCTAAAACAAACTTCACTCAATTGTAGTCAACAATAAGTTGATTGTTAAACAGTCAATTAACTTGGTAATTGAGTCCACCCATATAGTGAAAACCCGCCTAAATAGCGAAAAATGTCGATTTTTATTGGTTTCTTTCTTATTTTTCGTAGAACTTTCAACCAATTTTCATGAAACTTAACAATTGCTTTATAAATGTATCCTCATTTACATCCATGGTAGCACACTGACAAATTGAATTTCAAAAACTCCAAAATAATTGTGGTCTGAAGTGGGTCTTCATGTTGCCTGTTTTACCCCTTCATGTCCTCGGCTAACTTCGATTGAATAAATACAGACTACTTCTGTTATATCAGTAACTGCATTAATTCAAAATGTTTTTTTAATGAAAGTACTTTAAAGTAATTGAATATAGACTCTGTTACATCTAAATATGATGCTGTTTTTGCTCCATTCTAATTGAATGCTTTTTCTGATCGACCAACCTGGCATGGCTGCGAGTACATTTATAAGTCTACCATTCGTCCACGCTTTGGATATTGCTGTTACATCTGCTCTGGTCCTCCTGCTATATATTTAGAGATTCCTGATGAAAGCCAAAAAAAGAATCTGCAATACTATTGGTCCTGACCTGGCATCTCGGCTTCAGTCACTTTACCACCGCAATAATATAGCGTTCCCTTATCTTTTCTTTAAGTACGTTTTATGGTAGTTGTTCTGATGAACATTCCTCTAGGGTACCTAGACTTTATGAATTTAAGAGCAGTACTAGATTGTCATAATGTTAGAGTTTAAATGACTAGATATATCCGTAAGTACTATGCTAACCGTTTCTTCGTTCTAGAGCACTTCTCGCCTGTGGAACTATCTTTTGTCTTCGTTCTTCCCAGTCAGCTTTGACCTTCAAGAATTTAAATGCAATGTCAATCGTTATCTTCTCTCTTCTTAATTCTTGTTCTTATATTGTCCTCCCTCCTTAACCCTAGAACACTAACCATGGGTATATAGTACCCAGCCCAAATTTTCCTATTTTTAATTACAATTTTCAGTACCTGATTTTCTTACCTAAATAATGTTTTTCAGTTCTTATTAATGTTAACTCAAAGTACAAAGTTTGAAGTGCCCGCATGTAAAATACAGGGTGTCCATAAATTTTGTGTGTACTTTAAAAAATTTATGACTTTATTTGTATTTGCGATAGAAATAATTTGTAAAAAGAATTAGAAAGAAGTAAACCTATATTTTTTAAAAGTTTTATTCAAATTTTATTTAAGTTTCCACTTGTCCTCCATCATTAGCAATACAAAGGGTAATACGATTTTGCAGTTCACGGTAAACATTTGCCAACTGATTTACAGTAATGCCTGAGATCACATTAGTTATTTTAGCTATACTTAAAACTAGGTACATTAAACTTTATAACATTTTTTACAGATTATTTCTATCGCAAATACAAATAAAGTTATAAATTTTTTAAAGTGCACACGAACTTTATGGACACCCTGTATTTCAAATAAAGATTTATATTTAATTTTTTTGTTGTTGATATTTTCAAAATCGGGTATGATATACCCATGGTTAGTAGTGGTGTAACTTTAATTGATGGTTAGTGTTCTAGGGTTAATAGAGTTTCTTTTCTCCCTATTCTCTAATACTCACTAATCCCTTGCGTCTTAGTGGTTTTATTGCCTTGCTTGGAGTCAAATGATTTTTTAATAAAAGATATGGCAGCAATATTCTATTTTTCTTGATATCTCGCTCTTCTATAGCATATAGCAGGGGGAACCAGCCAATGACCATACAAATGCAGTTTAAGAAACATCTATATATGCCGTAAGATGGCACGACTAAGAATTTGGTTATATAATAAGTTCGCTTTTCATTGGTTACTCTGTTATTGCAGCCAGTTACAATGCAAATTTAGTTTGACACATACAATATTGGAGCTGGGATCAGGTGATACGTGCCAGAGGTTGGCTCTATAGAAAATTTGCTCTGCATTGGCTACCATATTATTGCTGCTATCCAGCATGCAAATTGTGTTTATCGTATTTCTACAATACCGCAGTTAAGGTCAAATGCTACGAGGAAGAAGTTCTGTGTCGAGTTTTGATTTTCATTGGCTACCATATTATCGTATCCGTTTGCCATTTTTCGCTTCGTAAATATCTAAAGCTCTTATACGGTATACGTCAAGCAGAAGATAACTGCCTGCGGATTTCGACGACATTGTTCATTGTGTCGACCAGGCGGAGCAGACTCAGCGCAAGCGTAATATGCTGTTTGACTTTGCCTTAAGTCTTTTCCATAATCACTCTGTTATGGGAAGCTTGGAGCGAGATTTGCCGAAAAACGAGGGGAATAAGCGAATCATCCATAACGGTTTTTTTTTTTAGTTTCTGGATTGGGGAGTCATCATTATTTTCAATATTTTTTTTATTGATTTCATTTGATTTGAGGCTGAGTTTCTG
>OZ038504.1:9109892-9124892 GCA_964036315.1 Acanthosepion esculentum
AAGTGCTGACTTCCATGTCCACTTTCATATTTACACACGCTCTATCTCTGATATTGAGCACTTTACCCCATAAATATAGCACACTTTAAGACTATATTTCTGTATATATATATATATATATATATATATATATATATATATATATATATATATATATATTATAAATTAACTGATTTAAAATATGTTTTTTCGCTACACAGTAATAACCATGTTTCAAAAAATGAAATGAATTTAATTTTGTAACTAAATTAAAGACATTAATTCTATTTCATCCTCAAGCGAATTTTGGAGTAACTTATTTTTAAATTTACAGTTTTAAAGGCACGGCAAAATTAAATTCGAAGCTTTTAGCTTCCATTTTTGAAACAACGTTATTTCTGTGTAGCGAAAAAACCATATTTTCAATCAGTTAATTTATAATATTAATGCTCTGAAAATTTACATTGAGCACTATTGTGTAAAAATAAAAATATGTATAAGAACACCGGATTATATATCTTACTGTTCTTTCTTTATATATATATATATATATATATATATATATATATATATATATATATATATATATATATATATATATATATATATGATTCATCGGGTCTAGAAGAAACCTCAACATAATGCAGAAAGCCGTTTCGTCCTATATTTGAGTTTCATCAGTAGTGAAAATCCACTACCGAGAATTGAAACCCGGACAGTTATGTTATCAGGCAAACGGGCCTCGAAGGATACGAAGAAGTAGGTAATCAGACTCGACATATCGCCGCTCGATCACATATTCCGTGGTGGAACTCATCCGAGTTACTCTTTTACCCATAGGACCGTGCCCCCACGAGCCACGACTACTATCCCCAATCATTTTATCATTTTATCCACCCCTATCTGAAATTAAAAAATGAAATTGCTATCACTCATATATATATATATATATATATATATATATATATATATATATATATATATATATATATATATCATTCACAGACAGTACTGTTTCGCTGTATCACAGCTCCTCGGTGCGACTAGACTTCCGAATGCCTCAAGCCAGGATTGAAACACAACTAATTTGGTGTCAGCCAGAGCTATCTTCACTCGGTAGAGTTACACAACTAAATCTAGCGTATTGTTTTTACAAATGTAAACAAATGCCAATCAGCCAAAGTGCTCCATTCATTTTTACTGAAGAGCTTTGCATTAGTGCAGGTGGCTGTTGTTTATAGAAATAGCTTATCACTCAACAGTGCTCAATTGAAATGTATTTTCAAGAGCTAAATTATGTCATTCACAGACAGTACTGTTTCGCTGTATCACAGCTCCTCAGTGCGACTAGACTTCCGAATGCCTATATATGGGGATGTGGATAAAATGATATCCTCAGTGTATTTGTTGGACACTATAATGAGTCTGATCCCCATTTCAATTTTAAAAATACTACTTTAATTATAATAAGCTCAAACTTTACTCTATCACCTGTAATGATTGCCACAAGGAATACACAGAAGAAACGTTGCCTGAAGACAAAATTTGATTAACAAAAACGCAACTTTAATTAAAAGGGAACGCAATTTACTAAGACAAAAGTGCATAGAAAGTGCTTTAATCGCAAGATTATCCACAGTAAATATGCGTCTTATAAAGTTTCACCTTTCTTGCCAGATCTCCTGTTATCACAATATAAGATAAATCATAAGATATAAGTGATAAAAGCCATAACCAAAAATAAATTGTCTCGATTGTATACACTGTTTTCGGGTGGCATATTCGCCCGCAACAGGTATTGAATGGCGAAAGACATTTAAAAATTAAACATTGTTGCTGCTGGCTAGGGTAGCTGGAGTTGGAGATGGATGGAGCTGCGGCCAATGTTGAGCTGGAGAAAACGGAGGATGATGGCTGAAGCCTTGGGCCGGCTGTTAGCTGCTGGAGCAGATACTACACTTTGATCCAATCATCTGGTTAACGGTTAATAGATTGACAAGTGGAAAGAGCTTGATGAGATCAATTTCTTATCTATTCCCACTTGATCTCTTCACATTATTTTCTTGGTAAAGGCATGAACCCATTTTCTTTCAGCGACGGGTTAAATAAACGGGTAAACTGGGCTCAAATCTCTGAGATAAAATATTGCTTTAACAAAGAGTTTTTCTGGTTGGTTCCAACAAAAATGTCTTTCATTTTGTTTCGAAAAACCTCTTCAATATTGTTCCAAGAGAATTATGCTAAATTTCAATCTGATAATGACATTTTTATATTTTGTAACGATGTAGTTCCATTTCGTTTCAATATAAATATTTCCTACCTTGGTTTAAGATATTTCGCAGACATTTTGTTTCAAGAAAACATCTTCTATCTCGTTAAAACAATTTTTTTTTTACATTTATTTAAAACAAAAAAAAAGTTTTCCATCTTGTTTCAACGAAAACGTTTTCTATTCTGTTATAACACAAATATTTTCTATTTCTTTGTATAAAACATATTTTATATTTCGTTACAAGAAAAAGATTTCAAATTCCGGGCAACAAAATAATTTTTCATTTTTCCCAATAAAATCATTTTCCATTTCGTTCCTACAAAATCTTTCATTTTCTTTACAACAAAATTATTTTCCATTTCGTACCAACTAATATATTTTCCATTTTACCACAACAAAATGATTTCCCATTTCGTCCTAACAAAATCATTTCCCATTTCGTTTGAATAAAATCATTTCCTATTTTGTTCCAAAAGAACCATTTCCTTTCACCAGGATTATTTCCTATTTCGTTCCAACAAAATCATTTCCCATTTCGTTTGAATAAAATCATTTCCTATTTTGTTCCAAAAGAATCATTTCGTTTCACCAGGATTATTTCCCATTTCGTTCCAACAAAATCATTTCTCATTTCGTTTGAATAAAATCATTTCCTATTTTGTTCCAAAAGAATCATTTCGTTTCACCAGGATTATTTCCCATTTCGTTCCAACAAAATCATTTCTCATTTCGTTTGAATAAAATCATTTCCTATTTTGTTCCAAAAGAATCATTTCGTTTCACCAGGATTATTTCCCATTTCGTTCCAACAAAATCATTTCCCATTTCGTTTGAATAAAATCATTTCCTATTTTGTTCCAAAAGAATCATTTCCTTTCACCAGGATTATTTCCCATTTCGTTCCAACAAAATCATTTCCCATTTCGTTTGAATAAAATCATTTCCTATTTTGTTCCAAAAGAATCATTTCGTTTCACCAGGATTATTTCCCATTTCGTTCCAACAAAATCATTTCCCATTTCGTTTGAATAAAATCATTTCCTATTTTGTTCCAAAAGAATCATTTCGTTTCACCAGGATTATTTCCCATTTCGTTCCAACAAAATCATTTCCCATTTCGTTTGAATAAAATCATTTCCTATTTTGTTCCAAAAGAATCATTTCGTTTCACCAGGATTATTTCCCATTTCGTTCCAACAAAATCATTTCCCATTTCGTTTGAATAAAATCATTTCCCATTTTCTTTCAAAAAATCATTTTCCATCTAGTTGAAAGAAAATAATTTCCCATTTCCTTACAACAAAATGATTTCCCATTTCATTCCAAAAAAAAATCATATCCCATTTCGTTCAAACAAAATTATTTCCCATTTTGTTGCAACAAAAGCATTTCCCATTTTGTTTCAACAAAATAATTTTCCAACTTGTTGAAAGAAAATAATTTCCCATTTCGCTTCAACAAAATGATTTCCCATTTCATTCCAAAAAAAATCATATCCCATTTCGTTCAAACAAAATGATTTTTCATTCTTTTCCAACAAAATAATTTCCCATTTCGTTCAAACAAAATGATTTCTCATTTCGTTCCAACAAAATTATTTCCCATTTTGTTTCAACAAAAGCATTTCCCATTTTGTTTCAACAAAATCATTTTCCAACTAGTTGAAAGAAAATAATTTCCCATTTCGTTCCAACAAAAACATTTCCCATTTCGTTCCAACAAAATCATTTCCCATTTCGTTTCAACAAAATCATTTCCCATTTCGTTCCAACAAAATCATCTCCCATTTCGTTTCAAAAAAAGATTTCGCATTTCGTTCCCAGAAAATCATTTCCCATTTCGTTGCAACAAAATCATTTTTCATTTTGTTCCAACAAATATATTTTCCATTTTCTCCCCCCCCCCACCAAAAACGAAATCATATATTTTGTCGCAAGTAGACGCCTTTCATTGGTGCAATGCAGCTCCTTTTGTTGTAGACGAAGAAAACCTTCGTTTATTCTTCAACAATAGCTACCTGACATTTTCTTTCACCGAAATCTCGTTTCATTCCATTCCAACAATTCTGTCTTACATTTTGTTTCAGCGAAGCCATCTTTGGTTTTATTCCAGCAAAGACATATTGATTTATTTAATTCCGAGACGTCAACAATCCGTTTTGTTCTATTAAACAAAAACGAAAGCTAAAATATTCCATGTCTTAAAAGGTATAAAATTTCTTTCTTCCGTCTCTCTCTCTCTCTCTCTCTTCATATTCATGTCAAAACGGTTGCTGTTTTCTTTTGAGACAATTTGAAGAGACAGACGATGAAATCAGACGGTATTGTTTTCAGAATACGATCTAAAACAAATAGCAACCCTCCAACGATCATTTTACACCCTCTTCATCACTTGCTGGCAATGGCGATCTCTGGCGCTATTCAAAATATTGTTATGTTTTGTTTACCGAGTGGCTAATTTGTTTATATCTATAAATGCAATCGTTTTTTTTCTCTCTCGATGTTTGATAAGCTGTAAATTGGAATAAAAACGACAAGATTTGCATAAATCATTTCACTTCCCTTTTGTCAGATATCCGGACGAATGTAGTCACTGGTAAACCCCCCACCGCAACGGATGTAAAAGAAAGATAGGTGAATGAGCACTTTGGAAAGTCACTCCCCCATGACAAACATTCCCGACTGAAAGAAGATCTATTATTTGCTTTGAGATTTGAGTCCAGCGTGAGCATTTACTTGGGTGTTCGATTATCGTATAGACAGCGAAGTTAAGCAACATCTCGTATGAATACCGAAGTTAAGCAACATCTCGTATGAATACAGATGTTAAGCAATATCTCGTAGGAACACCGAAGTTAAGCAACATCTCGTGTGGACAGCGAAGTTAAGCAACATCTCGTGTGGACAGCGAAGTTAAGCAACATCTCGTATGAATACAGATGTTAAGCAATATCTCGTAGGAACACCGAAGTTAAGCAACATCTCGTGTGGACAGCGAAGTTAAGCAACATCTCGTGTGGACAGCGAAGTTAAGCAACATCTCGTATGGACAGCGAAGTTAGGCAACATCTCGTATGGACAGCGAAGTTAAGCAACATCTGGAATGGACAGCGAAGTTAAGCAACATCTCGTGTGGACAGCGAAGTTAAGCAACATCTCGTGTGGACAGCGAAGTTAAGCAACATCTCGTATGAATACAGATGTTAAGCAATATCTCGTAGGAACACCGAAGTTAAGCAACATCTCGAATGGACAGCGAAGTTAAGCAACATCTCGAATGGACAGCGAAGTTAAGCAACATCTCGTATGGACAGCGAAGTTAGGCAACATCTCGTATGGACAGCGAAGTTAAGCAACATCTGTAATGGACAGCGAAGTTAAGCAACATCTCGTATGGACAGCGAAGTTAAGCAACATCTCGTATGGACAGTTTTAAATCTGCTTGTCTGAATAATCTTCAAGAAGAGAGAGCAAGATCTAAAAGTTCAGTCAATCTAACAGTGATCTCATCTCACAATCCTCACTCTTGCTCTATGTCGCCTCCTTTGTAAGATTATCGCACAAAATTTCATAACTGAATCAAATAAGCTGTCAGACCCTCATACGTCGAAACCAACCGGAGAGTCCATTATTATTATATAATATTTAATATGTAATATTTGTCATGTTATTTGTCATGATAAATTTCATGATAATTTATCATGTAATTCGTCATATAATTTAAATATTATTATATAATATTTAATATATAATATTTCTCATGTTATTTGTCATGATAATTTTCATGATAATTTATCATGTAATTCGTCATATAATTTAAATATTATTATATAATATTTAATATATATTTGTCATATTATTTGTCATGATAATTTTCATGATAATTTATCATGTAATTCGTCATATAATTTAAATATTATTATATAATATTTAATATATAATATTTCTCATGTAATTTGTGACATTGAACTACAATGGTGTCGGCCTAAAGATCTTTCCTGCAGGACACTGAATCAGAACTAATTCTTCCGAGCTAGATGGAAACTGCGGTAGCACTCAAAGCAGCACCTTCTGTTTTCGAGAAATGCACAACCGAAACCCCCGCCCCTATGATGCGAAGACCGACTTAGTTTATCCAATTCCACTGAGATAGACTGTTCTGATTCTGTCCTATATGCTTAGGGAATATTTCTATTTGATATCAATTAATACGCGATCGTTTTGCTGATCTTTGTCTCACTTGTCTGTTTATGAAGCGAGATATGTAACTTTCTTAAACTTTGTCCATAAAAGACATTCTGTGACAGATAATGATACGACAAAACACCAACAGCAAGAAGAAAAACAAGAAAAAAGCGGTGGACTCGCACTGCGACAAGAAATAAGTTTTTTTTTGTTTTTTTCAAAATTGTTTTTCTTTTTTCTATAAAGAAATCCAGATTAGAAATATCTAAAAATAAAAAGCCAAAACGAATAGGCTATATTCTCGGTCCAGTAACATGAAAGCAAAGCTATTTGGCCGGTCCCATTAAAATTGAAACCAAAGCTATTTGACCGGTCCCATTAAAATTGAAACCAAAGCTATTTGGCCGGTCCCATTAAAATAGAAACCAAAGCTATTTGGCCAGTCCCATTAAAATAGAAACCAAAGCTATTTGGCCGGTCCCATTAAAATAGAAACCAAGCTATTTGGCCGGTCCCGGTAAACAGAAAATATAGTTATTGGTCGGCTCCACTAAAAGAGAAACCAAGGCTATTTGACCGGTCCCAGTAGAGTAGAAACCAAGGCCATTTGGCCGGTCGCGGTAAAACAGAAATCAAGATTATTTGGCCGGTCACGGTAAAATAGAAACCAAGGCTATTTGGTCGAACTCGGTTAAATAGAAGTCTTGGGTATTTTACAGGTCCCAGTAAAATAGATTGCCAGGCATTTTTTTTTTTTCGGCCGGTCCAGTAGAATAAAAATCAAGGCCAATTTTGCCGGTCCCGGTAAAATAGAAACCGAGGCTATTTGGCCGGTCCTGTTTCCCAGAAACGAAATGTGCTAGAGAAGAAACTATTAACATAGAAATTACGGTCACAGCTGGCAACTTCCTCAGCGACAATATGAAAGCTAACTACCAGTCACGTGCTGCGATTAAATTCGTAAAGTCGAGGTAACAAAGAGGAATCTTTTATAGAAAAGGCATAAGGGACCTAAGTTAAGGCGGTTGAAAAAAAAAAGACTGAAGCCAAGCGGCCAGGTCGGGACCGATAACCTTGCCGATTCTTCTTTGGATTTTGTCTGGAACTTTTAGATATATAGCAGAATCGCCAGATATAACGGTCATATTCAATGCACTGGTGAATGGTAGACTGAAAATGTGTAACACACACAGACATGACAGAATTGAACAGACGCTCACAGAAACCGTTTATTTTATTAAACAAGTAATTCATACAAATGAAGTAATTATAAATGGTCATAAATTTAATAACTAATACTTGGTTGACATCCCTTTTGCTTTTTTTAATGCAAGGACCCTTCTAGGCATGCTAGCGATGAGTTCACGAATATCATCTTCAGGGATTTCTTGCCATGTTTCACGCAATAATCCTAAAAGTTCGGGCTTAGAAGATGGCTTCCTGTTCTTTTTGCGGAGTTTTCGATCTAATATGCCCCAAAGGTGTTCAATAGGGTTAATATCCGGGGACTGACTTGGCCATGGAAGTTTAATGATCCCATTTTGTCTCAACCAATGTTGTGTTGCTTGAGCAGTTTGACATGGAGCTCCATCTTCCATAAATAGGGAGTCAACTTTGCTCATTCTACTACTTGAGAATATTTATTTAATATAGAAACATACTTGATTGAATTAATGTTTCCTTCGCACTCCACAAGTGAACGACCATCACTCCAAATTGCACCCCATACCATTGCTGAAAGGCCCCCATGTTTCACCCTTGGCTGCAGTCTTTTTAAATCAAACTCTTGACTACAGAGTCTCCATACCCATACTCTTCCACTGTCGGAAAATAATGCGAATCTTGACTTATCAGAGAAAATGACAGGCCACAGGTCTCTCCACCATCTCATGAGCCCAATTCTTTCTGCGTTTGATATTAGCTGGACGGAGAAGTGGTTTCCTTCTCGCAGCTCTGCCATAGTAGCCCAGCTTGTGAAGATACCTGACAGCTGTTCTGGGACTGACATCAACTCGTGTTGCTATGTCAGAGGCCTTGCAACGTGGATCCTGTTCAACATTTCTTTCGACAAGACGCATGGTTCTTTCAGAGGGCCCAGGGCGGCCTGGATGAGGTTTTGTGCACTTCTTGCCCTCTCTGGTGAATTGTACGATCACTCTATTAACAGCAGAAAGAGCTATTGAAAGATTTTCAGATATTTCGAGGACGAGGACGTATCGTGGGCCAACATGAAGGTGGTCTTAGTCAAAGACCACCTTCATGTTGGCCCACGATACGTCCTCGCTGAAATTCGGATAGGTCTGATGCTCCTGTGGTTCGTGGCATGTTCCAGTATTGTTATCTGCAATTTTAATCAAATAATCTAAGTTAAAATTTATCTTGGTTATTAAAAAAGTCAGAAATAAAATTTATCTTGGTGTCTATTCAATTCTGTCATGTCTGTGTAGACTGGCGAGAAAAATTGTCTAGCACGGCATAGCAAAACGAATTTCCTTGTTCTTTAAGCTGATTAAGACATTACCGTTTTTTTCTGGATATTTTTGATTTAATTACTTATTAATATATTTATCATTTTATATATTTACTTATTTAATTCATTTTATTTATTTAGAACCGCGTAATGTTGAGTTACGCAAACATGACATGAGTTGGAACTAGAAATTATTTGCTATCTGTCTATATTTCTGAGATGAGGTATTATGTACACTATTTCCATTATTCGGACTATTGTCCTGATTTTGTCGCCATATTTATTACAACGTTCGGCCTTTCAGTATCTGTCTATATTTCTGAGATGAGGTGTTATGTACACTATTTACATTATTCGGACTATTGTCCTCAACTTTGACGCCATATTTATTACAACGTTCGGCTTTTCAGTATCTGTCTATATTTCTGAGATGAGGTATTGTGTACACTATTTACATTATTCGGACTATTGTCCTCATTTTGTCGCCATATTTATCACAAAGATTCGGCCTTTCAGTATCTGTCTATATTTCTGAGATGAGGTATTATGTACAGTATTTACATTATTCGGACTATTGTCCTCACCTTTGACGCCATATTTATTACAACGTTCGGCTTTTCAGTATCTGTCTATATTTCTGAGATGAGGTATTATGTACACTATTTACATTATTCGGACTATTGTCCTCATCTTTGTCGCCATATTTATTACAACGTTTCGGCCTTTCAGTATCTGTCTATATTTCTGAGATGAGGTATTATGTACTCTATTTACATTATTCGGACTATAGTCTTCATCTTTCTCGCCATATTTATTACAAAGTATTGTTAAGTGGTCTAATTTCCACTTGGGTTCGTTATATTCACTTACGCGCTAATACTCTTGGGAAAGATATGGATCCACCTCTTCTCCCCCATCTATGGGTTAATTAGTAAATCGCTTCAATTAGAATTATCTCGAAGAATAAATAAATAATTAAAATATAATTCCGTACAAAATATTTAGTTTTCGGAATTAAATATCCAATAGATGCTGATAATTTATTTTTGCAATCAAGTAAGTCAATTTAAAAAAAAAGTTTAAATCATTTATTCCTCATCAGTTTTTAAAAGAAATGTAGATGACTCTGAATAATTTAAGAACTTCAAGCATAATAATCTCTGCAAATCACAAATATGTCCTTGGGCATGGTGCTTATGCCAATGCACCTCAGGTACACTCTCTGATGACCACAGTCACAGAATCCATGTTGTTGAAGTCCTGCCAACACATCTCACACAACCACTGCGTTGTAGATCTGAAATATAATATATATTTTGCCGGTAAATGTTTATTATTACAAAGGCAGATAATGTTAAACATAACAACACAAAGATTTAGCACAGAAGTTTATTGATTTTCACTACCAATTGTTAAGACATTTTAAAATCTTTTCCGCTATAAATTGTTAAAATATAATTTATTTATTCATCATTAATTTTTGAAAGAAAGATAGAAGTCTCTGAAAATTTTAAGCTCTTCAGGCAGAACAGTCTCTGCAAATCACAAACTTGCATTTGGGCATGGTTCTCATACTGAAGACAACAGTGACAGACCACAGGATCCATGTTGTTCAAGTCCTACATACACAGCTAAAATAACACACTGCATTGGTGATCTCAAATATAATATATTCTTAATTCTAAAACACTATTTATATTTACAGGAAAAATAGCCTTAATGTTTACCGGGACCAAAATTTTAGCCTATTCGTTTTTTTTCATAAACATGGTGAGCTTTATCTGAATTATTTTTTTTCTCCTCAGAAATTTCACAATATGGACGAAACATATTGTAGGTCATCCGTTTTGTCCTTGCAAATCTTTCCATATTTGGTTCCATTCCTTCAGAGTTTATTCAGTAGTGGCAGTCGTGACCAGAAGGCCAGACATACCAACTAGCGGTCGTGGTCGTAAAGTCGAACAGTCGTAAGTCGCATAGGTCGTAAGTCGACGACGGCCTCTACTTAGAATGAAAGAGACGGAGAAAACGTTACAATAAATATGAGAGACATATGATGACAACAATTGACTTTGCATTGAAATTTTCGAAGATTATAGTTAATAGGAAGGAAAGAAGCTCACACAAACACTGCGATGACGATCTCAAGACTCCATAAGCATGTTACACAACTTTCCAAATATTTGGATGAAAATATCTGCGTATTATCTTCATTGACACATTTTCATACAGACATGCTTTTGGTATCGTAGAGGAGGGTTTTTTTACACACTATCTTCAGAAAAAAGTCTTCACTCATATCACGAATGGCATCCTTATCACTGACAATGTATCCAAGTATCTCTAAAGCCCTGTCACTGGATAATTTCTTAATGAATGCAGTTGGCTTATCAATATATATATATATATATATATATATATATATATATATATATATATATATATATATATATATAATACAGTGTGTTTCAAAAGTTTGTCACATTCTAAGAACACTTACATAATGAACTACAAACGGCATTATGATTGATCTGGTAGCATTTAAAAGCTAAAAGTGCCAAGTTTTCTTCTGACGATTTAATTTTGATTTAATTAAATGTAATTTTTGAACATCTGCTCGTGTGTTCCATCGATGGCCACCTAAGTCTCCAGACTTCACGACATGAGATTTCTTTCTTTGGGGAAATTTGAAGGAAAGAAGATTGACGAGAGTTCCATAATTGAGAAAGGTGTGCACTGGTGTAATAGATAACGGCCCAGAATATGAATGTAATGAATGTAGTTGGCTTATCAAGTTTTTCCACACACACACACACACACACACACACACACACACACACACACACACACACACACACACACACATATATATATATATATATATATATATATATATATAGTCAAACCTAATGAGCCAGACAAACCTACCAAGGTTTCACTTAGGCAGATCGATCTGCCTAAGTGAAACCTTGGTAGGTGTGTCTGGCTCATTAGGTTTGACTAGGTCTGCTCTACGTTTGTATCGAGCTCTTTAGTTAGTTGTTTACTCGTATCGGGGTTTTTTCTTCGGGCCTTGAACCTGTATCTGTGCGATTATTTTCGACAGACTTTCATGTTCCTGGCTCTTTCTTTTTTAAAACCTTTTTTCCCTTCGAGATTGATTTGGCTATTGTTAAATCAAGAGTTCGAAGGTTTTTCGACACGAGTATAGTTACCTATATTTATATATATATATATATATATATATATATATATATATATATATATATATATATATATATATATATACACATATATATATATGTATGTATACATACATTCATATATATATATATATATATATATATATATATATATATATATATATATACTCGGTTATCGTACGGACAATATTTATTTCGATATAATTTTCAAATAAAAAGTCTCATTAGAAAATATGAGAAAATTCAAAAGAAAATATGCAGGACGATGTTGTCTTTAACATTCAACACAACATGTTTAATATATATATATATATATATATATATATATATATAAACATGTATAATGATTATGAATATATATATATATATATATATATATATATACATATATATATATATATATATATGTATGATAAAAAATATGGAAAAGACAAAACAAAATCCGAATATGCAAGTTTACTGTTTTAATGTTTTACTGTCGACGTCAGACGTTTCGCTCTACTAGACGTTGACAGTAAAACAACATTAAAACAGTAAACTTGCATATTCGGATTTTGTTTTGTCTTTTCCATATTATTCCTCATACCGTCGGATCTACATCCACATATTTTCTTACATATATATGTATGTATGTATACACACACACACACACATAAATATATATATATATTATTAAATGGACAAAGTTCGACAATTATTTGAAGACATTTAAATATCTTTAAATATATATATATATATATATATATATATATATATATATATATATATATATATATATAAAATCCGGTGTTCTTATAGATATTTTTATTTTTACACAATAGTGCTCTATGTAAATTTAAATTTACAGAGCATTAATATTATAAATTAATAGATTTAAAATATGGTTTTACCGCTACATAGTGATAACCATGTTTCAGAAATGGAGGCTAAAGCCCCTGAATTTAATTTTGTTATTAAACCAAAGACATTGGTCATCAAGCGAATTTTGGAGTCCAAAATTCGCTTGATGAGGAAATGGAACTAATGTCTTTGGTTTAATAACAAAATTAAATTCAGGGGCTTTAGCCTCCATTTCTGAAACATGGTTATCACTATGTAGCGGTAAAACCATATTTTAAATCTATTAATTTATAATATATATATATATATATATATATATATATATATATATATATATATATATATATATATATATATATATATAAAATACAGGGTGTTTCAAATGTCTGTCACATTCTAAGAACTCTTATAGCATGAACTGAAAATGGTATTATAATTGAACTGGAAGGATTTAAAAGCTAAAAGTATCGAGTTTTCTTCTGTTCATTTAATTTTGATTTAATTAAATCTAATTTCTGAGCACCATTCTACCTGGTAGATGGGACGGACATTCCGGACAGACTGCTCGCGTATTCCTGCGATGGCCACCTAGGTCTCCAGACCTCACTTTGCGGGTATTTGAAAGGCCTCGTGTACCTACCTCCCAGAGAGTAGATGATCTTAAGACGCGAACAACTGAAGAATTGGCAACCATCGTCACCGTTAATTTCACGCGCCATACACCCCTCCTATTTTGGGTGGGGACATCTCTGTTAATTCCCTTTAGTAATTCAAATTTTCCCATTGTTCCCTCTACTGATACTTTTTGGATTTCTCAACTAACTCTGGGGCATGAAAGTAGAACAATCTAACGACGTAGTCTAGATAAAGAGTTCGAATCAAAATTCCAACGTCTATCATCTGAAGAAGGCCGAAGCGTACAACTGCCGAAACGTCGTGAATATGGCTACAAAGATGAGGACAACAGTCCGAATATTGTAAATAATGTAAATAATTACAATACAGTGTAACCCGGATATAAGATACCCTGATATAAGAGAAACCCGAATATAAGAGAGATTTTCTCTGGTCCCAAAATAGAGCCTGTGTTAATGTATATATAATAGACAAAACCCGGATATAAGAGACTTCTTTTCCGGTCCCAACAACTCTCTTATATATCGGGTTACACTGTACCTCATCTGAGAAATATAGACAGATCCTGAAGAAGGTCGAATCGTACAAGGGCCGAAACGTCGTAAATATGACAACAAAGATGGGGTAAACAATCCAAACATTGTAAATAGTATAAATAATTACAATAGAAATATTGACAGAGAATTAAAATTATTTTTTTCATCAATGGGGGGGGGAATAATTTTGGAAATTCGTTATTTGTTTTTTAGAATAAAGCTGATTTTATAATCAGTCGTCAATCGTAGATGTATACCTATACGGAGTTTACTGTTGAATTTCGCGTCCTTGTGAAAAGAAACATTTTTCTTTTTAAAAAGAAGGTCATGATTCAGCAGATAAATTGATTATTCAAACAACTTTCAGAAAAAGAAAAGGAAAGTACCATCGTTAACTTTTATATGGAGGCACTTATTGAAAAAAAATACCGAACTATTAATGGCCAAAGTGTTGTATGGAGCCATTTGCTCCTCGTTCACAGCAATGAAAATGTCAAATGGTACATTAACTCGTCTTGAAATGTGGTACGGGTCTTTGATTTCTACCTCATTAGGCTCAGACCAAGGCTAATGAGATTTGTACGCAATGGAATATTACCAGAATTTGACACTTGATTATCTCCCTTTTTTATATGTGGAAGGCCGCATATTCGCAGGATAAAGGACCTGACCTTTTCTTCTTCGTCTTCTTCTTCTTCTTCTTCTTCTTCTTCTTCTTCTTCTTCTTCTTCTTCTTCTTCTTCTTCTTCTTCTTTATCCTCTTCTTCCTCCTCCTACTTCTTCTTCTTTATCCTTGTTCTTCTTCCTTACCCTTTCCTCCTCCTACTCCTCCTACTCCTCCTTATTCTTCTTCCTCTTCTTCTTTATCCTCCTTCTTCTT
>OZ038504.1:9142392-9154892 GCA_964036315.1 Acanthosepion esculentum
TATATATATATATATATATATATATATATATATATATATATATATATACGTAACTTGCATCTGCTTGAAAGTATGTTTGACCATACATGACATAAATCAGAAAATAAGAGCGATAACTATAGTAAATTCAAATTCAATGTTCCTAAGATTAGATTACGGAATATATTTTACAACATTCCTAAGATTACTGAGTAATTAAAAATTATATAAAAAAAGCGTTCACCCGTCATTTTCTTAAATTATGTTTTAACAGATAAGGTATCTTCTAGAACAATAATAAAAGTGTCAACACTTCATCAGTCGATTTGACGAAGTGTTGACAAACACTTAATTGCGTACTGTAAATTTTTAAACTTAAAGTGAATAATATTTTTTTAAATCAGCTTAATTATACTTTACATCAGGAAATGTTCCTCAAGTAAAGTTTCAGAAACTTATATTTTATTTTTGAAAGATTTTTAAAACCGAGAATTAAATTTTGTTTACAAATGTGTCAAAAATGTCTGAATTTAAACGATTACTGAAAACGAGCAAAAAGCTGATATTCTAATTAATATAATTTCTATTTAAAATACACCAGAGTACTTTATTTACTGAAAATAGTAAATGTAATCATTTAGCTTTCAATTAAAGCTGCAAAGAAAGACTCAAGAATGATTTTTCATTTACAAAATTTCATTTTAAGCCAAGTTATCGAAACTGAGTGGACATGCCTATATTACATTTATGAAAACCGTATTTGACAGAAAAGCACGAAACTGGGTGAGAGTTCCACAAGTGAGAAGTGCGAGAGAATGAACTTTTAAGCATAGTACTTATCGTTATAACCAGGGCAGTGGAGTCGGAACACAAAACCTTCGACTCCGACTTATTTGTTAAATAAACAAAACTAAACTAATTATCTCTTCAGTGATATATATATATATATATATATATATATATATGTATATATATATATATATATATATATATATATAAAGAAATTTTTCATATATGTATATATATATATCATTGAAAAAAATTTTCATATATATATATATATATATATATATATATATATATATATATATGAAAAATTCCTTCAATGATATATATGTATATATATATCATTGAAGAAATTTTTAATATATATATATGAAAAATTTCTTCAGTGATATATATATATAGAGAGAGAGAGATATGAAAAATTTGTTCAATGATATATATATATATATATGAAAAATTTCTTCAGTGATATATATATATAGAGAGAGAGAGATATGAAAAATGTCTTCAATGATATATATATATATATATATATATATATATATATATATATATATATATGAAAAATTTCTTCATTGATATATATATATATATATATATTATTCAAGAAATTTTTCATATATTTATATATATGAAAAATTTCTTCAATGATATATATATATATATATATATATATATATATATCGCTGTCTATTTGTTTTATTTCTAAGTACTTTCTACATATCCATGTCATTATCCGGGTAATTGTTTATAAAAAATGAATATTATAGTATCCATTATTGTCAGAGACAAATTGTTGTGTTATCTGAAAGTTAAATCTCTTACAATTGTAATGAAGAACGCCTTGTCAGTGCATGACAGCTGAAACCGTTTAAAGGGAGGTAAATGAGTATGGTTTGGAGAGGGTTCTTTTTGCAACATTAGCAGTAAAAAGAGAAACTATTATTTTAAACGTTGACATTTTAACCTATTATGCATATTTTAAAATATTTGTGGAGTATTCAAAATTAACTTAATTATGGTTTGGTTTCAATATATATACGAGGGCCATTCAATAAATAAGGTGATTTTTACGGTATGAGGACTTCTAATACAGATAGAAGCTTACTTTTCTTCTTTTTTTTCAACGTAGTCTCCCAGCACTGTCACACCCTTTCCCATCTGTGCACAAGCTTCCGTATTCCCTCAGCGTAAAAATCTTTGGACTGATGTCTCAGCCAGTCGCTCGCAACACTTTTGACTTCATCGTCACTTTTAAACTTCGTGCCTCTCGTGAACGCTTTCAAGGGACCAAACAGGTGAAAGTCTGAAGGGGCAAGGTCTGGGCTATAAGGGGGATGAGGGAGCAGTTCCCAGCCAAGTTCGTTGATGGTCTGAACCGTTTGGGCTGTTGTGTGAGGCCTTGCATTGTCATGATGCAAGATGACTCCTTCTCACTGATGACCCCTGCGTTTCTCCCAACAGATAAGCTCAAAGTCCTTGCAATATGATACACTGTCACCCTGCCGTCAGACTGAATGAGGTCATTGACTGATTCGATCACCTCAGGAGACCTCACTTCTGTAGGGCTCCCAGGCCTGTCTTCATCCTCAACACTGTTCCGTCCTTCTTTAAAGAATTTAGCCCACTTGTAGACATTTTTTGGCTGAAACATGTGGTACCATACACAGTTGACATTCTCCTATGTATTTCAACTGGTTTGCACCCTTCTGCAACCAAAAACTTGACAACTGACCGCTGTTCAATCCTGGAGCATGCTTCTTGGTCGGACATCTTTGTTAATCGCCAAAACTCTCAAAGTATTTTTGAATCTGCAAAAGAAATTAAATCCATGTGAAAAAGAAGTAAAACAAAAAAAAAAATAATAAAGAGTAAACTTCTATCTGTATTAGAAGGCCTTATACCAAAATATTCACCTTATTTATTGAATGACCCTCGTGTATATATATATATATATATATATATATATATATATATATATATATATATATGTATTTCATTCATGCATATTTCATTAAATAATATAGACAAGTTTTCTGTATTTATTTTAAGTAAGTTTCTTTCGTATTGTCTGATCAGCTTAATCACATTATCGCTGAAAGACGAAAGTAAAACACTATATTGACATATGTTTAAATTCAATCTAAGCTTTCGGCTTACATAAGCCATTATCAAAGATGACAGTTTTAATAAATCAAACATCACATATGCGAAACCACAATAATTGCCCGCTTTTGCTGTTTGAATAAGCTCAAAGTTATGACAAACTCATATTTACGAACCAAGGAAGCGAAAAACGCGTCGTAGATCGTGACGTCACACATGACCACGCGAGAGTGAAAACGAGAAGTATTAAGTATTAAGTATTTATACATAAAACAGTTGAAACCTAACCTGAACAAAATAAACTATGAAATCTCCACAAACAATGCCTATAATTTATAACAGATGCCATTGGTTTATACCAATGGCTTCCCATACTTAATACTTCATGTTTTCATCAAGTGATGGTGTCTTATCAAATGATGGTGTTGAATGTAGAATAAAGAGTTTTTTATTCTACATTCACCACCATCACTTGATAAGACAACAGAAGTATTGAAACAAAATGGCTATTTTTGTAGTGATTTTATAACATATTTATGTTATAATTCTCGAATAAATAATTATATATGGTCTACTCGGTATTGAGCACTCTTTTAAGAATAGTATTCTTGGTTATTGGAATTTATTCCGTATACACCAATCCTATACTTGGGTATATATATATATATATATATATATATATATATATATATATATATATATATATATATATATATATGTATATATATATATATATATATATATATACATAGTTTTAAGGTGTGTTATATTTATGAGATAAAGGGCTCAGTATCAGAGATAGAACGTATGTAAATATAAATATAAAAGTGAAGTCAACACAGCGACAGGCTGTTCCATGCTGGACGCAATCGTCAGGCTGCATGCATGGAACAGCCTGTCGCCTCTGAGTGTTGACTTCAATGTTCACTTTTATATTTATATTTACATACGCTCTATCTCTGATATTGAGCACTTTATCCCATAAATATAGCACACTTTAAAACTATATTTCTTCATATATATATATATATATATATATATATATATATTGTGTGTATTTAGGCAGCCTACGATAATGGCTTATGTAAGCCGAAAGCTTAGATTGGATTAAAAAATATGTATCAATATTGTGATTTTCTGTCATTGTTTAATGATAATGTTATTAAGCTTATCAGACGATATGAAAAGATCTTACATAAAATATATAGACAACACTTATCTATATTATTTAATGAAACATGTATATTATATATATATATATATATATATATATATATATATATATATATATATATATATATATATATATATATATAATACAGTTCCAAAATTTGAAGTCATTCGCAGAATTAGCATGAGATGAACTTAATATAATGAAAATAAGTTAGAATTATTGAAAAAAGAATGAAATTAATTATATCGAAATTATACTTGGAGAATATTTTGAAAGGAATGCCAAAAACCTGTTGTGCAGTAATCAAGGTTTTGATGAGAGTAAAATTTAATCCTAAAATACTTATTTCTTTTTGTTATAATAAAGTTTCTAATAAAAAAAAATTCATGTCTCGCTTTTTAAACCATTTATACAAAATTTCTCTTATTTAAAGTCCAAAACAAATACTCTTTGGGCAATTTAAAAAATTACCAGTGTTGATCTCAAACTTTTGAACTTTTCTAGTATATATATATATATATCTGTACATATTCACATATGTATATACGCCCCCACCCCCCTTAGGGGAGCGGTATACTGTATAACAAGAGTCCAAACGCACTATTTTTGATAATATTTTTTCTACAACAAATCTAGTTCTGGTAATATTTTTTTTTCTTTCAAATATGTCTCACTAGTAATATTTTTTCTTTTTTTCAAAAACTATATAGCTGGTAATGTTTTTTTTTTTTTTCTCCAAAATGTATTTCTGGTAATATTTGTTTTTCAAAAATGTATTACTGGTAATATTTTTTTTTCTTTTCTTTTTCAAAAAATGTATAGCTGGTAATCTTTTTTTTTTAATCTAAAAATGTATTTATTGTTGTAGTTTTTGGGTACTCTAATATACTAGTGAGACAACCAAAATGAGCTGACTCATTTTATAGTCCACCAAGAAACGGGTTAACCAATCAGAAAGCACTGAATATTCAATCCGACGTGAATAAAGGCAGCCATTTGGTTTTTTCTCCAAATATTCACTGCACATCTCTGATATCGAAGACTGAACAGCTGTTACTAGTGGTATTGGCGTTGTTTCATTGAACAAATTACTTACTATACCGGATTCTACATTCACAGACTACGGTGAACATGGTCAACATTTCTGGTAATATTTGTTTTTCAAAATTGTATAGCAGGTATTTTTTTTTATCAAAAAATATATTTATAATAATATTTGTTTTTCAAAAACATATTGCTGGTAATATTTTTTCTAGAAGTATTTCTGGTATTAAAACCTATTTTACACTTTCATAGTGTTTTGACCCCAATCTAGGGGTTAACTATTTGCCTATAGCTGGGACCCTAACAGGTGCTACCAGCCCGGGTCACGGTGAACCTGGGAACACCAGCAATTAAGAGGTGGTTCCACGCTCCTCAAAACCACCTTATCCTGGACGCGGATGTAGTTTATCGTCTTACCCAGGATGCGGATGTAGTTTATCGTCTTACCCAGGACGTGGATGTAGTTTATCGTCATACCCAAGACGTTTTAATATGTATATATGTGTATATGTGTGCGTATGTTTTATTTAAAATTAAAAGTACTGTGATTAAAAGTTTTACTTAAATTTTTCTTGTGTTCTTATAAGTTTCGGGTTTTTTTTTCTGGGCGGAAAGTATGTAGAAATTGTCTTTCGACTACACTTTGGTAAAACTATAAAAAGCTTAATCTGTCAGTCGTTTTTAATGAAAGTTGTATATATTTTACTCCAAGTATACTTTTATCATATATATATATATATATATATATATATATATATATATATATATATATATGAAGAAATGTAGTCTTAAAGTGTGCTATATTTATGGGATAAAGTGCTCAATATCAGAGATAGAGCGTGTGTAAATATAAAAGTGGACATGGAAGTCAGCACTTAGAGGCGACAGTCTGTTTCATGCTAGTGCAATCGTCAGGCGACTCTATATGTATATATATATAATTAAGTAATTCATCGAGTCTAGAA
This sequence comes from Acanthosepion esculentum, assembly GCA_964036315.1. Lineage (NCBI taxonomy): Eukaryota > Metazoa > Mollusca > Cephalopoda > Sepiida > Sepiidae > Acanthosepion > Acanthosepion esculentum. Next base: position 9,148,447 of record OZ038504.1, read on the forward strand.
GAAACCTCAACAGAATGCAGAAAGCACTGGACGGCGGTTTCGTCCTATATTTGGGACTCATCAGCAGTGCGCATCCACTACCGAGAATTGAAACCCTGACAGTTACGTTATCAGGCAAAAGTGATACCAACTGTACCAACGGGCCTCGGTGACGAAGCGGTAGCGAATCAGACTCGATATAGCGCCGCTTGATCACATATTCCGTGGTGGAATTCATCCGAGTTTCCTTTACCTATAGGGCTGTGCCGCCAAGAGCCACGACTACTAACGCCCAGCCGCCCCATCCAGAGCATTAGAAGCCGGTTGAAGCAAGTATATACAAATGATAGAAATTATTAGGAGGATTTGAGATAATTATAATTATAATTAAGTCTAGAAGAAACCTCAACAGAATGTAGAAAGCACAGGACGGCCATTTTCTAAATTCTTCTAGTTGCTAAGGACATTTTGTTTTCGCTTGAAAAAGTCCACAATGGATGAAACGCGTCGACTAATAATATATTTTTCCTACTGTCTTTTACCTTTATACATATTGTCTTTTAATACAGGTTAATTCTGAGAAATCTTTCATATATATATATATATATCTCTGTCTCTACATATATCTCTGTATCTACATATATATATATATATATATATATATATATATATATATATATATATGTAGAGACAGAGATACAGAGAGAGACTGACTTGAACCGACGGAGACGCGATTCTGTTGATGAATGCTCAGAAAAACATTGACGTAATATTTGAACAATGACCAAGTTTTAAGTAAAATAGGAACAAATAGGAAAATTTTGCCTGCAGTCAGAGAGAGAGAGACAGTTAAAATTTATTGGACACATCACGAGGAAAGAGTGCCTAGAGAATTTAACACTCACATGTCATAGTGAAAGCACGAGAAGTATGGGGAAATGGTGAGTAAATTACTTAACGTGATCGTGTTAATTGATGGAAGAACTTACACAAAGGGCTATGGTGAAGTGTCAAATAATTAATGCAGGGAAAGACAAGAAGTTGTGGAGAACCAAAAACGTTGACGTCTCGAAATGACAGGGAGCATAAAAAAATGAAGGAATAATTGGGAACGCGTAATAAAAAGCATTTGTGTTTTTCTCACCGCTGAGTGTTAAGAAGGCCGGCGGATAGGAATGGTTCCTGTAAAATGAATTGACCTTTACCCAAACACATATGACTAAAAAATTACTACCCATATATATATATATATATATATATATATATATATATATATATATATATATATATATATATATATATGCATCTGTGTGTGTACGTGTTTGTGCGTGGTGTCTATAGTGATATGAAATATATGGTTTATTACATTAGGTTTTTTCCTATCTCTTATTATTATTATTATTATTATTATTATTATTATTATTATAGATATGAAACCGTGATACACCGTAGTCTCTGAGAGTAACTGTGATAGATAGATAGATAGATAGATAGATAGATAGATAGATAGATAGATAGATAGATAGATAGATAGATATGAAATGACTGGTATGTATATATATATATATATATATATATTTATATATATACACACACACATACACATATATATATAGAGATATAGATATAGATCGATAGATAGATAGATAGATAGACACACAGACTGACAGACATACAGTTATATATAAAGTAATTGTGACAGACAGATAGATAGATAGATAGATAGATAGATAGATAGATAGATAGATAGATAGATAGATATGAAATGACTTAGATAGATAGATAGATAGATAGATAGATAGATAGATAGATAGATAGATAGATAGATAGATAGATAGATATGAAATGACTGGTATATATATATATATATTTATATATATATATATATGTATATACATATATATATATATATATATACACACATACACATATATATAGAGAGATATAGATAGATAGATAGATAGATAGATAGATAGATAGATAGATAGATAGATAGATAGATAGACACATAGACTGACAGACATACAGTTATATATAAAGTAATTGTGACAGATAGATAGATAGATAGATAGATAGATAGATAGATAGATAGATAGATAGATAGATAGATAGATATGAAATGACTTAGATAGATAGATATATATATAGATAGATAGATAGATAGATATGAAATGACTGGTATATATATATTTATATATATATATATATATATATATATATACATACATATATATATATACATACACACACACACACACATACATATATATATATATATATATATATATATATATATAGATAGATAGATAGATAGATAGATGAAGTCATTGAAATAAAAGGTAAAAATAGTCAAATAAAGACTATTTGTACGAAGGAACTAGTGATAAAATTAACGCAAACACATATTTACCCGCTCACGTATATATATATATATATATATATATATATATATATATATATAAGTGTATGCTTGAGTTCATATAGATAAATAGAGTTGAGAGAGAGAGAGAGCGAGAGAGAGAGAGAGGGGGGGAGAAAGAGAGAGAAAGCTATGGAAATTAACTGATTCATTTGTGTCTTTGCTAAAACCGAAAAGACTGTCTTGGGAGCTGTGGATAAACATGGCCGCAGTTGAGGAGGCGACGTCGGCGTTTGCAGCAAGCGGGAATGAACGATCAAGCGCGAAATCTTTGCGAAGGTAGAACGGGAAAAAGTGAAGTAGTTTGGGGGTGGGGACAAAAGGTTAGGTGATAGCGATCGTGTTGATAGCGAGGAAGGGGACACCATCGCTTTTTAAGAAGGAAAAACAAAAAAATAAGACGCAAAGACGAAATGGGTGAGAATGGCAAATGGAGATAATGAAATCGGAATTGTTCATAAGATATCGCAGGCGGTTGAGGAGGTGGGTGCGTCCAGAATCGCAAGGCAATCATCGATAATAGAATGGAGGGGGAAAGAAAGAAAGAAAGAAAGAAAGAAAGAAAGAAAGAAAGAAAGAAAGAAAAAAGAAAGAAAGGAACAGAAAGAAAAAAGAAAGAAAGAAACAGAAAGAAATAACTAGATACAGAGATAAAGAAATGCAGAAGAAAAAGTTAAAAAAGACAAAGAAAGAAAGAAAGAAAGAAGAAGGAAAGAAATATCTAGATGTAGAGATAAAGAAATGTAGAAGAAAAGGCTAAACAAAAGAATGAAAGAAAGAAAGAAAGAAAGAAAGAAAGAAAGTGAAGAAAAGAAAGAAAGAAATATTTAGATGCAGAGATAAAGAAATGTGAAGACAAGAAAAGATTAAAAAGACAAAGAAAGAAAGGAAGAACGAAAGAAAGAAAAAGAAAGAAAGAGTGAAAAAAGAAAGAAAGAAATATTTAGATGCAGAGATAAAGAAATGTAGAAGACAAGAAAAGATTAAAAAGACAAAGAAAGAAAGGAAGAACGAAAGAAAGAAAAAGAAAGAGAGAGTGAAAAAAGAAAGAAAGAAATATTTAGATGCAGAGATAAAGAAATGTAGAAGACAAGAAAAGATTAAAAAGACAAAGAAAGAAAGGAAGAACGAAAGAAAGAAAAAGAAAGAAAGAGTGAAAAAAGAAAGAAAGAAATATTTAGATGCAGAGATAAAGAAATGTAGAAGACAAGAAAAGATTAAAAAGACAAAGAAAGAAAGGAAGAACGAAAGAAAGAAAAAGAAAGAAAGAGTGAAAAAAGAAAGAAAGAAATATTTAGATGCAGAGATAAAGAAATATAGAAGACAAGAAAAGATTAAAAAGACAAAGAAAGAAAGGAAGAACGAAAGAAAGAAAAAGAAAGAAAGAGTGAAAAAAGAAAGAAAGAAATATTTAGATGCAGAGATAAAGAAATGTAGAAGACAAGAAAAGATTAAAAAGACAAAGAAAGAAAGGAAGAACGAAAGAAAGAAAAAGAAAGAAAGAGTGAAAAAAGAAAGAAAGAAATATTCAGATGCAGAGATAAAGAAATGTAGAAGACAAGAAAAGATTAAAAAGACAAAGAAAGAAAGGAAGAACGAAAGAAAGAAAAAGAAAGAAAGAGTGAAAAAAGAAAGAAAGAAATATTTAGATGCAGAGATAAAGAAATGTAGAAGACAAGAAAAGATTAAAAAGACAAAGAAAGAAAGGAAGAACGAAAGAAAGAAAAAGAAAGAAAGAGTGAAAAAAGAAAGAAAGAAATATTTAGATGCAGAGATAAAGAAATGTAGAAGACAAGAAAAGATTAAAAAGACAAAGAAAGAAAGGAAGAACGAAAGAAAGAAAAAGAAAGAAAGAGTGAAAAAAGAAAGAAAGAAATATTCAGATGCAGAGATAAAGAAATGTAGAAGACAAGAAAAGATTAAAAAGACAAAGAAAGAAAGGAAGAACGAAAGAAAGAAAAAGAAAGAAAGAGTGAAAAAATAAAGAAAGAAATATTTAGATGCAGAGATAAAGAAATGTAGAAGACAAGAAAAGATTAAAAAGACAAAGAAAGAAAGAAAGAACGAATGAAAGAAAGAAAGAACGAATGAAAGAAAATGTCAGAACAAAAGAATAAATGAATAAATGAAAGGAAGAAAGAACAAAGAAAGAAAGAAAAAGTCAGAACAGAAGAGAAAGTGAAAGAAAGAAAGAAAGAAAGAAAGAAAAAGAACAAAAAAGAAAGAAAAGTCAGAACAAAGAGTAAATAACAGAAAGAAAGAAAGAAGTAAGAAATCATAACAAAAGCGTAAATGAAGGGAAAAAGAGATAAAGAAAGAAGTTAGAAGAAAAGAAAACGCGAAAGAAAAAATAAGATAAGAAAAGAGAGAGGCTACGAGAGCAAGAAAAAAAGGCAAAATAAAGCAAGAAAGAGAAAAAGACTGAAAGCGATAGAGAGAAGTTCCAAAAATGATAAAGTGAGAGAGAGAGATTGGTGAAAGGAACAAAAATAAAGAAAGGAGGAACGATAGAAAGAAAACGAGAATCTGATAAAGGGGATGAGAGAAGGGACAGCCCAGAATTGAAACAAAGAGAGAGAGAGAGAGAGATAGAAAGAGAGAAAGAAAAAGAGAGAGAGAAAAAGAGAGAGAGAAATAAAGAGAGAGATAGAGAAAATGGAACGATAAAGAGATGGGAAAAATCAGGGAGGACAAAAAAGAAGATGCAGAAAAAGCGAAAGGCAAAAAAATACAAGAAAGAGAGAAAGAGAAGAAAGAACGAAAGAGAGACAAAAAAAACAAATAGAAAAAGAGAGAGAAAGATATAGAGAAAGAGAAGAACAAAAAGAAAGATAAAAAAGAGATAGAAAGAAAAAGAATGAAAGAGAGAGAGGGAGTGAGTGAAAGAGAGAAAGGTAGTTAAAGAGAGAGAGAGGAGTGAAAGAGAGAGTGAGGGAGTGAAAGAGATAGAAAGAGAGAGTGAAAGAGATAGAAAGAGAGAGGGAGTGAAAGAGATAGAAAAAGAGAGAATGAGAGAGAGAGGGAGTGAAAGAGAGAGAGAGAGAGGGAGTGAAAGCGAGAGAGAGTGAAAGAGAGAGAGAGAGAGTGAAAGAGTGAGAGAGAGGGGGAGTGGAAAATATAAAAAAAGAGAATGAAAGAGAAAGATGGATTGAAAGAGAGAGAGAGAGAGGGGAAATGAAAAGAGAGAGAGAGGGAGTGAAAGAGAGCAACAGGGTCGCCCCAAGGAGAACGGAATCACGAAACAGTCGCACACCGAATTGGAAAAGAAAAACGATAGACTGGGTGAAGGACGAGGGGGAATTGATAATTGGAGAGAATTGGATGGGGAAGGAGGTTGGTCGGCGGTGTGTGTTTGGGTGGCGTGTGAATGACGTGGCAGTTAGGGAGTGAAGAAAAAAGGCGTGACGGGACAGAGCCGGTGAAGGCGAACGCTATCAAATAAATCCAATATATATCAATTTTCTGATTGTTTTCCGGAGAAACTGATCGAAGTTGTTTCATGTTGTCTTGGTCGAATTTGGGTCGACTCGGTGCTCGGGGCGGTCGGATTCAGGACAACACGGAAGATGAGACGAAAAATGATGTTTAACTCAGCATCCTTTTACGATTCAAGAACATCTTTGTGGCCTATCATACGACAAACACAAACACACACACACACGCATATATATATATATATATATATATATATATATTATAATATATTTTTTAAATATATGATTCCTTCGCTACATAAGAGTTCCCATGTTTCAAAAGCGAGAGCCGAGACCCCTAATATAATTTTTGAAATTAAGTTGAATTAAGGTGTCTAGTCACGCTTGCTCGTCAAGTGACCAAGCACCTTAATTCAACTTAATTTCAAAAATTATATTAGGGGTCTCGGCTCTCGCTTTTGAAACATGGAAACTCTTATGTAGCGAAGGAATCATATTTTTTTTTTAAATATTATAATATAAGCTCTACTTCTGTATGGAGCACTGTCTTTTTAAAAATAAAAGCAAAAATACTAAGGAACTCCGGATTATTTACCTAAAGTGTTTTTTGCTAT
>OZ038504.1:9159892-9194892 GCA_964036315.1 Acanthosepion esculentum
CAAAGTTGGCTGGAAAGCATGAAGCCGGAAGAGAGTTCCACAGGCGAGAAGTGAGAACAATAAAGGAAGAGGAATCAAGAAGACAGTAGATAACGATTGGCATTGCATTTAAATTTTTGAAGATCAAAGTTGGCTGCAAAGCATGAAGCCGGAAGAGAATTCCACAGGCGAGAAGTGAGAACAATAAAGGAAGAGGAATCAAGAAGACAGTAGGTAACGATTGACATTGCATTTAAATTTTTGAAGATCAAAGTTGGCTGGAAAGCATGAAGCCGGAACAGAATTTCACAGGCGAGAAATGCTATAGAAAGAACTTTTATCATAGAACTTACGGTTCCATCTAGCCATTTCCATTATCTAATTATGAGACCTGACCGCCAATCTAGTACTGCGCTGAAATGAGTAAAGTCAGGGTACCAAAGAAGAAAGCCCATTAGAACAATTCGGAAACTCAAGGATTTTTCACATGAATATGGTCTTTACGGCTCTATAATTATAAGTTATTTACGCGAAGATGTTTAAAAAAATTTTTTCAAATTTTTTATCTTCGTAAACTCTGTTTTGTAATTATAATTTTTAATTTCAATAAAATACATTTTGGAGCAATCTTGTTAATAATATGAAACTTGTAAAATCCATTAAAATTCATAAAGATGACTCTCGTTCAGGTCGTCCAAAAATGTCAACCACTGATCGTCTTATGATTCGTAACCTAGAGTGCGTAATTAATTAGTAATATATTTGAAGGAAACCATAAATCTTTTATCCGATAATAATTTCCGAACAAACTACATCCGCGTCCTGGGTAAGACGATAAACTACATTAGCCTAGGTTTTGAGGAGCGTGGAACCACTTCTTAATTACTGGTGTTCCCAGGTCCACCATAGCCCGGCGTGGTAGCTCCTGTCAGGGTCCCAGCTATAGGCAAATAGTTAACTCCCCAAAAGAGGTCAAAATACTATGAAAGTATATACATTTTTGTAGGAAAAATGCAATCAATAATTTTTTATATTAAAAATAATTTACCAGCAATACATAAAAAAAAAATTACCAGCCATACATTTGAGTAAATGAAGTTACTAAAATCGCAAGAAAATTAAATTTTGTCATTAAATGACCAATAAGGAGTTGACATGTCACTAAACAAACAAACATAAAAATAGACCTTCTTGAGATTCGTAACCTACGGTGCGTAATTGATTAGTAATATATTCGAAAGAATCAGTAAATCTTTTATCCAACATAATTACCGTCCTGGGTAAACGACAAAATACATCCGCGTCCTGGGTAAGATGGTAAACTGCATCCGCGTCCTGGGTAAGATGGTAAACTGCATCCGAGTCCTGGGTATGACGATAAACTGCATCGGTGTCCTGGGTATGACGATAAACTGCATCCGCGTCCTGGGTAAGACGAGAAACTGCATCCGCGTCCTGGGTATGAAGATAAACTGTATCCGAGTCCTGGGTTAAACGATAAACTGCATCCGCGTCCTGGCTAAAACGATAAACTGCATCCGCGTCCTGGGTAAGACGAGAAACTGCATCCGCGTCCTTGGTAAGACGAGAAACTGCATCCGCGTCCTGGGTATGACGATAAACTGCATCCGCGTCCTGGGTAAGACGAGAAACTGCATCCGCGTCCTGGGTATGAAGATAAACTGTATCCGCGTCCTGGGTAAAATGATAAACTGCATCCGCGTCCTGGCTAAAACGATAAACTGCATCCGCGTCCTGGGTATGACGATAAACTGCATCCGCGTCCTGGCTAAAACGATAAACTGCATCCGCGTCCTGGCTAAAACGATAAACTGCATCCGCGTCCTGGGTATGACGATAAACTGCATCCGCGTCCTGGGTAAGACGAGAAACTGCATCCGCGTCCTGGGTATGACGATAAACTGCATCCGCGTCCTGGGTAAAACGATAAACTGCATCCGCGTCCTGGCTAAAACGATAAACTGCATCCGCGTCCTGGGTATGACGATAAACTGCATCCGCGTCCTGGGTAATTAAGAATAATCAACCTTTTTACGGTCGTTAACAGCCGGGACATATTTTTGGCTTTTAAGAATTTTGGGGAGATAATAATGTTGCTTCGAAACATTTCCTATTATTTAACCCATGGATGGGAGAAGAGAAGAGGTGAATTTATACGTTTTTAAAATGCATTTGCATGGAAGTAAATATAACGAATCCGACCGGAATTCGAACTCGGTTCACCGAGCCGTTATCCATTACACCACCTGCACACCTAAACATCTGGTATTCCACAGCGGTCACACATCTAGGCATTGTCCAGGCTTGATGGTGATTAACCTTGGTTATCCGGCAAGAACCGTGATATGGTTATATTTACGTATTCGCAAATAACCTTGGGAAAGGTAAGAATACACTGCTTCTCTCCAACTCTAGTTTAATTAGTAGGATTTGTATCAAGTAATCATTATTATCTCCAAAACATTCTTACAATATTTCCTGGCTTTAAATTAGCGGCAAAAGGTTGATAAGCCGTAAAGTATTTAATCATCAAATCTAGCAATAATTTGCAGGCAATGAACAGTATTCCACGGTGTATTCTGTTACTAGTTTCGAAAAATGGAAGTGCTATGGGACCTTGCCTATAACGACAGAGTGAACTCTTCCTGACACTATGTATACTACGCCTCTCAAGAGAGAGGGACGAGAGGGAATCGAGTCGTGAGCAGTCTCTGACTGTGTGCGACTTCTGTCGAACTCTCTGCTTTGGCAGAGAGGAACCCGGACGAGGGGGTTTGCCGAAGGGCAAAGTTTCGCCCGGGGAGGTAGACAGTCCCTGAAACCGTGTATACGGCTTCTAAATGGGCATATTTTTAGCCGAGCATACGGGCTCGGAGAACCCACATTAAGCCGGCCTTGTGCCACATGCGACCCACGTGGGACGGTTGTTAAATATCGAGACGTAATCGAGTCGAGCCAATAGTAGTTCACTCCAAACCAGGCTGACAGTCATACTAACACCTTCCATATATTGTATTATTATTCTGTGTAATATATCTTTGTTAATGAACAGGCTGAGGAAAGATAGATAGATAGATAGATAGATAGATAGATAGATAATGAACAGGTCGAGGAAAGATAGATAGATAGATAGATAGATAGATAGATAGATAATGAATAGGCTGAGTATAAATAGATATATAGATAGTGTTATGGGTCCTTACCTATAACTACAGAATAAACTCTTCCTAACACTATGTATACTACGCCTCTCAAGAGAGAGGGACGAATCGAGTCGAGCCGATAGTAGTTCACTCCAAACCAGACTGACAGTCATACTAACACCTTCCACATCTTGTATTATTATTTCCGTGTAATATATCTTCGTTATTTCTTCTCTTGTGTTCGTGTTGTTCTTCCTTGGGCCTAACCTTGGACCATAACAGGAAGACGAAATCTTTTACACGCGCCTGATTTTATTTGTGCCAAATATACGGAGAAGATTCGTTGTTTGGTTGGTTGCTTTGCTTTACGGCTTACCAACCCCTCATGAGATATTTAAATGGAAGATTCGCAAATAAAGGAAAAAGAATTGCTAAAAAAATTGTATATTATTCGTTTCCAGTTTACCGCCACGAATTTTTTATTTATTTATTTTACTTTTTTCTTTATTTTTCTGTTTTCTCATTTCTGCCTTGCTAACTTCGTCGGCACAAATTCTTACAACGCAAAAGTAAATTGGTTTACAAAAATTTAAAAAGAAAAAAAGAAGCTTTTTTTAAAAAAAATTCTTTCTCATACGAATTAATTCTGCATCAGTTCCGACTTTTTGTCTCAAAACTGTTTTCAACTTTCCCGGCTTACGGCAATATCACGTTGAAACACCGGTTCCCATACAATCATTTTACGACTATATAGTGAGATCCATCCTCATGGGAACCCTATATTTTCGGTGCCACATCTACGCTGCATTGAGAAAATCACACGAAGGGCGTCCAGCAATATCCCGTTGAAGCTCCGGTTCACATGCGATCACCATACGTCGAGCCTGGTCATTTTCTAGATGGATGATCGCTTGGGAATACCAGGTGCTGTAAGGTTGGGTGTGCTGGTGGTGTAATGGAATAAAATCATTGATTTAGAAATAATTGCAAAAATCAGATAACTGCCGGATTTTAACGAAACTTTCAAGACTAATTCAAAGATGAATGAAAGTATTTTTTAAATGATTCTTTTTTTATTTTTTAATAAATCCAGCAGATAGCTAAGTCCATAAACATTAGTTCTAGTTCTGTCTTGAACAGAGCTCATGAGATCTCTGTCTGCAAGATCGGTGCCAAGAATGTTGACACAAGATCAGAAGCTGAAAAGTGTTGGCATTTCCATTATATTTCTGACTCGCTTCTAGTCTGACCCTGACAATGTCTACCGCAGATTAATAACTCAAAATGAAACGTGGGTTCACCCGTTCGAAGTTAAAATCAAAGATTCAAAGCAAACCGTAGAAACAATTTTGGTTCCCCGCCCTCGAAAAAGTTCAAGCAGGCTGCGTCTGTTGGCAAGGTGAGGCGATTGACCTTTGGGACTGTGGAGGTGTAATCATCAGAGACTACCCGAAAAACTATTAATGGACATTACTATGTATTAAATTTAAGACAACTGAAGGATGCAAACTCAGAGAAAAACTGAGGGCAGATTGTCTTTACTCCAGGATAACGTGTCCGTTCACGCTGATCAGGTTGCTTAAGCTGAAGCATCCAACAGTAACTTTGAATTGCTCCTCATCCCCCTTACTCACCAGCCATAGCTCCATCTGATTTCTTCCTGTTTCCTAAACCCTAATCTAAACTGCGTGGTCGACATTTTGGAAACAATTATAAAATCATATGTAATGTTTAGGAGTTTTTTGAGACCAAATACGCCACCTTCTTCCGTGATGAGATTGCAATACTTAAGCTTCGTTGAACCAAGGGAATTGATGTCAAGGGGAGACTACAATGAAAAATAGTGAACAATTATCTTTTTTCTGTAACTTCTTCTGGGTGAGGCTTAGAACTTTTTGGACAAAATCGCATTGTATTGTCTTGTATATTTACGAATTTTAATATATATATATATTTATATATATATATATATATAAATATATATATGTTTATATATATATATATATATATATATATATATATATATATATATATATATATATATGAAGAAAGGTGTGCTATATTTATGGGATAAAGTGCTCAATATCGGAGACAGAGCGTGTGTAAATATAAAAGTGAACATAGAAGTCAACACTTAGAGGCAACACGCTGTTTCATGCTAGGTGCAATCACCGTGAACTGACGATTGCGTCTAGCATGAAATAGACTATCGCCTCTAAGTGCTGACTAGAATATTCGCTTTTATATATATATATATATATATATATATATATATATGTGTGTGTGTTTTTATATATATATATATTATGAAATGCACTAAATGCGATAAATATTTTACTATATTTTCCGTTTATACGTTATTTTTATCCTCTTGCTCAACTTGACATCTATATTGTCTCATTTTGATCTTGCCAATGTGACCTCCATCTTCTGGCTTTCTCCTTCTATATTTTGGATAGGAGTCGTTCCTTTGTTCCAAATTAAATTTAATTTAAATGAAAGGGAAAAATAATCAGTGGGAGTCTTGTGTAAAAACAGCTTTATCTGATCCCTTTGAAATATAGTTGATGCAATACTTGATTGAATGAATTAATGAGCAGATTTCAACATTGATATGGTAATTGAATTGTCGCAACAAATATGCATTATAAGGCACTATCCACTGGTTGGTGATTTCTTGCTCAACTCCACATCCATCATGTCTCATTTTGATTTGACGATGTGACCTCCATCTTCTGGATTTCTCCTCCTATATTTTCGATAGGAGTCATTCCCTTGTTTAAATTTATCTTTAATTTAAATCAAAGGCAAAAAAAATTCAGTGAGCGGTTTGAAGGCTCTTTTATCAAAATAAAATATACTTATACAAGTATTCTAGGAGTCTTTCCCTTGATTAAATTTAATTTCAATCAAAGGGGAAAAAAATTCAGTCGGGGGTTTGTGAAAACCCAAAACAATCCACCAACCCCCTCAAAATGAAATGAAATATACGTATCCAGGGATTGTGTTTCCTGTTCCTTCAGTTTTGTACTTCCGACGCTTCGTCTGAAATCTGAAATTTTCATCAGTATTTGTTTTTTCTCTCTCAATAGGTTTACATAGGTACGCCTATCGCCGGGTTTAAAATCCACCCCGATCTTTTGAACCGGAACAGAGGTTTATCGTTTGTTTCCTGTTTGGGGATTGGGTTTCCGGTCCCTTCTAAAGTCTACTTCAACTCTATACTTCAAACGTCTCCGTCTGAGCGCTGAAATGTTATTCACTTGTTAAATTTTGACCTTTTCAAGCTGAAAATTAGCCCTTACCTTTCCTACACAGCCCGAATTGCCCTTTCTTATGCTAATACATCTCCACACAATAACCATCTACCTTGAGTGGCGCTCGAGCTTTGCATTAGGTGAACATTAGTAGGAAAACAAGTAAAAAGTCAACGTTTCATTTACCTAACCATTTAATTTTAATCCGTTGGCTATCCATTAATCTATGTTCCTGCAGTAGCGTTTCTCAACCTTTTTACCCTTGCGTAACCCTGAAAATAGATTACCTCCCTCAAGGACCCCCTGCGCAAAAAAAAAAATTATATACCATAACTTTCTAATTTTATTTTCATCGTACTTCACGTGGTAAATATCATAGTATATATTTTTGAAGAACTGGTTTAAGGAAAAATTAATACTTTGTTAAATTTTTCGGTAATGCTAAATTTATACTGTTCGTTTATAGTACTTCATCAGGGAGTTTTCATTCACACACAAATAATTCTAAACTCAAACGTAAAAACTAAACCTAAGTAATATCATATACCGATAATATAAATGGAAACAGAACGAAAACAGATAATTCCTACATCGGTTTTTATTATTTTATCCTTTACTGGCAATGTTGAAAAGACATAAGGTAAATCAGGTAAAATGTCCTGTGAACCAAGAAATGGGCTCAGAAAATGTTACTTTTAAAGCCATTTCATAAAGTGAAACATGCTTCTCTAATATGAAGTCGATGCCTGTCTTTTGCTACACAAATACTTAATTCGAGGTCGAAATTTAGATAAACACACACGGATTTCAATCTCAATTGAGAGGAGACGATTTCTGTCTTTGCTCTTGAGACTTGTTAAATAAGTAACTTTAAGTACAGGTCCCATTCGCTGAGTGGGCACTGACTAGTGAAGGTGGTTTCACACTGGTGCCGTACAGACATCACTAAATACTTTCCCAATGATTGTGATATTTTTTAATAACATAACAGGTTAAATAGGATGATGTCTATATTACAATATTGCAATAACCAAGAATATATTGGGTGAATTTAAGAATATTATGTATATGAAATCAAATAAAAAGTCAAAAGTGCATTAGCTTATGTCACCTGATCTCACGAAACATTTGGGGATCTTTTGCGGAACCTTAGGGTTCTGGGGAACCGCGATTCAGAAAAGCTGGAATAGATAGATAGATAGATAGATAGATAGATAGATAGATAGATAGATAGATAGATAGATTAATGAATAGGCTAGGATAAATAGATAGATAGATTAATGAATAGGCTGAGATAGATAGATAGATAGATAGATAGATAGATAGATAGATAGATAGATAGATAAGAACAGAGATAGATATATAGATAGATAGATAGATTAATGAATAGGCTGAGATAGATAGATAGATAGATAGATAGATAGATAGATAGATAGATAGATAGATAGATACAAACAGACTGAAGATAGATAGATGAATAGGCTGAGATAGATAGATAGATAGATAGATAGATAGATAGATAGATAGATAGATAGATAGATTAATGAATAGGCTAGGATAAATAGATAGATAGATTAATGAATAGGCTGAGATAGATAGATAGATAGATAGATAGATAGATAGATAGATAGATAGATAAGAACAGAGATAGATATATAGATAGATAGATAGATTAATGAATAGGCTGAGATAGATAGATAGATAGATAGATAGATAGATAGATAGATAGATAGATAGATAGATAGATAAGAACAGAGATAGATATATAGATAGATAGATAGATTAATGAATAGGCTGAGATAGATAGATAGATAGATAGATAGATAGATAGATAGATAGATTAATGAATAGGCTGAGATAGATAGATAGATAGATAGATAGATAGATAGATAGATAGATTAATGAATAGGCTGAGATAGATAGATAGATAGATTAATGAATAGGCTGAGATAGATAGATAGATAGATAGATAGATAGATAGATTAATGAATAAGCTGAGATAGATAGTTTTTGATATGTTTAACGTTCTTTTCATAGATACAAGTATTTAAGCAAATATTTATTGCTTAAATACTTGTATCTATAAAAAAGAACGTTAAACATATAAAAAATGTCTTTAATAAATTGTCGGACTATGTCCAATTCAAAAATGGATAGATAGATAGATAAGAACAGAGATAGATAGATAGATAGATAGATAGATAGATAGATAGATAGATAGATAGATAGATAGATAGATTAATGAATAGGCTGAGATAGATAGATAGATAGATAGATAGATAGATAGATAGATAGATAGATAGATAGATAGATAGATGCGAACAGTTTCACACAGGAAAAGAATGCCAGAAAGGAAAAAGAAAGAAAAAGAAAAATATAAAATTAAAAAAGAAAAAGAAAGAAAGAAAGAAAGGTGCAAAGGGAATTCAAAATAGAAACGTAATAATAAGGAAACAGAACTTGTTTCTCTCGACAATAAATTTAGCCTTTTAAAGGAAAGCTTTCGACTCATGCATATATTTGACGACTGCTCCCAAAATTTGGACCAGCGCAAAATGTGTTATGGCAATTTCCGGCAGAGAAACGAATGTCTGAAACTGTTTATTTGTGGATGACGTTGCTTAAAGCCAGTTCTTCGTTTTTGTCTGGCTCGATTGTTCATTCAAAAACTCGGCAGTGAATGTATATTTGTCAGGCCGCAACGTCCATTTGATATAAGTGGGTGGTTGCAATCACCTCCTGCCTAACGGTAAATTCAAATATGTCAATGATTTATGCATACCATTCCTTGAAGAAAAAAAAGGGGGAATATATTAATATTGGCATAAATATATATTTGTAAAAATACGTTCCTCGAAGTAACTCAAGTTTTATGTTTTAAAAACAAATCTGAAAATATAAAACACTTGTTTATTAATATACAAGCCATTCGGATATATGTAAGTTTTATCATTCAAAGACCAAAGAATTAATCCCAGTGTTTCAGTTGATGGCCGGTCCAGATAGTGTTGAAATCATAGAACAATTGTATCGCAGACATTACTGATCTGGGAGCTTATTAATTATTATTATTATTACTATTATTACTATTATTAGCATTATTATTATTATTTTTATTTCCTTTGATATCTGGTGTTTACACATTTCTTTCCGGGTCCCGCTCGGGGACCTAAGGTTAGAAATGGCATCATGACACTTTCCACTGCAAAAAAATAAAAAATAATTACATAGATAAAGCCCTTCGTAAAGTGTGGGCTGTACTTGTCAGAACAATTTTTTGTATCTCTTTGAGGCATGGACTTCCAGGGATCCCTTCAATCAGCATACTGGAATCTTTTCCAACCAGTCCAAGGGCTCCAACTACAACAGGGATTGTTGATGTTCCCATGTGCCACATTTTTGAGATTTCTATTTCAAGGTCCTTGTATTTTGACAGCTTTTTGAATATCTTCAAAGACACATTGCAGTCTGCAGGGACTGCTATATCAATAAGGAGGCACTTATTTTGTTTGTGGTCTTTAATAACAATGTCTGGGCGGTTGGCTTTGATTGTTCTGTCAGTGTGTATTGTGTAGTCCCATAGAATTGTAACAGGTCCTATCTCCGTAACCGGGTCAGGGTGGTGTTCGTACCAGTTTCTTTCAGTTTCCTTCCCGTAGGAGTTGCAAATTTTCCAGTGCAGATATTATTATTATTATTATTATTATTATTATTATTATTATTATTATTATTATTATTAATTGTGTATGTTATGTTTCCTGCTTTGTATTCTGTAGAGCCGGGTCCAAACTATGGTCGTTAGGCCCTAGAGGACAATTGTCATTTAATTGGTAGCACTTTTCTTAGTATATGGGATGTTCCTAGTAGGGCGTCCTCCAGGGCATCTTGTATGTTGATGTTATCTGGGATACTGTTAGTAAAATTGTCCATTCCTTTTCTCACGAGGCCCAGAGCTCCGATTACTATTGGTACAGTCTCAGTCTTCATTCCTCACATCCTGTTAATCTCGATCTGCAGGTTCTTGTATTTGGACAATTTCTCGATAATTTTCATGGAGGTGTTTCTCTTAGATGGTATTGCTATGTCAATAAGT
This sequence comes from Acanthosepion esculentum, assembly GCA_964036315.1. Classification (NCBI taxonomy): domain Eukaryota; kingdom Metazoa; phylum Mollusca; class Cephalopoda; order Sepiida; family Sepiidae; genus Acanthosepion; species Acanthosepion esculentum. The sequence goes on from OZ038504.1 coordinate 9,170,386, forward strand.
ATACACTTCCGAAATTTCTTGTTTTTTATGATAATATCAGGTCTGTTGGCTTTTATTTCCCTGTCGGTTTGAATTGGCATGTCCCAGAGAATGGTTAAATGGTTAATCTTGGGTTACTGTGTCTGGTTGGTGCTCATACCATCTCTCAGTGGTTTCGATTTTGTGCTTCTTGCATATCTTCCATCATTTGTCATCATTTGTCTTACTGAACCCTGTTCTTTCGTTGACTTTTCTCCTCACGGAAATCTTCTCATTCTCTTTCACTCTCAGAAACCCCTTGCGTCTTAGTGGCATTATCGCCATCTTCTGTCTTCCTGAAACCTCTTCTTTTATTGTCTTTTCTCTTCCCTAATATCTTCACATTCTCTTTCACTCCCAGTTACCCCCCCAAAAAAAAAACTTGCATCTGTGTCTTGTCCATTCTGGCGTGACTTCTGCTTCCATATGCCACAGACGCTAAAGAATACTGAACTGACGCGTTGAATATACGTCTTGGTATCGCTTGCACTGGATGCGGATATGATTTGAGCCGGTATCTTTTGGTGACTACTGCAGGCGTCTTGGCCAGAGGCGTTACAGAACTGTAATTATGGACGCGGGATAGGCCACTGCAATTTCCACAGTGTGTGTTAATACCACTTTGCACGTATTCGCGATACGAACACCATGCCTTATTTGGAGGGTTGTCAAACGTAGTCACAATTCCAGAAACGAAATATCCCATCTGTCCGACAATCGGTATAATATCTCGATCCAGTTAAGCTGATTTCCGTCGTCTTGTCATGCGCTGAACAGCCTGTGTTTGCATTGATTCGCTAGATGTCTGAGCAAACCTAAAATAGCTTTGGGCGTTTCTATTATGTCAAGGCACGGTGGCTATATAGTTGAAGATTGGACCTGAACTTCCTTTTTTAAAAATATATTTGTAAAATTCATGTATTGTCGAAATAGTGTCGTGTTTTCTCTCAGCTTTGGCTACTATACTAAAATCCCAGTTGTCCTTTTATTAGTTGGTTTCTTTGGTGTGTTTGTTGTGTTTTACGGCATATCAACACATCAATGGGTTATTTAATGCCGACAAGATTTTTTGGATAGATTCGTATGAATAGAATAAGTATTCTTTGGTTTAGATTGGTTTGGTTTATTTTGTTTTACGGCATATCGACCTCAGTGGGTTATTTAATGCCGGCAACATTTTTAGGATAGAATCGTATGAATAGAATATGTATTCTTTGATTTAGATTGGTTTGGTTTATTTTGTTTTACAGCATATCAAACTCAATGGGTTATTTAATGCTGACAACATTTTTATTGCGGGTAATATTTTGTTTTGTCAAAAATCTATTTCTGGTAATAATTTTTTCTTCAAAAATATATTGTTGGTAATATTTTATTTTTTTAAGTATTGTTAGTAATAGTTTTTTTTCTTCAAAAATTTATTGCTGATAATAATTTTTTTTTACAAAGTATTCCTGGTATATAAAACCCATTTTTACCCCAGTTTCGCGGTTAACTATTTGCCTATAGCTGGGACCCTAACACGTGCTACCACCCCGGGTCAGGGTGGACCTGGGAACCTCAGCAATTAAGAGGTGGTTCCACGCTCCTCAAAACCTCCTGATCAGAGGCCTTGCTGTTGGATATAGTTTATCGTCTTACCCAAGACGCTTTCCTTCTATTAGATTGGTTACCTTACTAAAGATCCCTATGGTAAGATTATGTGCATGAATCAAAGTAAAAGTTCGAATTTAACGATAAATATCATATATTTTTACAAAATAGTTTTATTGTGTAAATAGAAATAAATAAATATAACACCCGTTATTGAAAATATATATGAAATACGATATACACTCTAATGAAAATTAATTAAAACAACCGCTTTAGTTTCCTTTTTTCAACATATCGCCAGTTTCGACCCACTTGAGTAACAGGGTGTAATCGATTTCTATTTTGTCCTCAGATTAGGTCATTTGAAGTGGTGTGCTTTAATATGAATCTATTATAAAATTTGTTTGGTCTTGAATAATATTGCGCCATCCGTAATTGTATCAGAGTTTCATCACGCCCAGACACCATCGTCTCGATTGTCGATTAGTTGTCCTACGGCCATTCTCTGCGATGGACGTTACTACCAGGAGGAATACGAAAATTGTAACGCTGCACGAACACACTGGCAAGCCTTACCAGTGAGCAAATCAAAGGACTATAGACTGGCCAGGAAACTTTCCTGATTTAAATCCAATCGAAAATCTGTGGTCAATTTGCAAGGAATGACTTCGTGGAATGGACATACAGAGTACTAACATGTGCACTGGGTCATGATTCTTTGGAAAAAATAGGAAAAAAAAGTAAATAACGGAATTATTCCTTTTGTTTTAATTAATTTGAAAAAGGGCGTTATTCTAAAACACGTGATAGATAGATAGATAGATAGATAGATAGATAGATAGATAGATAGATAGATAGATAGATAATGAACAGGCTGAGGAAAGATAGATAGATAGATAGATAATGAACAGGTTGAGGAAAGATAGATAGATAGATAGATAGATAGATAGATAGATAGATAGATAGATAATGAATAGGCTGATATAGATAATGAATAGTCTGTGATAGATAGATAGATAGATAGATAGATAGATAGATAATGAACAGGTTGAGGAAAGATAGATAGATAGATAGATAGATAGATAGATAGATAGATAGATAGATAGATAATGAATAGGCTGAGTATAAATAGATATATAGATAGTGTTATGGGTCCTTACCTATAACTACAGAATGAACTCTTCCTAACACTATGTATACTACGCCTCTCAAGAGAGAGAGAGACGAATCGAGTCGAGCCGATAGTAGTTCACTCCAAACCAGACTGACAGTCATACTAACACCTTCCACATCTTGTATTATTATTCCGTGTAATATATCTTCGTTATTTCTACTCTTGTGTTCGTGTTGTTCTTCCTTGGTCCTAACCTGGACCATAACAGATAGATAGATAATGAGTAGGCTGAGTATAGATAGATAGATAGATAGATAGATAGATAGATAGATAGATAGGATGAGGATAGATAGATAGATAGATAGATAGATAATGAACAGGCTGAGGATAGATAGATAGATAGATAGATAGATAGATAGATAGATAGATAGATAGATAGATAGATAGATAGATAGATAAGTGTAATCTTGTCACAATTGTGATGTTAGGCGCACCTACACACATCTCTTAAGAATCTAATCAAATCTACCAGACATTGATCCTTTTTGTGTGTTTTCTTATTCGGTTAACTTAATCCACAAAATTCAAGCTTGGCCAGTTGCGTTTTCTATCTACACACAGTTTTCCTGCAAGTATAAAAGTTGATATTAAATTAACGCTAATTGCTTCCTTACCGTTTTCTTCAGTTCTGATTCCAAAGTCAATCTTATTAATTCTCAGAATATATTCGACTCTGTTCACTTATGCAGAAAATCTCCTGTTTCATGCACCGATGAGAAATTTACATTATAATTATGAAACTTTACTGCTAGCCACTTTCCGGCACCAAAGTCCTCGATTCCAAGCAGAAATTCTTTCAATTCTAAGATTATCTTTATATATATATATATATATATATATATATATATATATATATATATATATATATATATATAAAAGAAAAATTAATTAAAGAAAACTCCGAATGTACTTGATTCAGTATTGACTAGTAAGTCCTCGTCTTAAATTTGGCCGCTTTATTTAGTCTAGTAATCATGCGAAAAATGTCTTCCAAAGCATAAGCAAAGTATTAAGAAATTTGAAAATTTCGTTACAAAACAGTCAGTTATGTGCCAAGCGTGATACACGCTTAGGCGATCATGTATCTTTCGATACATGACTGACGAGGCAGATTTTTCCCACGCAGTTGGTTGCCATTTCTTTCTACGTTAGACCAGTTGCCATCCAAGGCTATAGAACGCGGTCTGTCCTGCTATTTACCCATAGCTGGGGGGAAGAAGAGGATTCATATCTTTCCCAAGGGTATTAGCACTTAAGTGAATGTAAAGGATTCTACTGGAACTAGAACTCGGCTCTCCGATTCAGTTATGTGCCATGCGTGATACACGCTTAGGCGATCATGTATCTTTCGATACATGACTGACGAGGCCGATTCCCCCACCCCGCAGTAGGTTGCCATTTCTTTCTACGGTAGACCAGTTTCTATCCAAGGCTATAGAACTCGGTCTGTCCTGCTATTTACCCATAGCTGGGGGGTGAAGAAGAGGATTCATATCTTTCCCAAGGGTATTAGCACGTAAATGAATGTAAAGGATTCTACTGGAATTCGAACTGGGCTCTCCGATTCAGTTATTCGCCATGCGTGATACACGCTTAGGCGATCATGAATCTTTCGATACATGACTGACGAGGCAGATTTTTCCCACGCAGTTGGTTGCCATTTCTTTCTGTGGTAGAGCAATTGCCATCCAAGGCTATAGAACCCAGTCTGTCCTGCTATTTACCCATAGATGGGGGGAGAGAAGAGTATTCATATCTTTCCCAATGGTCAGTTATTTATGTGTCATGCGATCATGTATCTTTCGATACATGACTGACGAGGCAGATTTTTTCCCCCGCAGGTTTTTGCCATTTCTTTTTGCGGGAGACCATTTGCCAGCCAAGGCTATAGAACTCGGTCTGTCCTGCTATTAGCCCATAGCTGGGAGAGGGTGAAGAAGAGGATTTATACTTTCCCAAGGGTATTAGGACATAAATGAATGTAATGGATTCCGCTGGAACTCGAACTCGGCTCTCCGATTCCTGAATCCGAGCTGCAAATCTTTACTCCACCGTGCCACCTTACATCTTGAAACGTCATTTAATATCAGTTGTCCTCTCTAATGTTGGACACTTTTGTCCCAAATAAAGAAAGGACTTGAGGTAATTCACTTTTTATTCTACAGGAGGATACTGAGAATATCATGGACGGGACATGTGAGCAATGACAAAGTTGTAATGAAAAAAAGGATGCAAGATAGATAGATATATCATAGCTGGCCACTAGTATTCGAGGATACTCGTCTATTAGGGCGGCTAGCCAGTCCCTGTTGCAGACGCTCGCTCAGGCGCCTGGCTAAGTCGTTAGAACGTTCGCTTTCTGGCCATGAGACCCGGGTTCAAATCTCACCATGGTCGATTTTTGAGGAAGAAGCCTTCCTGATGTTATCGATCTGGAGGGGGCGACTCCCTGCGTGCGGCACCTTTGGAAAGTGCATGAAGACGGAACCCCTGGGGGATGTCGATAAATTGTGCTAGCAGGAAGTCATCGTGACCGAGGGTTTGAGTGTGTTGGCCTTTTTCAGATTGTTGATCATGCTAGATAACATGCTGCTCAGCGTAGTTGCAGTATAAACCACAGGTGGGCTCTGTGGGTGCTGAACAAACACAGATAGATAGATAGAAAGATAGATAGATAAGGAATAGGCTGAAATAGATAGATAGATAGATAGAAAGATAGATAGATAGATAATGAATAGGCTGAAATAGATAGAAAGATAGATAGATAGATAGATAAATACACACTGAATAGGCTGAGATAGATAGATAGATAGATAGATAATGAATAAGCTGAAATAGATAGATAGATAGATAGATAGATAGATAGATAGGCTGAGATAGATAGATAGATAGATAGATAGATAGATAGATAGATAGATAATGAATAGGCTGAGATAGATAGATAGATAGATAGATAATGAATAGGCTGAGATAGATAGATAGATAGATAGATAGATAGATAGATAGATAGATAATGAATAGGCTGAGATAGATAGATAGATAGATAGATAGATAGATAGATAGATAGATAAGGAATAGGCTGAGATAGATAGATAGATAATGAATAGGATGACATATATATATATATAGAGAGAGAGAGAGAGGGAGAGATAGATAGATAGATAGATAGATAGATAGATAGATAGATAGATAGATAGATAGATAGATAGGAACGGACTAAGATAGATAGATAGATAGATAGATAGATAGATAGATAGATAGATAGATAGATAGATACGGAGAGTTTGGTACAAATGTCTTAGAAAATGCAAAAAGAAAAGAAGCAAAAATTCGAGAAACTACTTGAAACTTTCGAAAAATCATGAAATTCAATAAACATTGTGCAATGTATCGTGAATGCAAACCATAGTTGTCTCCCCTTCGAACTACTCGAGATATAAAAGAAATGGCCATCACTCACTTACCGCTAGTGGTGAAATTGCATTGAATAACCAGCTTAAACTTTCGACCGTTTTTCTTTGCCGTCAGAGACTTGTGAAACAGAAACTATACTATTAAGTGAGACCATAGAATCATTTTGCCTATCGTTATATTAAAACTTCGTAGACATATTCCTCCATTCACGACGAAACCACGCCTTCTGAACATAATATCTTGATTAGCTTCTTCGGCTTGTACACGGGGCTTGGATTTTTGCCTATTTCTTAGGCATAAAATAGCGTGTTCAATTCGAATCTGTTTCTGCTGGGGATACGGGAAACTCCGGGTAACTGGCCCGTCATAAAGAAGCCAATATTGCTCCAGGCTGGTCTGGTGAGATAATGGGCTAATTCAATTTTCATATTTTCGTCGGGTAGCGTCACGGTTCTCGGGGTGGAATATAGAATCCACTATCCGAATTTATATTCCGACAATGCTCCCCTGTGTGCATTTTTTGCGTTAATATCCATTTCGAGTGGCATAGAGCCATCTTCTTAACCCCCGAGACCAGTTAAAGGTTAATGTGAAGAATAGACTGCTCGGATATCACGTAAGAAATCCGGAAATTTATTCTATTTTCAAACCTAATCCCAAATATTTTCTTTTATTTATCAAAATTAGAATTAATAATTAAATAATAGCTGGGTACCTTATATTCACTTAGGCGGAAATACTCTTAAGAAATAAATGGCTTCACCTCTTCCTACCCAAGTATGCGTTACCGTATTTGACGGCATATAAGACACACTTTTTTTTTTTTACTAAAAATATCTTTTAAAATTACCCTCCGTCTTATATCCCATATGTAGGTTTAAAATTCGCGATAGTCGGCCCAAATTAGCTACCTGGCAACTCCTATTAGCTTAAACTTTAGAGTAACTTTCATATACCTATTATCATTTATTTAAAAAGCTATTATGCAGATTAAAAGTGTAATCATTGATAATATTCCTTATATTAATGTCATCACGTTTAATATTAATGCTTTGTTTCACTAAAATTATATGCAATAAATTCAAATTATATATTTGTAAAATATCTGTTTCATTAATATTTTTCTTGCGATAACTTTCGGCTGCATTGCTATAAATACAATCAGAATTTTTATATCCTAATTATTCCACTGAAACTTTTACAAGACGCAGGTTGTACAGATCATATAAAGGAAAATTTTTGACTGAATTTTAATGGTAACTACTTTGTTCAATTGTAATAATTGCTTGATTTTATTTTGTTTTCTTACCTTTGGATATAATAAAGTTTTTATAGGCTTTTCTTCTTTTTTTCCTATTATTTTTCATTTAATAGTAATCATGGCTTGTTTAACAAAAATAATACCTAATAAATATAGCCTAGGCTGTACCATTTACTAATATTTTTACTAATTTTACTAATTGCTAATTTTGACTTGATTTTCCCTGCTGAAATTGGGGTGCGTCTTATACACCCGTGCGTTTTATATGCCGTCAAATACGGTAATTAGTAAGTCTTGTATCACTAAATCACTATTTTCTAAACCCCCAAAAATATTTCTTCCAATCTAAAACATATATTTTGGATACGATCAAACTGTAGTATCTGTTATCAGCTTAATCTAATTCTCTCTCTCTTTCCAGGTGGATCTGGGAGCAAAAGCAATTAAGAGATGGTTCTATGATCCTAAAAACCTCCTGATCAGAGGCCTTGCTGCCGGATGTAGTTTATCGTCTTACCCAGGACGCGGAGTAAAGTTTATTCTTTGTTTCCTTGAATTTAGATTCTGCTTTTGTGAGTGTTCGTTGATAGTGTCTTTTTTAATTTTTCTCCCCAGACAAGGATTAAATGGTAAGTCTGGTATCATTAAATTGTTATTATCCCAAAAAATATTTCTTACAATCTAAAAATATATTCTGGCTTTAAATAACCTGTAAAGTGTTGGCAAGCCGTAAAAAACGAATCAATCAACGAAACCAAAAGAAAATTGTTTAATAAATATATTCTGTCGGTAGGCTGCTTCTTAATTCAGAGATTTTCCTTCTCCTAGACCGGTTGCCTACCAAAACTATAGGATACAGTCTGTGCTGCTATTTAGCCATAGGAGATGGGTTCGTATTAGCATGTAAGGGAATATAATAAACTCGACTAGAATTTGAACTCGGCTTTCCGAGCTGTTATCCATTCCTCTGCAATGCTTCCAATGAATTATTATAAAACACAAATTGTCTATTTTAGAAAAAGCAAGTGTTTGGATCGAAACGTTATGGTAGCAATTAGAAATTATTCCCAATAGTTAGGTTAACTTCATTTATTTTAAATAAGCAACTTTTGATCGCTAAAATTGAAGTGTCTCAAACTGAATCGAGTCAGATGGCAAGGTATTTTCTTTTTCCCCAGCTACGTGTTTTTTAATGGATATGTTTTGCCGGTGATGACTTATGCAAGTGAGACATGGGCGCCCAACAGGACCAATGAAGAGACTCTTGCAGTGTCCAAACGGAAAATGGAGCGAATCATGCTCGGCATCACTTTACCTGGTTTCGACAGCGAAATGAAGGATATAATCGCACCGATCAAGAAGGGCAAATATCGATACGCTAGTCACGTATCTTGTCTCAGAGACGGCAGGTGGACTACTAGATTGACAGATTGGACACCAATGCTAGAGGTTTGACCAAAGGCCAGATGGTGCGACGATCTGATATGTTGCATTTACCCAACATGGTCCAGTAAGATGGGAAATGGTGGATGTAAACCAGGTCTCAACCAACAGGAGTAAGAAGATCCTGGATTTGGAGTTGTCTCTCGTCTCAGAGACAATCGGTGAACTATTAGAACGATAGAGAGGACACTATGGCAACTGTAAAGATATACAGGGCGGTTAAAGGCAAGATAGCGCGATCTGACCCGATATGTCGGCCTTACATGTCCCAGTATGGCCAGAGGTAGGAAGCGGTCGAAGTAAACCAAGTCTCCACCAACAGGAGTGAGAAAATCCTGGATTTGGATTTGGAAGCTCACACGGCCGCGTGGAGTTTCAACCTACGATTTCCAGGGAATCAAATGAACATCCAGTTTGAAACGCTAATCCATTCTTCATCTGAAATGCAATTTTAAGGTTTTTTACTGCTTATTCCCTTCACAAGATACGATTTTATTTTTGCACTAGATATTTAAGATAGATCAAACTATTCTCAACAAAAGACAATAATTGGATAGCATTTTCTTACTTTCGAGTTGCAATTAATCTTATTGATGATTATCAGATTTCAATATTACGAGATGTACGCTATCATATTGTGGCTTTTCAACAAGAGTTTACCTACGCCGACAAAAGAAGAACAAATTAATGTTATGTGCGAAGGACGCTAGAAGCAACTGAAATACGGTTATACAGACGGATGCTAAGAATAACATGGACAGAATATGTGCGCAACATGGATGTTTTACAATCTGTAAATATATATATATATATATATATATATATATATATATATATATATATATATATATATACGAGGATAATTCAATAAATAAGGTGAATTTTTCGGTATAAGGACTTCTAATACAGATAGAAGCTTACTCTTTTTTATTTTTATTTTTTTGTTTTACTTCTTTTTCACATGGATTTAATTTCTTTTGCAGATTAAAAAAAAAACTTTGAGAGTTTTGGCGATTAACAAAGATGGCCGACCAAGAAGCATGCTCCAGGATTGACCAGCGGTCAGTTATCAAGTTTCTGGTTGCTGAAGGGTGCAAACCAGTTGAAATTCATAGGAGAATGTCAACTGTGTATGGTGCCACATATTTCAGCAAAAAATGTCAAGAAGTGGCTAAATTGTTTAAAGAATGACGGAGCAGTGTTGAGGATGAAGACAGGCCTGGGAGGCCTACAGAAGTGAGGTCTCCTAAGTTGATCGAATCAGTCAATGATCTCATTCAGTCTGACAGATGGGTGACAGTGGATGATATTGACAATGGTGTCAAAATGGTTAAACGTCATATCTGAAAGCCTGGAAAAAGAAATTAACGTAATGTAGTAGTCTTTTAGATTCTTATCATCATTAGTAACCGTAGGTATTATACGTACACTGACTCAAAGTTGCTCGTGGGCTATATGTTATAGCTCTCTTTAATTTAATTACCTATTAGCTAAACGAATCTCATTACATCTCTCTGAATCTTTTGGCTTTTCCGCCCTGACTGAATCTACGGCTCCTCCTTCATATATACTCCCTCCGTTCCGAAATAGTTGTACCAAAGATATTTTCATGTTGTTCCAAAATAATTGTTCCAGTAAATAAAAAAAAACATCAAGAACAAAAAATATCATTTATTCCCATACTCAACAGTAAATAAGTAATATTAGTGAATTGTCATATAAATAAGTGTGAAATATATCGAAACTGATAGACATAAACAGTTAAATTAATAACAAAAATAACTGGGGAAGGTTTACTTTAACAAAAGCAGTTTTTGTTGCAAATCGTCAGAAATAGAAAAGTTTTCCTTCTCTTTCAAGCTTCTCTTTAGACATGTGCCGGAGTTTATAATTGTTATCGCCGTCAACTAAAATAACTTGTTCCATTGCTAACTGCAAACTTAGAAAAGTATTGTTAAGCTTCGATTTCTGAAGTTTATTGAAGCTTTCTTCCACTGCTTCAATGAGCTGGTCAACATTATTTGGAGCTTGCTGGTGCTGAATTGATTGAATTGCATTAAAATAACCCAGATCAAGGACATTGAGATCAGGACGATTTGGAGGCTGGCAAACTAATTCAATTTGCAAACCCAGACGTTCTGCAGCTACGTTTAATTCATCTGCAACGTGTTTTATTGCACCACGCTCCAGGACACGATCTGTGGATCTTTCCAGCAGTGCTTGCAACACAGCACTACGTTCATTATTTGTCAATTCGTGATTCTTGCAATTTTGTTTAGCATTTCTGCCAATTGGCTTCTCTTCTCCCATCATAATCTCTTTCCAGCTGGTGGCCTGAAAAAATACCATTTTAATGTGGTGAAAAAGTGATATAATTTGCGCTTCAAATTATTCTACCTGAATAAGCTAATATAAATACTTGAGGAACATCAATGATAACCTGTTAATGTAAACGGCAAACAATTCGACTAAGAATTAGTATATTCCACATGAGATTTCCGGCTATGGAACAACTATTTCGGAACACAGGGAGTATTAAACATTTTTTAGGATGGACAATTATCCCAAGCTGTTACACGATTTGGACAATTTTGCTGTTACCCCCGGTATGTATGTATGTATATATATATATATATATATATATATATATATATATATATGCGTGTGTATGTGAGTATGTATGAGTGAGTGTGTGTGTGCATGTGTAAGAGGGGCTGTGTAAGAGAGGGAGAGTGTATGTGTTTGTGTGTGTGTAACAGAAATGGATTGTGTGTAAGAATGATTGAGTGTGTGCCTGTAGTAGATAATGTGTCTGCGTGCGTGCGTGCGTGTGTGTGTGTGTGTGTGTGTGTGTGTGTGTGTGTGTGTGTGTGTGTGTGATAGAGAGAGAAAGAGATTTTGAGCTATTAATGTTTTATATCACATTTTGGATCAATATACACTTCATCATTTTTATTTACTGAAGCCACGATGCTTTTTTTTATTGCAATAATAAGTGCCAATCCCACGCTTATAAAGTATATTTTGGCGTTGCAAATTCTTTCTGTGCGCTAGGAAACCAGTTGACTCTCTATAGGCACCGACAATTTTTAACATTATTTTTTCCCGTGAAACGTAGGGTCGGAGGGGCAACATGTATACTGCAGCCGCAGGGGAATTGATGTTTCTTCGGCAAGCCTGACAGAGCCCAACCCTATCCAGACCGGTAATTCAGTGTTTTTCCTTCTTCTTGCCACCCAAGGCTATAGAACCCAGTCTGTCTTGCTATTTATCCATAGCTGGATGGAGAAGAAGATGATTCATACCTTTACCAAGGGTATTAGCACGTATGTAAATATAATGGATCTGACTGGAATTCAACATTATTTACAGTTTTGCTATTTGAATTTTCTGAAGAATCATTGTTCTTCAGTTAATGATTGAGTAAGCTCATGGCGAGTTCTACGACAATAGAATATCCGTAGAAATTCCTCTATCACATCTTAAATATATGAGCTTAACTTTAACAAGATATTTCAATGAAAATTATAAATCTGGATATTAGTAGTTATTTTAAGAAGTGCATAGAAATGAAAAAATTTAAAACTGACAACTTTTTCGATTTCACTGAAACAGACGTTAAACAGTTCTGTCTTCCCTTCCTTTTTCTGTTCATTCCTTCATTTACTCATTGGAATCAAGTAGCGTATATCTTTTATTTTTCTACGAAATGATAACGGAATAGTCCATTATTTATGAGGTATTGGCAGTAGCTGTTAAACACTTCTATATTCTTTCTTTCTTCTTTTTTCTAACCAAATTCCCGTCTTGCAAATATATCTCTGGATAATCATATAAAAATAATTCAGCAGACGATGTTATTTTCTTTATGGTAACTGGATTTTGGGCAATGCCCTCAGTCGTTTTTCGTCGTTCGATACTCGGTTTCTGAAAAATAGCGATTTTATCGCGGTCGAGATCGCTTCTCGGCCTTTTGGCTGTTATCAAAATATAGTATTTCCCTCGGGTGGGTAAATCTATATTTTATTTTAACCTGGCCGGGTTACACGCGCTCGGCCTCCCCACATTAAATTATCCTTGTGTCACATCCTGCCAGCGTGGGGAAAAGAAAATACAATACAGCGACAAGAAAATACAGTCTTTTGGCGATCTTTTGACTAAGGTCAGACTTTAGTGTCGGGGTCAACTCCTCCTTAATTGTCCAAATTGTTCACTAGGGCGTGTACTCCCTACACTGTAAATACTGGGCGATTTCTTGTCTCGTTCTCTTTTTTCTTCATTTTCAGCGAACAAATCTACAATGTAAGCTCTCGCAGAAGATTGCGTCTTCCCATTTGTGGGAGACGCCAGGAACATTATATATACATACATGTACGTACGAACATTCACCAAAATACAATCTCGTAACATTCACACACAAACACAAATGTTATTGTCTATGTCCATTGTTTAATACATATACTTGTGATATATATATATATATATATATATATATATGTATATATATACTAGCAGCACGGCCCGGCGTTGCCCGTGCTTGATTCAAAAATCGTACGACTCATACAGCAATCGCTATCACATGACTTAAAATATTTTTGCCCTTCCTTGCCTTTAAAGGGGTGCCCTTTGCCGTGCTGATGTTGCTACATGCCTTACTTCTTGCCTTTCTCACACTGCGAATTTTTTCTAAGCTCTATACTAAACATTAAATCTGTTACAAAAAAAGAACTAAACAAAATGAACACAAAACGATAAGCTTTAAAAAACGGACTCGTAACTGGAAAAAGCGAATAAAAAAAGAATATTAGCAACAAATACTTTTTCACACCGAATCCAGTTCTGTGGAATCAGAATCAACGTTGAGTTTAAGCAAGCGTATGAGCCAATTCCAGTAAAGTGCCATGCAGATTTAAATTTTTCCCACTTGTGACGAATGCAGCTATCGATTTTTTTTGCATGCCAGTTAACATTCGTGTCAGTCAGCTGTTGGCTCTCACGCTGGCCAATAGAATCTTCATGCCTATTTGTGGCAGCCAGCTATAGGCTCTCACTCTGGCCTGTAGAAAATGGCCGCAACTACATGAAAACTGTCGTAGAAGCATAAAAAACGATTATTTCTCCTATCGATGGGAAATGCAAAGTCAGTCTTGGCCTAATCGCTAACTTGGAGCATGTGCATGTAAATTTTGGTGCAAATGTGTCGAAAATTGCGGCCGTGCATTCGTTACACACACACACACTCACACACACACACACACACACACACACACACACACACACACACACACACATATCCTGCCTTTTATAGCTAGAGATATATCGGTTTTGTTTGTTTTCTTTACACTTCTCTATGATGAATTCAATCTCTGGGTCCGCCATATTCTAGTAGTGGACCTTTTAATATTCTATCCGGAGTTACATACGTGTTCCTAATTTAACAACACGTAAACCCCGGGTCCGCTACAGTAGTATCTTTTCTCAGCTAAACTGATTCTCTCTCTCTCTCTCCTCTCTCTCTCTCTCTCTCTCTCTTCTCTCTCTCTCTCTCTCTCTCTCTCTCTCCAGGGGGACCTGGGAACAGGAGCAATTAAGAGATAGTTCTATGCTCTTCAAAACCACCTGATGAGTGGCCTTGCTGCCGGATGTAGTTTATTGTCTTACTCAGGACGGGAAGTAGAGTTTATCCCTTGTTTCCTGTTTAGAATTGTGTTTTCTGTTTGTTCCAAAGTTTTCTCCTTCTCTTTCACTTCCAGTAACCGCATGCTCCTAAGTGGCATTATTATCTTGCTCGGTGTGAACTGGATTTAAAAAAACAACAATATAACCGTAAAAACTATCCATTAAAAATTAATTTTCTTGTTTTTTTTTTTACCCTTTGACGTGCCCTCCGCGCCAGCATTTAAGGCATAAGGTGCCTTTCCTCACCACCGAGGAAACGCATACATCTTCAAGGAAGGTTTGCTGGGCGACTTTTGGGAAAGTTTATAGCCTCAGAATTCTGAGATGCTTACGGCCATATCACGTTGTAAAACCGGTTCCAGTACGATCACCGAAGTTAAGCAACGTAGGACCTAATCAATACCATCACGGATCACCGCTTGGGTATACCAGATACTTTTAGCTTGGATCTGCGAGTTGTGTAATGGGTAATGGCTCGGAATTGGTAATGGGAGGACCGAGATCTAGTCCCTTACGCGCAAGTACTTTTTGGAAATGAATTATTATACCTCTTCCCTTCCAAGTATGGGTTAATTAGTAAATTTTGTATAAATAAATAGTTATTTTCTCAAAAAAATATTTCTTACAATCTAAAATATATATTTTGGCTAAGATCAAACTGTAGTATCTGTTATCAGCTTAATCTGATTCTCTCTCTCTCTCTCTCTCTCTCTCTCTCCAGGTGGATCTGGAAACAGCAACAATTCAGAGATGGTTCTATGATCCTCAAAACCTCCTGATGAGAGGCCTTGCTGCCGGATGTAGTTTATCGTCATACCCAGGACCAGTACGCGCCATAGGGTGGTCACCCTTCTGCAGTCGGTGTATTCTGAAGTCCCAGCCTACAAGGAGGTCCAAAATTGAAAATTATTGCCCTGAAAGAAGAAAAAAAAATAGTTATCAATGTAACTACATTCTTCTTTTATGTGCCGTGTTCCTCCAGGACGTAAGTGATCATGGCCCTCCACATACTCCTATCCCTTGTAGCTCTTAATAAGTTTTGTCTATTTGTTATTTCTCCCTGACTCTGTTCTACCATCCATTTGTTCAAGCCCATCATGTATGTCACGAGTTGCTTTCCATTGTCCCTCTTTCCCTCAATCCGCCCTGTGAGTAACAGATTTTCCAAACCCCCCTTCCTCATTACGTGTCCCAGAAATTTTAACTGCCTCTTCCTGATGTTAATCATGTTTTCTCTTTGTTTCCTTTCTCTCCAAAACATCATCGTTGCTCATATGTCCGGTCCATGGTATCCTCAGCATCCTTCTGTAGAACCGCATTTCTGTTTCGAGTCTCTTCTTTATCTTTGTGGAGACCGTCCAACATTCGCTGCCGTAAATGAGGACAGATATCACGTAGCAGTTCAGTACTCTTTTCTTTGTTACCAAAGATATCCTCCTGTCTCGTAATACTCAGCCTAGCTTTTAGGAATGCGTCTTTGGCCATCACAATACGTCTTCGGATCTCAGTGTCGCACTTTCCGTCCTCTGTTAAAACACTTCCCAGATATTTACCTTTCTGTGGCTTCATGATTTTAGCATCCCCGACCTGTAATTTGCATTTGGGGCTCCCATTTTGCCGATGACCATGTATTCTGTCTTGTCATTGATGCTTAGTCCTTTCTTCTCGCTCTCCTTCGCTGACTTCTGCCCGAGGTTTTGTAGTTTCTTTTCCGTGTTTGCACTTATCACTGTTTCGTCTGCATATATTCATATTGCTAAGATTGTGGATGCCAATAATGAATCCTGGTAAGATTTCTAATTGGCTCGCTCTATAGTTTGAATAAGTCCGGTATTACTGAAAAAAAGCTTATTACAGAGAGTTGCCTGAACCCCCACCCAGTCACTGGCAGTCATCAGTGACGCGAATGCAACATCCACGTTACGAATGAAGGCGACCATGCCGCGCGCACATACACACATACACACACAATGGTATATGGGAATTGACGAAGACCGAAGGTTGATTAGAATGCCGTATTAAACATGGGAGATTAAATCACGTGTTCTCATTAAAATGTCCCACGTGTTTTCATTAAGCGACGCACCGACTTCATTAAAGATGTCCTCAGCCATAATTATAATTATTTTGTGGCTACTATAAATGATGTTTTTGAAAGAATAATTGCGTTGTCCATTTTTTTCACCACTCACATAACACAACGTAATAGTAATGGTAATATTAGCCGTTTCCCTATAAGGAAACATTCGGCATTCATTGACCGAGTAGCCAGTGCAACTAGAGTTACACTTTTCTTCACTCCCTGACCATCGGGCTGGAATCAAAGTGTAGTATCTGTTCTCTTCATCTCTAATTGTAATGGTAATATTAGCCATTTCCTTATAAGGAAACATTCGGCATTCATTGACCGAGCAGCCAGTGCTACTAGAGTTACGCTTTTCTTCACTCCCTGAGCATCGGGCTGGGATCAAAGTGTAGTATCTGTTCTCCTCATCTCTAATTGTAATGGCAATATTAGCCTTATAAGGAAATATTCAGCATTCATTGACCGAGCAGCCAGTGCTACTAGAGTTACGATTTTCTTTACTCCCTGACTATCGGGCTGGGATCAAAGTGTAGTATCTTTTCTCTTCATCTCTAATTGTAATGGTAATATTAGCCGTTTCCCTAGAAGGACACATTCGGCATTCACTGACCGAGTAGCCAGTTCTGTTTTCGGTCGAAATTAATTAAATCTTTCTCTTAACAGGCCTCTCAAATCCAGCAGCTGATATCACTATTCCCAATAATGATGGGCTTTTCATATCAAGCAAACATGACTCAGCGGATAAATGAGTAGGCCGAGTAATCCAAAAAGTGACTTGATCCAAAGGGTTGTGAGTTCAATACCTGGCCACAGGATAGGCGGCGAAAACTTGAGAAGTGAGTTACTAAAGCGAATTAACTGATACTGGGACATCCCAAAAGGCATGGCACGTGGAACTAGAACAATCTCGCCTCGTGGACTAAATCAAGTGTGCGATTCATAATTCCAATGTATATCACCTGAAGAAGGTCGGAGCATACAGCGGCCGAAACGTCGTGAATACGGCAATAAAGATGAAGAAAACAGTCCGAACAATCTAATTACGAATAAAATAAATAAATACTTACGATATAACATCTCAGAAATATAGACAGATCCTGAAGACGGCCGGAGCGTACAACGGCCGAAACGTTGTGAATACGGCAATAAAGATGAAGACAACAGCCTGAACAATCTAAGTACTGTAAATATTTACGATACCTCATTTCAGAAATATAGACACATGCCATTTTTCGTCGGCTTCCGGTTGGTCTGGTGTTTTTTCTACTGCTAACCCCCCAAAAATGGGTTAAATTAAATGCATTTGTAAGGTTAAAAGTGTAAGTAACTTTAAAATTCGTCAAACATTATTATTACTTCCATGTTTTGATTTGAAATTTAGGTTGAGCCTCGTTTTTCGAAATGCTTAAAAATGCAGGTCTGAAATGAAATACGATGGTCATTAAATGAATAAGGTGAATTTTTCGGTATAAGGACTTCTAATACAGATAGAAGCTTACTCTTTTTTTGTTTTACTTCTTTTTCACATGGATTTAATTTCTTTTGCAGGTTAAAAAAACTTTGAGAGTTTTGGCGATTAACAAAGATGGCCGACCAAGAAGCATGTTTTTCTTTTCAGATGATAAATTATATAAAAGCTTATATAAAAAATTATCCTTTTCACTTACGGATTTTGTATTGTTATCTATCTATCTAAGTATATATATATATATATATATATATATATATATATATATATATATATATATATATATATATATATATGTAAGGAACGTGGATGTTCATTATTTTGATACATTGATATATATATATATATACATATATATATATATATGCTTATATATATACTTTTTTGTGTATTTAGGCAGCAATCCTTCGTTCATGCACATTTCATTGAATACGACAGACAAGATGCTTTTATAGATGCATATATATATATATATATATATATATATATATATACGAGGGTCATTCAATAGATAATTTGAATTTTTCGGTATAAGGACTTCTAATACAGATAGAAGCTTACTCTTTTTTTTTTTGTTGTTTTACTTCTTTTTCACATGGATTTAATTTCTTTCACAGATTAAAAAAAAAACTTTGAGAGTTTTGGCGATTAACAAAGATGGCCATCCAAGGCTATTGAACGCAGTCTCTCCTGCTATTTACCCATAGCTGGGAGAAGAAGAAGAGGCTTCGTATTTTTCCCCGGGGTATTAGCATGTAAGTAAATGTAACGGATTCGACCGGAATTCGAACTCGGCTCTTTAATTCATCAATCCGAGCTGCTATCCATTATTGATACTGCTATTATTTTAACTACCTTTATTCTTCGACAATGTTGTTTTTAAAAAATGACCATTAGAATTGTAATAAAACTTAAACATGTGAAAGTGAATTCATACATTTTCTTTGTTCTTGAGAACTGACAATAAAAATAAACATTTATTTATTAGATTGTATTTTGAAATGGTTGGCAAAACATTGGCTAATTGCCAATTGATTCAAAATTTTATAAAATGGTAAATAAAAGGATTTACTTTTGGTTGGTTCACATATTTTAATAATTTAGTAAATGTTTATACATTTATGGATAAAAATTGTTTTCACATTTATTTCTTTATAAATTGGTGAAATGATAAATATTGCATTGTACGAGGGTCATTCAATAAATAAGTTGACTTTTTCGGTATAACGACTTCTAATACAGATAGAAACTTACACATTTTTATTTTTTATTTTTGTTTTACTTCTTTTTCACATGGATTTAATTTCTTTTGCAGATTAAAAAAAAACTTTGAGAGTTTTGGCGATTGACAAAGATGGCCGACCAAGAAGCATGCTCCAGGATTGAACAGCGGTCAGTTATCAAGTTTTTGGTTGCTGAAGGGTGAAAACCAGTTGAAATTCATAGGAGAATGTCAACTGTGTATGGTGCCACATGTTTCAGTCAAAAAATGTCTACAAGTGGGCTAAATTGTTTAAAGAAGGACGGAGCAGTGTTGAGGATGAAGACAGGCCTGGGAGGCCTACAGAAGTGAGGTCTCCTGAAGTGATCGAATCAGTCAATGACCTCATTCAGTCTGACAGAAGGGTGACAGTGGATGACATTGCAAGGACTTTGAGCTTATCTGTTGGGACAAACGCAGGGGTCATCAGTCAGAAGGTGTCATCTTGCATCATGACAACGCAAGGCCTCACACAGCAGCCCAAACGGTGCAGACCATCAACGAGCTGGGCTGGGAACTGCTCGCTCACCCCCCTTACAGCCCAGACCTTGCCCCTTCAGATTTTTCCTGTTTGGTTCCTTGAAAGCGTTCACGAAAGGCACGAAGTTTAAAAGTGACGATGAAGTCAAAAGTGTTGTGAGCGACTGGCTGAGACATCAGTCCTTGTACAAGGCCCGTGAGCCACGGGGCTAGATTATTGACATTATCTCATTTGTTTTTGTGACATGTGTTCGTTTTCTCCGCTGAGCAGATTAATCTTCATCACTATCAGCCCCATACCAGCCATGGAATCAGATATGGTTTAGTGGAAGTCGGAGCTGCAAGGGAAACCTGATATGTATCAACCAACGCTTGGTTACTCGTGTGCAAACGTGTATTGACATTCTGAAACCTTACACCTAATGTCTGTGGTCAGCAATTCTCGTGAACGCTTTCAAGGGACCAAACAGGTGAAAGTCTGAAAGGGCAAGGTTTGGGCTGTAAGGGGGATGAGGGAGCAGTTCCCAGCCCAGCACGTTGAGGGTCTGCACCGTTTGGGCTGCTGTGTGAGGCCTTGCGTTGTCATGATGCAAGATGACTCCTTCTGACTGATGACCTCTGCGCCAATCCTCCGAAGGAACGCCATCGAACGAGGGCCAATAACCCCAGAAGTCTCCACTGCCACAGGAGTAAAAAAAAAATCTCTCAGTAAGAGAAGAACATTTAACTACTTTTTTTTTTTTTATCTCTGCGTCCCGGTCGACGGAAACCCGGCTCAACCGCAGACCTGATCAAATTACCGGCCGAAAATGTATCCGCACAGGTCGCATCCTAAATCAACGACTTACCTATTTTAAAAGGGAAAATGGTAATACCATCCGTCCGCTTTCTATCACCACGGCCGAGGCATACAGGTTCGATTTGGGAAGAGAACCCAGTTGCATCCAAACCTCTTCTGATGATGTCGTTTATTGCTGCATGCCTTGGAAAGCGACTGGCACTATGACGACAGGAGAGAGGATGCAAACCAAACACATCGATGGATACTCCACATCTGCATCTGTGAATTAGCCAGAAACTCCTGAAGGAAGATGAGGGAGGGCGTTTCCAGTTGTTTTATTCACGGTCTGGAATTCAGAGTTGTCTATCTTCAAGACAATTTGCACGATCCAAAACTAGAGTGTCAAAATCGACCCTGCAATTTTAATTTAGAAGAGGGGTTCACTAGTGCGAAAGCTACTGCAACAGGTGAGACCGGAATTTGAACTGGGTTCGACGGTTCTGTATTCCGCGTCTATAGCCGAACAGGCTAGCATCACTAAAGCAAAGATTATAATAATGTTAATTTCTCATCTAAATATTCCGACGAAAATTACAAGTTAATGCGAGAGGAAGACTTCAAAGTTTGAAAGTTTGTCAATAATCGAAACGCTAATCTTCATCTCGGTTGCACCTGAGAGAACAAGTATTACGAGGACTTAATTCTGCACAAAGAAGACTTAGTTTAACAAATGATTATTTTATTGTCCGACAATAGACACCTGAGGTAGGTCAGTGGAAGGACGGTCGAAACATTGGGATTATTCTAAACAAGAAGTTGTTTCGAATTTATTGTTAAGTACCATGTCTATTCACATTATTTACATTATTCGGACTGTTGTCCTCATCTTTGTCGCCATATTTATTACAACGTTTCGGCCCTTCAGTATCTGTCTATATTTCTAAGATGAGGCATTATGTACACTATTTACATTATTCGGACTATTGTCCTCATCTTTGTCGCCATATTTATTACAAAGTTTCGGCAGTTGTACACTCCGGCCTTCTTCAGCTGATTGGAATGTCGAACTGAACCCTTTATTTCGCTCACTGGGGTAGACTGTTCTTATTCCACGTCCCATGTTTAATGGATGTCAGTTATCAGTTATCTCCTGTTAATTCCCATCTCCAAATTATCCACTGCCGTAACCGGGTATTGAACTCACACTCTTTGGTACCTGTCACTGGATCTAACTAACGCCTTTATCCACTGTGCCATGAGTCCTCGAGACAGTGGAGAACTTTCATACCCGTTGCATACCTGTTTCTGGAACATATCAAGAAGCCCGAGACAAACAGAAGGGGCTCCGGACCATATATGGCAGCAATACTCCATGCAAGGGCGAATAGTTGATTTGTAGATTTGAAGGATCGATTCCGCTGAGAAAAGAGAAAGTTTAGATTTCAGGAGCATATAATGAGGAAGGAAGGCTTGGAGAATCTGATATTCACAGGTCAGATAGAGGACAAGTGCGTGCAGAGGAAAACAAAGCATAATCTACTTAGTGAGCTTGTGCAAATGGATAGCAGGACAGAGCCTTGGAGAAATAACAGAAACAAAAAGCTTATTAAGATCAACAAGAGAGAGGATGTTGGGGAGAGCCATGATAGCCTATAAAGAAGGGGCATCCAATAGGAAGATTGTACTGCATCTAACTCCCAAATTCTTTGAATAGTCAAGATTCAGATTGCTGTTTTTTTTTCTTTTTGATCTCGTTTTGAATTTCACACTTAGACGCCATCAAGAAATACGGAAGCTTACATCTCCATCAAGGAGACTTCGTTTTACAATGGCTTCTTTATTTCTAAGCTGTGGTCATCAATTATTTATTTATCAACCGAGATTAAAGTATAGCAGAATAATTGATGCTTAATTCCAATTGATTATAATCTCAAAGATATTTTCACAACGATAAAAAGAATGATTCGTAAATAATAGATGAAGGGGTTTTATTAAATTATTGATCCAGTCAACAAATAAACTTCTCACTTTGATCGGATAATTATGAAGGTGAGGATATATGTTGTTGTTTTTTTTAATATTATTTTTATTATTTTAGGGCGGGGGGGAATTTTTATTTTTTTATTTTTCAGTCTTCCGAGTGCAGCAAAACTTTTTTTGTAAACCCGTACAAATTCCGAGGCTTAATATAATTATGAGAGCGTCAGCCTCCTCCAGACCCTGCGATAAGGAATCGGTCTTTCTGAGACAAGGCTCAAAGCAAGGAAGCGTTATGTGTAACTTGAGACAATTTCTTCCAAGCTGTTCCATATCAATTATTATTATTATTATTATTATTATTATTATTATTATTATTATTATTATTATTATTATTATTATTCAACTCCTCCTCCTCCATCTCCTCTTTCTTCTCTCTTCAAAAAAATTCGGTAGTTCTTTTCTTATCAGAACGATCAGGTATTCGGCCCAAACAGGCTGCGATTTACCTATCGCACGCTGTATGGACGGTATAACTTCCGAGCCTGGGAGAACATGGCTCTCCACAACGTTCTCTCATCTCTAGGTACTACTAATGTTTGTTTATTACCATCCATCGCACTCACCAACGCTGTTTCATATCAAGTCTTATCTTCTTCTTCTTCTTCTTCTTCTTCTTCTTCTTCTTCTTCTTCTTCTTCTTCTTCAATTTTTCCTCCCAAACTCCTCCTTACCAACTCCTCTTTTTTTTTCTTCTTCTTCTTCTTCTTCTTCTTCTTCTTCTTCTTCTTCTTCTTCTTCTTCTTCTTCTTCTTCTTCTTCTTCATCAACTCTTCCTCCCCAACTCATTCTTCTTCTTCTTCTTCTTCTTCTTCTTCTTCTTCTTCTTCTTCTTCTTCTTCTTCACCGCCACCTCCTCTTTCTTCTTCTTTTACCTTCATCTTCTATGGGCTGTACACCTTCATGGCTTAGAGGATCATGGCTCACCACTACTTCCTCTCATGTTTAGCTCTTCGGAATGTTTGTTTATTATCATCCATCCCACTACCCAACGCTATTTGACATCAACTCATCTTCTACAGGATGCAATGGATAAATATGTCGTCTAAATGACGCCAAAATAAAGACAACACTCGCATCTTATTTTAACAGATATATTTACCAAAATTACACAAAATTATCTTGAAATACTAAAGAGCAAATTGATTCAATTTAATCGCCATTGGCTTCAACCACGGCCTCCAGACGACTTCAGAATCTCCTGTAACTCTTCTGGACAGTCTCCTTGTTTAACTTGGTGAATACTACCATAATCTTTGCCTTCAGTTCATCTTTGGTGTTACAAGGAGATTTGTTGGTCTCTGGCACAAAAGCACCTTACTTAGTAATCAAGCGGGTTGCAATCTAGGGAGTTAGGTGGCCAGATGTAAGGTGTTATGTGGTTGAAGGAATTGTCTGACAGCAGTGATTGGGGTCTCCTGCTTGCGTGGCATGGTGCAGAGTCCTGTTGCAAGACATTGGGTCATTCAGTAGCCATCCTCTTGAGCCAAGGCAGCACTACACCCTCAAGACACTTGATGTAGGCCTTCGTGTTGAGTCTGAGGCTCTCACCAAAATTCGGTAGTTCTTTTTTATCAGAACGATCAGGTACACGGCTCAAACAGGGTGCGATTTACCCATCGCACGCTCTAGGGCAGTATAACTTTCGGGCGTGGGGGAAGATGGCTCTCCACAACTTTCTCTCATATTTAGCAGCTAGACATTATTCATTACCAGCCATCACACTCACCAACGCTATTCCACATCAAGTCTTCTTCTTCTTCTTCCATGGGCCGTATACCTTCAGAGATAGTGGTGGCATGGTCCTCCACA
>OZ038504.1:9199892-9202392 GCA_964036315.1 Acanthosepion esculentum
CTTGATGCGTAACCTCTTGGAAATACCAGAGGATGTAAGCTTGGATGCCCGGGTGGTGTCATGAATAATCGGAAATCGTTGATTTTCGCTATGTTCACTTACCTGCAACTACCCAGCTCTTCTTCCGGCAGCTATGGGTTAAGGATTTTATTAATATATATTATTGTTATCTCCTCCCAAACATTCTTACAATCGAAAACAATTTTCTGTCTTTAAATAACCCGCAAAAGGGTTGATAAGCCGTTGACGATGAATCAGTCAATTAAAACAAGATCCTACAATGGCGTCTCTCAACTAACTTCCCTTTATGGCATTTTGTAAAAAAGAAATATTTAAAATGATTGGTCCGCTTGTAAAAAAAATAGGGAGAATTTTGGAAGGGTAATAATAGACTTGGGTTCATAGGATTATTCTCAAAACAGGACAAATTTCAAAATTGAAAATATTGATTTTTTTTTTATCATAGTAGGTGTCTTTTTTCATATTATGATTAATTTGCTATTTACTGCACATCAGTCTTTTGCAGGTTATTTAGTTTTAGACTGATTGAATATTTTGGAGACACTAATGTTTTCGTGGTATTCGTCCGACTAATTAACCTAGGGCTATTTCCTTTTCCGAGCGGTATAATATCTTTCCTGATATAACTCTCCCCCACTCTCTTTGTATCTTTCGCTCTCTCTTTACCTATCTATCTATCGTACACTATATATATATATTTATACCTATCTCTCCCTCTCTCTCTCGTTCTCTTTATCTATCTATCTATCTATCGTTCTTTCTTTCTCTCTCTCTCTCTCTCTCTCTCTCTATATATATATATATATATATGGCACTTTTTCTCTATATATGTCTATATATATATATAATTATATCTATCTTTCTGTCAGCCTATATGTATATTTATCTATATCTATTTATATCTATGTCTCTCGCCCTCCCCCCCCTCTCTCTCTCTCTCTATATATATATATATATATATATATATATTCAATAAAATCCTTTCGTAATCACGTATAAGCTTTTTTGTTTCGTGATCAAAGACAGCAAGAAAGATACTGTGGCTATATTTATTCATTTTTATTTTTTCGTGTTTTTTTTTATTTTTTGATATTTTCAAATAGCATCCTCAGAGTAGTTTGACAGCTAAAACAAATAATTGTGTTTGTCTGAAATAAATTTTTACTTTTGTGGTTAAATCGTTAACAATTCAGGTCATCCGTAGAATACCAACACTTGAAAATTGAACTGTAGCCTTGTAAAAAGGCAAATTGAATTAGCTAATGACAAATTAAACACCCTTAATGCTAGAAAAAGGGACATTTACGATAAACTCAAACAGACAACGACTCCTGATCAAATACAGGAAATTATTCATAGACTTACAGAAATTACTAATAAACCAGAATGTCATCACTAATTAGCAATTAAAAAAAACTGAATGCACCGTATAAAAAAAAGTGAATGCACTATATAAAAGAAAAACAAGGGTGCATTATATAAAAGATCTATCCATCTTTTCCGAATAAAATTCAGGTCAGGCGTTTCCCGTCTTGCTGTCTTTATTCATCAAACAAGAAAACTTATAGGGGATTACGAAAGGATTTTATTGAAAATAAATAAACACAACATCTCTAAATTGTTTAATCAGAGATATTTAAATGGAAATGTGCTGGCAAAAACATACGGTGTATATATATATACACACACACACACACACATATATATATATATATATATATATATATATATATATATATATATATATTTATGTATTTAGGCAGCAATCCTTCTTTCATGCATATTTCATACGACTGACAAGGTGCTTTTATTTAGTTTTTTATACAATTTCTCATGCAATCTAATAATTTTGTTTTCTTTTCGGATGATAAATTATATAAAAACTATCCGAATGTTCTTTTTATCCGAGCGCTTTCGGCTATACATTTAGCCATTTTTAAGGATGAAATATTTTAACTGTTAAATAAGTAATTGTGTCCATGTTCAAAGTTAATATTATTAAGTGTTGTTTTTCCTTTTTATTAATAAGGCTTCCATTATTTTTAGCCTTTTTTTACATGTAGATGATGCTATTATATTAGAAACATACTCGTAGAAAACACAAATATATTAACTGCATCCACTTGTAAAAAAGATTAAAAATAATGGAAGCTTTAATAATAAAAAAGAAAAAGCCAACTCTTAATAATATTAACTACGAACAAGGCCACAATGTGCTAACCGTATTCGGAAATTAAAAACATCCCTACAACACACTTAGACATACACCTATGCACTTAATTAAGCTGATTACACACTCAATTAAGCTGAAAAATCGAATCATCCTTGATAATGGCTAAAGGTATAGCCGAAAGCGCTCGGAAAAATAAAACATTTGGACAGTTTTTACACACTCTTTGTCTAGAAAAGAAAGCTCTTGTTCGAACACAAGAAAAATTAAATAAAAAGCTCAATCGTAGTACCTTGTCTGTCGTTTTTA
>OZ038504.1:9204892-9257392 GCA_964036315.1 Acanthosepion esculentum
GTAGCTCCCCTGCTTTCGCCAATATGCGTGCATATACATGCATACATACATATACACACGTACACATATACATACACATACACACACATACATACATACATACACATACATACATATATATATATATATATATACATATACATATATACATACACATATACACACACATACACATACACATACACACATACATACACACACATACACACACATGCGTACATATATACATTTTTCGTGTTCCACAGATACCCGCATGTGAGCTTGCGTGCATGTATAAGAGCGGTTTGATCACTGTATTTGGTCACCATGTGTGCATGCTGTGTGCTTTTGTGTGTGGGGTCATGATCTATTCAGTTCCGGTTTGAATTTATTTATGAAGTTTTTTTCCTGTATTTGTAGGTAGGAATAATTGTCTGTTTGGTATATCGGCATGATATTAAATTTACCCTGGTTACATTCAAAAATATGTTGTGAAACAAAAAGTTTTCTGTTGTCTGGCAACTTTATGTTGCTTTTGTGTAGGGAGACCCTGTTGTTCAGTTGTTGGCTGATGCCTATATATGATTTCCTGCATTTTGTGCATTTAAGTACATAAATCACATTTTTGGAGTTGCAGTTTAAGTTTTTGTTTATTGTGAACATTGTTTTGGGGTTTTGAAAAGTGTACGAGTTTCCTTCTATAATGATGTCACAAACCCCACACCTTTTTTTGTTGCATTTTGTGACTCCCTGTATTGTGTGTTGGGTAAATTTAGATGAGGTTAATATGTGTTTTAGGTTTTTAGATTGGCGTTTACTTTTGATTATTTTGGTTGTTTTTATTATATTATTCAGTTTATTATTCTTGCTAAGTCGGTCTAGATTTTTGGTAATTTTTGTGAATATTTCTGGATTGTTTTTGTTGTATGTTGAGATATATGCTAGAGTTGGCTCGACATTACGTTTCTTTTTATTTCTAAGTTGGTCTAGAGGGATTTTTTTTGCGAGTTCAAAACCTTTGTTTATTAGAGTTGTGGGGTAGCCTCGTTTTTTTAGAGTTTTATGTAGTTCTTCTAAGCGGGTTTTTCGGAGGTGTTTATCAGTCACTATAGTACAATACATATACATAATATACACTATATATATATATATATATATATATATATCAACGTTTATAGTCTTTTCGATGGCTAGTAAACCATTATCACTCCGGTAAGAAGTCGTTGTCTCTTCCATCAGCGCCAACAATATATCATTAGATAACTGCGTAGTTCTGATTTATCGAACAGCTTCATGAATACGCATAATCCGTGAGGTTACTGATTGCGTTACTGCGGCTACGATGAACTGACAGGAAGCTATTCTTCTTTTCTTTCCTTTTCTACTTTTTTCTTCTTTTTTTTTTTTAATTCACGACGGCACTTTCATAAGTATTTTCCCCGGAACATGCGAAGCTAGTGAGCAGGTGATTCAATCGAAGTCTTTTGCTACGAGAACTTCTTTGGATGTGAGATTACTTTTCTTTCATCCTTCTTGAAAGTATATCTCTGAAAAGTTCGGTATCGTTCCAGGTCTGACTCGGGTTTTAATCCTATTAACTGTTTTCTGGAGAAAGATGAGACCATTTTTTTTTCTTTTTTTTTTTTTTAATTTTATTTCGTTCGTTTTAAAACCTACAGCACACTTTTAAAAATGCTCGACCCCACCTCGATAACCTTACAATGATTACTCTCCCAAACGGAGAGGCTAGATTATGAAGACGAAAAATCCGTAAAGCCTTTGTTCGCTATCGTCGGATTTGGTAGTAGACATCAACTACAAGAGACGGAATTAATTTTTATTTAAGCCTCTTGAGCACCATTTTTTTTTCTCTTCCAAATTTTTAAAACTTTTACTGCATCATCATCTGAAATATTGGCAATATGTTCCGTATTGTATGGAAATAACGAAGAAAGGCAAATAACGTCTGAAGAGCATATTAAAAACTGATAACTTTAAAGAATATTTCAAACAAGTTGCACCAGAAACAACGCGTGAATTGGCAGAAGAATTAAAGGTGAAGATGGCGAAACGCGTGATTGCGATATTCAACTAGAAAAGAATCTTTGAACGAGGGTGCAACACAAAGAATGTGTTGACAAAAGTAGTGAAAAAAAAACATCTGGGAGACAAATGAAACTGGGTGACAAACATGGAAGCGAAAAATAATTAATGATGATTCCGGAACTAAAAGTTGATCCGCCAAGTCGTTTAAATTACGCATTGGAAAAGAAAAAGGAATTTCGAAGTATAATGCAACAGAAAAAAGTGAACTTGTCGAAAGTAAAATTTTACGTTGTCCTGGAATTGTCATCATTGGCCAACTGAACTTGCTTTGTTTCAATTATCGTTTCCCTTAGATTGAACTTACCATTTCTTTTTACACTAGCAGTACACCTGCTAAGAGAGGCATTTTCTTGGAAATTGTTTATTTACAATATTCAGCAATTAAATGAAAATTGTTTAGCGGAGTAAAATTATATAAGCGTCAATAAAATTAGTGTTTATTTTAATTAGCTAAATTAATGTTAATATAATTTATTTTATTTACTCACCTCTCAAAAAAAAAACAAAAAAAATTATAAAAGATTAAAAAGAAAAATTAATTTTTTGACCTTAAAATTAATCTCTAATTATTACGAGGCAGAGAAGTTCACAGAAATAAAAAAAATTAAAAAAAAAACAAATGAGAGAAGATATTTCAAATTCTGATATAGCTGTTTACATTCACTTTACACTAATGTCTTTTGGCAGAATCCATTTGTCTTGGACATCTTTGGACCTATGTCGTCTTGCTGAGATGAGAGCAGTAACATAGGTAAACCACTTCCCCATAACTAGCTGCTTTTATGTATCCTGTTCCTTCAGGAATTTAATGATAATAGTTCTCCACAATTAACTAACTATTGACTCTTTACGATCAACATGTCCTGTGAACATTAGTCAAGTTGTTTAAATGGGACAATAAGAGACAAAAGTAAATACATTTCAGAAAAATTAAAAGTCATTTTTACCAGTTCCTTGGATGACGTATTGGAAAATTTAGGCCTTTCGATGTGTTAAACAATAAATTTCCTTATAGACTCTTTGAAAACACTTTATAAATAATAAGTGTAAGGTATATTCAAGAAGAATCCATTGTAAATGGGTTCTACTTCAATAAACCTTACACTTGATTTGTTGTCGAAAGTAATCTAGGACACGTTGCTTAAATTTTAACTCAAATTTGTAATTTACATATTCATCCGAGGATTGAGACAGAATTGTGACAAAATTATATATATATATATATATATTTATATCCAAATGAGACAAAGAACAGATGGAGTAAAAATCCACTGTCCGTAGCATATTCTTTTAAAAAAGTGCTCAATACAAAGTAGAGTAATATATTATTATTATATTTTTATTATAAGAGATTATAATAAAAGAATTTGTTGAAATCGCTCCACAAAAGCTTTTATATTTCAATACTATGATTGTACTTCTTCAGGCGACGGTGACTAAATGATTTTTAAAGAAATTTAAAAACAAACTTTTACCTCTTAAAAGGGAGGACATGAAGTCAGGATAAAAAATAGACTTGTGGGTATTTTTTGACTAATTAAATATCAGATTTACGCTAAATAGAAAAATAACCTCAGAGGGTGGGCGTAGGGGAGTTATTTTTTCATGTCACGATAAACCGGAACATAGATAGGCCATCATTGACGATTGTGGAAAATATATCAGTGACATATATATATATATATATATATATATATATATATATATATATATATATATATATATATATGAAAATTTCTCAGAGTTAATCTGTAGATAAGACAATTTTTATAAATATTAATGACAATAGGAAAACACTATTAATTGCTGACGCGTTTCGTCCAATGCGGACTTTCTCAAAGCAAAAAACGAAATGAATTTAATTAAACAAGGAAATTAATAAAAAACAGGCTGTTTCCCTATTTCACCTTTCTTAACAAAATTACTGCTCTCACAAACAAACGTACACAACAATATCGTAAAATCAAAAGAAAATTGTTGAATCCATCAACACAGATATAATGATAATATTGTCCACACGTGACATTAACTGACGTTATTTTACAGTTAACAAGATGAAAATAGCGTTTCCTACATTCCAGTTGCTAAGAACACTCTGACTTTTGTTTTTATTAATTTCCTTGTTTAATTAAATTCATTTCGTTTTTTGCTTTGAGAAAGTCCACATTGGACGAAACGCGTCAGCAATTAATAATGTTTTCCTATCGTCATTTATATATATATATATATATATATATATATATATATATATATATATATATATATATATACTTGATTTTATGCGAGAGAATCCTAGCTGTAGGCATGAATTCTACCAAATAATGTACGTTTCCGGTGTATTTAAAGGTTTCTCATAGGCTATGTATATTGATATGTGATTCCGAAACAAATAAGTAACAGAAAATTAAATAAATACGCGTATTCTTGGTTCTTATATTAGATGCTGGGGCTTACGGCCCTATCACGTTGAAACAACGTTTCCCGTACGATCACTCGAAGTTAACAAACGTACCTATATAAGTGATCGCCTGGTAATACAAGGTACTCTAATCTTGGAAAAATATTTGAAAGATAAATAATAGAGAAATAAATTGACCATTCTTACAAATTGAAAATTCCTACAATTTCGAAAATGCCGACCTCTTTCATAACAAATAAAACGCATCAATGCTATAAGTAGAGTTATTCATGCCAATGTATAACTGATCTAACAAATACAATGCTTTGAATGCTCTTAATATAACAAGACTTAATGATAATAGAATAGGCATTCTTCTCAATAATAATTTTAAATAATAGAGGAAAAAATTATTCTGATCTGAACCAATAGTAAAAAAAAAATAAAACATGACCTAATCGATTTCTATTCCCATCATAACTACAAATTAAACTTCGGAATAATCATCGGATTCTACTTAAGAGCCCTCAGAATGTGCAGCCCTCAGTATTTACACGAAGAGAAGAAATATTTTGAAAACACTTTCAAGCTTCTCCAATACCCAAACTATTTCATATTCAATGCAAAACAAAAGGCTCATAAAATATTCCGAAACAGAAGAGCTGTCCTTCTTGACAAACCCAACGAATAAGAAAAAAAATTATTCTACCCAGTAACTATATCACAAATACAACCAAAAAGAATTTATCTAAACTCAATATAAAATTTGTCACAACTCCATCTAAAACAATCAAAACCTTAATCAATACAAAACGCAACATCAAGCCAAAAATTGATGGAGAAATTTACTTTGTAAGGATTGCTAGAAAGAATATATTGGAGAAACCTCAAGAAATTTACTCTATCACCTGTAAGGATTGCTGGAAATAATATATTCGTTATCACATGTATCAAATTATTATTATTATTATTTTAGAAACTAAACAATAAATAAGAAAATAATAAAAATATAAAATTATAATCAAATCTATGAGAACATTTTTAGTATTGTTCTTGTTAAAATATTTGAAAGATAAAAGAGAAATACATTGACTATTCTTACAAATCGAAATGCTTTTCCTACAATTTCGAAAATGACGACCTCTTTCATAACACATAGGACGCTTCAATGTCATAAGTAGAATTATTCATGCCAATGTATAACTGTCTAACAAATACAATGCTTTGAATGTTGTTAATATAACAAGACTTAATGATAACAGAATAGGCATTCTTCCCAATAATAATTTTAAATAATAGAGGAAAAAATTATTGAGATCTGAACCAGTAATAAAAATATAAACATGATTTCATCAATTTCTATTCCCATCATTACTGCAAATTAAGATTCGGAATAATCATCGGATTCTACTTAAGAGCACTCAGAATGTGCAGCCCTCAGTATTTACACGAAGAGGAGAAATACACTGAAAATACTTTCAAGCTCCTCCAATACCCAAGCCAATACAATGCTTTAAATTTTCTTAGTATAACAAGTCTTAATGATAATACAATAGACATTCTTCGAAATAAAGTCAACTTGGTAAAGCACATAAAAAAATAAAATAAAACTATCGATGTCTATCTCGACTTATCTTAAAAAAAATCAACGAATATGTATTTTAACAAGCGGTATGAATTCATGAGTTTGTGCGGAAAAGGGTTGAAGATTTTTATGGGTCACCAGGAGACTCTTCTCGCCACTGTCAAACGGAAAAAAATGGCGTCGTTTAGACACGTTACAAGGGACACGACGGCCTGTGCAAGACCATCAATAATAATAATAATAATAATAATAGGTACAGCTTACTCTTTAGGGAGATCTCTATTCATGTAAAATGTGTATATTCTTAAGTTGTCAGTTGTTTTTTTTTTGTTTTTTGTTTATATATTCAATGGAAAATGTCATGATGCCATTTCTAACCTTAGGTCTCTGGGCGGGACCCGGAAAGAAATGAGTACACCGCAGAAATCAAAGAGAATAAAATAATAATAATAATAATAATAATAATAATAATAATAATAATAATAATAATAATAATAATTTCCGTTGTAGTTGGAGCCCTCAGATTGATTGGAAAAGGTTCTGATAGACACATTGAAGGAATTCTTGGTAGCCCATGGCTTAAAGAAATACAAAAAATTGTACTCAGAAGAACCGCCCAAAACTTACGAAGGGCTTTATCTATGTAAAGTATGTGTGTTCTTTGGTGTGTGTTTTTTTTCCCCAAAATAGCTCAGTGGAAAATGTCATGATGCCATTTCTGACCTTAGGTTTCTGGTTGGGACCCGGAAAGAAATGAGTAGACACCGGAAATCAAAGGAAATAAAATACTAATAATAATTTCCGTTGTAGTTGGAGCCCTCGGATTGATTGGAAAAGGTTCCAATAGACTCATTGAAGGAATCCTTGGTAGCCCATGACTTAAGGAAATACAAAAAACTGAACTCACAAGTACAGACCACACCTTACGAAGGGCTTTATCTATGTAAAGTATGTGTGTTCTTAGGTGTGTGTTTTTTTTTCGGGGGGCGGGCACAAAAATTGCTCAATGGAAAATGTCATGATGCCATTTCTAACCTTAGGTCCCTGGGCGAGACCCGGAAAGAAATGAGTACACGCCAGAAATCAAAGGAAATAAAAATATAAATAATAATAATAATAATAATAATAATAATAATAATTATAATAATAATAATAATAATAATCTTATTACCGAATTTCAGAAGATATTTAACTCGATAGATAAAACGGGAAATATTGAGCGGGCAATATATTACTTCTCTGGCTCGCCATTTTTAAATACCGAGCTTTTAAATTTAATCACATAATTTGATCAGTTTAAGAGATCAGGTCACACAGATGTCGATATTTATCGATTATTATTATCATTCTTATTAAAGTCGGAATATGCTTCTGTGTTCAGCCGCTGATTAAACGCAAATCTTGCAAGGTCAATATCAGTGGAGGCAAAGACATTTATTGAGATGATCTAAAATCGAAATTTCTTCTTTCCTAAATTATCGATCCGAAATGAATTTCATCGCCCAGTAAACAGCAAATTCAGATACGATTTACTGGCATTCCGTTTCTGCATTCTCTGTAAATGTCGTATGTTATTTATATAACAGAGTCATCCAATCAGTAATGCTTACATTAATTCCTGACCACGGACAATCCCTTTCTTCTCTTATATTCAAAACAATTCCATCAGAGCAATCAAATTTATATCAACAACAGTCCTACAACACTTCCTGAAATACTTAATGTTGAAATGTGTTTTCATTATACTTAATTCTATAGGCAAATATTCGCCGGCTTTCTCTCGGCGATTTGCGTCTAATCAGCGGCTAAACACAAGCATATTACGACTTTAATAAGAATGATAATAATAATCGATAAATATCTTCACCTGTCATCCAAATCCTTCCTGTGGCACCTAGAAGCTGTCGCATGCAACAGCGGCCATCTCCGGGCAACGGCTTTGGAGGGCCGGCCAAACCAGGTGAGTGTAACCGACGGGCCTAAAACAGGTATCAAATATGTAATTTGTTCACACATTATTCTTTGCAGATAATCATATTTGAAATAGATTCCCCGTTTTTCATTTTAAACATTTGTGCATTACATTAAGTGGATGGAACATTCGACAAGTCTTAAAAAAGAAAATGTACACGAGTGCACAGGTCTTTAAATATAATTCACAATATCTAAAAATACAAATGGGACGTCTATTTCAAATACGATTATCCACTAAAAATATTAAATAAGTAATAAAAATGTCGGATTAAAAATAAATTCATTAATTCTTCATATATATATATATATATATATATATATATATATATATATATATATATATATTATAAATAAACTGATTTAAAATATGTTTTTTTCGCTACACAGTAATAACCATGTTTCAAAAATGGAAGCTAAAAACTTCAAATTTAATTATATAATTAAATTAAAAGCATTAGTTCCGTTTCATCTTTAAGCGAATTTTGGAATAACTTATTTTTAAATTTACTGAGTTTTAAACGCATACATAAATTCGTAAGAGAGCTGGTAATATACATACTTATATTTGATATGAAAAAATAATTTTAAATAATGTATGTAATTCTATTACATTTACTTGTTTTAAAAAAGGAATATAGTCTATCAGTAATTAAGAGTAAAAATATTTTAAAATTGTAGTTAAATAAAACGTATTCTAACCCAAACACCCCAAAAAAGAATCTTTAAGTATACAAGTAGAAAAAATGCCGAAAGACTTTTTACCGTTAATAAAAAAAAGCCCTCAGACGATATGCAATTAACGGATGTCAGAATTCGTTGAAAAATACACCCCTACCCTCCCTAAACTTAACCTTTTTTTCGAACGTAACTCATAATTGATACAACAATAGTTAATAAAAATGAACACGCTACCGCCTCTGTCTGTATGATTGGATTTCTCTGTGTCCTTGGAAACAGGAAATTATGAATATATCTGTGCGTTTAAAACTCAGTAAATTTTAAAATAAGTAATTTCAATATTCACTTGAAGATAAAACGGAACTAATGCTTTTAATTTAATTATATAATTAAATTGAAAGTTTTTAGCTTCCATTTTTGAAACATGGTTATTACTGTGTAGCGAAAAAAAAACATATTTTAAATCCGTTAATTTATAATATTTATGCCCTGTAATTTTACATTGAGCACTATTTTGTAAAAATAAAAAAATCAATAATAACACCGGATTATATATCTTACTGTTCTTTCCTGATATATATATATATATATATATATATATATATATATATATATATATGTGTGTGTGTGTGTGTGTGTGTGTATGTGTATATATATATATATATATATATATATATATATATATATATATATATATATATATATATGTATATATATATATATATATATATATACAGGTGTAAACATAATCCAAGTAGGTCTTTTTAATATAAAACATTAAAGAGACAGAACCCTGAAAAGAGCTCAATGTATTTATATACAGAGCAATATGTTGCGCAACAAGAAGAAACAATATTAACACATCAACGAAGAATTCGGTAATAATTTTATTTCGACAGATAAGTTGGATAATTTTAAATCATTTTATAATTTCGATCTGAAGAAGCAGATATTAAAAACTTATCTGTTACATGGCCTAGAAATTTTCCTGGGGATTTGCATAACTGTTGTGGATTTCGGGAATGGAATCCTGCACAAATAAATAAATAACGCCAGTAATTGAAATAGAAAAATAAGTGTATAAAACATAAGAATACAAACTTGAAATGAAGATTAGTAGTCCAGGAATGCGGGTTAGTAGAAAGTATATGTACAAGTCTCTGTAAGTGAAGCCGTAATTATCTCTCTCTGGACTCTACGTATCTCATCCTTGTCGCCAAGTTGTTGTGGATTCCGGGGATGGAATCCTGCACAAATAAATAAACAACGCCAGTAATTGAAATAGGAAAATAAGTGTATTGAACGTAAGAATACAGACTTGAAATGAAGATTAGTAGTCCAGGAATGCGGGTTAGTAGAAAGTATATATACAAGTCTCTGTAAGTGAAGCCGTAATTATCTCTCTCTCTGTGTCTCTCTGGACTCTACGTATCTCATCCTTGTCCCCAAGTTGTTGTGGATTCCGGGAATGGAATCCTGCACAAATAAATAAATAACGCCAGTAATTGAAATAGGAAAATAAGTGTATTGAACGTAAGAATACAGACTTGAAATGTAGATTAGTAGTCCAGGAATGCGGGGTAGTAGAAAGTATATGTACAAGTCTCTGTAAGTGAAGTCACAATTATCTCTCTCTCTCTCTCTCTCTCTCTCTGTTGACTCTACGTATCTCAACCTTATCTCAACGTATCTCCGTGTATCTCTCACCCTGACTCCAACTCTGTCAGTATAAGTATACTTTAGACGAGTCCATCTTGTGTAAAAGGGGAGAGCTCTACAACAATAACTGAAGAGAGGAGTGGGAAAAGTGAAAGGAGATGCAATGTATCAGCACAATGAGCAGCAAGGTTAAGTGGCGGAAATGGAATACGGGGTCTGCGGGGAAATTTGCCCAAGCGTACGCGCTCGTAAAGCTCAACGTTAACCAGCCTTGTACCACTTCTCCCGTTATGCGGACTTCGGGTAAATACTGTGTAGTACTGACAGTAATTTTCCTATACTCTGCTTGTCGCCCTTTCTGCCTTCGGGTGGAGAGGAACTCAAACGAAGCTATTCCTGCGGGCTGAGTTTCGACTGGGGAGTAAGACAACCGCCCGACCCCGTGTATACTGGATCGACGGGGAATTTTTGCCTGAGCGTACGCTCCCGGAAAGACCCACGTTAAAAAAAACCGGCCTTGTACCATATCACGCCTTGATTAGAATATAGACCAGTATTTCTCAACTGATGTTTGTCCCCGGATCCCTAGGGTTCCGCAAGAGGTCGCTAGGGGTTCCACAAGAAATAGTGACAAATAGGCTAATGTTTTTTAACTAATTTTTGTTTCATTTTATATTCGTAATTTCACTATACACGTACGGCTTATTGTCGGAAAATCTTCGGATATTATAATAAAGGCTTCACCCATTGATATTATTTGAAATTATAATAATCATAGGGAATGTATTTTGGGATGTCTATAGGGCGTCAGTGTCAAACCACCTTCGCTGGTCAGTGGGCAGAACCGGTAGGGCGCGGATTCGCTCGCATACAGCACGCATGCTCAGTGTCTATATTTAATGTTTACGATATGAACTAAGATAAAAATATAAAAAGAGATTGATATTAATAATGGTATATAATCATTTTTATGCAAGGCTTCCCTGAGATATAAAGCTATTTCAAAGGTGGCACAAGAGTAATACGTTTGAGAAACGCTGATCTTAGAGAAGAACGACTCTAAATTCAAAACCGTATATAGGCCTGACGGGGCACCTACTATAGAGCCTTTGACAAGATCATGGCGTGCACAATGATTCGATAATCTCGACTACGGTTGTTCTATGAGCAACTTTTATATTGATGTTACCTGTTAGTAGAACTGTTAATTCCTTTTCTCACGAGTCCCAGTGCTCCGATTACTATTGGTACTCTTTCAGTCCTCATTTCCCACATCCTGTTAATCTCGATCTCTATGGCCCAGTCTCAAGTTCATTAATCTTTTTCACTCTGCCCAGTGTTGATAGGGGATTTCTTGCTTGACATATATTTGAGGTGGAGTGGCTATATAATCATTTTTATGCAAGGCTTCCCTGAGACATAAAGATATTTCCAGGGTGGCACAAGGGTAATAAGTTTGAGAAACGGGTTTTATACTCAGTGGGTGCCAATATCGTGCAACCTGATATAAGATGATCAATGGTTTCTGGATATTTATCACAGAATCTGCATTTTGGGCTAACACAGTATTTTAGTATATGTGCTTGATTATTCCTAGTTAACAAGCATTGGTCCTGTGAAGCAAGTATAAAACCTTTAGTTTCAACTTTCAACCCTGCACTACGTAGCCATTGATGGGTACGGGTTTTGTCTACGTCAACTTGTTTGGTACGGGCAGAGTATTGGCCATGAATCGGTTTATCTTGCCATTGTTTCTGTATCAGGTCGGTTGCATTTGTCTTTGCTTTCTTTTTATTTGAGGTGGAGGGCTATATAATAATTTTTATGCAAGGCTTCCCTGAGACATAAAGACATTTCCAGCGTGGCACAAGGGTAATAAGTTTGAGAAACGCTGATCTAGGAAAAGATCTATTCTGAACAGAAACCGTATATAGGCCTGACGGGGCACCTACTATAGAGCCTTTGACAAGATCATGGAGTGCACAATGCTTCTATAATCTCGAGTACAGTCGTTCTATGATGTTGTTGTTGTTGTTATTATTATTATTATTAGTATTATTATTATTATTATTAGTAGTAGTAGTAGTAGTAGTAGTAGTAGTAGTTATTTAGAGTAAGGTTAACCCAGTCCAAGCCCGGGGGTCAGTCCAGACAGAGAGTTATGTTAAGGAGTAGTATGTACGGATAGGAGAGGAGGAATGGTTAGCAACTTGTCTCGCTAGAACCATTACGACTGAATAGTGAGTTCGATCCTCACTGGGTGCCCCATACTTTCGGCCTTGTGCCACATCTAAGCTACGTTTGGAGAATGGCTATACCGATAGGAGAGGAAGATAACGGTTGACTAGACTTGAACAGGTTAAGATTGTAGTGATCAAGTAAACATCGTCTACGGAGTCTGTTCAGGAGGGCAGTGGTTCGCAGGAAGAAGCTGTTTGAAGGGAACATACTTCCAGTATTAATAGGGGTTTTCTTCTTCGCCTTCCGTTTGAGGTGGGGGTCTAGAACATCAGCATCTCTATTGTAAACATTGTTTTCTTCTCGAGTTCCATGTACTGTCCATTTTAGTGGTTGCTGTTGTTGAAAGTTCTCAAGATATGTGGTTTCTATTATGTCTTTAGGGCGTCAGTGGGTAATCGTCTTCGCTGGTCGGTGGGCAGGACCTGTAGGGGGTGCGGATCCACTCGCTTACAGGACGCATGAACGAGGTCTATATTATTATGTTTACCACGTCAACTACGATAGAAATATAAAAAGAGATTGATATTAATAATGATATATAATCATTTTTTATGCAAGGCTTCCCTGAGGCATAAAGCT
Organism: Acanthosepion esculentum; assembly: GCA_964036315.1. Classification (NCBI taxonomy): domain Eukaryota; kingdom Metazoa; phylum Mollusca; class Cephalopoda; order Sepiida; family Sepiidae; genus Acanthosepion; species Acanthosepion esculentum. The sequence continues at coordinate 9,218,092 of OZ038504.1, forward strand.
ATTTCAAGAGTGGCACAAGGGTAATAAGTTTGAGAAACAATGATCTTAGAGAAGAACAACTCTGAATTTAAAACCGTATATAGGCCTGATGAGGCACCTACTATAGGGATTTCGACAAGATCATGGAGCCCACAATGATTCTGTAGGGGCCACTTGCTTCTCGAATTTCTATTTAACGCAAAATACTACAAAATACGAAACAATAAAAAGGAACACAAAACGGTTTTTCTAACAAAAACAATCTTCATTTTATATTATGTATGTAATGATATACAAGCATAATTAATAGGAGTTACTTCCCTTTGACTGGAATTAAAGTGTTTACTAAAGAAATATTTTTATCTAAGTTTATAAGAAGTTGAATGAACTTGCCGTACAAAATGTTCACTGAAGGAGGGAGCTGAAAGAATTCTGTAAAGCTGAAAATATGTTGATAAACTTTTAGCTTCAGGGGAGCTGAAGGAGTGAATGTTCCGTAATGTTTGTAATTAAGTTTCTATTAACTTGTAGTTGAATTTCATACGTACGTGTATGTGTGCGTGAATGAAATGTTTTCATAGCGTCCGCCCGAACTGGGCTCGGAACGTGATTTCTTAAACAGCTACATTTTCGTAAGCACGCGCGAGAGAGAGAGAGAGAAAAAAAAAGAACGAATTTGTGTCTGGTATTTATAAACGACGTAATCATGTGATCTGGTCATAAGAACATTTCTAATTTTTGGCGGGGAAATGGTTTTGAATAACTCGTAGGCGTTGTACGAACGTAGCAGAGAACATGATTTTAATATTAACTGAGCAATGAGAATTTAGAAAAATGACAAGGCTCTGTGATCCCCTTTTTTGCACAGATTTGCACAAAAAATTTACATTGATAGAAAAGTGTTAGCAGGGGGATAAAATTCTATAATCTCGACTGCGATCGTCCTATGACGTTATTATTATTATTATTTTTATTTCCTTTGATATCTGGCGTTTACACATTTCTTTCCGGGTCCCGCCCAGTGACCTAAGGTTAGAAATGGCATCATGACACTTTCCACTGCAAAAAAAAAAAATACATAGATAAAGCCCTTCGTAAACTGTGGGCTGTAGTTGTCAGAACAATTTTTTGTATATCTTTGAGGCATGGACTTCCAGGTATCCCTTTATTATTATTATTATTATTATTATTATTATTATTATTTTTTTTTTTTTTTTTATTTCCTTTGATATCTGGCGTTTACACATTTCTTTCCGGGTCCCACCCAGTGACCTAAGGTTAGAAATGGCATCATGACACTTTCCACTGCAAAAAAAAAAAATACATAGATAAAGCCCTTCGTAAACTGTGGGCTGTAGTTGTCAGAACAATTTTTTGTATCTCTTTGAGGCATGGACTTCCAGGTATCCCTTTATTATTATTATTATTATTATTATTATTTTTTTTTTTTTTTTTATTTCCTTTGATATCTGGCGTTTACACATTTCTTTCCGGGTCCCACCCAGTGACCTAAGGTTAGAAATGGCATCATGACACTTTCCACTGCAAAAAAAAAAAATACATAGATAAAGCCCTTCGTAAAGTGTGGGCTGTACTTGTCAGAACAATTTTTTGTATCGCTTTGAGGCATGGACTTCCAGGTATCCCTTTATTATTATTATTTTTATTATTATTATTTTTATTTCCTTTGATATCTGGCGTTTACACATTTCTTTCCGGGTCCCGCCCAGGGACCTAAGGTTAGAAATGGCATCATGACACTTTCCACTGCAAAAAAAAAAAAAATACATAGATAAAGCCCTTCGTAAAGTGTGGGCTGTACTTGTCAGAACAATTTTTTGTATCTCTTTGAGGCATGGACTTCCAGGTATCCCTTTATTATTATTATTATTATTATTATTATTATTATTTTTATTTCCTTTGATATCTGGCGTTTACACATTTCTTTCCGGGTCCCGCCCAGGGACCTAAGGTTAGAAATGGCATCATGACACTTTCCACTGCAAAAAAAAAAAATACATAGATAAAGCCCTTCGTAAACTGTGGGCTGTACTTGTCAGAACAATTTTTTGTATCGCTTTGAGGCATGGACTTCCAGGTATCCCTTTATTATTATTATTATTATTATTATTTTTATTTCCTTTGATATCTGGCGTTTACACATTTCTTTCCGGGTCCCGCCCAGGGACCTAAGGTTAGAAATGGCATCATGACACTTTCCACTGCAAAAAATAAAAAATAAATAATAATAATAATTACATAGATAAAGCCCTTCGTAAAGTGTGGGCTGTACTTGTCAGAACAATTTTTTGTATCTCTTTGAGGCATGGACTTCCAGGGATCCCTTCAATTAGTCTACTGGAATCTTTTCCAACCAGTCCAAGGGCTCCAACTACAACAGAGATTGTTGATGTTCCCATGTGCCACATTTTTGAGATTTCTATTTATTATTATTATTATTATTATTATTATAAAATATTGCAAATGAAGTCGTTTCTGAAAAAAAATTTTTTTATTCTCCACTGAAGGAAAAAAAAAAGAAAAAGAAAAAAGTATATATTTTAACATCTTATTAGATTTTACAAGCAGAAGAAGTTTCTCTTGAAATTCTTATTCCCCGTGGCCCCAAGATCAGTCACAACAATGTGCGTAATTATTTTAGGAATTTTCTGCGCTAAATATAAAGTTAAAACGAAAAAAAAAATCTAATAATATAGCTGGAACAAGGCCAGTACGCTCAAGGCATCGGCCACGATGACTTGTGACTTCATGCTAGCACAGCTATAGACAGGTCAAGATATTGTGTCCATGTTCATAGTTGATATTATTGAGAGTTTTTATTATTATTATTATTATTATTATTATTATTATTAGCCTTTTTTGTTGCATGTAGATGATGCTATTATATTTGTGTTGTCAACAAATACGTTACGAATAGGCTCCGGTAGTTTTGAAAATGAAAACATTATATAAATACATACATGCATCAAACTATTTCTTGTTAACAGTTAATATATTTCATCCTTGAAAATAGCTAAATGTATAGCCGAAAGCGCTTGGGAAAAAAAACATTCGGACACTTTTTCTATAATTTATCATCCGAAAAGAAAAAAAAATTATTAGATCGCATGTGAAAATATATAAAAAACTAAATAAAAGCACCTTGTCTGTCGTATTCAATGAAACATGCATGAAAGACGGATTTCTGACTATACACACACACACACACACACACACACACACACACACACACACACACACACACACACATATATATATATTTACATATATATATATATTTACACACACACACACACACACACATATATATATATATATATGTATATATATATATATATATATATATATATATAGCATAATGGGAAGCCACGTATATAAACTAGGGTTAAATAAAGACTTGGGTATTTGAAATCTTTATAAATATTTCAATAGTTAGACAAAACATTTTTTTTAGATATAGTTACACATTTTTTTAAACAACATCTAAAATATTATTACAGTTAGATTTACGTTAGAAATATTCGAACACAGTTGCATTCCATATCCCGTGACGTCCGCGTCTCGCGACGGACGCTACTTGTAAACAAATTTCTGAAAACAGTTATTTCTGATGAAAGATCGGGGTCGATCTGAAATATCAAATATATATATATATAAATATAAATATAAATAAATACTTTCACAAAAAAAATTTATTTTTTTAAAATTTGCAACTTTTCAGTTGTTTTTATATATATATATATATATATATATATATATATATATATATGAGTAAAATTTAAACGAACGCCTATATATATATTTGTGTGTGTTCTTGTTTATAATATACTCCTTTGAATTATAAATTGTTTTCTATTTAATATAAGTTCTGAATTTTATTGTTCAGCCAATCGCGGACAAGAAAATAGCACTATACCGTTGATTCTGCAGATGGTAAGGTCCTAGTTTATTTCTTTTGGGATAATCGTACGTGCGATACCAGATGTTCTATAAATAGTTAATCATTTCGATTAGACATTGTTTATTAATAGTATTTAACATTGCTCTCTCTCTCTCTTGCTTAAACCGGGAAGACCGACGTTCGTCCCAGAAGTCTCAAACCTCGGATTAATAAGTATTCTTTTGAGATTTTGTAAATAGCGATCTGTTCCAATTCGAGTTGTGGGCAAACTTCGTTCGGGGAACGTCAAACCGAAAATCCAAGAGATTGATGACCAAGAAGACTCTACGTAACGAACTGATAAAGGTTTATCTGTTGGATGGAAGCGGTCTTAGCGACAGGTTATTAATGACGCCATCTTGGTTCAGGCTGAGATGACGTTTACGATTGACCACCCGGGACAATTTAATGGCCATCTATTTCCCGTCACGCTGTATTTAAACTATATGTCACTTTTCCGGCCTGCTTACATGCCGTTCGAATATTTGCAAGAAATAGTCGATATTTTTCTAAGGCGTATGGATGCCTCGGGATTTCATTTAATTTTGTACTCAGTGCTATCTTTAACAGCAAACACACACACGTTGCACATACAACGTCTCCTGTAAAAGGTGCAATCCTTTCGCAATGGAAATGGTTTTCTTCTGGTCGTTCATGAATAATACTTTGAAAAGTACTTATTTTTCGTTTTACACCTACAGATATTCTTCAAAACGCTTCGTAATATTCTAGGATCATTGCTTAAAGAAAAATTTGTGGAGAAAAACCGAATTATTATTAATTTTTTTTAAACGTTTCACCCCAAGCAAGGCGGGAAGCCACTAGCACGCAAGGGGTCACAGAGAGTTGCAGCGAGAGCTGATAGGTGTGATATAGAAAAATGTGGAGAGAAGGATAGGGGATAGATCAAGTCATTTGGAGGCGTCGATTAGCCTTTTTTCTTGTATGTAGATGATGCTATTATATTTGTGTTGTCAACAATTATGTTACGAATAGGTTCCGGCAGTTTTGAAAATGAAAACATTATATAAATACATACATGCATCAAACTAGTTTTTGTTAACAGTTAATATATTTCATCCTTGAAAATAGCTAAATGTATAGCCGAAAGCGCTCGGGAAAAAAACATTCGGACACTTTTTCTATAATTTATCATCCGAAAAGAAAAAAAAATTATTAGATCGCATGTGAAAATGTATAAAAAACTAAATAAAAGAATTATTAGATCACATGGGAAATTGCATAAAAAACATTGACATTAAATTTGAATAGTTGGAGATTATTGCTATCAGGGAAACAAGAAAAGGGGTGGGGAGTTCCACAGGCGAAAAGTGCGAGATATTTTTTTAAAGCGTTTCAGCCCAAGCAACGCAGGAAGCCACTAGCACGCAAGGGGTCACAGAGAGTTGGAGCGAGAGCAAATAGGAGTGATAGAGGAAAGGATGAAGAGAAGGATAGGGGATAGATCAAGGCATCTGGAGACGTCGATTGACATTACATTTGAATAGTTGGAGATTATAGCTATCAGGGGAACAGGAAGAGGGGAGGGAGTTCCACAGGTGAGAAGTCTGAGACATGAAGCTATTGGAGTAGAAATGACGGCTACATTTAACAGTTTCGACAGTGAAAGGGTGTGAGCGAGATGCCAGCCTAGTAGAACGCTTAAATTTATGAAGTTTTGGAACCAGCAAAAGCAGATCCTCGGAGCAGTTACCATGAAAGTATTTGTAAAAAAGACAGAGGGAGGCGACGGCACGTCTGTGATATTATTATTATTATTATTATTATTATTATTATTATTATTATTTTCTTTGATTTCTGATGTGTACACGTTCCTTTTAAATGCTGAATTGTCTTTCTCTAAGGCTGATTCCAAATCAAGACTATATAGCCAGCCACCCGAAGACGTACTGGGAAGGCCAAAGACGAATTCCAAAAGCTAAGCAGAGTATTAAGAGACGGGAAAATTTCGTTGGAAACAAAGAAAAGAGTGCTGAACTACTACGTGATTGGGTAGAATGCGGGTAAAAGAGATGGATTTCTACCTTTGCTAAGCGTATTTTTTTCGAAAGTGAACGTAACGATTCGGGTCGAAATTTGAACTCGGCACGTCGGATCCACTTTCTTGCGACGTTAACCGCTACGTTATGATTATATTATCATTTTTATCGTAGTTGTATTCCGAAAACATTAAGACAATTTTGTACGTAAAAATCTTTTCTTTTGTTTCCTCTTTTTAAGCTTGGAAATATCTTTACAAGAGTAAAGCCCCTGTTGAACTGAGTACTTGATTGTTGCCTTCTGAATGTCGTCTGATAATATATATATATATATATATATATATATATATATATATATATATATATATATATATATATCCTTTTGCGTTTTCCTCGAAGGTATATCTTTGCAGAAACGTTGTTGGAATAAGAGGTTTATCGGGAGATATACATTTCAACTCAGCTTTGGAAGAAAAAAAAAACGAAAAAATATTTAGCTGAAACGGAATGAGATTGTTCGCCACTGAAAAATACAAACCAAAAATACAGGCTGATTGAAAAGTAACTCACCATTTTAAAATATTTATTAAAATAATTTATATACTAAACAAAGCTTTAACAAGAATGGATGTGAAAGAAAAGCGTTTAGCATGAGGTTTTATTTAAAATTCGATATGGCCACCAGCTTTCGCTACCAGCTTCTCGAGCCGCCAAGGATTCGCGTCAACTGATTTCCACAGGAACTTTTGTGGTATGGTGCCATAAATTCTTGTATTCACCCTTCAATTTCTTCCAAAGTTTTGGTTTGTTTTTACCGGAGGACGAATATTTTCTATGAAAATTTCTCGGACATTCAGGCCGGTAAATGTTATTTAATACTGCTTATTATAAACATATCATTTACTTAAATATTTGTATGTATAAAAAGAATGTATAAACATAAAAAATGTCTTAAATAATTGTCGGACTTTGTCCATTTCATAATGTGTGACGTCATTTGTTTACATTTGGATACACTTTGAGCAGATATGAATGTACGTGAGAGATTCATGGAAGATTGAAGTTTAAAGGCAGTAAATTCGACCTTGCTAACCGAACGTTCCTCTGTGGCCAAATCGGTTAAGGCACGTCAGGCTATATGACGATTCCGTATAGGAAACAGGTTCAATTCCTGTCGGAGGACGAATATTTTCTATGTAATTTCTCGGACATTCAGGCCGGTAAATGTTGTTTATTATAAAACAGAGCATTTACTTAAATATTTGTATCTATAAAAAGAATGTTTTAAAATAATTTTCGGACTTTGTCATTATTTTTTTATATATATATATATATATATATATATATATATATATATATATATATATATATATATATATATATATATATATATATATATATATATATATATATAAAGAGATTTTTCCTACTGCCACACCAAGATAATATGACTTTAAAGAAAAGGACCATGTTTTTATTATTAAAATAAATACAAAAGTATGGATTTTATGCGCCTTTCAAACGACACTACCTCAGCAATAAACTCGTCGGCAAACTAAAACGGAGATGCTGATAAGAAAAATTATTATCAGTACCCGTATTAAAATAAATTACCCAATAGTCATATGAGGGGAAAAAAATTATGACTAAATATGTTCCCAGTCAGGCAGTGGTTTCCCCGAAAAGGACCAATCTAAATTTCATCTCCCGTTGTCTACAAAGGGCAGGTCTTTGTATGTTAATGATAATAGACTCTAAAATGAGTAAGTGGAGTCTCTTTCTAGCCCTGTGTATGACTGGAAAGAAGTCAGGAGAATAATTCAACAGAATGTAACAATCGCAGAGTCATGAGTTTGCGATAACCCGGATGTAATAGGTTCATGTCTTCGCACCTTGCCGAGAACATGCTGGGCGATACTTATCTTTAACCGTTAGATGGCTTTGCCCACATCGTCGATATCACATCGATATTTATATTAATATATAACAAAACTTTGTTAACAGATAGGCAAGACATCCTTACGATGAGGTGGGGAAAGACTTTTTCGTAGTAAAAATACCCCGAAGAGTAACAGCATTAAAACACCGTTTAATTAAATTAACAATTCGGTTTGCATATGTCTGACTCCCGGTGCCAAGCAAATAAAGTCAAATAAACAGGACACTCAGAAGGACCATATCTATGAGACTCATTGAACTTATTGATTTCTTGTTCAGTGGTAGCTGTCAAAACATATTCAGGGTAACCATTCATTAATAAAAGTTGTTTGATTTTCTTCAGCTCGGCGTCAAGTTTACATTCAGAGCATAACATCACTGCATGATGAGTAAAGGTTCGAATAAGATTAATCTTCCAGGATCTGGGTGCAAAAGAATTCCAGGTTAAGTAAAACCCAGAAAAAGTGGGTTTACGATAAACACTGGTAAGATAACCTACAGGTGCATTTCCATCGGTACATCCAAGAAAGGAAGCTGACCATTCTCTTCTGTCTCCATTATATATTTTAGACAAGGATGGAGATTGTCAAGCTGGGAGAAAAACTCCTCCGCTTTACCTAAAGATGAAAAAGACGTGAAGGTGTCATCTACATAGCAGAAGTACAAATAAGGTTTATTAATCTTATTAAATATCTGTTTCTCATGAAAGCCAACAAAAATGTTGGCCAACAGAGGGCCTAAAGGACTACCCATCACAACTCCATTTATCACGTATGGCACTTAACTGACAAATCCATGGGTCGTAAATCCTTGGTTGGCAACTAGTCTATCGCAGAAAGAAATGTCCACCTACTGCGAGAAAATCTTCTGCCTCATCAGTCATGACTTGAAAGAGACCTGATCGGCCAAGCGTGTATCACGTATGGCTGATTGGCTGTAATTGAATAAAGGGTCCAGTTCGAAGTTCCTTACTTCTTACTGGAAACGACAAGAGCATAGCAACAGAGATGATTTATTTAACAGCGTAAATAAATAAAAGAAATTACTAAGAATAATCATTTATTTATTCACAGAAAACCTGGAACCGACTCACTTTCACCTATCCAGGTATGATCCAGACACTCAACTGATCAGGTAAGCAAAATTAAAATTCCCTCGAAAATGGAATCTGTTGGTTAATGAAGGAAAGAGAAAAAAAATAAAAGATAACCAGATGAAATTAAAATGAAACACAGGTAGATTAAATATTACAGGTAATTCTGTTGACTTAAATAAAGTTTATCGGAGGTTCTATATTAACTGTTATGGGCAGCGTATCGGGTTTTCACTTCCACCCAAGAAAAGCGCTTCCTGTATTCGTTGGGGCCATAATTGGAGCGATACATCAGCAGATGATAATAAGAATGCATACATGACAAGTAAGTGTTCAGTTGTAAATGTTTGATAGTGCTCTAAAAACAGATTATGCAGTATGCTAGCGTCAGGAAACAGTTCTGACCGGTCCGTGCAGCGACCCGAAAAATCAGATATTGCTTTCGCGGGGTATCATACCTGATTACTAATTGGTAGCCGAATTACTGATTGGGCTCGATTACTGTGATTAGGCCTGTTTAATAAATAAGGCCGGATTGATAATTTACCGGATTGCTGATTGGGTTAGATTGTTGATTGAGTCGGATTACTAATTTGGCCGGACTACTAGTTAGGCTGAATTATTGATTGAACCGGATTAATAACTGGGCCGGATTGCTGCTTTGGCTGGACTACTGATTGAGTCGGATTACTGATTGAGCTGGATTACTAGTTGGGTCGGATTTCCGAAAGGGACGGATTACTGATTGGGTTGGATTACTTAGTAAGATTACTAATTGGGTCGGATAACTACTTAGGCCAGATTATTGATTAATCCGGGCTAATAACTGGTCCGGTCTGCTGATTTGATGGATTACTAATTCGGCCGGATTTCTGATTGGGACAGATTACTGATTGGGCCGGATTACTGAATGGGACGGATTACTGATTGGCTTGGATTACTGATCAAGTCGGATTACTAATTGGGTTTTATTACTAATTGGGCAGTATTACTACTTAGGCCGGATTATTAATTGAACTCGATTAATAGCTGGGCCAGATTGCTGATTTAACTGGACTTCTGATTGGGTCGGATGACTAATTGGGCCGGATTACTGATTGGGACAGACAGAGATGTCCAAACTGCAATAAATAAAGACCGAAGAATGTATCAACGAAATCGTATTAATGGAATCAAAATGAAAACATTTAATCCGTTTTGTCTAAAAGAAGGCCAAAGAATGCATCGGCAGAAACGTATTAATAACAAATAGTATGAAGATACAAGTTTAAAACATATCTGGATAATTAAACTATATCATCTGATGAATTTAGGCAATAAAATAAAGCTAGCGGAAAAGTTTCAGCCAAAAAGTTCAAGTGACATGGAGAACAATTCAAAATAATTAAGTAATTCAAATAAGAGTAGAAGGCCAAAGAAGTTATCGGCCGAAAGGTTTTATCAAATACTGCATCTTTAGAGGGTGACGCACAGACACATTTCGACAGAAGTTTAGTACAGAATTAAAATTAGATTGTGTAAATGGTTGGCAGAGAGTGGATAAGGGGAGAGATAGCGAAAAGACAAAAATTACCGAGAGAAAGGAGTGACATACGTGATGGGCTTGAGTAAACAGATGGCGGAAGAAGGTTTAGGAGAAATAACAAAGACAAAACTTATTAAGAGCTATAAAAACAAGAAGACGTGGAGGGCCCTGATCACTTACGTCCTGAAGGGACACGGCACATAAAGGAAGATCCAGACGATGGCAGTAGTCAGAAAAGTATATCGACATCTCATATCAGAAAATCAGCCAATACACACAGCGTAAATAAAATACCGGTCGAAGTGTTTTAAAAACAATCAAAATGAACTCAATAGTCTAAATAAGTTATGGAATTACAGGAATAATTCAATTATATATCTGTAGAAAATTGCAGCGTTGAGTGCTTTTTTTGCGTTTTGCAACCTGTCTTTGGAGACGAACATTTTGGCAAACACTTTCAAATAGTTGCTTAATGAAATAGAGTCAATTCGGAATCTCTCGGAATAAGAAATATGGCCTCTAGCCGTGATCTCTGTCAACATTACAGCTTCCTCAGTTTTACTTAACACTCTTTTTTTTTCTCTGCTTTCTTCTGAAGGTTTCTTTTGGCGTTTTCATGTACTGGTTCACTTCAGATTAAAATTACAGACAGACTTCTTAACAAAAGGTAAAGAAAAGCCGTTTTCAGAACAGAGTCTGTGAAAAATCACATAAGAGAACGTATCTCCCGGCTTCGAAGTTATTTTAACAAGAGAGATGAAAGTGTATGATCGTAAAACGTATAAGCTGATTTTCTTTTATGTGCCGTGTCCCTTCAGGACGTAAGTGATCAGGGCCCTCCACGTCTTCTTGTCCCTTATAGCTCTTAAGAAGTTTTGTCTTTGTTATTTCTCCTAAACCTTATTCCGCCATCTTTTTAGTCAAGCCCATCACGTATGTCACGCCTCGCTCTTGGTAAATTTTGTCTTTTCGCTATCTCTCCTCATCCACTCTCTGCCAACCATTTACACAATCTAATTCTTCCTCTATATGCCGTATCCATTTTGGAAGTTGGCGATCATGGCTCTCCACAATTTCCTTTCCTTTTTAACTCTTAGTAAATTTTGTCGTTTCGCTATCTCTCCTAATTCGTGTTCTGCCAATCATTTACACAAGCTAACTCTTCTTTGATATACAGAGTCCCTTCAGGAGATTGGCGATAATGGCTCTCCACTATTTCCTGTCCTTTGTAGCACTTAGTAAATTTTGTGTTTTCGCTATCTCTCCTAATCCATGTTCTGCAAACAATTCACACAAGCGCATTTTTCTTCTTTGACGTATCTCTTCAGGAAGTTGGCGATCATGGCTCTCCACAATTTCCTTTCATTTGTAGCTCTTAGTAAATTTTGTCTTTTCGCTATCTCTCCTAATCCGTGTGCTGCCGACCATTTACACATTCTAATTCTTCTTCTATATGCCGTATCCCTTCAGGAAGTTGGCGATCATGGCTCTCCACAATTTCCTTTCATTTGTAGCTCTTAGTAAATTTTGTCTTTTCGCTATCTCTCCTAATCCGTGTGCTGCCGACCATTTACACATTCTAATTCTTCTTCTATATGCCGTATCCCTTCAGGAAGTTGGCGATCATGGCTCTCCACAATTTTCTTGTCCTTAGTAGCTCTTAGTAAATTTTGTCTTTTCGTTAGCTCTCATAATCCGTGACCTGCCAACCAGTTACACAATCTAATTCTTCCTCTATATCGTGTCCCTTCAGGAGGTTGGCGATCATGGTTCTCCACAATGTAAACATCAACAATTCCAGTTGTAGTTGGAGCCCTCGGATTGATTTTAAAAGATTCCAATAGATACAATGAAGGTATCATTGATAGCCCATGCCTTAAAGAAATACAAAAATAATGTTCTAACAAGTACAGCCCACACCTTACCAAGGGTTTTATCTATGTAAAATATGTGATTTTTTTTTCAAAATTGCTCGAAAGTGGGAAAATGACATGATGCCATTTCTGACATTAGGTCTCTGGTTGGGACCCGGAAAGAAATGAGTATACACCAGAAATAAAAGGAAATAATAATAATAATGATGATGATCTCAAACTCTTTGCCAAAGACGACAATGAGTTGAAGGGCCTCCTCAATATTGTAAAATATTTCAGTGACGACATAGGTATGAACTTCGGATTAGATGAATGTGCAAAAGTTATATTCAAGAAAGCTAGAATTACAGAAGCACCCTTAATAGATTTAGATTTTGTCACAAAGATTAAGGAACTGGAGCATGATAAAGCTTATAAGTACGTAGGAATTAGCGAAGGAGATGGCATACAACACCCCCAAATGAAGGAAACGGTAAGAAAGAAGTACTACAGGCGTGTACGACTGGTACTAAATACCGAGCTAAACTAAAAAAAAACAGAATACCAGCCATAATCACCTTGGCTGTTCCTGTGGTGCAATACAATTTAATGTCCTTAACTGGACCATAGCTGAAATTAAGCGAATGGACGCCAAAACGAGAAAGCTCCTCACTTGGAGCATGCATCATCCCAAAGCTGATGTTGATCGCCTGTATGTGTCCAGATCCGAAGGAGGCAGGGGATTAGTTCAACTAGAACTGTCCTACAAAACTACAACATTTGGCCTCCAAAGATACCTGGAAACTACAGAAGACTGGATGATGGTATGTGTCAAGGAACATGAAAGTAGTAAGCGTCTTTACTCCGTAATAAAGGAAGCCAACAAATTCAAAATGGAGTTTCAAATGGGCACAGAAATACAAGTACAACACGGTAAACCGGCTGAAGCTGCAAAATACTTAAAAAAGAAAGCAAAGACAGATGCAACCGATAAGATACAGAAACAATGGCAAGATAAACCGCTCCATGGCCAATACTCTGCCCGTACCAAGCAAGCTGACGTAGACAAAAACCGTACCCATCAGTGGCTACGTAGTGCAGGGTTGAAAGCTGAAACTGAAGGTTTTATCCTTGCTTCACATGACCAATGCTTGTTAACTAGGAATTATCAAGCACATCAGAATCCATTGATCATCTTGTATCAGGTTGCACTGAGTATAAAACCCATGACAGAGTGGGCCAATATCTGTACTGGAAAACATGCAACTTCTACGGGAAGGAAACTGAAAGAAACTGGTACGAACACCACCCAGACCCGGTTACTGAGATAGGACCTGTTACAATTCTATGGGACTGCACAATGCACACTGACAGAAAATTCAAAGCCAACCGCCCAGACATTGTTATTAAAGACCACAAAAAAAATGCCTCCTTATTGATATGGCAGTCCCTGCAGACTGCAATGTATCTTTGAATATATTCGAAAAACTGTCAAAATACAAGGACCTTGAAATAGAAATCTCAAAAATGTGGCACATGGGAACATCAACAATCCCTGTTGTATTTGGAGCCTTAGGATTGGTTGGAAAAGATTCCAGTAGGCTGATTGAAGGGATCCCTGGAAGTCCATGCCTCAAAGAGATACAAAAAATTATTCTGACGAGTACAGCCCACACTTTACGAAGGGCTTTATCTATGTAATATTTATTTTTTTTTTTTTGCAGTGGAAATTTCTAACCTTAGATCCCTGGGTGGAACCCGGAAAGAAATGTGTAAACGGCAGATATCAAAGGAAATAAAGTAATAATAATAATAATAATGTCGTAACGGAATAAATGTTTAATTTTATCATCATTTACCAATAAATCAAAAACACAATTATTAAAAGGTGTTTCAGCGTATTTTCTATCTCGATTATTTTGTAACTCAGTCATTCATTTACATCTAGAAATCTAGAAAATCTCTGGAAGACCAGGATCCAGCCCGAACAGACGTCGCTACTAGAGGATCCTCTGAGATAAGATTAATTTTTTTTACGATAAATTCGATCTCAAGGATCTAAGAATAGAAAATAATACTTAACTGTAAAGAAAATATCCGAAACTATATTATACACAAATACTAATGGAAGAAAATGGTGAATGAACCCTTTTTTTTTTTATCGAACAGCACTGTACATGGTCTTACAAAATGAGTTTTTCAGAAGAGCTCTGTACAGGAAGAGGAGATTCAACGTCATTTGCTGCGGTATTTTTCCGGGGTTTTATTTGGATATTCGTTGGAAAGAAACTAAAAACGTAGCGCTCTGCTGGTGCAATCGAATTTAGGTCAGACCGGCCGGTCGACACATTTCATCGCTGGCAAAATAATCGATGGCAAATCTGATCAATACGTAATTTGGTATTGGGTTCGCGAGAGTCAGACTCTTCATCGCCAAGTACCGTTTCCCCTCAAAATTATTTCGGGGGGACGAATGTTCATTTACGCCTCCGTCCACCTTCGACGCTCCGAAAGTAATGCCTCCTGTTTATTAAGAAAGGCAAACAAAAAAAAAATGAAATCCAGAAAGAAAAAAAAAAGAGAAAAGAAAAATAAAGATCCGTTGATCGCTAGATCCTTTTGCACACATTCGACACAATTTATTTTAGATTTTCGCGGACAACGCACAACAAGAGCCCATATAACGGGATTGGAATGCGGTCTGTCACACACAACGCCCTCATCACTGTTGAAATTTGCAACTGACCTCATATTATTATTTTTTTTTTTATCTCCGTAAAGATTTCAGAATAATGATAGCAATAATAACCATCTTGAAAATAGCGGTGAAGTATAACCTAGTGAAAATTAATTCAAACAAAACTCGGTTATTATTTACTTTTTTCGTATTTTTCCAATGAAACATGACCCAGTGTATATGTTAGTACTTTGTATGTCCATTCCACGAAGACCTTCCTTGCAGATTGACCAAAGATTTCTTCTTTTCTGATCGCTTCCTTTATGATGATGGCGTTGATGACGAAGTAGACCAATTCTTTCTTTCTGTCTTTCTTTCTTGATATTTCAATGCTCTTTCTTTCTTTTTTTTTCTTTTTAATATCTCAATGCTCTTTCTTTTGTTTGACTTCACTACGCTTTCTTTCTTTTTTAATATTTCAATGCTTTTTCTTTCTCTCTTTCTTTCTTTCTTTCTTTCTTTCTTTATAATCTCTTTCATTCTCTCTTTCTTTCTCACTTTATTATTTCTTTCTTTCTCTCTTTCTTTCTTTCTTATTTCTTTTTTTCTTCGTTTCTTTATTATTTCTTTTATTCTTTCTTTCTTTCATTCTTTCTTTTTTAATATTTCAATGCTTTTTCTTTTCTCTTTCTTTCTTTCTTTCTTTCTTTATTATCTCTTTCATTCTCTCTTTCTTTCTCCCTTTATTATTTCTTTCTTTCTATCTTTCTTTCTTTCTTTCTTTCTTATTTCTTTCTTTCTTCGTTTCTTTATTATTTATTTTATTCTTTCTTTCTTTCATTCATTCTTTTTTAATATTTCAATGCTTTTTCTTTTCTCTTTCTTTCTTTCTTTCTTTCTTTCTTTCTTTCTCGTTGCCAGTTGGTACGATCTCTTGTGCATGGGTCTCAAACGATTTAGGCTCAAGTCCAGTGTTGTTTTTGAATTGGCCATTGTACACCCTTGTGCAAATTAATTGAAACAAAACGAGCAATTCCGTTATTATGTACTCTTCTTTCATATTTTTCCAATGAAACATGACCCAATATGTTAGTACTTCGTATGTCCATTCCACGAAGTCGTTCCTTGCAGATTGACCACAGATTCCTGACTGAATTTAAATCAGGAGAATTTCCGGGCCTTTCTATAGTGCTTTGATTTAATCACTGGTAAGGCTTACAATTGTGTTCGTGCAGCATTACAATTTTCGTATGCTTCCTTGGAGTAACCCCCATCGCAGGCAATGGCCGTAGAACAACTAATCGACAGTCGAGACAATAGTGTCTGGGCGTGATAAATGTCTGATGCAATCACGGATGACGCAATATTTTTCAAGGCCAAACAATGTTCATCATACACCGCGAATAGATTCATATTGCTGCACACCACGGCAAATGGCCTAATCTGAGGATAAAATATAAATCGATTACACCCTTTCACTCCAGTGGGTCTAAAACTGACCGTATAGTGAAAGAAAGGAAACTAAAATGGTTGTTCCAATTAATTTGGACAAGGGTGTATCTCTAATTTTGTCACATAATGATATTACAGTCCCAAGTGGTTGAAAAAAATTAATTTGCTCTTGTGAGTTTCACAGTTAATGACGTGTTTAGGTTTTTAGTAAGGGCTTAAAGTATTTTCTTTTTTTTCAGTCTGTGAATTAAGAGAAAATGATGGCTCATAACCCCTTAATTAACCGACCATAGTAAGATTCAAAACACGAATCTCGTGGTCAAAAAATCATCGTTTAAATTATTCAACCAGACGCACATGTTGCCCTGATAGGTCGCGAAGAATGTCTTTGTGTTTGATTTTTTTTTTTCTGGCATTTTATTCTTTATTCAGTCAGTCTCAAGACAATGTTAAAGTCAGTGAAAGCTAATGATTATTTTGAAGATGCCCACGAATTATCTCTAATCTTGTCACACAATGATAATACAGTCCCGAGTGGTTGAAAAAAACGAATTTGTTCTTGTGAGTTAATGACGTGTTTAAAAGATTAAATAAGGACAGAAAATATTTCCGCTTTTTTTTTTCAATGTGTGAATTAAGAGAAAATGATGGCGTGAAGATTGTGATTGTACGAGATTGTAATTGTCCGAGATTTTGATTGTACGAGATTGACTGCGTGACTTGCGTATTTGGTCCACTACTCTCAGGAAGTGACGCTCGACTAACCTCTTTTCTGATTGGCTATCATCTACTTCATTCCCGCCCAAGTAACTAGTGGCTTAATTCCCTCGTTGCAGTTCGCTACTCTGGCTGGGACACACCTTCAAGAGACATCGGGGGCCGCCGGGGGGTTCGCAGACAACGACATATATGGCAGCAAGGAAGAGAAATAAATTATAAGGTAAGACACAGAATAATAATAGCGATAATAACTAATTTTGAAAATAGCGGTGAAGCAGATACAACTGCCTTAAATTCAGAAATTGAACTGAAACAAGAAACAAAAAAGCTAGACCAAAACAAAGCTATACCAATAAAAGCTAGACCAAAAAAAAAGAAGCTAGACCAAAAAAAGCTAGACCAAAAAAAGTTAGACCAAAAAAAGCTTGACCAAAAAAACTAGAACAAAAAAGGCTAGAAGAAAAAAAAGCTAGACCCCCCAAAAAAAACTAGACCTAAAGAAAGCTAGACCAACAAAAAACTAGACCAAATAAAAGCTAGACCAAAAAAAGCTAGACCAAAAATAGCTAGACCAAAATAAAGCTAGACCAAAAAAAATGAAGCTTGACCAAAAAAAGCTAGACCAAAAAAAAAACTACACCAAGAAAAAGCTAGACCAAAAAAAGCTAGACCAAAAAAAAGGCTAGACCAAAAAAAAGTTAAACCACAAGAAGCTAGACCAAAAAAAGCTAGACCAAAAAAAAAAATAGACCAATAAAAAGGAAAGACCTAAAAAAAGCTAGACCAAGATAAAGCTAGACAAAAAACGGCTAGACAAAAAAAAAAACAAGACCAAAAAAAAAAAAATGGCTAGACCAAAAAAAGCTAGATCAGGAAAAAGCTAGACCAAAAAAGAAAGAAATCTGAAGCCGATGTTAACGACATAACCAATTCCTTCTCCGAAGCAAAAACGCCGATGCAGATCAATTCATAACCAACCAGATGTTCTAGAATTAAGGGTGAAGCTGGAGTGTTTATTCTTGGTGCACATGATCGGAGACTGCTTACACACAACTAGCTAAGCGAATATCTTCCATCATGATTAGAATCCAAAATGTACGTTCTTTTACATTTTAATTATTGAATCCACCAATGAATAATACAACTCTGCTCATGTCAGTTTACATCAATATCTGCATTGGAAAATATGGCATCACTACGGGACACAAAACAATTGCAATGTGGTACGAACATCATCCCGAATCTGTTGTAGAGCGAGCAGATGTTACCATCGTCTGGGATGCTTCTTTCCTGGCAGACATGAACATACCAAATCGCAAAAACTTTTCTACGATTAGTTTTTTTTTTAGAGCTAGAGGTAGATATATGAAATAAAATGTGACACTTAAAAACTAAAACTGTTCCCCCTGTTGTGGTTGGAGCTCTGGGACTGACAAAGAAAGGAACTCAATAGCAAATAAACAGAATTCCTTGTGCACCATCTCTCCATGATATATAAAAAATACTTCTGACAAGCACATCCTATATCCTACGAAGTACTTTGTCAATATAAGTTTTTTTTTAAGTTAATAGTTGTTTTTTGTTTCATTTAAGTGGTTGGAGGGTTGATTTTGTTTAATGGCATATAAGCATCTGACTTAGGGCACCTCGGCGTGTTGTAATGTTTAGTAATCTTGTCCCGCTAGAACAATTACAGCTGAGTAGTGAGTTCGACCCTCATTGGGTACCCCATACTTTCGGCTTTATGCCGCATCTAAGCTACGCTTAGAAATTCGTTTTTGTACACCTTGAGGCGGTTTAATGGTTAGCAAGCTTGTCTCTCTAAAATAATTAAGACTGAGTAGTGAGTTCGATCCTCAGTAGATGCCCGATACTTTCGGCCTTGTGTCACATCTAAACTACGCTTAGAAAGTCAATAGTGGCACTTCGAGGTGGTATAATGGTTTGCAAGCTTGTCTCGTTAGAACAATTACGACTGAGTAGTGAGTTCGATCCTCACTAGTTGCCCGATACTACGCTTGGAAAATCGCTGTCAACGACTTGGTTATTTAATGCGGAAATTGATATATTTTGAAGCCATCCTATACCTCCAGCTACAGATACAATCTATTGGTCATTTTTCTATAAATTCTTTCGTTGGTAACTTTTTATATAAAAATGAATTGCTTGTATTTTTACTATAAAATCATTTTTTTATAATTTCATAGCGTTTCGTTTTAACTTTTCTTTTTTTTTTTACTTTTTTTTATTGTGTGGGGACCTAGTTACTGATAGCTGCCCATCATAACAGGTGCTACGGCAATAACAGCAGTTAAGGAGCAAATTTGAAAAAATGTGACACACTGACAGACTGACATTCGCATTTATTATATATAGATTTATTACTTTATGCATTTATATGTATATATTCTTACCTGCATGTTTTAATATTTAATTGGAATATCACTTTATTGTCCCTAATTTATAAATGACCTTGTATGTGGGACATAAATTACGCCGACTTCATCCTACTAATACATAGTCCAAAAGAGACCACCTGCCGAAGGGATACTTGCAGATTATGGTAAACCCCCAACAAATTAGCATGTTTCTTAACTCCAGATTAAACCGACGTTCTACCATTCTATCACTAGAGCTAAGCCATTTTTGTTTATCATCGATTTCATCAGGATTCTTCTTTTAATCTTGGAGAGTAATTATGCATTATTATTGCTCAAAATAGAGTCTCATAGTTTTATAAGAATCTCTAAGAATTCCAGTAAGATATCTTTAATCATTTCTAAGATACAACGGTTCAAAGCTTAATATAACAAATGTACAATTTTGTTGTTACATCCGATATATATATATATATATATATATATATATATATATATATATATATATATATATATAAGTGAACATAGAAGTCAACACTTACAGGCGACAGTCTGTTTCATGCTAGATGCAATCGTCAGGCAACTAGTGCTGTTATTTTTCTCGGCTATTTATATATACGGGTCAGTGGTGCATTGTGGGTAGTCTATTTTGGCGGTTATTTTTACCGGAAGTCGTTTATTTGTTTATTTATTTATTTGTATCAAATTATTTTGCTTGTTTTTATTTAATTTTATTTTTATTTTTCATCTTATATATTTATTTATTTATTTTATTTTATTTTGATCGGTGTTTTTATTAACGTAGTAAAAATTTGTTTATATAGCTTATTGTGGGTAGTCTATTATGGCCGTTATTTTATCGGAAGTCGTTTGTTTGCTTATTTATTTGGGTCAAATTGTTTTGCTTGTTTTTATTCATTTTAATTTTAATTTTTTATCTTATATATTTATTTATTTATTATTTATTATTTTTTTTGATTTTGATCGGTGTTTTTATTAACGTAATAAAAATTTGTTTATATAGCTTATTTAATAGTTTTGTTTTTGTTTGGGAAGATAATTAAAGCTATTTGTTGAACTTTGGGGTTGATTGTTGTGGTTTGTTCTGACTATTATTTTGGTGTGAACGGTTTTTAATATATTTATTTGGATTGATTATCTTTATTTGTTTTTTTGTAAACGGCTAGTTTATCGTTATCGGTTGTTAGTTTATTTATATATTTGGATGTATTTAGATCAATTTATTATACTTGTCGTTATTTATTTATTATACTGTATATTTTCTCTTTTTGTTTTTCGATTTTTAAGTAACGCAGTATATTATTTTTATTTATTTTTTTATCGTTATATAACAGTTATAGCTATTTTTTTTGTCCGTTTTTTTGTTTTCATTTTTATAGTCTAATTTTTTGGTCATAATATATACATATATATATATATATATATATATATATATATATATATATATATATATATCATGTGGCCTGACGATTGCGTCTAGCATAAAACAGACTGTCGCCTCTAAGTGTTGACTTCAATGTCCACTTTTATATTTATACACGCTCTATCTCTGATATTGAGCACTTTATCACATAAATATAGCACACCTTAAGACTATATTTCTTCATATATATATATATATATATATATATATGTTTATGTATATATATATATATATATATATATATATATATATATATATATATATATATATATATATGTGTGTGTGTGTGTGTGTGTGTGTGTGTGTTTGTGTGTCTGTGTCTATGTGTTAATACCCTTGGGAAAGGTGTGAATCCTCTTCTTCTTCCTCCAGCTATGGATAAATAGTAGGACAAACTGGGTTCTATAGCCTTGGATGGCAACTCTTCTAGGAGAAGAAACAACTCTGAATTCAAAACCTGCGAACGGTCGTTTTGGAACCTGGTGCCATGTAGTGCTCCAAGTCTCTGTATTTGGCCCTTCAAAAAGTGTGGATGCTTCCGCACAAAACCTTCACCACTATAATCAGACCTCATGTGCTGGTGTCGGGCTGTCAGTTTCCTAGGGACTGATCTGCTTGATCCTCATACCTCGACGGGAGAGTCGAGTATATATATATATATATATATATATATATATATATATATATATATATATATATATATATATATTATAGTCATCCACGGACAGACTGTTTCCATGTATCACAGCTCTTCAGTGTGGCTAGAAATCCGGTTGCCTCTAGCTAGGATCGAAACCCGACTGAATTGGCGTCAGTCTGAAATTCTACCACTAAGTCGTCGGCGCACGGCAGGGAAGAAGGTGAATTTTAGCGTATTTATTTTTAGATAAACACACAGTGACTGACAGGACTCAATTCGCTTTTGCCGAAGAGTCACGCTATATCAGCTTTAATAGTCACTGTTTACAAACCCACACTTCCTTCCCCAGAGAGCTCAACCGAAATTAATTTTCCTATATTATTGTCATCCACAGACAGACTGTTTCGCTGTTTGTGGATGGCCGACAGGACTCAATTCGCTTTTGCCGAAGAGTCACGATTGTGTATTTAGGCAGCAATCCTTCGTTTATGCATGTTTCATTAAAGACGACAGACAAGGTACTAAAATTACTAAAATTAAGCTTTTTATTTAGTTTTTCTTGTGTTCGGACAGATGTTTTCTTTTTTGGACATAGAGTGTGTAGAAACTGTCCAAATATTCTATAATTCTGATCGCTTTCGGCTATACTTTTAGCCATTATCAAGGATGAATTTATTTTCACTATATTTGGGTGTGTGTGTGTTGTGTGTATGTTTTTAGTGTTATAGAGATGTTTTATTTTCCGAACACAGTCAGCACATCATGGCCGTGTTCGTTGTTAATATAATTAAGTGTTGGCGTTTTATTTCTTATTATTAAGGAGTCCTTTATTTTTTAATCTTTTTTTACATGTGGATGAGGTTGTTACATTCGTATTTTTTACTAGTATGTTGCGGATGGAGTCTGGTAAGTTTTTGTGTGTTTAAATGTTACGTTACAATCTATCTGACCCCAGCTTTATTAGAGCCCATTTAAACACGCAATAAAAGCATCCTTGTTGTATATCATGCAGGACCCATCAACCCAATCAAGGATACGGAGTTTATCTCTTATTTATTCCTCATATCTATGAAATCAAATGCTAATCTTAAGAACCATCTTAGAGCCATGGACGCCGTAACGAAACACAACTTCAAGGAAGATGTGTAAATATATTACGTGCTGTGTTAACGAATCATCGAAGGACTCGAATTCCTCAGAGAAAAGAACTCATGAAAATAAAATGAATGAAACTGTCTCTTCTAAAGAATTTCAGCATATTAATTGTCTTGAAAACACTGTTGATCATGTTCACCATAGTCTATGAATATAGAATCCAGCGCAGTGCGTAATCTATTCAATGAAACAACGTTAAAGATTAACACTCACGAGTCAGATACTTTACTGAATCTGACTATATCGCCAATACCACCAGCAGCTGTTCCGTAATTCTGCAGTCTTAGATATCAAAGGATGGCAGTGCATATTCGAGAAAAACATGGTCGCCTTTATACACGTCGTGTTAATATTTTGAGCCTTCTGATTGGTTAACACTTCTATTGGTGAACTATAAAATGAGTCAGCTCATTTTGGCTGGCTCACTAGTACACCAGGGTACCCCAAAAACTCCAACAAACAATGTGTGCCTTCCTCGCAAAATTTACTGAACGCAGTGATAATAAACTTGCGTATCCGGAACATTCGCCAGGAATATTCGTCTAAGGAATATTCGCCTTAGGAAACTTCGCCGTATAGAATTTTTGCCGTAAGACAATTTCGCCGCTTTTTTTTTTTTCGATACCCTTATCTAGAACAATGTCCCATTTGGAGTAATGTTCAATTTAATATACGAAGTACTTTGTTATCATGTATATATGGGCGTCTTTTTTATAGAGTCAAACATCATAAAAGAAATTAAAAAGTAAACATTTATTTAAAAAATAAATGACTAAAAATGCAGAGGAACCTCGTTTATCGAACGTCTCACATGTCGAACAAATCGGTTTTCGAACAGAAAATTCGAGATGAAAATACCTCGGTTATCGAACAAAATTTCGGTTCTTGAACAGCATTGCCGGACAGAGTTAACGCGAACGGAATCATTTCTTAGTCGACCGCCATGTTGTATACATTCTTGTGTTGTGCTGTGATTTTCTTTTCCAATTTTATTGTACTGTGACTTTTTCTCTATATTAATTCCTATTGGAAAATAGTTTCAGTTTACGAACATTAGGATACGAACGGCCTTCAGGCACGAATTAAATTCGTGAACCGAGGTTCGACGGTATATCAAATTAACAAAGAAACAGTTTAAAAAGTCTACAAATTCTAAGCAATACTTCGTAAATAATGTGTTTGTATTTTTTGCGCTGAACTGGATTTTGATCCTATAACTTCGCTTATTAAAATGTTTAAATTGAAGTAATTATAGTGTGAACCAGATATACTTGATAACAAGGTACTGCGTATATTTTAAAAAAAAATGCGGCGAAATTGTCTTACGGTAAAAATCTTATACGACAACGTTTTCTACGGCGAAAATTCCCGAGGCGAGTTTTTCTACGGCAAAAAATATTTGCAGTGAATGTTCCTAGAAACACAATTATGAGATTAAGACGAATTGATTTTGGTGATATAAGCAATAATTCTCATAAATAATAATTTATTTTTTATTTTTTTAATATTGTGAATCCATATTCTTGAAATATGGAAGATTTAGTTCCCTTGCAAGATGCAGAAGAGAAGTTACTAGACTTTTGTAAACTATTTCGCCATCAATTCTCTTTTAATGATTTCCGTAATTGTGTAACCAAAAATATCCAAAGTGCTAAAATGTAAATAATACCATTGTTGTATTTTAGGCGGGGGCTGAAAGAGGGTCTTCTGGGATGGACATACTTTATTCAGAGTAAGGAAATAGTCTTGAAGTTTAAAAAACTGGCAAATCTTCTAATTATAAATTTGATAGGTCTTCAATTTGGAACTTTGAGAATGCAGTGATTCTGTTCAAATGTGGCTAAGAAACCATAACACAGCTGGTGACACTAGATTCAAAAAGCATCAAACATCTGAACAGAAATATGATGATAACAAAATATCAATCTAGCAATATATTAATAAATAAATATTTTCTTTTATTAAATTATCCAAATGGTTCAATTCTTTTTGATGCTATAAAGTGATTTATTTCCATTCTCAGAGTGAACAGAAAATAATAACCAGAATACGTTTCTAAAGATTACTTGCCTTATAGCAACGGTACCTGGAATTTTAGGATGCCACTCGTGTGTGTGTGTATATATATATATATATATATATATATATATATATATATACAGGGGTTGGACAAAATAATTGGAACAGGTGCAAATTCTACTCCTATATTTCAAAGACCTATTATATAAAGAACTTTAAGTAAAATTTCGTAATTGCAGGTTATATCGATTGTAAATACGTTTATTTATCTAAATTACTTTCTTTGCCTTATTTATTTTTAGAATTTAGTAAAATTTAAGCTAAATGCATGACCTCTCTGAGTTCGAAAAAGGACAAATTGTTGGAGCTCGCATGGCAGGAGCCTTGATCACTAAGGTTGCTGAACTGTTTGGTTTTTCAATAGCTACCATATCAAGAATTATGACGCAATTCAAGAAACAGGGTAAAACCTCTAGCAACCGTAGCAATTCAGGCCGGACTTGCACACTTACTGACAGGGACCGATGTGCATTGAAACGCAATGTGGCAAAAAATCATCGGACTACTGCAGCCAAAGTGACTGCTGAGTTGAATAATCATCTGAATAGTCCAGTTTCTACTAAACCTGTTCGTCGTGAGCTCCATAAGGCTGCTTATCATGGAAGAGCCGCCGTAAGGAAACCTCTTCTCTTCACTCGCAACATTCAGAAGAGGTTGAAGTGGTGCAGAGATCACAATGCCAGGTCTGAAGACCAATATATATATATATATAATGGACTCTCCCGTCGGTTTCGACGTATGAGGATCTGACAACTTAACCAATTGATTCAGTTAGGCCACATATGGAGCAAGAGTGAGGATTGCGGGATGAGATCACTGTTAGATTGTCTGACCTTTTAGATCTTGTTCTCACTTCTAGAAAAAGATTCAGACAAGCAGATTGAAAACTGCTGAGTCCACTAAAATACGTTGATCTCCATTCTACCCGCTCCAAGGATAAGCTCTCATGGGTGTTATCATAAAATGAATACGCTTAAATTCATCTTCATCCCTGCCGTGCACCGACAGCTTAGGGGTATAATCTCCGACTGATGCCAATTCAGCCGCGTTTCCATCCCAGCTAGAAGCGACCGGATGTCTAGGCACAGTGATGAGCTCTGATATACACACACACACATATATATATATATATATATATATATATATATATATATATATATATATATATATATATATATATATATATATATATTAATTAATAGGTGTGTATATCCTTTTTTTATTAATGCACCTGAAAGGTAACCAGGTGCGCCCCAAGTTAACAAAAGAATAATTTATGAATTATTTTTATATTTAAAAAAATCGTTATTTTTAAAAAGTTACAGTCTGTAACTGTTTTAAAATTTTACAGTCTGTAACTTTTTTTAAAATTTTCAACTCGTTTGCACCCTGCAGCAACCAGAAACTTGATAACTGATCGCTGTTCAATCCTGGAGCATGCTTCTTTGTCGGCCATCTTTGTTAATAAAAAAGAGTAATCTTCTATCTGTATTAGAAGTCCTTATACCGAAAAATTCAACTTATTTATTGAATGACCCTCGTATGTATGTATATATTGACCACTGATATTATCTATCTATCTATCTATCTATCTGTATTAGAAGTCCTTATACCGAAAAATTCAACTTATTTATTGAATGACCCTCGTATGTATGTATATATTGACCACTGATATTATCTATCTATCTATCTATCTATCTGTATTAGAAGTCCTTATACCGAAAAATTCAACTTATTTATTGAATGACCCTCGTATGTATGTATATATTGACCACTGATATTATCTATCTATCTATCTATCTATCTATCTATCTATCTGTATTAGAAGTCCTTATACCGAAAAATTCAACTTATTTATTGAATGACCCTCGTATGTATGTATATATTGACCACTGATATTATCTATCTATCTATCTATCTATCTGTATTAGAAGTCCTTATACCGAAAAATTCAACTTATTTATTGAATGACCCTCGTATATACCGAGAAAGAAAATGACGACTGGTTCGTCTATAAAGTTTTACAGATTTCGCCGGATTTTGGATGTAGGTTGTGAGGCCAGAAGGCTAGACATAGCGAACATCACCTTGAATAAGTAGGAAAATGATCATGGAATGATATATATATATATATTTGAACTTTATTTCAATCTTTCATGAGATTCTGAACTTTAGCTATGATTAATTAATGATGAACATGTCATTTTCGTTTATGATCGATTTCATCACGATGTTTCAGTTAAGCTTGGAGAGTAAGTAATTATACATCGTATTGCTCAAAGTAGAGCTCAATAGCATTATGAAAAAATCGGAGAATTCCAGTAAGATATCTTTAATCATTTCTACGATACAAGAGTTCAAAGCTTAATCAAACAAATGGCCAATTTTGCTTTTACACGATTTGGACAATTTTGATGCTACGCCTGGGATAAGAAACAGTCCAGCTTATTTAGATGTGATCCTGGTTTGGTTTATTTGGTTCTACGGTATATCAACCTCAATAGGTTATTTAATGCCGACAAAATTCTTTATTGCTGGTAATATTTTGTTTTGTCAAAAATCTGTTTCTCGTAATATTTTTCCTTCTAAAAGTATTGCTGGTAATAGTTAACTATTTGCCCATAGCTGGGACCCTAAGAGGTGCTACCACCCCGGGACAGGGTGGACCTGGGAACACCAGCAATTAAGATGTGGTTCCAGGCTCCACAAAACCTTCTGATCAGAGGCCTTGCTGCTGGACGTAGTTTATCGTCTTACCCAGGACGCGGATGTAGTTTAACGTCTTACCCAGGACGAGACACTGAATTAACTAACCAGTCGAAAACCTAATTTATAAGTAAAACGTTATCAGAAATTGTGTACTGTCTATACTTCTAAAGGTGTCTAAAAGAACTTCCTACCATTTATTAAGAAGGATTACGTTACTCCTTTTTAATAATTAGATTTTTTCGTTGGAATAGATTCCAGATTGGATTATTATTCTAAAAGACTTACAAGAAAATTTAAAAAGAAATCAAAGTACGAAAGCAACTATTGTCATCAAGTTTCATTGACTATTTGGAATAATTCCAAGAACTCTTACTAGATGACTTCAAGGACCGGAAATACAAGAAAGAATCGAAACTTTTCAAAGAATAGCTTCATTAAGTATCGCAATTGATTGATTCGGCTTATCAAACTATTGTAACCTAGAAAAGGTTACTGAATGAAGAGTAACCAAAACGTAGGTTCGAAATGAAATGGTAATCTTTATAACATCAACAAAATACAATACTCGCCAGCGGCGTGAAGTAGGTAAACCACTGCTAGTTGTGGATTACTTAGACAACATATTAGCCCCACTTTATTGTCCAACGTATTTATCAGGATTGGGACATACACACTAGTACTCATAGGTACGGTATATAATAGATAGATAGATAGATAGATAGATAGATAGATAGATAGATAGATAGATAATGAAGAAACTATCATAGTGTTGTAACGTACGAAAGTTTACAGAATGAGGAATAACCAAAACGGAGGTTGGAAATGAAATGGTAATCTTTATAACATCAACAAAATACAATACTCGCCAGCGGCGTGAAGTAGGTAAACCACTGCTAGTGGTGAACTACTTATACAGCATATTAACCCCGATTATAATAGTATCCCGTATTGTTTTCCTTTTCGCTCTCAATCTATCCTGTGAATATCAAATTTTCCAAGCTAATTCCTTTGATTGCCTAATTTAGAAATTTCCCTGTCGGTAGAACTTGGCATACACCGACGGCAGATAACAGTAAGACGTCCACGAAGTCGTATTGCCTTCCAGGTGGATACTGGCAGACTCAAGTATAAATCCAGCCAATGTCTACCCTTTTTTCTACTCTAACGTATTTATTCTGCCTTTTTGATTCTAATGTAAATCGGATTTGTGCTGGGAACCGAACTTAGATTTAGCTATTATTTCTGTGTTAATATATTGTAGCTTTTCTCCTAAATGTTTTATTTAGCCGGGCTCGGGTGAATGTGACTTTCGATAGGCAGCAAAACCAAACCCGATATTATCTATATATGAAGTTATGTGACTTTCGTTTGTCCATCCGTCTGTCCTTCCCACTAAAATAGCCACATATCGATCGATCGAAACGACATCCTGGGGAGAAAGGCAAGCAAGTAAGGGGGAGACCAAATACAATTTGTTTTACTAGGGTTTGCAGCTTCGTACAATAAATTTTCATTCATTTTTTGGGTGAAAAATTCAAAGAATCCTTCCACTATTTTAAAAACAATTTAATGATTAAAATGACAAACTCTTATTTAATAAAAATGCAATATTTAAACGGAAAAACTTGTAGTTCAAACGAATGATTTATTTTTATAGAAATTTTTATAGAGATTAAGAATAATTTTGAAAAAGAGGGTACAGTACAGAAGAAAACTGGATCAGGGAGTCATTTCAACTTAGAGCTAAAGAGATCAATTAGAAAAGATCTAACTCAATTGATAAGATGTTCGGGATAAGTTTCAGCCATGACACTCCAGAGCAGTGAAAAAAGGTTTGAAAATGACATTGTATGTGAAGCTTGTGAGACACCTTGTTACTCCAGGACAGCAAGCTAGAAGGTTAGAGAAGGCAAAGATGATCTTCAAAGTTAAGATGCTTGTCTCCGTTGGTAGTTGCATAATTAAAAGAAAAAAATCGTAGTTCCAACGAATGATTTATTTTTTATGGAAATATTTCGATTAGCAGTTGCCAGTCTTGGTCACTCGTTAATTTGAGTAAAAACGGTGCAAAGAAGCTTGAAACGCTTAAGAATTCAAATCAAGGAAAACAAACCGAGTTGATGATGTTTACAACGTAATAGCAAGTTGAGATGTAAGAAAAAAAGTTTGAACAAAGTTTCTATAAACAATTTTTTCTATCCTTTGCCAGTCGCAATGATGGAGAAAGCATTACCTCGAACCATCGCCAGTGAGACACGCTGCAAGAGCCACTCCGTTTCGGAGGCTCGTCCCTTAATCGAGACGCCATCGCACCAATTCTCTGAAGGAACGCCATCGAAAAAGGGCCAATAACCCCAGAAGTCTCCACTGCCAGAAGAAGAGGCATGGAACGTGAAACTAGAACAAGCTATACCGTTGGACGAAATAAAATAATACAATGTTGGCTATAAATCACATAAATCAGGCATTATTTAATGAAAACTTCCGATAAACATTTAGTTAAAAATAATCGTTAGTTAGGTTAGATTGGATAAATTAACGACAGAATTCCTTCTGGGTTTGTAAAGTGTGACGAGTGCGTTCGTCCCGTCCGATACTCTATGTCAGTAAAATACAAATGGCTGCGTTCACCGGTCCACTTTATATACTATGCCAAGGGCAGGTAACTCTGTTCTCAATTACACATGGTTATTTTATTATTTAATTTCTTATATTAAATAAGAATAAAAAGTCTTCTAGGAAAAATTAATTTGAATTAATAAGAAGTAGACACAGGTTGGTTTAATTAAAAGAAAAAAACTTGTAGTTCTAACGAATGATTTATTTTTATGGAAATATTTCGACCGAGCAGATGCCAGTCTTGGTTACTTGTTAATTTGAGTAAAAACGGTGCAAAGAAGCTTGAAACGCTTAAGAATTCAAATCAAGGAAAACAAACCGAGTTGATGACGTTTACAATGTAATAGCAAGTTGGGGCGTAAAAAAATCATTCGTTGGAACTACAAGTTTTTTCTTTTAATTATGCAACTACCAACGGAGACAAGCATCCAAAATTTAAAATGCAATATTGTTTTTTTTAATATCTTTTCTTTAAGTTTTTAGGTATACAAGATTCCAGTTTCCAGTTTGCCCATCGTTTGCGAGAACTATAAACATATCACAAAGCCAAACGCTTCAAAACGTTGTAATTTAGCTCCAGAAAGAAATATTTACATATGCCCAGTTGAATGTTGCAAGCTTAAGAGTAAGAAATCCTAGGAATTTATTCTTCGCTGCTAAAAAGGAAGAAAGAACTTTTCTTTAAAAATGTTATTTCCCGTGAAGTCCTATAAAATGAAATTAAATGAAAGAAATTATAAAAAGACGAAGTAGGAATGTTGCCAAAATATTTTTCCAAACAAATCAGCTTATTCAAATTTTATCGATTGGTTTGTGAAATTGTACGAAACGTTTGTAAATCCCGATAAAAAAAAATGTTCGCTTAGCGATAACTTCAGCAATACTGAATACTCCTAGGATTTCAACACGCATCAGTGAGTTACAAAAAAAATATAATGATTTAAAATTCGCTAAGGTAAGTCACTCTCCGAAGATTTCAAACATACGCAGGATTTCTTAGAATATATCCCCCACAGATAAGAAAAGATTGTTGTAATTTTAAATACAGTAGAATCCCTGACAACTGGACTAAGAAGGCTTTCCGAATATGAGGAATTGGTTACAAAGTCCGGATATGAGGGATTCCGGATATGAGGGATTCCGGATATGAGGGATTCCGGATATGAGGGATTCCGGATATGAGGGATTCCGGATATGAGGAATTGGTTACAAAGTCCGGATATGAGGGGTTATATTTAGATTAAAATAAAAGAACTGAAATCAGGTTTAACGTTTATTTTCAATGTTTTAGAGTAAACAAAATAAGCTAATGGCGAGCGAAATATAACGGGATTGATTTTAAGGAAAAAGAAATGAATTATGTAACGTTAATGAAAATTCATTAAATTAAGTCTGCCACGTATGCAAAAAAAATAATGTAACGAGGATTTTTTAATCGCTGTTGCATGATGATTCTTTCTCTTCTAATGTCATTCTCAACTTTTTCTGCATTTCGTTTTGCTTTTGTCCTTGAAATTTTTTAATGTTTTTTTTATTTCCTTTTTCATTGTGACAGTGTGAACGCTGGAGAATAGTTTCTTTGGAAGATTTTATATCATACAATTTTGACTTTCCTATGTTGAACTCAGCCATTAGTTACAATAAACTTTCACCAGCGTTTAGTCTGTTTAAAATTTCCCCTTTTTGCGATAACTCCACAGTTGTTCTTTTCCTCTTATTCCCATCATCTTTTGCACCAATACAAGCCATTAGGGTGAAATAAGCATACGCAATTATCCAAAGTAAATTTCCTGAAAAAAAGAAATTTCGAATCAGTTACATATCACCCAAATAGTTTAAATATACACATTAAAATCATGTCCGGATATGCAGGATTCTGCATATGAGGCACTCCGGATATGAGGCATTCCGGATATGAGGGATTCCGGATATGCGGGATTCCGGTTATGAGTGATTCCGGATATGCGGGATTCCGGATATGAGGGAATCCGGATATGCGGGATTCCGGATATGAGGTTCTCCGGATATGAGGGATTCCGGATATGAGGTAATCTGGATATGAGGGATTCTACTGTACCTATATTTCGATTTTCCAGATTGAATCTGTAAATAACATTTTGATAAAAAAATCAGTGAATTTCAAGAAAGGTTTTAATAAAAGCCAAATACGAAAGTGGCTATTGTCGCAAAGTTTTCGATGGAGTTACTTACTCGATGACGGCAAGGACTGGAAATCCGACAAAGAATCGACATTTTTCAAAGAATAGCCTCATTAAGCATAGACATATTTCAGAAAACCATTCTTTCTAACGTCACTAATAACACCAAGTTGAAACGTTAGAGTCAGTGCTTTTAGGCTGTAACGATTCATTTTCAGAATTTCAGAGCGAGAAATGTATTTATTTGTTGATGTGTTAATTAAATCGACTTGCAAACCCCGTCGTTGATCAGTTCAAAGTATTCGACAGATGAAGAGGCTACAAGGTGACCAGCACTTGGCATATATGACAACTCATCTGGAAATATAAACACTGTCTATCGATTGGCTGTTGATGTAAGCTATTAGCGAGATGAATAATTACTTCATTACGCTTGTCATGTGACAAAACTGGCAGGAAAACATCACACAGTGATTATAATCCAAATGGAGAATCTAGAATTCTCGCTGCAGTTGTTCCCCGTCTTTTGGTATGTACCGTAAATTCTCCAAGTCACCATGTCTCGCGAAATGTAAGCAATTATATCTTTTTCCATTTCGGAAAAAATTTTTATATTACATAATTGCAGTTTTGCATGTTACGTATCTTTATAATACCAAAAGTCTATGATTGCTTGTGCGTTTGTGTGGGGCGTCTGGCAAATAATGATTTAAGTTAATCTGATTTTTTTTTAAATGTTTGAAATGAATAAGATTTTAAAATACGAGTTGTTTATACAGTAAGTATTTTTATTTTAATTTTTCCAATGGCACGCATTCGCATATGACATCACGAAGTCCGAACCAATAACTAATACAACTCAAAGAAGATATTTAGCTGTTTCAATTTTAATATATACTAAAGTATATATACTATATATTACTATATAAAATATATTGTAGAACAGGTATATTGATCTTGACTTGTATAATAATACGTATGCTGTTGGCCCACTGAATGATTTTAAAACCCTAATTCGGCACATACTTAGCAAAATGTTGCCGACAATTGTGTCCTACACCACATTTGTGTCCCACGTTATCTAACGTAAGGGGGAAAGCAAAAACGAAAGGAGAGATGCCATTTATTGTTGTATCATAAAATTTTAAAATCCAAAAAATAAGAAATTTAGCTGTTTCAAAACTGCTCACTCGTTGGAATCCCATTAAGAATAAAAACTTTTTAAAAAAACTTTTAAAACCAGTTTATTTCTTTTAATTTGGTTTACATGTTATTGTACATATTACTATATAAAATATATTGTAGAACAGGAATATTTACATTGATTTGTATAAAAAAAAAACGTATGCTGTTGGCACACTGAATGATTTTAAAACCCTAAGTCTCCAAATATTTAGCAAAAGGTTGCCGACCCCTGCTTTAAAGCACACTTTGTTATATTATTAAACTTTTAAACGTGTTTTGGTATATAATCAAGTCCAGGGGTCGGCAACCTACGGTACGCGTGCCTTACGTGGCACGCCAAGCAATTTTCCAATGGCACGCAGCCACAAATGACATCACGAAGTCCGAACCAATAATTACTACAACACAAAGAAGATATTTAGCTGTTTCAATTTTAATATATACTAAAGTATATATACTATATATTACTATATAAAATATATTGTAGAACAGGTATTTGACCTTGACTTGTATAAAAATACGTATGCTGTTGGCCCACTGAATGATTTTAAAACCCTAATTTGGCACATACTTAGCAAAAGGTTGCCGACCTTTGTGTCCTACACCACATTTGTGTCCTACGTTATCTAACGTAAGAGAAAAAGCAAAAAAAGATATGCCATTTATTGTTGTATCATAAAATTTTAAATCCCCAAAATTATAAAATAAGAAATTTAACTGTTTCAAAACTGCTTACTCGTTGGACTTCCATTAATAATAAAAACTTAAAAAAAAAAACCTTTAAAAACAGTTTATTTCTATTAGTGTGGGTTACATATTGTTGTATATAAGACTATATAAAATATATTATAGAACAGGTATATTGACCTTGACTTGTATAAAAATACGTATGCTATTGGCACACTGAATGATTTTAAAACCCTAAGTCGTCAAATAGTCAGCAAAACGTTACCGACCCCTGCTGTAAACGATAAATCAAAAGGAAAAAATTCTAACCGGTTTTCGTTCCTCACTCTTTAGAGCTCAATCGAGGACAAACAAGAATGTTCACAGTGACTGAAATCTATATAATACTAAAAATCTGGGATTACCTGCTTGTGTGCTAATGTGGTGTGTCCGGCACTTAAAGATTTAAATTAATCTCATTTAAAATATTTTAAATGAATAAGATTTTAAAATACGAATTATTTATACCGTAAGTATTTTAATTTTAATTTTCTTCAAACAAACAATTTTTCAAATTAGAATATATTAAAGTTAAAGACAGCCACAAAGTGATCCCGCTTTGCTGTTTCGTCCAGTTTTCATAGGGTAATTTTTCTTTAAACAAACAATATTTTAAATATTAAAAAATATATTTTTTGGCATATTAAAAAAAAATTATGGAATATGACTTAAAAATACGAGTTGTCTATGCAATAGGTAATCTTTATTTTAATTTTCTTCAAACAGACAATTTTTTTAAATTAAAATATATTAAAGTTAAAGACAGCCACAAAAAGATCCCGCTTTGCTGTTTCGTCCAGTTGTTTATAGTATAATTATTTATGTTTCATTTTAAACAAACAATATTTTAAATATTAAAAAAATATATACCTACTGGGCCATTTAGTCGTCCCAATCAAGCGAGCTTATCTCCGTGTCTGGGCCACCGGCTATACTTATTCCTTGGTAAGCATGATGGTTTTACTTCGGGGGATATGGCTGTAATCTCTTGGCTTATTTGTCTCTTGGTCAAGGGTCCTTGAGATAATCGCATTTCTAGGCTTGAGATATCCGCCTAAAAGCAACTCCTGGGGAGGCTACCCTATCAGCAAATAAATAATATCGGGTTTACCGTATTGTTATTTGGTGAATGGGGTTTGGACCGTTCAGCTGTCTCTAGTGGGGCCTCTCGATGCCATTATAAAATTCAAAGATACAGCTTTGCATTCCGACAATTAAAACATGTAGATTTTTGCACATGTCTCACTTGCTGCGTTCCTGTATTGTTGCCTGGGATCATCACCTCCCATACCAAAAACTGTCACACACAGTAGAGTCCAACCCACATCACCCAGGCAAAAAACTAGACCCCATATTTTCCATCACCCCGATTACTATAATATTAACCACTTCAAATCTAGGATCAACAATTACCTATCCTGCAAATCCACATAATATCACTTCTTATTCTCTCTTTGTACAGCCTTACAGCAATCTCGTTTAATAAACCTCTGCCTTGAGTGGGTCTTCGGCCTTGTAATCGGTAAACAATGGTAATGGTAATATTAGACATTTCCTTATAAGGAAACATCCGGCATTCATAGTTCTAGCAGCCAGAACCACTATCAGTTGAAATTTATAAAAGCTTCCTATTACTACATTTTTTTTCAGGAAAATTGTACACTATTTACATTATTCGGACTATTTTCCTCATCTTTGTCGCCATATTTATTACAACGTCTCAGCCTTTCAGTATCTTTCTATATTTCTGAGATGAGGTATTATGTACACGATTTACATTATTCGGGATATTGTCCTCATATTTGTCGCCATATTAATTACAAAGTTTTGGCTTTCAGTATCTGTTTTTTCTTCTTTCTGAGATGAGGTATTATGTACACTATTTACATTATTCGGATTATTGTCCTCATCTTTGTCGCCATATTTATTACAACGTTTCGGCCTCTCAGTATCTGTCTATATTTCTGAGATGAGGTATTATGTACACTATTTACATTATTCGGATTATTTATTACAACGTTTCGGCTGTTGTACGCTCCGGCCTTCTTCAGGTGGTTGGAATGTCGAACTGAACCCTTTATTTCGCTCACTGGGGTAGACTGTTCTATTTCCACATGCCATGTTTAATGGATGTCAGTTATCAGCTGTTAATTTTTCCCTCTAAAATTTCTCCACTGCCTTAACCGGGTATTGAACTCACACTCTTTGGCTCTGCTGAGAAAAGAAATATAAAGGGGAGACAGGTCGCCCCATTAAGGTGAGGCTTCAAGAACACCAGAAAGGTGTAATACGAGGGGAAGTGGAAAAATCAGGCGTGGCTGACCACATATGGAAAGAGAAGGGAGATCACTGCCCTCTGTGTGATCAAATTGAGATCATAGACAAGGAACACCATTGGAAAATTCGTAAACTTAAGGAATCAGGACATACGCTAGGCCACAAAAATCTCCTGAGCCGACCAGGCATAGAAATGAATACAATATCGGAACCAGTAATAGGAGTGCCAGAGAAAAGCAATAATAACAACGAAAATTGCAATATGAGCTCTGGTAAAAATGGTTGCTGAAGACATTAGGTTTATAATACCCAGAAATTCATACACAGATGTCCTCAAGGATACATGGCACAGTGGATAAAGGCGTTGCTTAGATCAAGTGATAGGACCCAAAGAGTTCAATACCCGGTTAAGGCAGTGGAGAACTTTATTAACAGGATATAACTGATAACTGACATACATTAAACTGGCACGTGGAACTAGAACAGTCTACCCCAGTGAGCGAAATAAAGGGTTCAGTTCGACATTACAACCACCTGAAGAAAGCCGGAGCATACAACGGCCGAAACGCTGTAATAAATATGGCGACAAAGATGAGGACAATAGTCCGAATAATGTAAATAAAGCAAAAACAATATTCTAATTTATAATTTAAAATTAATTTAGATTGGTTACTTCCCCTAGAGAATTTCTAAGAGTTGTCCCCAGAGGATTGCTTGATTCGTTTTTTTACAGCTTATCAACCGTTTACAGTTTATTTAAAGCCAGAAAATATGTTTACATTGTAAGAATGATATTTGTGGGGAATAATAATGATTTGGTAATATAAGTCTTACTAATTAACCCATAGCTGGAGGGAGAAGATGTGGATTCATACCATTTCCCAAGATTATTTGCGTTTAAGTGAATATAACGAACCCAACTGGAATTGGAACTCGGCTCTCTGATTGACAAACGCGAGCCATTATCCATTACACCACCCGCTCGTCCAAGCTTACTGCACATGGTATTCCGAAGCGGTCACCCATCTCGGTACTGACTAGGCTCGACGTTGCTTAATTTCGGTGATCGTACTGGAACCGGTGTTTCAACGTGATATGGCCGTAAGGCTCAGAGATAAGTAACGGTGAGTTAAATCTGTAAATAAAATCTGGATAAAAGTCAGTTACTTTCATAAAAAATTTGAAACAAAAAAATAAAATAAAATTTACGAAAGCTGCTATTGTTACCAAATTTCGATGGAGGCTTGGAATGGTTCCGAAGACTCTTACTGCAACGACTGGAATTCTGATGAAGTACTGAAACTTTTCAAACAATAGCCTCATTAAGAATTGCCAGATTCCAGTTAACATTATTACTGACAACGACAAGAACGCCAAGGAGAACGATAGAGTTAATTATATTAGGTTGTAAAGATAAGTTGAAGACATTCTGGAGAGTGACAGTGTGAGAGATTTATTTGTTCGACTGTTAATTAAACAGAAGGAATTCTACGATATTCCTCGTTAACCACTGGAAACCATTAGACAGATTAAGAGTCAACCAGGTGACCAATATCTGCCATACACGACAAGTCATCCGGAGATGATATAATAACTCTATAGTGATTGGCTGATGAAGTAATTTCTGTTAGCAAGATGATTGGTTATTTCATTAGTCATGATTGTCAAAAGATCAAAGTGGCGTGAATATATCATCCAGTTATTCAAATGTAAAAGTGGGTGGCCATTTCAGGCCAACAACAATAAGAACGAGAAAAGAGTGAAAGCCGAATAAATAACCAGACCTCTGTCACGAGGAGATAAGAAATTATGTCTCTCCACAACTTCCAGTCGTTTTTTTTCTTTGCCTTCAGCAATACTTTCATCTTTATGGCAAAGGTTTCATCATCAATTTGTTCATATATTTTCAATCTATCTATCTATCTATCTATCTATCTATCTATCTATCTATCTATCTATCTATCTATCACAGTCTGCTAATATCTATCTATCTATCTATCTATCTATCTATCTA
Source organism: Acanthosepion esculentum (assembly GCA_964036315.1). Classification (NCBI taxonomy): domain Eukaryota; kingdom Metazoa; phylum Mollusca; class Cephalopoda; order Sepiida; family Sepiidae; genus Acanthosepion; species Acanthosepion esculentum. The sequence continues at coordinate 9,256,675 of OZ038504.1, forward strand.
TCTATCTATCTATCTATCTATCTATCTCAGTCCATTCATATCTATCTATCTATCTATCTATCTATCTATCTATCAATTTGAGTTTCTTTATCTATCTACCTATCTATTTATCTATTTCGTTCTGTTCATATCTATCTATCTATCTATCTATCTATATATATATATATATATATATATATATATATATATATATATATATATAAATGTATTCATTATCTATTATAGTCTGTTCATTATCTATCTATCTATCTCTCTATCTATCTATCTATCTATCTATCTATCTCAGTGTTTTCATTATCTATCTATCTATCTATCTATCTATCTCAGTCTTTTCATTATCTATCTATCTATCTATCTATCGTGCTATAACATATTATTTACCTGTCGAAAAAGAAGACAGGTGACCAAAAATAAAGGCTTACGGCCATAACACGTTGAAACACTCATAGCATAAGTCTTGATTAAGCTACGTCAAGCCTGGTCAGTACCTGGATGGGTGACCGCTTAGGAATGGGTGGTGCTATATGCATCGATGTGCGGGTGGTGTAATGGATAACGACTCGGAATTGGAAGTCGGAGAACCGAGTTTCAATTCCAGTCGGGTTCGTTACGCACAAGTACCATCGGGAAAAGTAAGAATCCATCTCTTCTCCCCAGCTATGGGTTAAATAGTATTACCGGCATCTTTATTATCTCCAAAAGGCTCTTACTATCCAGA
>OZ038504.1:9267392-9337392 GCA_964036315.1 Acanthosepion esculentum
GCAATTTTTTTTTATTAATGTTACGTCTCTCCCGGGAGTGAGCAATGAAGTCACCCCACCGATGTACCTTTGATGTCGTCAGGATAAATTATTTCTGTACTAGCTGACAATGCCAAACATGTTCAGCCTTTGGTAAGGTTCAAACTCCCGACACTTATAATAGCCTACAACATTCACTGAGTATCACACTTATAAAAGCGCTCAGGAAAGAAAAAGCTACATATTCTTAAGCCGCTTGTCAAAATGACATCACTACTTCAACGGGGATTAAAGACTTTTTATGTTTATACAATCTTTTTGTATAGATACAAATATATAATCTTGTTAATACTGATTAATATAAACAGAGTATTTACTTAAATATTTGTATCTATAAAAAGGTTCGAATCAGTATTAAATAAACAATATTAAATAATATTTATCGGCCTGAATGTCCGAGAAATTGTTATAGAAAATATTCGTCCTCCGACAGGATTCGAACCTTTTTATTTTTTACTTAAATATTTGTATCTATAAAAAGGTTCGAATCCTGTCGGAGGACGAATATTTTCTATGAAAATTTCTCGGACATTCAGGCCGGTAAATGTTGTTTAATACTGTTTATTATAAAACAGAGCATTTACTTAAATATTTGTATCTATAAAAAGAACGTATAAACATAAAATGTCTTAAAATAATTTTCGAACTTTGTCTATTTCATAATGTATGACGTCATTTGTTTACATTTGGATACGCTTTGAGCAGATATGAATGTACGTGAGAGATTCATGGAAGATTGAAGTTTAAAGTCAGTAAATTCGACCTTGCTAACCGAACGATTCTCTGTAGCCAAATCGGTTAAAGGCACGTTAGGCTATACGACGGTTCCGTATAGGATACAGGTTCGATTCCCGTCGGAGGAAGAATATTTTCTATCAAAAATTTCTCGGACATTTAGGCCGGTAAATGTTGTTTAATTCTGTTTATTATAAACAGAGCATTTACTTAAATATTTGTATCTATAAAAAGAATGTTAAACATAAAAATGTCTTAAAATAATTGTCGGACTTTGTCCATTCCATAATGTAAAGACGTTTATCTTAAAATTGTGCTAGCAACTGTCTCGTAAGATAGCGGTAACAGCCTTGTCGATTTGAACCAGTCCTGCCGAGGGTCACCCCGAGAATTATATAGAAATTCAAGTCTTGAATGAGAATCACGTTGGCGTGTGGATCAAAACATGTATTTGCCGCCTTTCCACCATGTGTCATTCGTAGCAATAAGATGGAGGATAGACCCTGTTACGAATGTCTTCTCTCCGCTTTTGATACCTTCTTCTCGAATACCTTTTGTCTGTAGAAATCACTGCAAATTTCAAGCCGTGCTTGCAGACATCCTTAAAGGGCAAAGCATGGATCACTACTGAACGTGACCATCTTACCGTACATAACTTTCCTTCATATACGACCATTACTTCATTCATTCAGTGAACAAGAACCAATTATCACAGTTGTCAGTGGCAAGGGAGGAGATGTAATCTTTCATATATATCGTATTTCCCGGCTTACAAGACGCTGCGGCGTGGAAGACGCACCCTAATATTGGAAATAAATTTCTAAGAAAAAAAAGTCATTCTCATACAACAACACATACTGTCGCCAGGTATTGTTTACATTAATCACTCGTCCGATTTTGTTTGTATGGCAATGACATACTAGTCAAGAGCAGAATTCTCCAGCCGCTGCTAATAAACAGAGCATGTTTAAGATTATGGCTCGGCTCCAGGAAAGTTGATAGTCTTGGCAATACTTGTAACATGTAAGTACTTAGGTTACAGCTGAATTAGTTAGATAGCTAACATTACAGTTTTTATGACAACATACAAACCTACGTCCCTGGCAGTGAAGCCAATTAGGTGACCGTCCAAGCTTACTTTGATCCGGGTCGTTGGCTTACGTTCGTCTTAGAAGACGCACTGGTATATTTCAGGGTATGTGTTAGGGAAAAAAATTCCGTCTTGTAAGCCACAAAATACGGTACATGTTAATCTATATTTTGTCTGGCTGAACCCAACATATATCAGTAGAACAAAATGTCGACCGAAATGTGACCAATTTACTCTCAGTCTTTATATATATATATATATATATATATATATATATATATATATATATATATATATATATATATATATATATGCACATTTCATTAAAAACGACTGACAAGGTTCTTTTATAATATTTTGACCGTGTTTTGAAGAAAAAAAATAGAATCCTTGAAAATGGCTAAATGTATAGCCGAAAGCGCTCGGATAAAAAGAACATTCGGACAATTTTTATATAATTTGTCACCCGGAAAGAAAAAAATATTAGATCGCACGAGAAATTATATAAAAAACTAAATAAAAGCACCTTGTCAGTCGTTTTTAATGAAATGTGCATGAAAGAAGGATTGCTGCCTAAATACACACACACACACACACACACACACACACACATATATATATATATATATATATATATATATATATATATATATATATATATATATATATATATATATATATATGATTTAAAACCAGAACCCCCTGATAAAAGGATATTTACCAAGAAACGTCGAAGTCGGTGAAAACGCCAAAAAATTTATATTTAAAACTTAAGTAATTCTTATATATATATATATATATATATCATATCATATCATATCATAGCATATCACGCCATGCAATACAGTAGAGCCACTAATACACAATGTTTACAGCAACTGTTATTAACAAGTGGTCACCCATCTAGCTATTGACCAGATTCGATATTGCTTAACTTCGGTGATCGTACGGGAACTGTTTTTCAACGTGATGTGACCCTAAGCGATATCACCTCCACACCCATGTTTACAGCACCTGTTATTCCCAAGCGGTCACCCATCTAGATATCGACCAGACTCGAACTTGCTTAAATTTGGCGGACTGGTGCTTGAACTTGGTGTGGCCATAAGACGGACCAACGGCACATCCAATTTTACAGCACCTTGTATTCGCGAGCGGTCACCCATCTAGGTACCGACCAATCTCAACGTTGCTTAACTTCGCTGATCGTAAGGGAACCGATGTTTCAACGGGATCTGGCCGTAAGCCATACCACTTGCACACCCATACTTACAGCACTTTGTATTCCCAAACGGTCACCCATCTAGGTACTGACCAGGCTCGACGTTGCTTAACTTACCCATTACACCTCACGCATATCCAAGCTCACAGCACCTGGCATTCCCAAGCGGTCACCCATCTAGGTACTGACCAGGCTCGACGTTGCTTAACTTACCCATTACACCTCACGCATATCCAAGCTTACAGGATCTGGTATTCTCAAGTGGTCACCCATCTAGGTACTGACCAGGCTTGACTTTGCTTAACTTATCTATTACACCACTCGCACGTCTAAGCTGACAGCACCTTGTATTCCCGAGCGGTTACCCACCTAGGTAGTGACAAGGTTCGATGTTGCTTAACGTCGGTGACCGTACGGGAGTCGGTGTTTCATCGGAATCTTAAAAATGAGAATAGAATTTAACAAACAAATAAAAACCGAATAACACGAAAGAACTTTCTTGTTCTCCTTGCAGTGTTTTAGATAATTAGAAGATAATTAATCAAGCTAAGCCGAAGATGATTAAATAAACAATCTAATGAATTTGTCAATCAATTTACCATATCTTTAGAAAGGGAGACGCGAACGGAAGGAAGTTATTTAAAGACATTGCTTCTGGCTCTAAAATCCATCGATATTTCAAGGATCCTCGATGATTACTTGTGTATTTATTCGTTTATTTGTACTACAAAGATGAAGTCATCTTTTGTCAAACGCTTACCACACCAGATAAGATTTTATTACTAAAATCGGTGATCCCGAAATGCGATTTGCAGGTCGGGGACAGTAAAATCAAGCATTTCCGGAAGTGTTATTTGACGGAGGACGGTAGGTGCGACATTGAGATACGAAGACGGATTCGGATGGCCAAGGATTGGTTTGGTTTATTTTGTTTTACGGCATATCAACCTCAATGGGTTATTTAATGCCGACAAGATTTTTAGGATAGGTTCGTATGAATAGTATATGTATTCTTTGTAAGAAATCAGTTTGGTTTGGTTTATTTTGTTTTACGGCATATCAACCTCAATGGGTTATTTAATGCCGACAAGATTTTTAGGATAGGTTCGTATGAATAGAATATGTATTCTTTGTAAGAAATCAGTTTGGTTTAGTTTATTTTGTTTTATGGCATATCAAGCTCAATGGGTTATTTAATGCCGACAAGATTTTTAGGATAGGTTCATATGAATAGAATATGTATTCTTTGTAAGAAATCAGTTTGGTTTAGTTTATTTTGTTTTACGGCATATCAACCTCAATGGGTTATTTAATGCCGACAAGATTTTTAGGATAGGTTCGTATGAATAGTATATGTATTCTTTGTAAGAAATCAGTTTGGTTTGGTTTATTTTGTTTTACGGCATATCAACCTCAATGGGTTATTTAATGCCGACAAGATTTTTAGGATAGGTTCGTATGAATAGAATATGTATTCTTTGTAAGAAATCAGTTTGGTTTAGTTTATTTTGTTTTATGGCATATCAAGCTCAATGGGTTATTTAATGCCGACAAGATTTTTAGGATAGGTTCATATGAATAGAATATGTATTCTTTGTAAGAAATCAGTTTGGTTTAGTTTATTTTGTTTTACGGCATATCAACCTCAATGGGTTATTTAATGCCGACAAGATTTTTAGGATAGGTTCGTATGAATAGTATATGTATTCTTTGTAAGAAATCAGTTTGGTTTGGTTTATTTTGTTTTACGGCATATCAACCTCAATGGGTTATTTAATGCCGACAAAATTTTTATTGTTGGTAATAATTTTTGTTCAAAAATCTATTTCTGCTAATATTTTTCTTTCAAATATGTATCGCTGGTAATATTTTTTTCCCTAGAAAACGTATTGCTGTTAGTATTTTTTTTTTCCAAAAATATATTGCTGGTAAAACCTATTTTTTTTTTTCACTTTCATAGTGTTTTGATCCCAGTTTGAGTTTAACTATTTGCTCAGAACTGGGACCCTGACAGGTGCTAACACCAGCACTTAAGAGCTGGTTCCACGTTCCTCAAAACCTTCTGATCAAATGCCTTGTTGGACGTAGTTTACCCAGTCTGTCTCTTCATAAAGATAATGGCAACATGAGTTAGTATTAAACTTTTCAACTTACATCTTATGTATTACATATATTTCATTTTCTCTTTACATTTGATTCGGAGTATAAATTTCAAGTTTTTGTTTCAAGTTTTTCGATTCATGACTGACAAAGCAGATTTTTTTCCCGCAGTTGGTTGCCATTTCTTTCTGCGGTAGAACAGTTGCCATCCAAGGCTATAGAACCCGGTCTGTTTTTCCTATTTACCCATAGCTAGGCGAAGAAGAGGATTCATACCTTTCCCAAGGGTATTAGCACGTAAGTGAATGTAATGAATTCGACTGGAATTTGAACTCGGGTCTCCTATTCCTCTCCGCGCCACCTTTCAATTAAATGAAATAATGTTTCAGAAATATATATTTTATTGTTGCGAGATTTTTAAAATCGAGAATTAACGTTTGTTTTATAAAAGTCTCAAAGTAGCTGTTCTTATCGATTTTACTCACAAAAAAGTTGATTCCGATCAATATAATTTCTGTCTGTAATACACCACAGAGTGTTTTGCTTACTGGAAATAGTAAATTTTAAATCATTTCAGTCAGTTATGTGCCATGCGTGATACACGCTTACGCCATTATGTGTCTTTCGATACCTAACTGACAAGGCAGATTTTTCCCGCAGTGCTTTGCCATTTCTTTCTGCGGTAGACCAGTTGCCATCCAAGGCTATAGAACTCGGTCTGTCCTGCTATTTACCCATAGCTGGGGGGAAGAACTGGATTCATACATATGAAAGATATTTGCACGTCAGTAAAAAGTCTTCCATTTGTACATACTTCGAATATGGCTGCCACATATGGCCCATTGCTCCTCCTATATATTTAGAGATTCCTGATAAAATCCAGGGAAGCATACAGAGATCTGGTGCACTACGTACCACAAGGTCCCCAAATGACCCTCCGCAGGTTTTGAATTCTGAGTTGTCCTTATCCTAGACCAGTTGCCATCCAAGGCTTTAGAACTCAGTCTGTTCTGCTATTTGCCTATAGCTGAAGGGAAAAGAAGAAGATTGATACCTTTTCCAAGGGTATTAGTGCGTAAGTGAATGTAATGGATTCGACTGGAATTCGAACTAGGCACTCCGAAGCCTCAGTCCGACCCGCTATCCATTACAACATCGTGCCTCTTTCTTCGTTGTTGATACGGTATCTAAAATCGAGAGGTTGGCACGTTTAGTAAGAGCTGAGATTTCTAACTGTACCAAGTACATTTGGATCGCAACTGCAAAAAATATTTTGTTTCCTGATTCTAACCGTTAGGCATAATATTCGTTCAAGGACAATTTTTTTAGAAGAATTATAAAGGTGATAACAGAATTATGGTTTGGAATTACTGTAGGTTATCCTTGAACGCAAAAATTCTTTATATTTTTTTTTTCACTCAGGAAGAGGAATTATTTTTTCGAAATAAGTTCTGACAAGAAAGTGTCCTTCTAAATTTGTTACCTGATAAGGGAAACACTGTTCGATTTGTTTCAAGGGGAAATCTTCACGTTGTAATAAATAATTGTGTGTTGATGCCGATGAGGATCACATGTCAGAATAGAATATTATGAAAGAATATACATATATATATATATATATATATATATATATATACATATATATACATATATATATATATATATATATATATATATATATATATATATATATATATATATATATATATATATATACATATATATATATATATATATATATATATATATATATATATATATATATATATATTCACTGACGAGCGATATGTTTTCATCTCACTTGGTGTAATATTTTTATTTCATGGTAAGAAAAATATTATATATATTATATTATATTATATATATATATATATATATATATATATATATATAAAATATATTATATATATATTATATTATTTATATATATTATATATGTATTATATTATATATATATTATGTTATATATAATATATATATTATATATATTTTTATTATATTATATATATTTTATATTATATATATATATATATATATATATATATATATATATATATATATATATGCTATTACTCTGTATTGACCACTCTTTTAAGAATAATACTTGTTGGTTAATGGAATTTATTCCATATACACCAATCATATACTTGGATATTATATCATATATATATATATATATATATATATATATATATATATATATATATATATATATATATATATATATATACACACACACATATTGCGTCTAGCATGAAACAGACTGTCGCCTCAAAGTGTTCACTTCAATGTTCATTCTTATATATATATATATATATATATATATATAACGTCATATAATTTTGTATAATTTTATATATCAACAAACAGTATTTATAAAAATTATGAAAAACTGGAAACTGCTTTTGAAACGCGTTTCATCCTCTTATCATTCTATGGGACTAAGCTTTGTTGACGCTGCCACGTCTATACATGCGCACAAAACGAGAGACACTGGTAGTTTCAAAATTTTTTTAAAGAATTCTTTTTGTCTCAATCTAGCCAAATTCATGTGTATTCTCTTTCTTTTTCTATCACCTTTTCCTCTGACTATCCCACACTTTGAAATATAAAATCTCCGAAGAATGGTGATATATTGTTAGAGCCTGGACGCAGATTTATCGTTGCTGAACTAGGCACTTTCCAGACATTTTCGTCTCAGTGGATTATTTTCACTTTTAATTAAAGTAGCATTCCCGATGTTAAAATTGTGGTTCGTTTTGTTACGGTGAAAAACCGACGCGTTTTGTGTGTTGTTATTTACAATGTCCCTTTTGTGTTCATATAGTCTTTTGTTTCCAATTCTTGAGGATTCTCTAATGTATTCATTCTGGCAATTCCTGCATTTGATAGAATTCAAGTATTGGCTTGTTGTCTTGTTTTTTAGTGATTAAGTCTTTGATAGTTTTAGATGTAGTTGTGACAAATTTTATGTTGAGTCAAGATAAATTGTATTCGGTTGTAGTTTTGATAGAATTAGTAGATAGAAAAATATATTTTTTTGGTTTGTTGGGTTTGTCAGGAAGGACAGCTCTTCTATTTTAGAATATTTTATGAACCTTTTATTCGCATTGATAATGTAATAATTAGGGTATTGAAATTTCTTGAATGTATTTTTTCAATATATTTTTTTTCTTCGGGTAAATATTAAGGGCTGCACATTCTGAGTGCTCTTAAATAGAATACAACGATATTTCCGGGTTTTATTTTGTTGTTATGATGGGGATAGAAGTCTATTAAGTCATTTTTATTAGTTTTTTGTGGACACTAAGTTGTAGACTGTTGTCAACTCGGTGTAACATGATGTCTAACAAAGGAAAGGTATTGTTTTTTTTTTTCTATTTCGTATGTAAATTCTATTGTGCGTTCAGTTTTGTTTAGTTTATCTATAAAATCCGGTAAAATCACGGGGATATATCAATTTTCTACTCTACCTGCGTCTCTCGTTTCGTGCGCACCTGTAGACGTAGCAACGTCGACAAAGCACATAAATCCTAGATTTTTTTAATGACGCGAAACGCGTCATAAAAAAAATCTTTCCAGTTTGTCACATATTTCTCTATATATGTATGTATATTAATAATAAGTATACATTTTTTTCTTACGATATAACAAGTTTTCAATCAGCACCTTACGATTGCTTTGCGCATGAACCACAGAATTGTGCTACCGGCGAGGAAAGGATGTATATTTATTGTTAATATAAATTATAACTGTTGTTATACATCGGATACTATTTTATTAGCACCAGTACACAATAAGCGGTATTATATATATATATATATATAAAATATATATAATAAAAGTGAACAGAGAAGTCAACACTCAGAGGTGATACGATGTTTCGTGCTAGACGCAATCGTCAGGCGGGTTGACGATTGCGTCTAGCATGAAACAGCCTGTCGCCTCTGAGTGTTGACTTCAATGTTCACTTTTATATTTATATTTACATACGCTCTATCTCTGGAATTTAATATTTTATCCCATAATTATAGCACACCTTAAAACTATATTTCTTCATATATCTATCTATCTATCTATCTATATATATATATATATATATATATATATATATATATATATATATATATATGAAGAGAAGAGGTTATAGTAGTTCCAACGAGAGAAAAGTGTATATATTAAAAAGAAGAGAGAAACCGCAAACGTTTTTGGTTGTAATGTGGATTTAAAAAAAATATATATAATGCTTTATTTTCCATAATTTTGCTACACGTGTTTCCGGTCTCGCGACCTTCATCAGGCAAAGCGTGGATATTTTCACATATTATTAAAAGGAATTAATTTAAACATCCTCTTTTTTGTGTGTTAGTGACACAAATGTCTTCCTTGAACTGGCAACGAGAAAATTCTTGATATTAAAAGATTCACAAATTTGAGTGAGAGAAAGAGCGATAGAGAAAGAGAGAGAAAGAGAGAGAGAAAGAGAGGGAGAAAAAGGAGCGAGAGTTAAATAGTGGTAGAGAAAAAGCGACAGGGAAAGAGAACGACCGAGAGAAAGAGTGATAGATAAAGAAAGTGAGAGAGAAAGAACGATAGAGAAAAAAGCAATAAAGAAAGAGATAGAGAAAGAGCTATAGAGAAGGAGAGCGGGAGGGAGAAAGAGAGAAACAGTGAGAGATTGTGACTGAGGGATTGAGAGTGAGGGAGTGAGGACAAAGGAGGGAACACGAGATGGAAATCAAGTTTGGATATCACACTGAGGCGTGAAACCGACAATATCCATGCAGTGTTGATTCTGATGTCGTCATTTTCGTGAACGCTTTATTTCCAATACAGTGCACTCTTCCTCTATAAATATATCAAATTAGATAGATAGATAATTAACAGAGTGAGACAGATAGATAGATAGATAGATAGATAGATAGATAGATAGATAGATAGATAGATAGATAGATAATGAATAGCCGGAGATAGATAGATAGATAGATAGATAGATAGATAGATAGATAGATAGATAGATAGATAGGCGGAGATAGATAGATAGATAGATAGATAGATAGATAGATAGATAGATAGATAGATAGATAGATAGATAGATAATGAATAGCCGGAGATAGATAGATAGATAGATAGATAGATAGATAGATAGATAGATAGATAGATAGATAGATAGATAATGAATAGCCGGAGATAGATAGATAGATAGATAGATAGATAGATAGATAGATAGATAGGCGGAGATAGATAGATAGATAGATAGATAGATAGATAGATAGATAGATAGATAGATAGATAGATAATGAATAGCCAGAGACAGATAGATAGATAGATAGAAAGATAGATAGATAGATAGATAGGCGGAGATAGATAGATAGATAGATAGATAGATAGATAATAAACAGATTTTTATAGACAGACTGATATATATATATATATATATATATATATATATATATATATATATATATATATATATATATATATATATATGTGTGTGTGTGTGTGTGTTTGTGTGTGTGTGTATATATATAGAGAGAGAGAGAAAGCGAGATAATGAACAGACTGAGATAGATAAACAGATAGATAATGAACATACTGCGATAGATAGATAGATAGATAGATAAACAGAGCGATATATATATTATCCCAAGCTTTGATAAAATGCTGATGTAACGAAAGAATTTTTGAGAAACTAGAATCCAAAATGACGTCACTGATTTGTTTCCCCAGTAACATAGTAAGCTGGAGTAATGGATAGCGTCTCGGATGGAGGAATCGTAGAGCTGAGTTCGAATTCCAATCGAATCTATTACATTCATTTAAGTGCTAGATGGGTAAAATAGCAGGACAGACCGTGTTCTACAGCCTTGGATGGCAACTGGTCCACCGTAGAAAGTCATGGCAACCTACTGACGGGGAAAATCCGCCTCGTCAGTCATGTATCGAAAGATACATGATCGTCTAAGCGTGTATAACACTTGGCACATAATGGACGTGCTAACACCTTTGAGAAAGGTATTAATTCTCTTCTTTATTTATGGGTAAATTGACAGGCCGTGTTCTATAGCCTTGGATGGCAACTGGTCCACCGTAGAAAGAAATGGCAAGCTACTGACGGGGAAAAAATCTGCCTCGTCAGTCATATATCGAAAGATACATGATCGCCTAAGCGTGTATCACAGACAAGTCACATAAGACGATCGTTTCTTCTCCAGATGAAACACATTCTTCTTCTTCTTTTATGCGCCGTGTCCTTTCAGGACATAGGCGATCATGGCTCTCAAGTTCTTCCTGTCCTTTGTAGCTCTCAATAAGTTTTGTCTTTTTGCTATTTCTCCCAGACCCTTGCTTAAGCCCGTTAACTCGCGCATTGCTTTCTCTTGTCCCTACCTTCCTCTATCCGTCCTGTGAATATACAAGACAAAAAGCACTGTGTACACGCCATTCCGTGCAGCTGTGGTAAGAAATACAAAGGATAAACACGGCGCCGCCTTAAGGTAAGACTACAAGAACATCCCAAAGCGGTAATCAGGGCGTAGCTGACCGCATATGGAGGGAAAAAGGAGAGTATCACTGGAAAATGCGAAAACTTAAGGAATCAGCACATACGCCAGGCCACAAAAATCTCCTGAGCCGACCAAGCATAGAAATGACTACAGAATGGGAACCAGTAATAAGGAGTGCTATCGAATAACAACAACAATATTTGCAATATAAGGTCCTAAAAAATGCAATAATAATAACAGAAAAATAAAGACCCAAAAATTCATACACAGATGTCCTCAAGGCCAAGTGGGTAAAGACGTTGATTAGATCCAGTGACTTGTTGTGGGTGAAGACTTAAGTTAAAGAGAAATAACTGTGACACCCGGAAGAGGCACGGCACGTGGAACTAGAACAATCTACTCCCGGTGGATGAAATAAACGGTTCGGTTCGAAATTCCAATCGCCCGAAGAAGGCAGCAGCGTAAACCGGCCGAAACGTTGTGAATATGGCAAGGAAGATGACGATAACAGCCGGGAGAAAAAAAAATGTATATATAACGCAAGTAACCATAATACCTCATCCCAGAGATATATAGGCAGATAACAAAATGGTCATTCCACGCGGTGACAATACTGAATGGAAAAGACTGACATCAGAAAGAAACAAAAAAAAAAAGAAAAGTTTTTAAAAAGTGGTGGGGAGGTAACAAAGTGCACTGACAAAAGTACGCAGATGTAGGCTTTAAGAAAGTTTTATTCAACTGAGAATACAAGGTTCGCGTATAGTGTCCTTTTATAGTCCCAGTAAACAGAAATAGCACTCTCAAAACAAGGGGCTGCCACTCTTGATTATTCATAACACAATTTATAAATAAATTTTATAAAGTTTCTAAATAAATAAATAAAAAGTTAATTGATATTCTAAGAAACAATTAATATTTTAGAAATGTAAAGAAAATCAATGTCTCAAAACGGCATTGATTATGCGTCGATCTGTGAAGGTTGAATGATTTGATTTTTACGTCTTATCAACCCTTTGTGAGATATTTAAAGCCGAAAAATATTGTGTGCAGTAAGATATTTTTTGCGATTTAATATTGCATTGGCAGTTTTTGTCGGGAGGGGGGAAATTAACAAGGAATTTTATAATACAAAAACAAAACTTGTATACACTAATAGTAGTGTCAAAGGAATAACTGTATTTTTGACAAACCGTTTTTTTTTTTTGTTTTTTTTTTTTTGCAATCACAAAGGTTAAACATTGTCAAATATTTTATAAACTCCCGGGAAATCAACATCTAACAACCCAATTTGGTTTTCTTTCCGGTAAGATTGTAATGATAGTATATACCGGGTGTAACTGCAAAATTGTCCAAATTGTGTAACAGCAAAATTGGTCAATTGCTAGATTAAGCTTTGAACCGTTATATCTTAGAAATGATTAAAGGTATCTTACTGGAATTCTCCAATGTTTTTATAACACTATTGGACGCTACTTTGAACAATAAGAGCGTATAATTACTCTCCAAGCTTAAGAGAAGAATCGTGATGAAATCGATCACAAACGAAAATGACATGTTCATCATTAATTAATTATAGCTAACGATCGGAATCTCATGAAGGATTGAAATAAAGTTCAAATATATATATATATATATATTCTTACAGGATCATTTTCCAGCTTATTCAAGACGATCTTTGTTCTCTCAAATCTTCTAACTTTCTGTTCTGAGAGAAACAAGGTGTCTCACACGTTTCACGTACGATTTCATTTTCATTTTCAGTTTTTTTTTCACTGCTATTTGGACTGTCATAGCTGAAACTCTTCTCTGCCAAACATCTTATGGATTGAGTTGGATCTTTTCTAATTGATGTATTTAGCTCTAAGTTGTAATAAGGACCTCTCTTCCTGTTGTGACCTCCGGATCCTGTTTTCCTCTCTACCGTTCGCTCTTTTAAAACTTATTTACCGTTCTCTTAATGGTTCTTGAACACCATTTGTCATTGAAAAAGCCTTTGAGTTATTCAGCTAAAAAGAGAACAGTTCAAAATCGTTTTGTGTCAGACGCACAATATTTTACCATTGCCTGAGGAAGTACAATCATAGTATTGAAACATGAAAGCTTTTGTGTAGCGATTTCAAAATATTTTTATTATAATCTTTTATAATAAAAAAAAATACTAATATATTTTAAAAAGTAAATGCTACGAACTGTGGATTTTTACTCCAGCTGTTCTTTGTCTCATTTGGATATGACAGTGTCCGTATGGGATACAGGTTTGATTCCTGTCGGAGGAGGCATATTTTCTCCAAAATTTATCGAACATTCAGGCCGGTAAATGTAATTAATACAGTTTAATTAAAACAAAGCATTTACTCAAATAAATTGTATCCATAAAAATAATGTATAAGCAGAAAATATATTACAATATTTGTCGGATTTAACCCATTCCATGTAATATATATTTTGACCAACCTTGACACATACATTGTACAAGGTAAGAGATAGGATCTTAGCGTAAAAAATTCATAATTTAAAAAAAAATCAATAATCGATAAAGCCGATCAAAAATCGATAAATTCAACTTTTTCCTCCGATTTCGTTCAAACCCGGTATGTAGGTTACCTACATCATGACGAGCTCAACGATACCTCATTTTTTAAATTCTACGCCACTGCGATTGATGAAAACGCAAAACCGATTTCAACAAATGTTAAACTAAAAACTAGCTCAATGCTCAAGCAATCTAATAAATACTTCACTCAATTGTAGCCAACAATACGTTAATTGTTTAACTGTCATTTAACTTGATAATTGAGTCAAATCATATAGTGAAAACCCGCGTAAATAGCGAAAAATGGCGATTTTTACTGGTTTCTTATTTTTCATTGATCTTTCAACCAATTTTCATGAAACTTAACAATTGCTTTATAAATGTATCCTCTTTTACATCCCTGGTAGCACACTGACAAATTGAATTTCAAAAACTCCAAGATAATTGTGGTCTGAAGTGGGTCTTCATGTTGCCTGTTTTACCCCTTCATGTCCTCGGCTAACTTCGATTGAATAAATACAGACTACTTCTGTTATATCAGTAACTACATTAATTCAAAATGTTTTTTTTTAATGAAAGTACTTTAAAGTAATTGAAGAAGATAGACTCTGTTACATCTAAACATGATGCTGTTTTTGCTCCATTCTAATTGAACGCTTTTTCTGATCGACCAGCCTTGTATAGTTGCTAGTCTTTAATATAAATACATGGCCTTTGTACCGGCCTTACTACTAATACTAATCTTAGTAATAGAATCTTGAATTTATTATTATTATTCTTAGATGAAACATTATCAACGTTTACTAATATTTTACTAGTAATTTTAATTATTTTTTTTGCACTAGTACTATTATTAGTAATAGTGTCATGAATTCGATTGAATAAATACAGACTAAATCTGTTATATCAGTAACTGCATTAATTCAAAATGTTTTTTTAAGGAAACTACTTTAAAGTAATTGAAGAAGATAGACTCTGTTACATCTAAACATGATGCTATTTTTGCTCCATTCTAATTGAAAGCTTTTTCTGGTCGACCAGCTAGGTATGGCAGCTAGTATATAAGATAATACAAATATAAAATTTGTCACTTAGTTGATTGATGCTATATTCAGCACCCCGAGTCCAGCGTCACGTAGACGAACTTTTCCGTAATCGTTCACACCACTCGTCAGGGGATATCCACAATTGTTTGTGGAGTTTTTTCATTTTTTGTCATTTTTTTATTAAGTTGAAATAAAATTATACACTTTTTGTTAATGTTAGTTTGATTTTGTGTGTGTGTGTGTGTATGTGTGCTTGTGATATTGTGTGCGTGCTTGTGGGCACGTATGCGCGCGTGTGTGGGTGCGTATGTAGGTGTGCATGTATGCGTGTGCGCCTGTATACGTGTGTATGGGCACATGGGTATAAAGTCGTGGTTACTTCCCCATTCTATAAAGAAATAATTTAATTGTAATCCCTAATTAAAGAAAGAACCGGTGATTAATTACGCTAAACTGTCCCGACGGACGAGTTTGCAAAATTCTGAGTTAATGTATGTTGCTTCTATCAATTTACTTACCTTCCAGCATTTTTTTTTTATCGTGTGTTTTGAATCTTATCCTAGAGAAGCTAAGGTGATAAGTTCTACTGGCTTGTACATTTTCAATTTATTCTGAAGTTGTTTATATATATATATATATATATATATATATATATCTTCATTGACCCATTAAAAAAACGTCCGTTGTGTAAAATTTAGATAACGTGGAGATCCTAATGATACTGTAACTACTGTGTAGGTATTGAAAGCACCCCATCAGTAAGAGAAGCAGCTGAACGAATTAAATGTATTTGAGGAGATGACAAATTCAATGGCGTTTTCAGCAGCCTGACAGTTTTTCTCAAACTCCTTACTAGTTTTGCTCTCAAATAAATAAAGTGTTTGATAAAATATTGCGTTTAAAACACCCCACCCCACATTTGTTCCATTAAAATCTGATTCTAGGAAACGAATGTATCCATTGAAAACAAAACAAAAAAATAAAATAAAGGAATTTGAAAAGTCGCATACGGCAGACTATATCTGGAACGCGAAATAATTACATTATCTCCTCTCGGATGAGTTCTGTTATTTATCATACGGCGGCCCTATGCCTCGCAAAAAGAAATCTCCACTAACAGAGGACCAGATTGCAATCAAAATAGTCCAAGGCTGCCGCGAGGAAAAAAAGTCCCGTGGAAATGAGAATCCAGATCAAACGACAGCCAGGAGAATATGCAAAGACTTAGGGACTCTCAAACTCCTGGACAAGCCGAAAGCCCAATCAAGAGTCCTCCGCAGGAGCTAGCTTAAAGGGTAATAGACAGATTTTAAGCTAGTTTATATATATATATATATATATATATATATATATATATATATATATATATATATATATATATATATATGAACATGCAATCGTCTGGCCAGGTGAACTGACGATTGCATCTAGCATGAAACAGACTGTCGCCTCTAAGTGTTGACTTCTATGTTCACTTTTATATTTACACACGCTCTATCTCTGATATTGAGCACTTTATCCCATAAATATAGCACATTGTAAGATTATATTTCTTCATATTATATTTCTTCATATATATATATATATATATATATATATATATATATATATATATATATATATATATATATGAACATGCAATCGTCAGGCCAGGTGGACTGACGATTGCATCTCGCACGAAACAGACTGTCGCCTCTAAGTGTTGACTTCTATGTTCACTTTTATATTTACACACGCTCTATCTCTGATATTGAGCACTTTATCCCATAAATATAGCACATTTTAAGACTATATTTCTTCATATATATATATATATATATATATATATATATATATATATTGATGCATGTTTCATTAAATAATATAGACAAGTTTTGTCTATTTATTTTATGCAAATTCCTTTCGTATTGTCTGATAAGCTTAATAACATTACCATTGAAAGACAAAAGAAAATCACCATACCGGTACATGTTTTTTTAATCCTAAGCTTTCGGCTTACATAAGCCATTATCAAAGATGACAATTACATTACGATATATTTAACAATACACGGACATTGCCACAATGATAGTCTGTTTTTGTCTTTTTCCAAGCAACGACAAAATACGAGACGCTGGAATCGAAAGTCTCACCGCAGCTCATGATGTCACACATGACCACGCGAGAGTGAAAATGAGAAGTGTTAAGTATGAGAAGCCCTTCGTATAAACCAATGGCTTCTTTTATCAATTGTTACGTCCGTGTATTGTTTTATAGCTTGTAATGTAATTGTCATCTTTGATAATGGCTTATGTAAGCCGAAAGCTTAGATAGGATTAAAAATATGTATCAGTATGGTGATTTTCTTACTTTTAATGATAATCTTATTAAGTTTATCAGACGATATGAAAGGAATTTGCATAAAATAAATACACACAATATATATATATATATATATATATATATATATATATATATATATATATATATATATAAGACTTTAATAATAGTATTATAAAAATATATAAGGTGGAAATAAATTTGGGAATAATTGAAATTAACTGCGAAATCCAGCGAAAGTCACCCATGAGATAAAAATAATTGTTTGTGTGGAAAGTAAGGACCTACATACATCAAATCATCTTCAAATTAAGTGACAACAGAAGAATTATTTTAACTTTTAAAAGGTAATCTTAAATATTAATGCAATACTTAAATGCAGCGATCAATTTTGAGTTCTTCTGTAATTTATTGTTGTCTATTGCATATGGCAGCAGTGTGCATCGCAAAAAGAAATCTCCGTCAACTGAGGACCAGATTGCAAGCAAAAGAACCAAGGCTGCAGGGGGGAAAAGAAAGTCCCGTGCAAATGAGAACCCAGATCACACGGCAGCCAGGTCAGCTTCCAGTGCTGAGAATCTGCAAATACATTGGGCCTCTCAAACTCCTGAAGAAGCTTATGGCCTAATCAAGAGCCCTACGTACCAGCTAGCTTAAATACCGCTTGATAGGGCGGCCTTTAAGCCCAGAAAATTTCTATTAAATCCGACAATTATTTGTTTTTTGCAAGAATTTCCAATCAATGTGCTTTTACCGAAAGAAAAAAAGAAAATTTCCTCAACTAAACTTTGCCAATCCCCCATCTCGCTGATACGAAATAAATAAGATTTATCCCAAATTTCAAACGTGCTAGAAAAATTTAAAAACTAACCAAAACATACTTTCGTCTTTCCTCTTAATAATAACATAAACATTTTTTACTATAAAAATTTGATTTTATCAATTTGGGGGCATTTTTTCGTTATAGTAAGTTATTTTTCAGCGAATTAGTGGAGGTACATAGAAAAAAAATTGAAAAAGAAACAATCTGAGTAAGAGAGGAATTAAATTTGAAATTCTCACTATTTAGAGAATATAAGGAAATCTCATAGAATGTATTGCCCGAAATGTTGTTTTAAAACAACAGAAAAAATGGTTTGAGTTAAAAACAAATCCATAGAATATCATTTCAACGATACATTATCTGTGAACTCCAGACAACATACATCTCCGGGAGATTTTCCTAATGCGAAAATATCGTTAGGGAAATACTCTGAGTTGAATTCGTTGTAATCTTTCAAGGAAAATAAGTAAAGAACACCCTCGGGTCCAAATGAAGCGAGAAGCTGTAAATATCTAACAAATAAAAGAGATTGTCATGTTGTCTCCTCCCGTATATCTAATTCGTATCAATTCACCCGGGATTTTTTTTCTTTTTCCCCCACCCTACTCGCTGCAATTCGGCTCAAGTTGGACCAAAATTACAGCAAACAATCGAATTATCTGAATCTGTGGCAGGACGGCGTTAAACCGAGGGGATTATATTTCGACGAGGGTTTTTCAATGGTCTGAAATGGACGACTTGGGAAAGACAAACATGGCTTCTTCTGGTGCTGGGGTTAAAATAAACGGTATTGTCAAAACTTATTGAAAATACGAAAACAAAACAAAACAAAACAAAAACCTCATGTTATACTATAAAATGGAGCGAACAATAAACTTAATTCACCACCCATATACTCATCTACATATATATATATTTACACTATTTACATTGTTCAGATTGTTGTTACCACATTCACGATGTTTCAACAGTTGTACGCTACGGCCTTCTTCAGGTGATTGTAATTTTGAACTGAACCCTTATTTTGCCCACCCGGGTAGATTGTTCTAGTTTCTCGTGCCAAGTTGAAGACAGTATGTGACAGTATCAAATATATATATATATATATACAGGGGTTGGACAAAATAATTGAAACACTTGTTAAATTCAAAGAAAATTTATTTAATATGGAGTTGGTCCTCCTTTAGCCTCACATACAGCTTTAATATGTCTAGGAATGGGATCATACAACTTCCTGACTTCATCCAGAGGAATTTTCAGCCATTCTTCCATTAATACCTGCTCCAGCTCTTTAAGACACGACGGTGGAGGATAGCGGCTCCTAACTTGTCGCTCTAAAACGCAACACAAATGTTCAATAATATTGATATCTGGAGATTGGGGAGGCCACTCCATGTGTTCTAGCTCACTTTCATGCTCTTCATACCAATTCTTACCCACTCGAGCAGTATTTATTGGAGAATTATCTTCTTGGAAGATGCAGTCATCATCAGAGAATAAAGTCTCGGTCATTGGATGAACATGATCTCTCAAAATGTTCAGGTAATCTTTGCTGTTGATGCTACCATGCGGGGCAACTATTCGACCGAAATATTTCCATGATATGGCGGCCCAAACTATCACTGATTTACTGTTGGAAGAAGGCAGTCAGGGTTGTAAGCTTCTTTGGGCTGCCTCCACACATAAACTCACCGTGAAGTTGGGAAAAGAGAAAAACTGGACTCGTCTGAGAATATGACTTGCTTCCATTGGTCTGCAGACCAGGCATTGTGATCTCTGCACCAATTCAACCTCTTCTGAATATTGCGAGTGGAGAGAAGAGGTTTCCTTACGGCGGCTCTTCCATGATACGCAGCCTTATGGAGCTCATGATGAACAGTTTTAGTAGAAAGTGGACGATTCAGATGATTATTCAACTCAGCAGTCACTTTGGCCGCAGTAGTCCGATGATTTTTTGCCACATTGTGTTTAAATGCATATCGGTTCCTGTCAGTAAGTTTGAAATTCCAGCCCGAATTGCTACGGTTGCTAGAGGTTTTGCCCTGTTTCTCGAATTGCGTCATAGTTCTTGATATGGTAGCTCTTGAAAAACCAAACAGTTTAGCGAACTTAGTGATCGAGGTTCCTGCCATGCGAGCTCCAACAATTTGCACATTTTCAAACTCAAAGAGGTCACGTATTTAGCTTAAATTTGACTAAATTCTAAAAATAAATAAGCCAAAGACAGTAAATTAGATAAATAAACGTATTTACAATCGATATAACCTGCAATTACGAAGCTTTAGTTAAATTTTTTCATATAATAGGTTTTTTGAAATATAGGAGTAGAATTTGCAACTGTTCCAATGATTTTGTCCAACCCCTATATATATATTGAGGAATCGGAGAGCCGAGTTCGAATTCCAGTCGAATCCATTACATTCACTTGGGAAAGGTGTGAATCCTCTTCTTCTCCCCACAACTATGGGTAAATATCAGGACAGACTGGGTTCTATAGCCTTGGATGGCAACTGGTCTAGGAGAAGGACAACTCTGAATTCAAAACCTGCGGAGGGTCGTTTGGGGACCTTGTGGCACTCAGTGAAACAGGTCCCTGTATTCGTCCCTCCAAAAAGTGTGGATGGCCCTGCACAAAGCCTTCACCACTATAATCAAATCTCATGTGTCGGCGTCGGGCTCTCAGTTTCTAGGAACTGATCTGCTGACCCTCATACGTCGAATTCGACGGGAGAGTCGATGATATATATATATATATATATATATATATATATATATATATATATATATATATATATATATACAGGGTGACTGAAAAGGAAATCCGCGGATATGGGGCATAACTGTATGACTATCTCTTGTGAACTGTATCATAATAAAACTCATGTTTAGCAATATTTCTATGTCGTTACGAAATCCATCTTGAAATGTCCCATAATATAGACTATCTGTAGTACAATAGAATCCCTGACAAACGGATTAAGAAGGCCTTCCGGATATGAGGAATTCCGGATGTGAGGGATTCCGGATATGAGGAATTGCTTACAATGTCCGGATTTGAGGGGTTATATTTAGATTAAAATAAAAGAACTGAAATCAGGTTTAACATTTATTTTCAAACTTTTATAGTAAACAAAATAATCTAATGGCAAGCGAAGGAAAAAGAAATAAATTATGTAATGTTAATGAAAATTCATTAAATTAAGTCTGCCACGTATGCAAAACAAATAATGTAACGAGGATTTTTTAATCGCTGTTGCATGATGATTCTTTCTCTTCTAATGTCATTCTCAACTTTTTCTGCATTTCGTTTTGCTTTTGTTTCTGAAATGTTTTAAACGAAATACACTCTTTAACTCTGCGTGCGTTATTGCAATCGTCATAGCTGAATGCTGGCTTTCTTCCCATAAAACTGACTTTTTCAATAGCTTTTACAATTTCAGTCCATGTTTCATCACAATCATGTTTTTTTTATTTCCTTGTTCATTGTTACAATGTGAACGCTGGAGAATACTTTCTTTGGAAGATTTTATATCATACAATGTTGACTTTCTTATGTTGAACTCAGCCATTAGTTACAATGAACTTTCACCAGCGTCTAGTCTGTTTAAAATTCCCCCTTTTTGCGATAACTCCACAGTTGTTCTTTTCCTCTTATTCCCATCATCTTTTGCACCAATACAAGCCATTAGGGTGAAATAAGCATAAGCAATTATCCAAAGTAAATTTCCTGAAAAAGAGAAATTTCACATCAGTTACATATCACTCAAATAGTTCAAATAATCACATCAAAATCATATATATATATATATATATATATATATATATATATATATATATATATATATATATATATATATATCCTTATAGTTAAAAATAATAATTCACCTCCTAGAACAAAATTAAATAGAGCAAATATTATTTACGAATTCAAATGCACATTAAGGAATTGTATTCCTCAAGAATCAACTTTCGTAAATAATTATATAGGCCACACTACAAATTGTTTAACACTACAATTGATTAACAATTCTAACTCTACACCTTTCTGGCAATAGCTCAATTAGATCTCATTTAAATATTCATGGAGACCTACCGGACACTATTCGGAACATAGCATCATCCACTTGCAAAAAAAGGCTAAAAATAATGGAAGCCTTACTAATAAAAACAAACAAACCAACACTTAATAATATTAACTTTGAACATGGACATAATATCTTGACCGTGTTTTGAAACAAAAAAAAAATGAATCATTTTATAAAACATACATATAACAAACTATTTCTAATGCTAACAGTTGAAATATAATCCTTGAAAATTGGTAAATGTATAGCCGAAAAAGCTCGAATAAAAAGAACATTCGGACAGTTTTTATATAATTTATCATCCGAAAAGAAAAGAACTTTATCAGATCGCATGAGAAATTATATAAAAAAACTAAATAAAAGCACCGTGTCAGTCGTTTTTAATGAAATGTGCATGAAAGAAGGATTGCTGCCTAAATACACAAATATATATATATATATATGTGTGTGTGTGTGTGTGTGTGTGTGTGTGTGTGTGTGTGTGAATCTGCGCATTTCCGGTTAGGCACTCTGGATATGAGGGATTCCGGATATGAGGGATTTTTGCTGTATTTTGAATTATTTTCCGAACAAAAGCCTTCACGAAGGCCGATAAGGTTTTAAACGAAGGAAAGAACTTACTAAAGAGCGATGCTGTCAGGTAAGCGATTATCTGTTGCTTTCTTTGCCTGTTGTTGTCGGCGACTAAATGTGAACAGAGATGCCACTGGTGACATCCGTTTCTATTTGCAACACCCTTCCAAGCGCGACACCCGTCGACCTTTCTACGATGTGCGAGCTCCGGTGATGAATAATGATTTTCACTCTTTTTTTTTTTTAAATCGCAGTTTCTCGCATAAAACGCCACTTCAGCCGTATTTATGGCTAAATCAAAGAAACGCCAAATGCTATTTCCCCTTCTATCCTCTTTTTTTTTTTTTTAATTCTATTGGGATCTTTATTATAAGAATCTTCTTAATAATGACGTAATCGTACGCGTTGGTCTGCTAGTCTGCGTGATTCAGTGAACGAATATCTTTCCGTGTAGTCTTTTGTTCCCGCCTTCGTCCACGTATCTTTTAAGATAAAAAAAAGAAAGAAAAAAATATAAAAAAATAATTGCATTATCAGTGTCTATTTAAACGACACAACTCATCACTACATGTGCCGTTCTGCCGCTGTCATGGTAACGGAGCCAAATCATTTTAAGAAGAGGTTTATTTGTTTATTTTCGATTCTTCTAAGCTCGGTGCCCGAATAGGTTCATCGCATTTGTTGCGATGTGAATTAGCCTTTATAGCAAGCAGGAGGCAACCCTGACCGTGTTGAAAACTCTGTTATTCTCTCACACTGACCTCAGCGTGGGCGCATTGTCAATATAGCTCGTGTGCCAGCGAAATGAACGGCGTCGGTGAAGGTGGGAGGAGAAAAGAGATAAAGAAAAGCCGGTCGTATTTATTAATAGTTGCGTTTATGCCTTTTTCCTGGTTTCGGGATTCCTCTGATGTCGTCGCAGTTCCAGAGTTATAAAAAAAGATCAAACAGTTCGACCGCTGAAAGAATCTTTAAACGTCATTCTCGCACAGGAAGTGAATTAATCGTCATACCACGCATGCGCTTCTTGTGTGTGTCTGTGTTCCGACATATCCACAGATAATCACGTACCTTATTGCGAAACACAAATGGCGATTATACCACGGGAACAAACATAAAGAGAATTCGAAGAGAAAGACGACACGGAGAATTATGAATGGTGCTTTTTACTGCGTTCATTGGACCAACGTTCTCACTTGAAACAGTCAAGACATTTTCATTGTTATCATTAATAATCTCCTTCGGGCAAATCTAACAGGATATTTTCAGAACACGCCTCCCTTTGCGATGCACCCCCGGTTCTCGCCAGGATTGACGAAAACTAAATACCTTGAATATCTGTCAAATTTAAGGAAAGAAATCTGAGCTTTTCTTCATGCAAAAGTCCTTCAGTTATGTCGGCTTTTATCTGTCAGGTGAAATTTGCAACTAAAATCAATTGAAAGAATCTGTCCAAGGTGTCGCATAATAAAACATATTTCTGCAATATTTTAATTGATTTACCGCCGACAGCCATTACGGAATCCACCTTAAAATTGTCTCATAATAAAATCCTTTTATGAAAAGTTCATTTTTTTTCATTTTTGGTTTTCCGCCGACAGTCTTTGGGAAATATGTTTCGTTGTAGTTCAGACCAGACACCAGATTCGTTGACAGGGGGCAGTTTCTTGTAGTTCGTTCCTGTCTTATCCTGCGAGACTCATTTCGTTCCTTCTGTTTTCCTTTTCGCGGGATAGTCAGTTTTATAGTAAACAGTTTTCTTTGTCCTGTCATCTTCGTCTAAAAATGTAATTGACTCAAGACTCAATTTTTTTTTATTTTTTGGTTTTCCGCATAAAAGTTTTTGGGAAATCTGTTTCGTTGTAGTTCAGACCAGACACCATATTCGTTGACAGGGGGTAGTTTCTTGTAGTTAAACCCCAGAGGCTTAAAAATTACCTTTCGGTCAGATCGTTACCCACGAGTGAAGAACAAAACAATTTCTAGCAGTAAACCAGATTTCGTCCTTAGGTAGTAACTTACTGCTATAAGCGAACGAAGTAGGGTTGACTCGTAAATGACGTGGGGGGTGCGTAGTTCAGCGTCCGTCGTTCCTGTCTTATCCTGCGAGGCCCATTTCGTTCCTTCTGTTTTCCTTTTCGCGGGATAGTCAGTTTTATAGAAAACAGTTTTCTTTGTCCTGTCATCTTCGTCTAAAAAAGTAATTGACTCAAGACTCAATTAGGGGCGGGGTGCTATAGGGCCCAGTGCTGAGAAATATCAGGAAGGAAGACATTTTAAATATATAAAAACAGATGAAACACTTTATTTCAAAATTCAAAAACTTAATTTTGTTTCGCCCCTTCATCGAATGGCTTTCTGATATGGATGCCCGGGTCAATGACACCCTCTTTCTACCTCTTCTGCACGCGACAGAAATTGTCTCATAATAAAATCCAATTTTGCAATTCTTTACGGAAATGCCGTGTAAACTGTATCATAATAAAACTCATGTTTAATAATGTTTCTAATTGATGTTCTACCTACAATCGTTACGGAGTACACCTTGAAATGCCCCACAGTAAAGAATTGTTTGCAGAATTTTGAATTATTTTTACCAAAAGAAGCCTCCATGAAGGGCAATAAAGTTTTATATGAGCTTAGTAAAGAGGTAATATTCCGTTTATTTCTTCTTAATTACTCCAAGAAACTCACCCGAACAGACGCCTGATGATTGTCCTGACCATCTGTCAAATTCATCTTTAAAAAAAAAAAATAACTTTTTCCTCATCACGGGCACCCTTAACCTCCATGAAGCTGGCAAAATCGCGCAGCAAAGTCGACCGAGCAAATTTGCTCGTCGGTTTAAATATCTTTCCGCTTCAACAGTTTCCCGATTAATTTAAGTGTGATACTAGATTGGCGTTTAGGTCTCACCGTTTTACTGTCGATCGAGCTAGATGCAACCATCACTTCTACTCTAGCAGTCTCTATTTTCGCACTTCTTACATGTGGAACTCCCGATTTCTTGCTTTCCTGATAGCTTCTTCTTTCTTTTATGTTCTGTGTCCCTTCAATACGTAGGCGATCATTGCCCTCCACATATTCCTGTTCCTTGTAGCTCTTAATAATTGTCGTCTTTTTGTTATTTCTCCTTAACCCTACCAAGTATGTTACGTGCTGCTTTCCTCTGTCTCTCTTTCCCTCTATCTGCCCTGTGAGTATCAGATTTTCCAAGCACTCCTTCCTCATTACCGTGCCCCAGAAATTACAACTGCCTCTTCCTGATGTTAAGTATGTTTCTTCTTTGTTTTCATTCTCTCCAAAACCTCGATTTTGCTCACATCTTCGGTCCATGGTATCCTCAGCATCATTCTGTAGAACCACATTTCTGTTGCTTCAAGTCTCTTCTTCATTTTTGAGGAGATTGTCGAGCATTCACTACCATACAGGAGGACAGATATCACGCAACAGTTCAGTAGTCTTTTCTTTGTTTCCAATGAAAATTTCCTGTTTCTTAATACTCTGCTTAGTTTTTGGATTGCATCTTTGGCCATCCCAATACGTCTTCGGATCTCAGTGTCGCACTTTCTGTTCTCTGTTAGAATACTTCCCAGATATTTAAATTTCTGTACCTGCTTGATATTAGTCTCCCCGGCCTGTAATTTACACTTTTGGGCTCAGCTTTTCGCTGGTGACCATGAGTTCTGTCTTATAGCCACGATCTTCAAAAAATTTAAATCGGCGACAATCGCCATCTTCTTTTTTCCTGAACACTGATCCTTTATTGTCCTTTCCCGTACTTCTCACTAAAGGATTTTCTTTCTCTCTTTTATTCCCTGTACACCACCCCCTGCGTATTAGTAACATTATCATCTTGACTGGGATAAAATTATTAAAAAATTGTTATGGTCCAGGTTAGGACTATGGAAGAACAACACGATCACAAGAGTAGAAATAACGAAGATATATTACACGGAATAATAATACAAGATGTGGAAGGTGTTAGTATGACTGTCAGTCTGGTATGGAGTGAACTACTATCGGCTCGACTCGATTCGTCCCTCTCTCTTGAGAGGCGTAGTATACATAGTGTTAGGAAGAGTTCATTCCGTAGTTATAGGTAAGGACCCATAACAGATAGATAGTTAATGAACAGGCCGAGGATAGATAGATAGATAGATAATGAATAGGCGAAGATAGATAGATAGATAGATAGATAGATAGATAGATAATGAACAAGCTGACTAAAGATAGATAGATAGATAGATAGATAGATAGATAGATAGATAGATAGATAGATAGATAGATAGATAATGAACAGGCTGAGGATAGATAGATAGTGTTATGGTCCAGGTTATAACAAAGGAAGAACAACATGAACACAAGAGTAGAAATAACGAAGATATCTTACACGGAACAATAATACAAGATGTGGAAGATGTCAGTCTGGTTTGGAGTGAACTACTATCGTCCCTCTCTCTTGAGAGGCGTAGTATACATAGTGTTAGGAAGAGTTCATTCCGTAGTTATAGGTAAGGACCCATAACAAAAATGTATTCTCAATTCCACATCCCTCCTAAAAATGTGAGGTTCTTCTTTGTACAGTGTCTATTCAGAACGAGAGGAAACATGGCTTTCCACAATTTCCTACCCCTTTGTAGCGCTTAGTCTTTTTGGCAGTCCTTCCACCCACCTCTTTGCGCCATCGATTCACTCAGGCTGGTTAGGTAGGTGGCCCGCTGTTACCCACTGTCGGTTTTGCGTTCGATGAGTTTTGCGTGTGTCAAATTTTCCAAGCCTTTCTTCCTCATTATGTGTTCAAGAAATTACGATTGTTTCTTTCCTATTCTGAGTATAAGTGTCTTTTTTGTTACCATTTTTTCTTGGCATTCCCAGCATCCTTCTGAAGAACCTTGTTTCTATTGCTTCGTCTGGGAGGAAATTATCTCGTATTCACCGCCACACAAGTGGATTGATATTACATAAGGGATCAACACGCTTTGTAACGATTATTTTCAGACTCTATATTTTGCTTAACATTTGAATTTGAAACCTTTTCTGATTTTTACTATTGTTTACCCAAGACAAGGCCTAAGAGCCACTCAAAATTGCTGAATGAGGTTTTAAGAGCGTACAAGGAGTGAGTAAAAAGTGTATATTATGAGGATATGTGACCCAAGACAAGAAAAGGTTAAAAGTGATGCGATCTGAGAAGCAACCATTCTGAAGTGACATCTACAACGTAACAACTCTGGGGAAAAAGCTGGCTCGTTGGAACTTCCTCATTACCAATGGAATATAAAAGAAAAAATAATGTGTACGTAGTCTGGTGGGTCTTTCTTTTGAAGGCCTGGCCTGGTGAAACCAAAAATGATAAAGTATCATCAGTGGGAAAGGTGTTGTCGGGTGGAAAAGAAGGTTACGCCCCAATAGTCGCGGAACTGGATATCTTAACATTGGAGCAGACAAAAACAATCCTAAGTTTCTTTCCGAATTTGAGCCCTCGGTCTGCGCATTTTGCTTTCGAACGGAGTCAATAAAAACCAGGAGCATACAATCTCTTTCATGTCTCTTACTGCTAAAGCTGCCATCAAA
The DNA here is from genome assembly GCA_964036315.1 of Acanthosepion esculentum. Taxonomy (NCBI): domain Eukaryota; kingdom Metazoa; phylum Mollusca; class Cephalopoda; order Sepiida; family Sepiidae; genus Acanthosepion; species Acanthosepion esculentum. The sequence continues at coordinate 9,296,044 of OZ038504.1, forward strand.
CGTCACAAGAAGTTGCAAGTCAGTTTGTTCACAGATCGAGCTGAGGCGTACAACTGGCTTTGAAAAAGACAAGAACATCCTTGATTATCTCGTGCATGATCGCCAGTACTTTTAGATTATTTTGTTTTACGGCATATCAACACCTAAATGGGTTATTTAATGCCGACAAGATTTTTAGGAAAGGTTCGTATGAATAGAATATGTATTCTTTGTAAGAAATCAGTTTGGTTTGGTTTATTTTGTTTTACGGCATATCAACCTCAATTGGTTATTTAATGCCGACAAGATTTATATATATATATATATATATATATTATTATTATTATTATTATTATTATTATTATTATTAAAATAAAGATTATAATGAAAACATATTGAAATTGCTATGGAAATAATAATCTGAATCACCAGTTACTTACCATCGCCTGAAGAAGTACAATCAAAATATTGAAACATGAAACCTTTTGTGTAAGTATTTTAGCGATATCTATCTTTATTTCTGATATTAGGTATTATTTATGTACACTATTTGCATTATTCGGACTATTGTCCTCATCTTTGTCGCCATATTTATTGCAACGTTTCGGCCATCACTTGATAAGACACCAGAAATGTTGAAACAAAATGGCTATTTTTGTAGTGATTTTATATCATATTTATGTTATCATTTTCGAATAAATGATTATATTTGCTCTACTCTGTATTGACAACCCTTTTAAGAATAGTATTTTTTGGTTATTGGAATTTATTCCGTATGCACCAATCCTTTATATATATATATATATATATATATATATATATATATATATATATATATATATATACAGTTGCGGCCAAAATGTTCAGAACGGCATTGTTTTCGTCAGAAAAGTAGGTTTAAGTTTTTATTAAAGTTGTTTTATATTCTATACTTTTCACGGACAATAAATACGATATTAATTGTTATTGTCTGAGATTTTGGTGTAATTTGAGAGAATAGTACAAAAGTTATGGATGATTTAGTGATATATACATATATATATATATATAATTCATCTCAGCCGTGCGCCAAAGTGTTAGTGGTAGAATCCCCGACTGACACCAATTCAGTCACATTTCGATCCTAGCTAGAGGCAACCGGACGTCTAGCCACACTGATTAGCTGTGATACAGCGAAACAGTCTGTCTGTGGATGACACAATATATATATATATATATATATATATATATATATATATATATATATATATGTATGTATGTATATAAAATGACGTACCATAAAACATTTACCTTATTTGGCATGTGTTCTTAGTTTTCGGTGAAAGCTTTAAAAAAACTTTTACAATTAGGCCCTACAGCCTTGGATTATAAATAGTTCTGTAAGTTGCTTTTTCATCCCAACGAAAAAAATTGTCACTTTTCATTCTTATAAATTTTTTTCATCTTAATATTAGGAAGCACTAGTATAGTGACAACATTTCTTATTAAAACTATTCCGGCTTCTAAATTTTTTCATCAAGAACTCTGTGTTTTCCTGGGATTTTTTTTTTTACATTCGTTTTCTGTCTGCAAATATTTTCAAGCCGAAGACATTGACGAAGCGTCTTCTCCTCCTCTAAGTGGTTCGGCAAAATAACAAGCTGTGTCAATAGGACATGAATTTGGATGCTGTCCAATTTGCGTTTCGCTCGCCGAAAAGGTCGTGGCGGGATTTTCGGACGGAGATAGGGGAGGGACCTAGGCTTGCCGACATCCGTATCATTAATCATTCTTATAAGGTGACACTGACGCGTTGAGAGACGAAAACCTAACAGACACAGAAATATGGATTAGGAATAGAAACACACACACGCACACACACGCACACACGCACACCATACACACACACCATACACACACACACACACCATACACACACACATATATATATATATATATGTGTGTGTGTGCGAAAGACTCAAAACACTAGAAGCTATTATTATATAAAATAAACAGCCCTCATTAAATAAAATATCATTCAACTCAGGAGAAAGTATCTTAAAGTGCATATGATACAATCAATGTGCGTATATAATTTTAATACATATATATATATATATATATATATATATATATATATATATATATATATATATATATATTATATATATATATATATATATATATATATATATATATATATATATATGAATATATATATATATATATATATATATATATATATATATATATATATATATATATATATATATATATATATATAGTCCACATTAAATGAAGTATCATTCACCACAGGAGAAGGTGTCTTAAAGTGCATATGATATAATTAATCTGCGCATATATTTTATATTATTAATAATAATAATAATAATAATCACAAATAATAATAACAAATAAATAAATAAATAAGTAAATAAAATGTGTTAGTCCAAAATAAATAAATTTTGTTAGTCCAAAATGTAGGTGCTGTGATAAATATTCAGGAACAATTGACCATCTTGTATCAGGTTGCGCGATATTAGCATCCATTGAATATAAAACCCCGTATGATATGAGTTGGGCCAATGTCTGCCCTGGAAAATTTGCAGTACTTACGTTGAGAAAACTGCAAGAATTTGGTATGAACACCACCCAGACACGGTTACAGAGATAGGACCCGTAACAATTTTATGGGACTACACAAAACACATCGACAAAACAATCAAACCTAATGGCCCAGACATCGTGATTAGAGACACAATGTGATTCCTTATTGACATTGTAGTCCCAGCAAACTACAATGTATCTTTGAAGGTCTTCACAAAACTATCAACATACAAGAACTTTGAAATCGAAATCTCAGAAATGCGGCGCATGAGGAAATTAAAAATTCCAGATGTAGTTGGAACCCTCGGGTTGATTGGAAAAGATTTTAATAAACCCACTGAAGGGGTTCCTGGTAGTCCACGCCTTATAGAAATACAAAAAATTGTATTCACAAGTACAATCCACAACTTACGAAGGATTTGATCTATATAAAACATGTGTGATTTTGTTTTTGTTTTTTTTCAAGATTGCCCAGTGGAAAATGTCATTGCAGTTGAGAACTCCTTTCTTTGAGTCTGCCAAAATATTTTTGTCTTAATACTTTACTTTAGCAATTAGTTCCGAAACAGTTCACGGCGCTAACAATATTACTCTTGTTCAAGTACTTTTGACTTTCGCAGTCATTATCCAAAAAAGAAAAAGAAAAAGAGCCGTTTGGTGTCTGTTGAATTTTAAATCAGTCCACCGAAAGTAGAGACTTTTTACGTATATACTTGTAGATATTTATCTATGTAAAAGATGTGCGATCTTTTTTTATTTAAAATTGCTCTGTGGAAAATGTCATTGCTCTTGAGAACTCCTTTTTTTGAGTCTGCCAAAATATTTTTGTCTTAATACTTTACTTTAGCAATTAGTTCCGAAACAGTTCACAGCACTCACAATATTACTCTTGTTCAAGTACATTTGACTTTCGCAGTCATTATAAAAAAAATTTTTAAAAAAAGAAAGAAAAAGAGCTGTTTGGTGTCTGTTGAATTTTAAATCAGTCCACCGAAAGTAGAGACTTTTTTTAATGTATAAACTTGTATATATGTTTACATGTATATGTACAATTATCAAAATTCTAGAAGCTATTATACAAAATGAACAACCCTCATTAAATAAAATATCTTTTCATCACAGGGGAAGGTATGCATATGATATAATTAATGTGTGCATTTATTTCATAATACACACACACAAACACGTGTATATATATATATATATATATATATATATATATATATATATATATATATCCCACATTAAATAAAATATCAATTACACAGGAGAAGGTATCTGAAGATGCATATATTTTATTAGTATTATAAGAATAAAGAAAGAAAGAAAGAAAAATAACAAATAAGGAAATAATTAAATAAATAAATAGCCTTCTTTTTTGCACAGCCTATATATGCACAAAATCTGAGTATCATCTACCATGTATTCAACTGTGAAAGCAGAATAACACGTTTTTATTACTTCAAAGCTTGCAAGAAAACTAAATTTCGGCATTAAATGACCCACGAGGAGTTGATATGCCGTTATAAACAAACTTAGAATATATGGCGAAATGTAATAATGGCACAGCATTTAAAATATATATCAAATAATTAATGCTCAAACATTCAGGTTTTAAGCGTATATGAGAAATTTTATACTCTTCAGGTAACACACTATCAAACAGAGCGGAGCTTTTATCTCTTAAATATTAATCTGAATGACGTGTCTACTATGACATCCACTCGTACACTATGGATAAAAGTGCAACAACGTATCAGGTAAGCCAGTCAATCCAAGCAAATGTTCCGCGTGATAATCTGAGCAAAAACGGATATAACAGTCCGAGTCTCAAAAAAAATCATTAATTAAACTTTCTATGTTTAATCTATTTAATATGACGAAAAAGCTGTCTTCCGATGAAACTGAACCCGAAAGAAAACATACATATATATATATATTAAGACATTTTTATGTTGATACATTCTTTTTATAGATACAAATATTTAAGTAAATTTGCTCTGTTTATAATAAATAATATTAACAACATTTACCGGCCTGAATGTCCGAGAAATTTTCATAGAAAATATTCGTCCTCCGACAGGAATCGAACCTGTATCCTATACGGAACAATCATATAGCCTGAAGTGCCTTAACCGTTTGAGCCACAGAGGATCGTTCGGTTAGCAAGATCGATTTTACTGCTTTTAAACGACAATCTTCCCTGAATCTCTCACGTACATTCATATCTGCTCGATGCGTATCCAAATGTAAACAAATGACGTCACACATTATGAGATGGACAACGTCCGACAATTATTTTAAGACATTTTTATGTTTATACATTCTTTTTATAGATACAAGTATTTAAGTAAATGCTCTGTTTTATAATAAACAGTATTAAACAACATTTACCGGCCTGAATGTCCGAGAAAATTTCATAGAAAATATTCGTCCATTCATTGTAATATATATATATATATATATATATATATATATATATATATATATATATATATATATATATATATATATATATTACAATGAATCATTCACACAGAAAACAGATATAGAAGTTAATGATAAAATGGCGAGAATACTTCTACATCTGTTTTCTGTATGAATGATTCATTGTAATATAAATTGAACTGTATTCTATATAGCCTTGGATGGCAACTGGTCTAGGAGAAGGACAACTCTGAATTCAAAACCTGCGGATGGTCGTTTGGAGACCTTGTGGCATTCGTTGCACCAGGTCCTTGTATTCGTCCCTCCAAAAAGTGTGGATGGCCCTGCACAAAGCCTTCACCACTATAATCAAATCTTCTGGGGGTGTCGGGCTTTCAGTTTCTGGGAACTGATCTGTCTGACCCTCATACGTCGAGTTCGACGGGAGAGTACATCATATATATATATATATATAATCACCGTAACTATTTGTGGAATATAAACATTTATTTTTACACTTTCTTCATTGACATTCTTTTCTTTGTGGTTATGGACGAGTTGAATATTTTGACATGGCAACCTTACACAAATCATTGGTGACGTGTACTTACAATGAATTATCTTGTCGATAACGACAAATAAGTGTTTGATTTTAAAAGATTTTTCTTTATTTAAAGAAACGGTACGCATGGGAGGATTTGGATGAATCAGGAATGCTTCTTTTCATGTTGCACGATGCCTGCCTCGGAATGAACTTGGGCGCAAGTTCATTCATGCTTTTTCGCTTCAAAAACTTTTTAAGTCGTTCGTTCTCCAATCTTAACGAGTTTACGCAACGACGACCCAGGTTTTAAAGTTAATGTTACAGTACTCGATGCTACCCTCCAGCTTTATATAACAAGAGGGGACGGGCTCCAGGCATTTACTAGTCAAAGTTTGGTCATAGAATGAACTGTATTATTATATCAACCATCCTTACCAATTGACCTGTCCATCTCAGATCATGAGACGGGATTTCTTAAATGTGAAAAATAATCTTTCTTTTCGAGATTCGTAACCTGGTGTGCTTAATGGAGAGTTTCATATGAATAAAGAACTCCAAATTAGGAATTTCTTTTTTTCTTTTACCTGTTTTTTTTTATATTTTAAGAAGTCGCCTGGTTTGAGAATATTTGTTTTGGCTTCCGTAGGCAGATGAATTTAGAATAAATTTACTTAGCAAACTGAACTTTATTAAGTGTTGTAAAACTTAATAAAAAGTATTCATATTCGTAATATAAAAAAAAGTGATTGTAGACAATGTGAGTCTGCGGACTTAGCCAGCAGTTGAAGAATAGTTCCATTTCAGTTCAGTATTAGCTGCTTCAGATAACAATTTCCCTTAAGGTTGCCTTCCATAACCTGATGCCTCTATCTGAGGCTTGCAATTAAGGGCGTAGCCTTGCCTGGGTAACGTGGGCTGAGAAAAATAAAATGGGTTTTTGAATTTGACAATTATATAATCAGTGTCAGGTGATTCTTACAGGAGCAGCGATTGGTCCTTTTTCAGCCATTCTTCGTCCTCGTTTTATTCTGTGCTTGATTGATCATATTTTCCGATTAATTATTCAAAATTCCAGTACCTATTCCATTTTCCATGCATGATGGCGTTCTATTTAAACGCAAATCAGGTCAGGTCTTTGAATCATTGTTTACTTCCATGGTCCTAAAGAGAGTTTGGTCATTTAGAGAAGCAGGAAGCACGTAGTGTTTTTTAAATTGATTTTTAAAGAGTTGCCGTTATTTAAATATCTTTTGTTAATGTGTACTGTAATTTTCACCGGAGACAAAGACGACGACTTTCGACTCTCATGAAATCATTCTTCAATCTTGATTTAATTCGGTTAAAAGCTTCTGTATTATTTAGCTTCAAATTGCGCCTTACAATAATCGCGTTCCCCTATAGGAAAGAAACGCTATTTCCAATAATATTACATACATACGTGCCATATTAAAACAGGGCTAAACTTTATTTTCTACCCAATAACAGACGACATTACAAACATGCCGAATCGTATTTCACAATACAATACACATTGTTTAAATCAAAGTGCCTATTGGTTAGAAATTAACATCACCAAGTGAAATAATTGACCAATCAGAGAAAACTAAAAACCTATTTTTATCGACCCTACTTTCGGGAAATAAATTATTTTTTTTCAGCTTTCGGTGTTCAAAGAGAAAAGATGCGACAGTCTCCGGGCCAAGTCGAACACATAAGAAGACGTACTTTTTTTTTCTTTCTGTAGTGCGTGCTGTAAGAAAAACGGATCAGCTCCAACGACAAAGTCTATCAGTGAATTTTCGCTAACGATAAAAGTCTTTTTTTCAACTGCAGATTTTCTGTGTACCAATTACAGATGGACTTACTCAACTAAATACTATTTTACTTTTTTTTTTTGAATGCATGCATCTGTGTTTATAAATACAGATGACTTATGTCACAGGCATAAACATGTCTTCTTTATTTTATTATTGTTTGGAATTCGGGCGATCAGATTTTTATATAACAAAACCTTGACGGCTAAATTTCCTACAATCGCACAGAATGCTGATTCCCTTCCATTTTTACATTTTAAGAAAGCTAAAATGAAATACAGGGTTGAGCCTAATGTCTGAACGAATAATAAATCTCATTAACTAAAAACATATTTTGGCTTTAAATAACGTGCAAAGGGTTGATAAACCGTCTGAAACGAATCAGTTATTCAAAAAAGTTGAAATAAGATTTGTTTAAATTGTTCCAAAGAAACTAACAGGCAAGACAGTGACAAGAATGAATTAAGTCAGTCATATGCCATGCGTGATAAACGCTTAGGTTACCATGTATCTTTCGATATATGACTGACGAGGCAGTTTTTCCCCGCGGTAGGTTGCCATTTCTTTCTACGGTAGACCAAGTGCCATAGAACACGGTCTGTCCTGCTATTTACTATAGGAAAAAGAAAAGGACTCATGAGAACGTAAGTGAATGTAATAGAATTCGAACTCGGCTCTCCGATTCCTCAATCCGAGTCGCTATACATTATTCCACCGTGCCTCCTAGTAGGGCAATAATATAATTAATATATTTTTATCACGAAACCTGCAAACATTGAACACGTCCCTGGCATTGTGCGTCCGTTTTGAACGACGCTGCAGACGTTGTTATTAAGGAGATTAATATCAGAAAAAAAAAACGAAGAATTCGTATAATGTCGGTTGGGGGTAATACTTCAGAGTGAAAAAGAGAAAGAGATTTTCTTTTAGTTCCTCAGAACTTTAGATTACGCATTAGCGAAACTCATCGGCCCAACAGGTTCAGCTGAGGAGTGCCCGCTGTGAATCACGCACGCCTAGAGAAATAACCCCTGTCTGTTCCTTATTTTTCAGGTGACATCAGCAGTTCCATGCCCGTTACGTACGTCCGGGGTAAAATTGTCCTTAATAGATACGGCACATTATAGAGGAAGTCGCTAAAGTTTTGACACATAAATCACATCTTATATATAAAATACAGTGTATGTGTGTGTGTTTGTGCGTGTGTATGTGTCCAAAAAACCCCTCCCCTCCCCACTGGTCCGATTTCAATGATTCATAGCTCATTCAAAAGCCCTAGAAAAAATTTAGGCGCAAGGAACGATTTTCGTTGAGCGCAGATTCAGGCTTGCCAGAATCCACCACTTATTCTCCCAGCTATGGGTTAATTAGTAAGACTTGTACCACTAAATCGTTATTATAACAAAAACAACAAATCTTCAAGATAAAAGTAATATTTGGCTTTAAATTTAAACTATAAGGAAGCAAAAATGAAATTCAGGGGACCCCCCCCCCCACTAATATTTGGATGCACAGGTAATCGTATTAACTAAAAACATGTTTTGGTTTTAAATAACCTGCAATGGTGGTTGGAATGTCGAACTGGACCCTTTATTTCGCTCACTGGGGTAGACTGTTCTAGTTCCACATGCCATCTTTAATGGATGTCAGTTATCAGTTATCTCCTGTTACTTCCCCTCCCCCAAGTACTCCACTGCCTTAACCGGGTATTGAATTCACACTTTTTGGGTCCTGTCACTGGATCTAAAAAAACGCCTTTATCCACTGTGCCATGTGTCCTTGAGGACATCTGTGCATGAATTTCTGGGTATTACATACACAGATGTCCTCAAGGACACATGGCACAGTGGATAAAGGAGTTAGTTAGATCCAGTGACAGGACCCAAAGAGTGTGAGTTCAATTCCCGGTTAAGGCAGTGGAGAACTTGGAGATGGAAATTAACAGGAAATAACTGATAACTGACATCCATTAAACATGGCACGTGGGACTAGAACAGTCTACCCCAGTGAACGAAATAGAGGGTTCAGTTCGACATTCCAACCACCTGAAGAATGCCGGAGGGTACAACGGCCGAAAGGTTGTAATAAATATGGCGACAGAGATGAGGACAATAGTCCGAATAATGTAAATAATTTCTTTTAATGGTCAGCCATAAAGAACAGTAAATGTCGGACTGCCTTACACTTAAGGAAAATAATAACAATAATAATATTTATTAAGAATTTATTACAGGAAATATCAAAGTTTTACGGAAACATTATTGACAATTATGTATTTAGTTACATGACAAATAAATAAAAAAGAATATAAATTTTGATGCTATATTAATAATCTCTTCTCAAATTGACTGCCACTAAAATACAATCAGACGATAAATGCTAAAAGAGAAGGTGTCCTCAACGAAAACCACAAATCCAACACACTTGATTGAACGCATAAAGAGTGAATGGGATAAAATTAACGTCAATGTGGAGTTATTTCATTGAGTATCAAACTTTACATCACAAATTATGGAAATCATATTGAAGATGTTATTTGTTAATATTCAAATTCAATAAAATGGCGCTGGAATTTTGACACGTTAGCCAGAATATTCAACATTTGATAATTTTAAGGCAATGCGCGTTTAAAGGTTTTAAGCACTTTTGATTAACATTTCTTTTAAAGCCGTAAAGAATTGTAAATGTCGGACTACCTTACACTTAAGTAAAATAATAACAATAATATTTATTAAGAATTTATTACAGGAAATATCAGTTTTACGGAAACATTGTTGACAATTATGTATTTAGTTACATAACAAATAAATAAAAAGAATATCAATTTTGATGCTATATTCGATTTGTTGTTAGGTATTTTTTATTTTCTCCTTTGTTATTGGCAGCATTTTAGAATACTTTGGCTGCAATGCTAAGTTTCCTAAGTTGAACAAACTGGAGCTATTTCGTTTACATTTTGTTACCTTTCTTTTCCATTGTTGTTTTTAGATCGCTTTCTTCCAATCATTTTGATGACCTCCACTTCTTATGGTTATGGGGGTCTACCTCCAAAACCCTAGGAGGAGTTCGATAACAAACAAACAGACAGACAGACAGCGGCTACAACTTATATGTATGCGTTTTACCATTGGATATTCGGTGATATTGAGCAGGGCTCAGGAAAGTGTTTCTTAGTTGACGAGATTGTGCGGCCCAGATTGTTTCAGGCGTCTCAGCTGCTTCTCCTGGGGTCAAGGAAACCAACTACGAGATATACACTCATAACGTTATTCACCAGCAGATTTTGTGGATCCTGCAATACAAGAACAGTCCGTGTTTTCAGCATTTATTTGCTGCGTAGTCCACCATTACCCGTTGTAATAATGTGTAATTGTAATAAACGTATATACCTGACTTTTATTGCCGTTCAGATAACAGCACTTTATTTTTGCCTAAATTAAGTGTAGGAATTGTAAATATAGAATTACCTTATACTTAAATAATAACAATAATAATATTTATTAAGAATTTATTACAGGAAATATCAAAGTTTTACGGAAACATTATTGACAATTATGTATTTAGTTACATAACAAATAAATAAAAAGAATATAAATTTTGATGCTATATTCGATTTGTTGTTTGGTATTTTTCATTTTCTCTTTTGTTATTGGCAGCATTTTAGAATACTTTGGCTGCAATGCTAAGTTTCCTAAGTTGAACAAAATGGAGCTATTTCGTTTACGTTTTGTTGCCTCTCTTTTCCATTGTTGTTTTTTGATCGCTTTCTTCCAATCATTTTGATGGGCAATAGAGAAATTTTGAAATTTAGAATGTCTTATTCCATTTAAAAAATAAATCCTGTCGTAAAGGAATATTTTAAATTAATATACAACCAAAACTAAATGCTTTTGACAGAACACCTTAATGACCAATAATTAAGTGAATGTGTTAAAAGTAACGTCAATGTGAAGTTATTGCATCGAGTTCACGTGAATCTTGCAAATCGCACCAACCTTTACATCACAAATTATGGAAATCATATTGAAGATGTTTTTTTTTTACTTCCACAGTTTAAATATGGTTTTGTTGAAGGAAGAAAGAATTAACTTCTTTTTTCTGGGGTATGCTAAAAGAGGTGTACTCAATGAAAATCACAGATGCAACACACTTGATTGGAGGCATGATGCTTTAAAATAGACGGCAATGTGAAGTTATTGCATCGAGTTCACGTGAATCTTGCAAATCGCACCAACCTTTACATCACAAATTATGGAAATCATATTTAAAATGTTATTTGTTAATATTCCAATTCTGAAAATTGCTGAAAATTAAATTTCTTGGAAATATGAATTTTTTACGTGGGGTGACTAGACTTTAGGGACACTCTGTAAAATTAAAAAGAAATTGTTTATTAGTATTTACTTCTGAAAATTACCCTGAAATAATCGTTTTTTTTTTTGGGGGGGGTCGTGTTTTCATTACTGAATTTAACTCTTCGACCAATGCCTGAATTTGGTTTACCTGCATCTGCCTTAATTAAAGACCGAACGCCATTCAAGTGTATTTCAATATTTCACATTCCTCCCTCCCCAAAAAAATATCCTTCTTGATCCAACACAGGGGTGTTTCGTGTCAGATTTTCAAGTCAAATTCGATTTCCATTTAAGCAAACGCGCAAATTGGTTTCGATTTGGACTTTTAATTACGTCCGTTGAAATTGATTTTCGCCAATTATTTTCGCGATGAAAACCCAGATTATCACAAGTTGTCACCATGTTTCCCGGCAACAGCAACTATGGCATCGACAGTAAAAATTAAATGTAGCCATGACATCCGAGGTTAGCCTAATGAACCAATAATGACATTTGTCGGGTGGTCCATTGATTCTTATTGCGAACACACACACACACACACACACACACACACACACACACGCGGGCGCGCGTGCCCGCGCACATGCACACGCGGGTGAACATATAAACACACTCACACACACACGCAAATATATATATATATATATATATATATATATATATACAATACTCTTCGATAAAACGAATCGAGTTCTCTCAGACACTGGCATATCTATCTAAAAATAAATAATCTTAAATTTACCTTCATCTCTGCCATGCGCCAACGGCTTAGGGATAGACGGCAATTCAGCCGGGTTTGTTCCTAGCTAGAGGTAACCGGACGTCTAACCACACTGATGATCTGTGTGATACAGCGAAACAGTGTTTGTTGATGACAGTGTATATATATATATATATTTAAATTGTGTGTATCTAGGCAGCATTTTTTCATTCATACATGTTTCATTAAATAATATAGACAAGTGTTGTCTGTTTATTTTAAGTAAGTTCCTTTCATATCGTCTGATAAGCTTAATAACATTATCATTAAAATACGAAAGAAAATCACAATATTGATACATATTTTTTTTATCAAAGATGACAATTACATTTCAATATATTAAACTCTACACGGACAAAACAATAATGAAACATTAACATTCAGTTGCCTTTAAATAATTGTCGGACTTTGTCCATTTCATAATGTGTGACGTCAGTTGTTTACATTTGATACGCCATGAGCAGTTATGAATGTACGTGAGAGATTCATGGAACATTGAAGTTTATAAGCAGTAAATTCGACTTTGCCAACCGCACGATCCTTTGTGGCCGAGCGGTAAGGCCCGTCAGGCTATATGACGGTTCCGTATAGGATGCAGGTTCGAATCCTGTCGAAGTACGAATATTTTCTATGAAAATTTCTCGGACATTCAGGCCGGTAAATTTTATTTAATACTGTTTATTATAAACAGAGATTTTACTTAAATACTTGTATCTATAAAAAGAATGTTAAACATAAAAATGTCTTTAAATGCATGAATATATATATATATATATATATATATATATATATATATATATGTATATATAAACAAAAAAAACAAACAAACAAAAAACAAGTAAAATAATTTGAAATAAATAAATAAACAAATAAGCGGCTTCCGGTAAAAGTAACCGCCAAAATAGACTACCCATAATGCACCACTGACCCATATATATAAATAGCCGAGAAAAATAACAGCACTAGTCGCCTGACGATTGCACTAGCATGAAACAGACTGTCGCCCCTAAGTGCTGACTTCCATGTCCACTTTTATATTTACACACGCTCTATCTCTGATATTGAGCACTTTATCCCATAAATATAGCACACTTTAAGACTATATTTCTTCATATATATATATATATATATATATATATATATATATAACAAAGAAATTAATAATAAAATTACAGATAGTATCACTGCATATTTCTGAAATAAATTCAGTCTGAATATGCAAATTTTTTAAATCAAACCCTCTGCAACGACGATGAGGACAATAGTCCGGATAATGTAAATAATGTACATAATACCTCATCTCAGATAGTATATCTTTGCTTGCGTATCCAGTTGATATAGTATGAGCTCATTTGTTACTTACGCACATAAAAGCTTACAACCCAGAGTTGGATCCGACAAAACACTGAGAGTCAACCCAACACTCACATCTTTCACCTATGAATCCCAAATTTGTTACCTCACGGTACAATGCAGGACGATCCGCTTTTGCACAGCTCTGAATTTCTGCTACAATTTTCTCAATAAAGTGTACCCATCTGTTCTTAGGAAAGATTGGGAACCATTTATGAAGCCAAGTAATAGCAGAATCCCAGGTTTCCTGATACTTCTCTTTCAATGAATATATTCGAAGCAGCACCTTCTTGGAACATTCCACTTTAGGCAAAGACATCTTCTTTCCACGTCCTTTTGTCATAAAACAATGTTGTAACTGGTTCTGTAGGTTGGAGTTTTTGGGTATCCTGGTGTACTATTGAGCCAGCCAAAATGAGCTGACTCATTTTATAGTTCACCAATAGAAGCGTTAACCAATCGGCTCAAAATATTCAGTGAGACGTGTATAAAGGCGGCTACGTTTTTTCCGGAATATGCACAGTCAGCCTTTGATATCGAAGACTGAATAATTACGGAACAGCTGGTGGTGGTATTGGCGATATAGTCAGATTCAGTAGAGTGTCTGACTCGTGAGTGTTAATCTTTAACGTTGTTTCATTGAACAGATTACGTACTGCACTGGATTCTATCTTCATAGACTATGGTGAACATGGTCAACACTGTACATCGTCATCTTCAAAAAGAAAATAAATGAATTTATAATCCTATCCCATGTTGTCGAAGTACTACTTAGTAGTCATCTACAAATTATTGTCTACGTTTTCTTAATGAATTTGAGTTTAGTTGCAGTTCATAAAAAATAGCACTAAATACAATCAGGGATAAATATAAATTTAGTCATCCATCCACCTGAGTAACAAATAAGGAAGCACTAAAATATTTTCTCAACAAACCTATTTCCACAGTGGTCCTTAAAACTGACACATTAAAATATTTTAGAATAAAATAAACGATCATAATCCGTATGAAATAAATATTACTAAGAAATAATAATAAATTAGGAAAATGAATATTAAATCATAAATTTGTATCTAGATAGCAATAAATCGTAACTAAAATCCATTCATTAGATAATTTAAAAAGTAAGAAAATTGTTTGAAGGGGTAACTTTAAACAAAATATTACTTGGTAACTGAAATGCTGATAATTATTGCGAGAATACTGCAAAAACATAAAAACATCCTAGAATTTTTTTTGCAGAATGTTTTTCTAATCTCATTCTTTGAATATGAACATTTTTCGATCAATAAGTCTTACTTTTTTTTCGTGATTTGAATCTGAGCGTAAAGTAAACAAATCGATTTTTTTCATATTTTTTATGACGAAAACTGTTTTTAAATCCCATTTACATTTTACATATCATAGAAAATTAATATTTAAAACAAATCCTTACCGGTTTCTTTGAAAATTTCGTCCATAGAAAACATGCTGGTCGATTCTTGGGTGTCCGTGTTGTCGCTGTGTACTGACTGTCGCGTGGAGTTGAAATGATGGCCGAGCAAGTCGCACATGGTTACACATAATAGCACACACGCAATATGGAGCTATGTTTCATATTTGATTTTGATTTAGTTTCATAGATTATTAAATGCACGTTTTAATGATATATTTTATGTGTTTTTATTTTTACAAGAAGCATTTAAATTGTACGATCAAACTTTTCATTTGAATTGCTTACAAACTTCTAATTAAAATTAAAACATATAGAATATATGAAAATGAAGCTTAGAATGTTAACTTTCAAATTAACGTGGTACCAAAATTCTACTAACCCCTGCGGAGTGCGCATGTTACACAATTTGAGGAAGTCTAAACTGCCGTTAGTGAAAAAAATGGCCAAAATTTTGCGAAATCACCAAAATGTCTCTATTTTCAAACTGTAATGTTCCTCGCACACTGCAGTACATATAAAAATAAATAAGATAGAAACAAAGTTCATGAAATAAGCTTTTATTTGGTATGCATTATGTTTTTATGGAGATATTGAATGAAATAACACGGCGAGTTGAATATATGCCTTTTTTAGTGTTTAGTTAAGAATTTCATCGGCTGTAAGCTGTGATACCTAATATATATATATTATTGAGGATTATTTTCAAACTTATTCAAGATAGTCTTCGCCCTCTCTAATCTTCTAACTTTCTGACCTGTAGTAACAAGGCGTCTCAGACATCTCAGTATGGTTTCATTTTCAAGTCTTTTTTCACTGCTTTTTGGACTGTCATTGCTGGAACTCCTCTCGCACGTGCCAAACGTCTTATGGATTGAGTTGAATATTTTATAATTGATCTCATTATCTCTAAGTTGAAATGATGATTCTTCATACTGTTGTGACCTCATGATCCAGTTTTCCACTCTACTGTTCCATCTTTTTTTAAAAACTTATTCACCGTTCTCTTGATAGTTCTTGAATGGACTTTGAAGAGGGAAGCCAGAGTATGAATGTTGGTACCATTACTGGAGGCCTGAATGATCTTTTTCCTCTCACCATTGCTTAGTTTGGAAGACATAGTGGGGCTGACACAAAATGATATTAACCTGTTCGCTTTCTAGCTGAATAACTCAAATGGTCTTTCTATGATTATTACGACAAATGGTATGAAGATGGCTAAACGTCTTATCTGAAAACATGGAAAAAGAAACTAAGCTTTTCTTATTGACTCTAGAATAATTACCAGATTTGAAATTGGATTTATTTCAAGGTAATAAAAATTCAAAATCCTGAATACACGACCAGAAACCATTTACTCCTCTCCTGCGAACTAATTTTGGTGTGCAATCTCTTACCCGTAGTCTTTAAGTCTGGTCCCGCCCACTTAAAAAACTGGAAATATTATTTATTTACACTCTATTTACATGCAGTCTATTGTCCTCGTCTTTGTGTTTGTTATCACAGACGAACAAACGGACTCGACTCTGGCTCTACTGGTAGACAGCGTTCCTTATATAAATGTTACTAGATCAGTAGTTTTTAGAGTCGTTTTAATAGGTTCGTAAATTTAAGAAAAATTACAAAATGGAGCCAGTTAACCGGATTTTGTCGGCTGAACCCTTTCAAGTCCGATTTAGAACCTTTTAGTTAGAAAGACGTTTTTCATATTGGCTCTAAAATAATTGTTTATTAGATTTGAATTTAGATTTATTGCAAGTTATTAGAAACTCACATCAAAGTCGGAAACAAAAAATACTGAACTCTATTAAATATATTTCATATTAACAATTCATGTCCTAGACAAAAAGATGACGAGAGTCCAAAATAATCAACATAACAATTCAAATCTGGGAACAATGTCGAAATTACTTCCCAAGATTTCAAAATCTTAGATGAAAAGAAGTTGATGATAACTTCCAAAATCTATTTAATATTAACGAGAACTTATCTCCAGGTCTCAGACAATGTTGAAGACAGGGTAAATTTGAATTGACATTTGTTTCAAGTGACTACATTATAATCGATTACGAAAACGATTTTAATAAAATACAGAAAATTTTAATAATAGTTTATCGGAACGTCTGCAACAATGCCGAAGAGACAAAACGATTGTTACAATTAATAATTCTAAGAAGAATTAAACCATCCAGATGGTAGCATCACTAAAATTAGCTATAATAATGTTGGGAGTCTCAGATCTCACTTGAAGGCTATTGGACATTGTTAGTATGGAATTTCGGTATGCCCAAAATAACAAGAAAATATTGGAGGAATGAGGAAACTTGTCACTTGACTACACCGATAGCCATAAAATATTACAGGTTTAGCTCACGACACGCCAATTAGGTCAGCCAGATATTTGGAGAATTTTTGACATTTTCTTTTGTTAAACAATAGTTTGGGAGACTATTATTTTTAGGGGGCATGCTATCTCTGCTCGGACTTCGTGAGGTTGATCTTAGGGATCAGATAGAAGACGAAAGTCTACTTTGATTGGCTGAACGAGCGTGGGAACGATAGAGGTATAGAACGGGTTTTTAGCGAGTTGTTTCTGAACCGTCGAACAAAGAAGACGTGTTCGCTTTCGTGTCCGAAACGCCTCCCCAGTGAAAGGAGAGCGACCCCCCTGGATAGTTAGAGATGTTAATAGAATAGTTAACTTAAAATTGCCTGTGTTGAAGTTCTTTTGTTTCTGGACTCAAAACAACTAGCGATCACTGGCTGTGAAAGAAAAAGATAACGTTATTATTGTATTGACACCGTCGCCCAAATAGCTCACCAGCACGAGGGGGCTATACAACACTGTATTAATTGAGTCAGTGACCAAGACCCCCCTCCAGCATAAGGGGCTAATACAACATTTTTTCTTATAGTCACTCAATACAAGGTTCAAAATCAACTCAAGCTAGAGGGCTTACCGAATCGGGAGTGTCATATAAACGTAAGAGAGGAAAGTAAAAAAAATGAATATTAGGAGGATATGGAGGATAGACAAAGATTGTCCCGGGACTGGAAGAGATTAAAATTGTACTGTTCGAGGAAGCATACACGAGGGAGTCAGTTCCACAAAGTATCGGTACTTAGAGCGGAACGTTCTTCTTACCAAAGGAATACGGATGAAATGAAAGGGATTCAAACCTGTATAAGTAGCAAGGCTGGTCCTGACTGTAATGGTCTGAGCTGGTGGCAGAAAAAATGTGGGGCTTGATATGGAAGTAGCGATAAGCTTGCAACTTTGCGTCTGTGGGGAAAGGGATTGTAAAGTGGGAGGTCATCCATCACAAAGTCGTGTAAACGTTTTCGAACTTTGTCAAGGATGGAAAGTGAAGAATGTGCAGCTCCAGCCCATATTTCATTTTTGGTCTGACCTGTCACTTTCAAAGACAAAGCATGCCAGAAGGAGATATTTTTTAGAACAGTACAAGGAGCCGACCATTTTTCCATGTCAACTGACTAACGCTTTCTTGTTGTTGAAATAGTTAAATGCAACCGCCACTTCTATTCCAAGAGTTCCTTTTTTCGCACTTCCCGCCTGTGAAACTCCCTTCCGCTTACTTGCTTCCCTGGTAATTACAATCTACAAAAATTTAAATGCAACGTCAATCGCCATCTTCTATCTTCTTGAACACCGTCCATCTTTTATCAATTCCTCAATTCATTTCCTATACCACCAAAATCCATCAGGAAAACCATTCCTGCAACCGAAAAGCATTGTTACCAAATTGGGAAGAGAAGAATTTACTGATATAGCAGAGTGCACAGTATCTATTTAAAGAACGCACTTACTCGTTGGGACTTCTACAAATATATATCGGCTAGCTTCAGTTTCCTATCCGAAACATCAACAACAAAGACTTATATGGATTTTACACTAAGAAGACATAATCTCGGATTAAGAAAGTCCATTAAAAAATTACTGTTCTTTATTATATTATACCAAGTGAACGGCAAATGTATCCACATAGTGTAACAGAAAAAATGCCCAATTGTTAGATTAAGCTCTAAACCGTTGTATCTTAGAAATAATTAAAGATATATTACTGGAATTATATGAGGTTTTATAACACTATTCAACTTTACTTTGAGAAATAAGGATGTATAATTACTCTCCAAGTTTAATAGAAGAATCGTGATGAAATCGATCATAAACGATAATGTTCATAGCTAAGGTTTGGAAGTTCATGAAAGATTAAAATAAAGTTCATATATATATATATATATTCCAGGAACATTTTCCAACATATTCAAGATGGTCTTTGCCTTCTCTAACCTTCTAACTTTCTGTCCAGGAGTAACAAGGTGACTCATAGCTTTCACGTACGATTTCTTTTTCAAGTTTTTTTTCGCTGTTCTTTTGGACTGTCATAACTGAAACTCCTCTCTCACGTACCAAAACGTCTTATGAATTAAGTTGGATCTTTTCTAATTGATGTCTTTAGCTCTATGTTGAAATGATGATTCTTCTTCCTGATCCATTTTTCTCTCTACTGTTTCCTCTTTTTTAATCTTATTCACCGCTCTCTTGATGGTTTTCTTGAATGGACTCTGAAGATGGAAGCCAGATTATGAATGTTGGTACCATTCCTGAAGGCCTGACTGATCTTTTCCTCTTACCCTTGCTTAGTTAGGAAGACAGTGAGGCTGACACAAAACTATTTTTACCTGTTCTCTTTCAAGCTGGATAACTCAAATGATTTTTCAGTGATTCTTACGAGAAATGATATCAAGATGGCTAAAAGTCTTATCTGAAAACCTGGAAAAAAGAAACTCAATTACCTCAGCGTTTCTTTATATAATTATGCAGTTACACTATTTGGACAATTTTGATGTTAAACCCGGTATACACTCTCTCACCGACCTGCCATTAAAAGAGAATCAGGTGACCAATTTGTCACCTATCCAAACACAGGCACTTACATTGACAACGTTTCTGACGATTTTCTTTGTCCGGCGGTTGACTGTAATTTATTTTTAAATAAGGAATATATATATTTAGTTAATGCCACATGACAGTAAAAACCTACGAGTACAAAAGAATTCTCCTATTACTATATTAGTACAAAAACGCACAGTCTTAAAATTTAAAAATTCAACCTCAGCGTTGCGACCGCACGCTCCAAAATTTCTTAAAATTAACAATAATATTTCTAAAAATATATTTCGGATTACATCTATTCTTTCGTTGTCCTGTTATTACCTGGATGTAAAAAACAAATATATTTCCATACCTGATGATGTCTGTATGCACAGATGAAAGCTTGTAAAAAAATGAAAAACAGACCTTATGCAACTGGAATTTATAAACAGGGATCATAACATTCATCTACAGGTTCTGGGTTAATGTCATTTATTAAATGTGTTTGCGAAGATGTATTCACGCCATTTATATCATTAAATTCAATATCTGCTTTTTATATGAATGATTCATGTAATGTAAATTGAACTGCACCACATAGTTGATATATATATATATATATATATATATATATATATATATATATATATATATAATTTATACCGTCTTCAAAGACGGATATTTTTTTCTCACTTAAAAATAATTATTTCAATTGTTATTGTAATCACAATTTTCCTCGTTCTTTTATTTAAGGATTGTTTGTATTTAATTTCAACATTTTATTTTCAGTCCCTACAAGGCTACATTATCCGAGGTCAGAACTTTTTATCCTGTAACATGATTTGGACATTTTTGTAGTTACACTGCACGATGATCCCTATTGGTGTTGTGACTTCCAGTCCTGATTTCCTCTCTATTCTTGCCTCTTTTTGAAACTTATTCACTGTTCTCTTGATGGTTTTTGAATAGACTTTGAAGATGGAAGCCAGAGTATGAATGTTAGTAACATTACTGAAGACCTTAATGATCTTTTTCCTCTCACTGTTGCTCATTTGGGGAGACGTAGCGGGGCTGACACAAAACGATTTTAACCTGTTCTCTTTCTAGCTGAATAACGCAAAGGACTTTTCAATGATAGCTACGCCAGATGGTATCAAACGTCTTATCTGAAAACCTGGAAAAAAGAAACTCAATTAGTTTAGTGGTTTTTTAATTATTGAATATTTTGTAGGATAGACAATTATGCGGTAACTCGATTTCGAGAATTTTAATTGTTACACCCGGTATATATATATATATATATATATATATATATATATATATATATATATATATATATATATATATATATATATACACACACACACACACACATATATATATATATATATATTAAGAAAACTATGAGGTTTAGGGTATCCCCCTGATACTGTTCATTCGGTCATCCGCAACAAGATTGAGAAGTTCCGAAGGGTCAAACTCTGTACTATTAAAAATTGCCCTGTTTATCTTAGATTGCCCTGGATGGGATCCAAGTGTGAAAGGATAATTAGACAGATTTCATCTAATGTTCATAGTTGTTTTTTCTCGGTCGAGGTTCGTATGTTCTCCCTCCCCATCATATTAACTCTGTTATTTACAAATACGAGGGTCATTCAATAAATAAGGTGAATTTTACGGTATAAGGACTTCTAATACAGATAGAAGCTTACTCTTTTTTATTTTATTTTTTTGTTTTACTTCTTTTTCACATGGATTTAATTGCTTTTGCAAATTAAAAAAAAACATTGAGAGTTTTGGCGATTAACAAAGATGGCAGACCAGGAAGCATGCTCCAGGATTGAGTTGCGGTCAGTTATCAAGTTTTGGTTGCTGGAGGGTGCAAACCAGTTGAAATTCATAGGAGAATGTCAACTGTGTATGGTGCCACATGTTTCAACCAAAAAATGTCTACAAGTGGGCTAAATTGTTTAAAGACGGACGGAGCAGTGTTGAGGATGAAGACAGGACTGGGAGGACTACAGGAGTGAGGTCTCCTGAGTTGATCGAATCAGTCAATGACCTCATTCAGTCTGGCAGAAGGGTGACAGTGGATGACATTGCAAGGACTTTGAGCTTATCTGTTGGGACAAACGCAGGGGTCATCAGTCAGAAGGAGTCATCTTGCATCATGACAACGCAAGGCCTCACACAGCAGCCCAAACGGTGCAGACCATCAACGAGATGGGCTGGGAACTGCTCCCTCATCCCCCTTACAGCCCAGACCTTGCCCCTTCAGACCTTCACCTGTTTGGTCCCTTGAAAGCGTTCACGAGAGGCACGAAGTTTAAAAGTGACGATGAAGTCAAAAGTGTTGTGAGCGACTGGCTGAGACATCAGTCCAAAGGTGTTTACGCTGAGGGAATACGGAAGCTTGTGCACAGATGGGAAAAGTGTGTGACAGTGCTGGGAGACTACGTTGAAAAAAAAGTAAGCTTCTATCTGTATTAGAAGTCCTTATACTGAAAAAATCACCTTTTTTTATGAGAATTAAACATATGTTCCCACCAAGATCAGGAATCACACCTTGTCGTTGAATGGACGTATCCCAAATTCCTATGGTTCCGCCATATTTGAGCACCTCTTAAATAACAGAGGGTGTGCGGCTAACTTTAGTGAGAACGGGTTCACTGTGTTGTTCCGGTCACACTCTTTATTTCATCTCAGATTCTTTACATCGGGTCCCGCAGGCCTTCCCTGTGTAAACAGCGTGAATGTTTGTTGGGACTCACTGTTATTTGTCTCTAGCTCCTTGTGTTAATTCTTTTTTCTCCCCATTTCCTTTTCATTGCACATTTTCTCGTGTTTTTAATTTAATTTAAATCTCCCGTTGGAAGCCTGAAGAGCGGGAGCGAAACCGGTTGCTTCACTTTTAATATGTCTAGTAATATTAAGGTTCACACTTTTATTTCTGTGATATATATATATATATATATATATATATATATATATATATATATATATATATATATATATATATATATATACTCAGTCACTAAATCTACTTTCAATATCTACCACAACTTTAACTGTAGAAGTCATAATTATATTTACCTCCTAGAATGCACACTATGCCAGAAATAATATGTAGGAAAATCTGAATGGCCCTTTCACTACAGAATTAATAATTAGCGCAATCGAATTAAGTCGGCTCCCCATCAAAGATTATTACCTGTAGAACAAAAACATGATTTTAAAACCCATGCCAAATTCACTATAATTGAGAAAATAGAAAGTTCAGAGGAGATAACATTAGAAAGATTTTAGAAGGCTATGATGATAAATGAATTCCGCGCCTAAAAACGCCCCATCCAGACGGGCTTAATTACAAATTTTACCAACATAGATAGAATTAATATATAACCCCACAAATCAGGATCTACACACATTTCTCCCCCACACAAGACAGACATGCTTGCAGAGGTGTTGAGGTCTCACACTTATACACACACCTATACTAATATACACGCTTACACACATCATACTCACTCACTCCTTAAGAACCAAATAACACACACAGTTAACAGAGACACATCCCCTTTCCAGGAAGCAATAAAACCATCAAAATGACCAAGGGAATTCAGAGCAGCATGAATCCATCCTGCCCTTATCTCAAATAACAACTTAAAAGAGACTGTTTGACCAACACAAGGTCTGACCAAAATTCATGTTAAAAAAATAAAAGGAAATGAAAACTACAGATAAAAGTTCATTTTCTCCACCAAGTCATTCATTTCTGTAGTTCGTTGCTACTAACAAGCAGATTTTTTTTTCTCCTGATGATGGCCATGTTGGCCGAAACTAGCCGAGAAATCTAAATGAAATGAGAAAAACGAAAGAATATTAATATACAAGCCAGTGTGCCTGAAGTTTTTAATTTTTAATATTTTTATTGTTCAAAACATTACATATATATATATATATATATATATATATATATATATATATATATATATATATATATATATATATATATATATATATATATATACACACAAACACACACACACACACACACACATACACACACACACATATATATATATATATATATATATATATATATATATATATATATATATATATATATATAAATTAGACCTGGTATATACCAGTATATGCTGGCCAATCTCATCACTGATGAAGAAAAGTCCTGAAGCAACAGAAATGTGGTTCTACAGAAGGATACTGAGAATACCATGGAGCAATGACGAAGGTTTCGAGAGAATGGAAACAAAAAGGGAAGGTTACTGAATAGAATAAACAAACAAAATTTGGTAATCAACGATAATACTTAGGACAAGAACAACACATATAAGATTCACCAGTGGCGCGTACAATCAGTAGTCAACTGCTAGAAGTGAGTCAAGTGAATTCCACACTGAATCTCCAAATGCAGACCAACATACAGTATTTACTACTCTATTTATGTCAATGGGGACATACCCATTATCGTTCATAGATATGCTACAACAATATGTAAAAAGAGATAAAACATGAAATAAAGATATATTTATTATTATTTGAAATTTTATTATTTTTTAATTATTTATTATTGTTATCTATATTTTTTTATTTTTGTATGTTATTAGATTATTATTATGATTATCTTGATTTTTTTATAATTATTATATTTTTGTTATATATAGATATATTTATGTTTTATAATATATATATTTTCCTATCATTTTATTATTAGTAGGATTATGTGATGATGAGGATGCTGTCTGAACAGACGCCACTTTAACTACCTCCTTTTGTGAACTTTATTTGACACATTGTTGTAGCTAAGTTTTAAATTTGATCTTCCCATCTTTTTACCTTCCCTTATGTTGTAACCCAGGGAAGGTTACTGAATAGAATAATCAATCTAAGGTTGGTAACGAACGATAATACTTAAGACAAGAACAACACATATAAGATCCGCCAGCGGCGCGTAGAAGAAGTAGTCAACTACGAGAAGTGAATCAAGTGAATTCCACAATGAATCACCAACTGCAGACCAACATACAGCATTTACTACTGTATGTATCTGAATATGTATCGTCCGTATGTATGCTACAACAAGTATCAAAAAGAGACAGTTCAAAATTTCTAGGGCACATAATGAGGAAAGAATGCTTGGAAAATTTGACGCTTACAAGATATATTGAAAGCAAGAGGGGAGGAAGAAAATATCGCATAAGGAGCATGTGTAAATAATTACCAGAGCAAGGATTAGGAGAGATAGTAAAAAAGAAAAAAGGCTACAAAGAACAGGAAATTGTGGAGAGCCATGAAGGTGCATGGCATTTAGAAGAAGATAGGCGTACCTGTTTTTTGTTTAGAATAATGTTCACCATTTACAAGGCCTAAGAGCCACTCGAGGTAGAGGGATACAAAGTAAGAAGCGCAGTTTATGAGGATATGTGTGGTAGATAACTGCTAGCTTAGACCGGAAAAGTTTAAGATTGTAATCATCGGGTAAGCATCCACTTAGGAGTCGTTTCTACAATGTAGCTATTCGTAGCAAGAAGCTATTCAAGGGGGGATTTATAGCTCACTAACGGAGTACAAAGGGAATATGTGTGTTTTGACACATATAGTGTGCCAAGGCGGGTATTAGCCGCGGAGATTAGAACACGTGGAACGCAGGAATGTTATTCGCCTGTACGCTCCCCACCCTAAGAGTTTTACAAGAAAAATGAGTTTAAAATCTGCAAGAAAGTGATGTTCAATGGTCCGAATTTAATACGAGAATTCTCTCACTAACAGGCATTATTATATGAATAATTGAAACGCGTCGTTAAGAATTTAACAACGGAAATGCATTGAAAATCAGATTTGCAAGGATTCCGAGTCGCCAGGGAGAAAATGCAAGAATTACTGAATGAATCGTGTGATTTTATGTATAATGCAATTGCATTGTTAATGATTTCACAATGGAAATAAATCGAAAATCAGGTAGAGGATTATTATTGCTTCAATTTTGTTGCATTCAGATCTTTGGAGGACAATAGTACCTGCAATCAAAAACGGCTATATATATATATATATATATATATATATATATATATATATATATATATATATATATATATATATATAAATCCAAATAATTATATTAAAAACCGTTCCCACCAAAATAATAGTCAGAACAAACCACAAAAATCAACTCCAAAATTCAACAAATAGCTTTATCTACCCAAACAAAAACAAAAACTATTAAATAAGCTATATAAACAAATTTTTATTACGTTAATAAAAACACCGATCAAAATAAAAAAAATAATAAATAATAAATAAATAAATATATAAGATAAAAATTAAAATTAAAATGAATAAAAACAAGCAAAACAATTTGACCCAAATAAATAAGCAAACAAACGACTTCCGGTAAAATAACGGCCATAATAGATTACCCACAATAAGCTATATAAACAAATTTTTACTACGTTAATAAAAACACCGATCCAAATAAAATAAATAAATAAATATATAGGATAAAAAATAAAAATAAAATTAAATAAAAACAAGCAAAATAATTTGAAACAAATAAATAAATAAACAAATAAACGACTTCCGGTAAGAATAACCTTCAAAATATACTACCCACAATGCACTACTGACCCGTATATATAAATAGCCGAGAAAAATAATAGCACTAGTTGCCTGACGATTGCATCTAGCATGAAACAGACTGTCGCCTCTAAGTGTTGACTTCTATGTTCATTTTTATATATATATATATATATGAAGAAATATAGTCTTAAGATGTGCTATATTTATGGGATAAAGTGCTCAATATCAGAGATAGAGCGTGTGTAAATATATATATATATATATTATATATATATATATATATATATATATATATATATATATATATATATATATATATATCGGGTGTGGCAGCAAAATTGTCCATTTGTTAGATTAAGCTCTAAACCGTTGTATCTTAGAAATGATTAAAATATCTTAATGGGAATCTCCGAGGATTTTGTAACACTATTGGACTCTACTTCGAGAAATAAGAATGTATAATTACTCTCCACGCTTAACAGAAGAATCGTAATGAAATTGGTCATAAACGAAAATGACATGTTCATCATTAATTAATCGCAGCTAAGTATTGGAAGCTCATGAAGAATTGAAATTAAGTTTATATATATATATATACATTATGAAATGGACAAAGTCCGACAATTATTTAAAGACATTTTTATGTTTGACATTCATTTTTATAGATACAAGTATTTAAGTAAATGCTCTGTTTTATAATAAACAGTATTAAACAATATTTACCGGCCTGAATGTCTGAGAAATTTTCATAGAAAATATTCGTCCTCCGATAGGATTCGAACCTGTATCCTATGCGGAACCGTCATATAGCCTGACGTGCCTTAAACGGCCACAAAGGATTCGGTTGGCTCGGTCGAATTTACTGCTTATAAACTTCAATGTTCCATGAATCTCTCACGTAGATTCAAAATTGCTCATGGCGTATCAAATGTAAACAAATGACGTCACACATTATGAATGAAGGCCATGAGCATTTATGAATGTACGTGAGAGATTCATGGAAGAATCATAAAGACATAATTAGTTTGGTGTGTTTTTATTTATCAAACATTTTGAAGGATAGACAATTATGCTGCAACACGATTTGGACAATTCTGTAGTTACACCCGCTGTATATATATATATATATATATATATATATATATATATATATATATATATATATATAAAAGCAAATATATGGATATAGATCCGACAGTATGAGGAAAAATATGAAAAAACAAAATCCGAATATGCAAGTTTACTGTTTTAATGTTTCAATGTCGACGTCAGACGTTTCGGTCTAGTAGACCTTCTTCAGGACATAGTTATTAAAACATAATTAGAATTAGACGATATTCAAGTGAACATAAAAAGACGATAGACATAAGAATAATCAAAACAAAATAACTGAATTTTAAGATCAGCGTTCCGTTTTGCTATGCGATCACGTCGGCGTCACGTGGGCGAGGTTGTGAAAACGTATTCCTAAAAATAGAGTTTATTATAAAAAAAAGAATTTTATTTGAAACTAAAGTTTATAAGTACGTTTGTCCAGCATTAATCTTGCCAGAAAAGGGTAAATATTGAAGAAGCCGGGTCTAGTATTTACCGTGCGCGAGATAGATATTATGCCTGCCTCATAAATCCGTTTTTATTATGAATATATTTTAAAATCTTCACAGATTCAGTTATTTTGTTTTGATTACTCTTATGTCTATGTCTTATGTTAAAAAGACTGTCGCTTCTAAGTGTTGAATTCTATGTTCACTTTATATATATATAATATATATATATATATATATATATATATATATATATATATATATATATATGTATATATATATTCACTAATACATAATCATAGCACTGTTTCATAACATCTCAGGAAGAATATATTCGTGTATGTAGATTTTGTATCTTACCCATTCTTATATATATATATTCTTATATATATATATATATATATATATATATATATATATATATATATATATATATATATATATTCACTAATACATAATCATAGCACTGTTTCATAACATCTGAGGAAGAATATATTCGTGTATGTAGATTTTGTATCCTACCCATTCTTATATATATATATATATATATATATATATATATATATATATATATATATATAAAGAATAACATAATTCAATAAAAGAAAAAAATACACTTGTGAGTTCCCAGCTGAAAAGTAAGTAAAATATCATAAGCTTTGCTCTTAGAAAATGTGTGTGGGTGTGAGTGTGTTTGTGCCATTGTTTGTGCGATGCAACACGTAGCTGGGTGAAATTAAGAAGACAGCTTGCCGGGACAAGAAAATTCCACGGTAAATACAGGTTTTGTCTTTTTGCTTCCAAATTCCGGAGAAAAAAAAGGAAGAGGGTTTATTGCCCCGTCCTCTTATAGTCGCGAACTGTGCCACTTAATCGGCATTTATTGCAGATTGGGTGCGTGTCATGAGGTGATGGTTTATCATTATAAAATGAGTGGCATTAGTTTCGGATCAGCTCTTGTCTTTATGATATGATTCCGCTTAGCGAATGCCCCATTTAACCAGTGACACGATTAACGGAATGTTGATCGTGAAAGAATTCAACTTAAGTACTTCAGATTATTCTAAAAAAAAAACTAAAAAAAACAAAAAACTTTCCTGGGTAAAAAAGAAAAAAGAAAAAGAAAATGCTTCCAGTGGAAGAGATTATCTGTTCGCTTGTCTTTCTTTCTGTCTCCGCAATTTCTCACATTCTCTCTTCTTCTTTCTCACCTTCTATCTTATTCTCTTTACTTCTTTCCTTACCCTATTTCTTTCTCTATCTATATGTCTGTCTCTTTGTCTGTCTGTCTGTCTGTCTGTCTGTCTCTAATGCTTAACATCAAAGCATCTGGATCTTCGGATGAGTTTTTTGCCGACTGTGCTCCTTCGCTGTCCTTCCAACTGAACTACTTTTCTTACACACACACACACACACACACACACACATATATACATATATATATATATATATATATATATATATATATATATATATATATATATATATAATGTCATCCACAAACAGACTGTTTCGCTGTATCACAGCTCATCAGTGTGGCTAGACGTCCGGTTGCCTCTGGCTAGAATCGAAAACCGGCTGAATTCGCGTCAGTCGGAAATTTTACCCTGAAGCCGTTGGCGCACGGCAGAGAAGAAGGTGAATTTAAGCGTATTTATTTTTAGATAAACATACAGTGACTGAGAGAACTCGATTCGATTTACCGAAGAGTCTTGCATTATTTCATTAAAAACGACGGACAAGGTGCTTTTATTTAGTTTTTTTATACAATTTCTCTTGCGATCTAATAATGTATTTCTTTTCGGATGATAAATTATATAAAAACTGTCCGAATGTTCTTTTTATCCGAGCGCTTTCGGCTATACATTTAACCATTTTCAAGGATTATATTTTAACTGTTAGAATTTGAAATAGTTTGTTATATGTATGTTTTATAAACTGTTTCATTTTTTGTTTCAAAACACGGTCAAGATATTATGTCCATGTTCAAAGTTTATATTATTAAGTGTTGGTTTGTTTGTTTTTATTAATAAGGCTTCCATTATTTTAGCCTTTTTTGCATGTAGATGATGCTATTATATTGGTGTTGTCGATAAATATGTTCCGAATAGTGTCCGGTAGGTCTCCTTGAATATTTAAATGCGATCTAATTGAGCTATTGTCAGAAAGGTGTAGAACTAGTCTGCGCGTTAAACATGTTGTAGTGGGGCCTATATAATTATTTACGAAAGTTCATTGTCGTAAATAATATTTGCTCTACTTAACTTTAAGGAGGTGGATTGTTATTTTTAACTATAAGGTTAGAGGTTTTAAATTTTTTATAATAAATAATTAATATAATTTTTTTGCTATTATCATCCGAAAAGAAAAACATTATTAGATCGCATGAGAAATTGTATAAAAAACTAAATAAAAACACCTTGTCAGTCGTTTTTAATGAAATGTGCATGACAGAAGAATTGCTGCCTAAATACACAAATATATATATATATATATTGTTATGTACAATCAAAGTATTGAAGAATGAAAGCTTTCGTGTAGCGACTTCAACATGCTTTTATTATAATCTCTTATAATAAAAAATAATAATATATTTATCTACTTTGTATTGAGCTCTTTTAAATGTAATGCTACGAACAATGAAATGTTACTCCATCTGTTCCTTCTTTCATTTGGATATCTATCTATCTATCTATCTATATATATATATATATATATATATATATATATATATATATATATATATATATATATGTGTGTGTGTGTGTATATATATATATATATATATATATATATATATATGAAGAAATATAGTCTTAAAGTTTGCTATATTTATGGGATAAAGTGCTCAATATTAGAGATAGAGCGTGTGTAAATATAAAAGTGAACATAGAAATCAACACTTAGAGGCGACAGATGATTGCATCGTATATATATATATATATATATATATATATATATATATATATATATATATATATATACACACACACACATATATATATATATATATATCAAGTATGCAATTCAATTTACATTACAATGAATCATTCATACAGAAAACAGATATAGAAGTTAATGATAAAATGGCGAGAATACATCTTCGCAAACAATTTACTAAGAGACATTAACCCCGAACCTGTAAATGAATGTTATGATCCCTGTTTATAAATATATATATATATATATATATATATATATATATATATATATATATATATATATATATATTACAGTGTATCATTCATACAAAAAGTAAATTGGTAAAGTTAATGATATAAAATGGCGAAAAACCTTCGCAAACAAATTTTTAAAGTTGCATTAACCTACCAATCATTCAATGAATGTTATGATCACTTAATGTGACATGAACTAAATAGTTCAATAAGTAATGTCTCCTAAAACAGAAAAAATTCGCAAAGTGCCATATTCGTAAAAAAGACGCACTCTCTTAAATTTTCAAAAAATTCTACCTTAACGTTGCGACTGCACGCTCCAAAATTTTGTATCCGTTAACAGTAACACATTAAAAAAAAAACATATTTCGATTCGCATTACATTTTTTCGTCTCGCATTCTACCTAAATTTTTACCAAAAACAAAATAATTTCCATGCCTGAAGATGACTGAATTTACAGTCGAAAGTACTTGCGTATTTAAGAACGACCTTATACAGCTTATAATTTTAAAAAAAACAAGGAGTGTTTAGTAGTTTAATGCCTCTTTAAAATTTTGTTAGCGAAGGGATTTCGCCATTTTATATCATTAACTTTAGTAATTTACTTTTTGCATGACAGATTTATTGTAATATAAATTGAACGGCACCACATATTTGATACATACATATATATATATATATATATTACGGGTACAATTAGTCGTGAGACAAACTTGCTAACTGCAACTCTGTGGCAAGTGATTTTCTTTCTAATTTTAAAAAATCCAGTCTAAGTCTTGAAAACGAGCTAAGAATGGGGATTCTTCGCTTCTTCCTTTTATGTGCTGTGTCCATTCAGCACGAGGACGATTATAGCTCTCCACAACTTCCTGTCTTTTATAGCACTTAGTAAGCTTTGTCATTTCACTATCTTTTTCCACTCCCTGTTTTCCTTCGACCCTCTCGTCAGTATTTACTGTGAGTGGCTAATGCCTCTATTCTCATTATGTGCACTAGAATTTTCAAGCATCCCTTTTTTGTTTCTCAAAGCGAAGCCCTACTTTTTGTCTTTAATTTCCTCTTTACTTAAATATTCTCAGCATCCTCCTGTAGAACCACATTTCAGTTGCTTCAAGTCTCGACATGTTAGATTGTCCAGCAATCACTGCCATATTACAAACACCAGTTCTCGTACTATCTCTCTGGGCACATCTAGGCGATGTAATGATTAGCAAGCTTGTCTTGATTGAACAATTACGACCGAGTAGTGAGTTCGAACCTCACTGGGTGCCCCCTGCTTTCGGCCTTGTGTCACATCTAAGCTACGCTTGGAAAATCACTATTATCTATCTATCTATCTATCTATCTATCTATCTATCTATCTATCTCAACCTATTAGCTATCTATCGCTGCATTCTATATATCTATCTATCTCAGCCTAATATCTATCTATCTATCTATCTATCTATCTATCTATCTATCTATCTATCTATCTCAGCCTATTCATTAATCTATCTATCTATCTATCTATCTATCTATCTATCTATGTATCTATCTATCTATCTCAGCCTATTCATTATCTATCTATCTATCTATCTATCTATCTATCTATCTATCTATCTATCTATCTCAGCCTATTCATTAATCTATCTATCTATCTATCTATCTATCTATCTATCTATCTATGTATCTATCTATCTATCTCAGCCTATTCATTATCTATCTATCTATCTATCTATCTATCTATCTATCTATCTCTATCTTGTTCCTTATCTATCTATCTATCTATCTCAACCTCTCTCTCTCTCTCTCTCTCTCTATATATATATATATATATATATATATCTATATATATATATATCAGTCTATCTATCTATCTATCTATCTTAGCATTTTCGTATTTGTTTATCTCAATTTGGGCCTACGGCCATATCATGTTGAAACTCCGGTTCCCATACGACCATCGAAGTTAAGCAACGTCCAGCCTAGACAGTATCTAGAGAGATAATTGCTTCGGAAGTTCGGTACACTTGTCATTGTTTCTAACGATATTTCCTCAAGTTATTCCTATGCTCCCTCGGATTTCGGTGCCACATTTCCTATCTTCTGTTTAAACATTTCCGAGATACGTACATTTTTGTAATTTCTTGGCTTGGTATCTCCAATACATAGTCAGCATCAACATGTATTCCCTTCGCTGACATAAATTATAAATTCTTTTTTCTTAGAATTGGACTTTAGTCCTTTCTTCACGTTTTCTTTTACTATCTTCTCTAGAAGTTTATGTGCTTTCTGCACGTTCCGTGTATGATGATAGACTACATCCGGCAGCAAGGCCTTTGATTTGGAGGTTTTGATGAGCGTGGAAGCGCCTCTTAATTGCTGGTATTCCCAGGTCCAGCCTGACATAGGGTGGTAGCACCTGTTAGGGTCCCAGCTATGGGCAAATATTGAACCTCAAAACTGGAGTCAAAACACTATGAAAGTATAAAAATATATTTTTTTAGTAAAAATACAGAAATATATTTTCATATTAAAAAATATTACCAATACACTATTAGAAAAAATAGAGAAAAGTTACCAAAGCCTCCATGAAAATTAAATTTCGGCATGAAATGACTCGTAAATAATATATATGCCGTTAAATAAATTAATTTTTGTTATTTGCACTAATCGTTATTATCTGCACGGTTATTTTGTTCTTTACAATTATATAAATTAAAAAAAATTAAAAAACGAGGGTTTTTTTTGTTTTGTTCTTTTTTCTTTTATCATCCTCTTTTATTTAATCCCATCAATTTTTTACTTCTTGGCAGATTTGACTTCTGTTTTTTTCATCTTCAGGATTCTTTAGAGAATTTAAATGGATGATCGCTAACGTTTAGCGCATGACAGGTAAATATTTCCTCCATATTTATTTACTTTTATTTTTTACTTTTTTTTTTTTTTTTTTTTTTAAGCTTATCACCCCAAGCAAGGCTGGAGGCCACTAGCACGCAAGGGGTTACAGAAGGTTTGGAGGAAGAGCAGATAGGAGTGGTAAAGGAGAGGGTGTGGAGAAAGATAGTGGATCGATCAAGACAAGGGGGTTACAGAAGATTTGGAGCGAGAGCAGATAGGAATGAAAGGTGAAAGGATGTGGAGAAGGGAAGTGGATAGATCAAGGCAACTGGAGATGTCGATTGACGTTACACTTAAACAGTTGGAGATTGTATTTGTCAGGGAAACAGGAATAAGGAAGGGGGTTCCACAGGCGAGATGTGCGAGACATGAAGCTATTGGAGTAGAAGAGACGTCTACATCTAACAGTTTCAACGGTGAAGGGGTGGGAACGGGATGCCAGCCTCGTAGGACGTTTAAACTCATGAGGCCTAGGGACAAGCGAAAGCAGCTCCTCGGAGCAATTACCGTGAAAGTATTTGTAAAAATGACAGACCGAGGCAACGTCGCGTCTGTGAGAGAGCGACTGCAGACGAGATGACAGATCAGGGCTAATTACATTGCATATCCGTCTCTGGATCTTATCAACGACCCTGGGGCAAACAGCAGGGGCTCCAGACCATATATGGCAGCAATACTCCATGCAAGGGCGAATGGTCGATTTATAGATTTGGAGGATCGATTCCGGGGAGAAAAATTTCCTGGCTCGGCACAGGGAGCCAACTTTCCTTGCGGTGGATGATGCAATTGACTCGATGTATTTGTTCCATCTCAGATCAGCGGTACTTACCTTTCTTTTTTCTTATATATATTTCATCAATATGATACCTGTCTATTAAATGTATATAAATTGGTTGTACAATGGCGAAAAACAAATTGCTACTCCTTGTGTAAAGGTTCGTACTTGCTGCTGGTATCATGGCTACGACTAGCTTGGATCGGCTCTGACCAGTTTGAACCAGCTATGACAAGCCAAAACCAGCTATGACTAGCTCTGACCAGCTCTGACCAGCTTGGACAAGCTATGACCAGCTAAGACCAGCTTAGACCAGCGGCCCGAGTGAAAACACTCGGGTCCCCACGTTAAAAACTGACCTTGTGTCACAACCTGACTCAGTGGGGGGTTCATTTAAATCTGCCCCCCTCCTTGTGTAAAGGTTTTAGTGATGCCGTGTTTCCTATTGCCCTCTTACTCCATCCTCTCTCTCTTTTTCTCTCTTCTATCACTATCTCTTCTCTCCCTTTCTTTTTCTCCCTCTGTCTTCTCTCTCTCTCTTTATCTCTCTCTTGTCTCTCTACATATCTCTCTTTTCTCTTTTTATCTCTCTCTGTGTCTCACTCTTTTCTCTCTTCTCTATCTCCTCTCTCTCTTTATCTCTCACTCTCTCTCTCTCTTTTGCGCCCTCTCTCTCTCTCTATTTTACACTCTAACTCTTCTTTCTTTCTTTCCCTTTCTTCTCTTTCTCGCTCTTTCTCTCACTCTTCTCTCTCTTCGTAACTTTCTCTTTCTCTCTCTCTCTTTATCGCTCATTCTTCTCTCTATTTTGCGCTCTCAGTCTTTTCTCTTTCACCCTCTCTCTTCTCTCTGGTTCTCTCTCACTCTCTCTCTTCTCTCTCACTTTATCTATTTAACCTCTCTCTTCTCCCTCTCTTTATTTCTCTCTCCCGCTTCTATCTCTCTCTTCTTTATCATTCTCTCTTCTCTCTATCTCTTCTCTCTAAATATATATATATATCTCCCTTCTATTTCTTCTTTGTCTCACATACTCTCTCTTTTGCGCTCTCACTCTCTCTATTTTGCACACACTCTTTTCTCTTCCTCACGCTCACTTCTCTCTGTCTCTTGTTCTTTTTCACTGTCTTCTCGTTCTCTTTATTTATTTCATATCTCTCTCTTCTATCTCTCTTTCTCTCACTCTTCTCCCTCTCTTTCTCTCTCTCTATTTCTTTCTCTTTCTTTCATTCTTCTGTCTCTTCTCTATCTAGCTCTTTCTTTCTTCTTTCTCTCTTTATTACTCTCCCTTTTATTTCATCTCTCTCTCTCTCTCTCCCTGGCTTTAAGTAGAATAGCAGATGTCATATCAGACTGGTACCATTTCGAGTCCCCCCCCCAGAAAAAAAATTGTACACGTATTAGTCACTATCTGTGTAAGTGGATCATGATATGAAAGAGAGAATTAATTACGTAACTAAAACGAAACTTTCATTCGCTTATGATTGCATCAGCAGTGACAACGCAAATCCTGTCGGTAAATAAACTTACTGCTCAAAATGAACAATTGTGGCACAAGGCCCAGGAGACGAGGTCAGAGGTTGGTCGACAATCTTTCTTTTTATGGGCCATATCCTTTCAGGACGTAGGCGATCATGGCTCTCCACCTCGCTCTAATTCCTTGCAGCTCTCAACAAGTTCCCTTCCTCTGCTTCCTTCCCCAGACCACGTTCTGCCATCCACTTGTTTAGGCCCGCCAGGTATGTCACGCGTTGTTTTCCCTTGTCTCTCCCTCCCTCTATTCGACCTGTGAGTATCAGATTCTCCAAGCCCTCCTTTCTCATTACGTGTCCCAGAAACTTCAGCGGCCTCTTTCTGGTATTAACTATAAGCCTCCTCCTGGTTGGCAACCTCTCTAAGATCTCATCGTTTCTCACACGATCGGTCGATGATATCCTGAGCATCCTTCTGTAGAACCATATCTCCGTCGCCTCAAGTCTCTTCTTCATCTTTGAGGAAACCGTCCAACATTCGCTGCCGTAAAGAAGGACAGATGTCACGTAACAGTTCAATATTTATTTTTTTTTTTGTTACCGAAAATATCCTCCTTCCTGTCTCGCAGTATTCTGCCCAACTTTTGGAATGTGTCCTTGGCCATCCTGATACGCCTACAGATCTCACTTACCGTTATCTGCCAAGACGCTTCCCTGGTATTTAAAATTTCGCGCCTGCTTGATTCTAGTGTTCCCGACCCTCAGATCGCATTTTGGGCTCATCCTTTTACTGACGACCATACACTCAGTCTTGTAGTTTATGCTTACTCCCTTCTTCACACTCTCCGTCGCTACATTCTATAGGATATTTTGTCATTTCATTTCCGTGTCTGCTATCAGTACTGTGTCATCTGCGTATCTTATGTTGTTAAGATTGTGGCCGCTAATGCTAAATCCCGGTAGGGTTTCCAATACTCACAGGATCATGACCCTCCACTCCTCCATATCCTTTGTAGCTCTCAATAAGTTTCGTCACTCTGCCACCCCACTACACCACGTTCTGTCATCCGCTTGCTTAAGCCCACCAGTTATGTCATATATCGCTTTCCCTTGTCTCTTTTTC
Organism: Acanthosepion esculentum; assembly: GCA_964036315.1. Taxonomy (NCBI): domain Eukaryota; kingdom Metazoa; phylum Mollusca; class Cephalopoda; order Sepiida; family Sepiidae; genus Acanthosepion; species Acanthosepion esculentum. Next base: position 9,333,759 of record OZ038504.1, read on the forward strand.
CCTCTATTCAACCTGTGAGTATCAGATTCTCCAGGCCCTCCTTTCTCATTACGTATCCCGGAAATTTCATCTGCCTCTTCCTGATGTTAAGTATAAGCCTCCTCCTTGTTTTCATCCTCTCTCATCGTTGCTCACACGCTCGGTCCATGATATCCTTAGCATCCTTCTGTAGAACCACATCTCTGTCGCCTCGAGTCTCTTCTTCATCTTTGCAAAAAATCGTCCAACATTCGCTGCCATAAAGAAGGACAGATGTCACGTAACAGTTCAGTATTCTTTTCTTTGTTACCAAAGAAATCCTCCTGTCTCGCAATGCTCTGCCCAGCTTTTGGAATGTGTCCTTGGCCATCGCAATACGTCTACGGATCTCAGCGTCGCACTTGCCGTCCTCTGTCAAGACGCTTCCCAGGTATTTAAACTTCCGCGTCTGCTTGATTCTAGTGTTCCCGACCCTCAGATCGCATTTTGGGCTCATCCTTTTACTGACGACCATGCACTCAGTCTTCTTGTAGTTTATGCTTAGTCCCTTCTTCTAGCTCTCCGTCGCTACCTTCTGTAGGAGATTTTGTCATTTCATTTCCGTGTCTGCTATCAGTACTGTGTCATCTGCGTATCTTATATTATTAAGTAGATAACATTTTGGGCTCACCCTTTTACTGACGACCATGCACCCAGTCTTCTTGTAGTTTATGCTTAGTCCCTTCTTCACACTCTCCTTCGCTACCTTCTGTAGGAGATTTTGTCATTTCATTTCCGTGTCTTCTATTAGTACTGTGTCATTTAGCTATTCCTAACAGGAATTATTACACTTTCATACATTACAAATTGCCCATTCACCACAAGAACTCATCCACCAGCCTTCAATCCAATATGTACCACAATACCACAGCGAACCCACAAAAATAGCTCATCGATATAAAAGCTTAAAATGTCCATTTCTTTAAATTTTTAAACAATTTTCGTATAAAAAATTATATGATGATGAGTATGAAGTCGAAAAAAAACCCCCTAAAATATAGCAAAAAGTACAAACTAAAATGAAATATGTTTGTAAGACCCATTCTTCCCACAATAGTAAAAACGACCGCTGTATTATGACTATACGAAGACCCAAGTGGCTCACTCACTAAGGGACAAGAAATCACATAATAAATAGTGGTTATATGAAAGTCAAATGACTGGATGAGCCGAGATCAAACGAGACAAAAATTAACTCGGGAGATTGAGAGTCTCATGAATCATAATCCTGTCGCTAAATTGAACAAAAGTATTACGGTTATCTCCGACGATGTTTGAACCTGAAACACGTACGCATAGTTTGGGCTTCTTCTTTATTTAATTTGCTGCCCATTGGCTTTACCAATACTTCAAACCGACCCACCTTTAACTTTATTCCTGTTCACTACGCTTCCCGTACGATCACCGAAATTAAGCAATACCGAGCCTGGTCAGTACCTAAATGAGTGACCGCTTGGGAATGCCAGGTGCTGTAAGTTTGGATATGTGTGGGGTGTAATGGATAAGTTAAGCAGCGTCGAGTCTGGTCATTACCTAAATGGGAAACCGCTTGACAATACCAGGTGCTGTAAGCTTGGGTGTGCAGGTGGTGTAATGGATAAGTTAAGCAATGTCGAGCCTGGTCATTACCTAAATGGGAAACCGCTTGACAATACCAGGTGCTGTAAGCTTGGGTGTGCAGGTGGTGTAATGGATAAGTTAAGCAATGCCGAGCCTGGTCAGTACCTAAATGGGTGACCGCTTGGGAATACCAGGTGCTGTAATTTTGGATATGTGTGGGGTGTAATGGATGAGTTAAGCAGCGTCGAGTCTGGTCATTACCTAAATGGGTGACCGCTTGGGAATACCAGGTGGTGTAAGCTTGGATGTGCATGTGGTGTAATGGATAAGTTAAGCAATGTCGAGCCTGGTCAGTACCTAAATGGGTAACCACTTGGGAATGCCAGGTGCTGAAAGCTTTGATGTGCTGGATAAAGCCTCGGAATTAAAAAATCGCAGTGGCAAGTTCCAATTCCTGTTAGGTCCGTGATATTCACTTACGCGGATTAACCCTGGGAAAAGGTATGGATACACCACTTCTCCCCCAGCTTTGGGTTAAATAGTCGAACTTGTATTAGTCACTTATTATTAAATCAAAAATTTCTTACAATCTAAAAAATATTTTGGGCTTTAAATAATCTGGAAAAAGTTGATAAGCCGCAAAAAACAAATCAATCAGTCTTTATTACTTTTCGACATTAAGAGTAAATATTTATGATGAGAAGAGTCTAAAATTCTGTGATTAATCTCCAAAATTTATTAGTTTGTCCTTAAAATGTGTGTAGCAAGTTTTGGCAGGCTATCGGAAATTAAACTAATTAATAGTTAAATAATGACAATAAACGTACAGAAAAAATATTGGAAACAATAAAGAAGGCCGGAGAGTAGAACGGCCGAAACGTCGTGAATATAGCAATGAAGATGAAGACAACAGTCCAAAGTATGTAAATAGTGTAAATAATTGCAATGCTTCATCTCGGAAATATAGACAGATCCTGAAGAAGGTCGGAGCATACAATAACCGAAACGTCGTGAATATGGCAACAAAAATGAGGACAAAATACAAAGAATGTAAGTATTGTAAATAATTGCAATGCCTCATCTCGGAAATATAGACAGATCCTGAAGAAGGTCGGAGCATACAATAACCGAAACGTCGTGAATATGGCAACAAAAATGAGGACAAAATCCAAAGAATGTAAATATTGTAAATAATGGCAATGCCTCATCTCGGAAATATAGACAGGTCCTGAAGAAGGTCGGAGCATACAATAACCGAAACGTCGTGAATATGGCAACAAAAATGAGGACAAAATCCAAAGAATGTAAATATTGTAAATAATGGCAATGCTTCATCTCGGAAATATGGACAGAACCTTGTAACTCCTTGCGTTTTAGTGGCTTTACTGACTAAATGGGGTAAAACTTGTTGACCATGTTCACCATAGTCTATGAATATAGAATCCAGCGCAGTACGTAATCTGTTCAATGAAACAACGTTATAGATTAACACTCACGAGTCAGACACTCTACTGAATCTGACTATATCGCCAATACCACCAGCAGCTGTTACGTAATTCTTCAGCCTTCGATATCAAAGGCTGGCAGTGAATATTCCGGAAAAAACATGGCCGTCTTTATACACGTCTCACTAAATATTTTGAGCCTTCTGATTGGTTAACGCTTCTATTGGTGAACTACAAAATGAGTCAGCTCATTTTGGCTGGCTCACTAGTACACCAAGGTACCCAAAAACTCCAACAAAACTAACAAAAAAAAACAACAATTATTTGAGGTATTACGATAATTTAAATCTAATATTTGATTAAGTCGATGAACGTTGAGAACATTTGCTGCATTATTTTATTTTTCTACAAATGTGTTTAATATCCGGAAATAAAAAAATGTGCAATTTCAGATTAAAGGGGAACAGGAGACTTGAGGTAACAGTGATGTGTTTCTACAGAAGAATGCTGCGAATACCATTGTCGAAACATGCGATTAACTAGGAAGTTTTAAGGAAAATGTCAAGAAAGAAAAGTCACTTCTACTTAGAATCCAAAAAAGGCCGTTGGAA
>OZ038504.1:9342392-9349892 GCA_964036315.1 Acanthosepion esculentum
CCATCTTTACCGTTCTCTGTAGTCTTGGGTATGACGATAAATTACATCCGGCCTCAAGACTTCTGAACCGGAGATTAGGAGATTTTGTGAAGCGTCGAGTTTACTCTCTTTTAATTAGGGTCCCAGCTATGTGAAAATAGTGACCCTCACCTCAGCAAAAAAATTCTTTTTACACTGTTCGGACAGTTGTCTTCATTTTTATTGTCATGTTACCGACGTTTGGGCCGTGGTACTCTCCAGCCTTATTCAGAAGATATACATAAATATATATATATCTACTGAAGAATGCCGGAGCGTAAAGCGGCCGAAACGTCGGGAATATAACAATAAAGATGAGGATACCAGTCCGAGAAATACCTCACCTCAGAAATATAGAGATATACTTCTTCTACGTGCCATGTCACTTCTAAGCCCCGGCCTGGTTGGAACTGAAATCGTTATTTCGCTCGCTGGGGTAGACATGTTTAATGGATGTCAGTTATCAGTTATCTCCTGTTAAATCCCCTCTGCTTAACCAGGTATCAAAGTCACACTCTTTGAGTCCTGTCACTGGAACTAACTAACGCCTTTATCCACTGTGCCATGTGTCCTTGAGGACATCTGTGTATGAATTTCTGGAACTTCATGTCTTTAGCAACCATTTTTATTTTATTTATATATTATATACGCGGTACTTATTAGAAAGCGCTCAATATCAGAGATAGAGCTAACATATTTAGTTAGATTGATGTGAGTTTGGGACCCTGGGTTTCACACTTTTGCGATCGTCAGACAATCTCCTTGTTTGACGATCGCAAAAGCGTGAAACCCAGGGTCACAAATTCACATCAATCCAACGAAATATATATATATATATATATATATATATATATATATATATATATATATATATATATATATATATATTGTTTTAATATATTCTTCGTTTATACGTTATTTTTATAGATACAAATATTTAAGTAATTATTCTGTTTATAATAAACAGTATTAACAACATTTACCGGCTGGAATGTCGGAGATATCTCAAAAAAAGTACGGAACCATCATATAGCCTGACGTGCTATAACATTTAGCTACGGATATGAGCAGATATGAGGCATCGAGAGGGAGAAGGTTTTAGTATAAAAACAGTAATTTAACCTCGCGAACAAGACGCTTCCTCGGTAGCTAAATGTCCGAAAATTCTGAACTTAAAATCTTTCTCTCCGTTATATATATATATATATATATATATATATATATATATATATATATATGCATGTATTCACTCCTCGGTCCGTTGATGAAGGACACAGGCGTATCCGGAAATTACAAACTTAAAAACTTTCTCTCACTATCTAACCTATCTATTTTACATACATACTTACACACACACACACACGCACGCACACGCACACACACACGCACGCACACACTCGCACACACACACACGTGAACGCACACGCACACACACACACACACACACATATATATATGTATGCATAACGAGTGTAATAAATATTTATCGTACTGATTATAATGGTACCATTTCGTTTGTTCTAGTTTTATTAAGTGACCTATCTATTTTACATACATACGTATATACACACATACAGAGACACACACACAGACACACGGACACATATATATATATATATATATATATATATATATATATATATATATAGATATAGATATATATATATATATATATATATATATATATATATATATATATATATATATTTATATGTATATATATATATATATATATATATATATATATATATATATATATATATCGGTTGTAATAACAAAATTGTCCAACTAGTGGAACTGCATACTTATCCACCTTACAAAATGTTTAATAAGTAAAAAACGAATAAAATAATCGAGTTGCTTTTTTCCAGGTTTTCAGATAAGACGTTTATCCATCTTGACACCATTTTTCCTGAGAATGACTGAAAATTTTCATTGGGAAATGTCTTAAGAGACGATGGAAAATACGACACAAAAATCTGAAGGCGTATTAGGACATCGGAAACTGCCTTCCAAAATCTGAATAATTATTAACAAACATGAAGATTTCACTAGAACCAAAGTAAGTTCAAAAGCTCAATTTATTATCAATCCTTCTATATGGCAATGAATATTGGACAAGTTTTCTCACAGACGAAGAGGAGTTTTGAGGAAATAGAGAAGTTAGTCTGAAAAAGGAGGTTGAAAATGTACGGCGCATGTGAGCCACGAGGAAGGTTTAAGGAGAATGAGAATAAAATACAAGGGGGACGCCTCGAATGCCCAGGACGCATAATCGGGAAAGAGGGTTTGGAGAATTTGACACTAACAAGTATGTGCAAACGAATGGCAGAACACGGAGTGAAAGGGATACTAAAAAGACAAATATTGCTAAGGGATACAAATGATAAGAAGTTGTGGAGAGCCATGATCACCAAGGTCCTGAAGATAAAAGTCAGATAGAAGAAGATGGAATTAATATTTACCACTGAATTAAATGCATATATATTAAGGAGATAGATAGATATGAACAAACTGAAATAGAGAGATAGATAGTTATGGACAAGCATATATATATATATATATATATATATATATATATATATATATATATATAATTAAGTAATTCATTGAGTCTGAAAGAAACCTCAACAGAATGCAGAAAGCACTGGACGGCCGTTTCGTCCTATATTTGGGACTCATCAACAGTGCGCATCCACTAACGAGAATTGAAACTCTGACAGTTGAGTTATCAAGCAAACATCATGCCAACTGTTCCAACGGGCCTCGACGTGTATAAAAGGCGGCCATTTTTTTTTCCGGAATATTCACTGCCAGCCTTTGATATCGAAGAGTGAAGAATTACGGAACAGATACTGGTGGTATTGGCGATATAGTCAGATTCAGTAGAGTGTCTGACTCGTGAGTGTTAATCTTTAACGTTGTTTCATTGAACAGATTACGTACTGCGCTGGATTCTATATTCATAGACTATGGTGAACATGGTCAACAATATCTGTAATCTTACATGCAAGTAAATGCTGACCAGTCTCATCACAGATGAAGAAAAGCCTTGAAGCAACGGAATTGACATTCTACAGAAGGATACTGAGAATATCATGGACTGAACACGTGAGCAACGACGAACTTTTAGAGAAAATGGGATAAAAAATGACTAATGCCACAGCTCTCCTACATCATCAAGAAAATACAGCTGACGATGCGGGACTCTATGTCAATAGCTCTAAAACTGAATTCATAAGCTTCAACCAGCAATGCTCAATAGCTAAATCGGTCGAATGATTTACATCAGAATGGCTGATTCCCAACTCCACCAGAGCATCTCTCAGCGCCTTCCCGGTCTCACGCTTTCCACAGACCTGAGTTCGATCAACTACATTGAATCAATAGCTTCATCTACTGCAGGGAAAGTTGGTTCTCTGTGTCACGCCAGGTTTTTTTCTCATCTGAGTCCATCCTTCAAATCTACAATTCTACCGTTCGTCCTTGCATTGAATGCTGTTGCTATATATGGTCTGGTGTTCCCGGCTGTTCATCTCGGGGTACTCGACAAAATCCAGAGACGAATATGCAATGTGATAGGTCTTGATCTGGCATCTCGACCCCAGTCACTTTCTCACAGGCGTGCTGTGTCTTCCCTCTGTCTTTTCTACATATATTTTCATGGAAACTGCACTGATGAGCTACTTTCATTGGCGGCCCAACTGCATAAATTTAAGCGTTGGCATCTTGGCCCCAGATTTTCACTGTCGAAACAGTTAAAAGTAACCGCCACTTCTACTCCAACATCTTCTTCTCTCGCACTTCCCGACAGTGGAACTCCCTTCCTCTTACTTGCTTCCCTGATAACTATAATCTTCAAATATTCAAATGTAATGTCAATCGACATCTTCTGATGCCTTGATCCTGATCGCCGTCCTTCTCTTTATCGTTTCCTCCAACACCCCTCTTTACTCTTGCCCTCACTATTTGTAACCCCTTGCGTGCTAGTGGCACTCCCGCCTTGCGTGGGGTGATATGCTTAAAAAGAAAATGTTTCCTCTCCTCTTCAATTTAATCTGATTATTAAAGTAGGCATTCTTCTATATTATTCTACCTCTATCCCACAATGATTGTTCCATTTAGTCTATGAAATTTGTACGTTAATGGAACAATCATTATGGGACAGAGATGGGGACTCCCTTCCTCCTACTTGCTTCCCTGATAGCTACGATCTTCAAATATTCAAACGTAATGTCAATCGACATCTTCTTGATGCCTTGATCCTGATCCACGTCATTCTCTTTACCCTTTCTTCAAACACCCCTCTTTACTCTTGCCCTCACTATTTGTAACCCCTTGCGTGCTAGTGGCACTCCCGCCTTGCTTGAGGTGAAATGCTAAAAGTGAAATCTCGGAAGCTCGATGAATTCTACAGAAAAAGATGTGAAAATCCACACTGGTAAAGGCTGGGCCGTCTTGAGTAAAATGGTTGAATCTGAAAATCCGTTCTACCAGAAAACCTTAAACAGAGATTCTTTCGAACCACTGTTAAGTCGGTTTTAGTGTATGGTGCCACTGTCTGTACATTGTCTAAAATCCTAGCGTCTAAGTTTGATGGAACCTACACTGAGAGCTATATTTGACATCTCTTGGAGACAACATCCAACAAAGTCACAGTTCTATGGAACCATCCATGATATTTCTACAATTCTACGCGAAATAAGAATGCGCTTTGCAGAACACCGGTTGCGAACAAAACAGGAACTTGCGAATGGTCTGCTACTCTGGAAACCTAGCCATGGCGCAAGACAGGTTGGATGCCTAGCAACCACCATATCTTGACACGGAATACCTCCCTAATGTTCTTCCGACCTTGATGCAAGACGGTGATTATGCCCGATCTAACTCGACCGAATAAAAATTATAAATAAATCCGTCGACTCAGTTGAAGTTTCTAGGGCACATCAAAAGGAAAGAGGGCTTGGAAATCTTAACATTCACAGGACATATTCAAAGCAGGAGGAACAGAGGAAACAGCGCGTATCTAACGACCTTGTGTAAATAGTTGGGAGAAAAAAGATTAGGAGAGATACCAAAAAGACAAAATTTATTAAGAGCTACAAAAGACAAGACGTTGTGGAGAGCTATTATCGTCCACGTTCGGAAGGAAATCAGTATATAGAAGTTAATCAGCCTGTCATCCAAAGATTGTGAAGGACTATATTTGTACTTTTAATTCCCTCAATAGCGCCAGTTCGTAAAAATAAAAAACTTGCACGACAGATCCCAAACCTAACATTTTTAAATACAGCATATTACGAAAATCAGGCAATTCGTTCGTCAATTTCTTTATATTAATCTGCTGGCTATAAAATACACCCAGGGTCTTTTCGTTATATTAAAGACATTCAGGAAAACATTCATTTTGGAATTAATATATTTGCGGAGTCTATCTCTTCAGGCTGGAGTTATCATAAGTCTTCTGCGCCTGCGCATTGCCACTGTTTCACAGTGAGCGCCATATTTGTCTATTGTTTGACCAAAATAGTGGACTTCATCATTGCTTAGATTCCATCAGAGCAAGCCAAGCTATTTATATTGTAACTGGATTGATTGGTCAGATAGACACAGAGAGATTGAAAAATCTCTATATTTATTGTGTTACCTTATCACTGCCTTTGAGTGTTTCGCTCGAATATGCAAATATAGAAGCTCTTTTCGTATCGAAAGAGTCATGGAAAGTTAATGACTCAGCGCTTCACATTTTCAGTCTGTAATCAAGCATTCAACTAGTTCGTTTGCCATAGATTTGAATATAGCGGGGACCAATCTTAATGAGTTGGATCTCACCCAATAGGCAATCAAAGTTCACAAAAACGTAACTATTTTTATGAGTCCATAGAAAGTCGATTTCTGTTTCTTTTCTATTTTTTGTTTGTTTTTAGACAAAATTACTTTTATTAAATGCAGTTGTTCTATCTTAATATGGTCGTATGTTTATTGTTCTAGAAAGCTATTTAAATTCAGGATTATTATTCTGTTTGGCTAAGTTTTTATACCCATGATCAAAGTATAGTATTTTCTGATCTATACGATTAAGCTGTTTGTTTGTATGTCCGACCCGTACGGTTTTCTACCCAGGATCAGAGTGTAGTATCTGCCTCATCCCCGACCCTTCTGACTTATATGATTATTTAGTTTGGTTCCATGTCCGACTTTTACGCATTTCTATCCAAAATCAGTGTAGTATCTGCTCGATCTCCGACTTTTCTGATATATAAAATTATTTGATTTTTTTTTTTTATGTCCGACCATATCGCTTTTCTACCTAGGATCAGAGTGTAGTATCTGTCCTATCTTCGACCCTTCTGATCTATACGAGGATGTGGTTTGTTTCTATGTTCAACCATTACGTTTTTCTTCCCAGGATCAGAGTGTAGTATCTGTTCGATCTCCGACCCTGCTGATCCATACATTTATTTGGTTTGTTTGTATATCCGACCGTTACGCTATTCTACCCAGGATCAGAGTGTAGTATCTGTCCTGTCATCGTCCCTTTCTGATCTACGACCCGCACATATGTCTTACGAACATATGACGTTGAAACACCGGTCCTCGTTCAATTACCTCTTGACAGAGATTGAAACTGCATTCACTTTATCTGGGAAACCACCTTGTATTCACGCTAGCCGTTACTGCTTCAGTGACGGTGCCCCTTACAGCAAGGAGAGGTTCAATTACCCCAGTTGAGAAATGCGCAACTCTCGTTGGTGCAATTCGAAGTCTTTATCGGTGAATTTTTTTTTTTACTTTCGTACGATGACAGGACAGATACTACACTCTGATCCTGGGTAGAATAGCGTAACGGTCGGATATACAAACAAACCAAATAAATGTATGGATCAGCAGGGTCGGAGATCGAACAGATACTACACGAAGAAAATTATTGATGCAGTTTAGGGATTTATTTCTAACCTGACATTAATTAAGATTTTTTGCGGGTAAACGTGTTTGAAAATAGACCGCTGGTTGCAAACCATTTACAACATACACAGGTTAAACTTGCCCTCATTCCTATAAATTCCATTAGTAAGGAGGAAGTTCTACTTTGACCGCAAAATGACCAGAACAGCCACTTTCTGAAACAGACTCCTAAGGGTATGATTCCCCGTTACGACGATATTAATCTCTTCAAGGCTAAACTCAAGCGTTATCTATCCTACATATCCTCATAATATGTTTTTGTAGTGGAATGTCTCGCACTCCCTATCGCCGATGTGGACTGACTATACCAGTAGCTATATATGGTGAGCACAAAATATCCATGGGGGCTTGTTTCGGCAATTAGTTAGAGATTCGTCTCCAGCTGAGCTGGTCGAACTCTCTGCCTTCGGGCAGAGAGGAACACGGACGAGGCTACACTGAAGGGTAGAGCCTCGTCTGGGGTGGTAGACAGCTACCCGACCCCGTGTATACGGGGGCCACGATGAATTTTTGCCT
>OZ038504.1:9359892-9372392 GCA_964036315.1 Acanthosepion esculentum
ACGTTGTAATAAATATGGCGACAAATATGAGGACAATAGTCCGAATAATGTAAATAGTGTACATAATACCTCATCTCAGAAATATAGACATTTGTATTCTCAGTTTTCATTTTTGCGACTTTATACGCGATTTTTTGCGACGTATTCTTTTTTACGATAAATATTTTTATAACTTGGAAATAAATTTGGGAATAATCGAAATTTATTGCGAAATCCGTCGAAAGTCACCCGTGAAAGAAAAATTATTGTTTGTACGTAAAGTAAAGACCTACGTACATCAAATCGTCTTAAATTAAGTGGCGGAAGAAGAATTATCGTTGAAATTTTATAAGATAAGTTTAAATATGAAGTATTGAGCGGCTTTTATAAAAATGGGGAAAGGTTGATTGTTTTTTTTTTTTTGTTTGTTTTTTTGGTGAAAAGGTTCCTCAATAATTAACAAAAGAATCCTTGGTGGAATTTTATCACAGATGACAATGATTAACGCATGCCGCTGCCAGTGATTTTTTTTTCTTATTTATTCAAAATATAAAAAATAATATATATATATATATATGTATTTCTTCCCTCGAGAATAAAATCGATTATGCACGTCCTGTTTCTCAAGGAAAAGATTTTTACACGCATGATCTTCCTTAGTGGAAATCTCCAGTGCTTTTGATGTAATCGTTACCTTCAATGCTCATAGTGACATCACATTGATATATCAATTCTCGTATGATTACCGAAGTTAAGCAACGTCGAACCTGGTCAGTTCCTAGAGGGGCGACAGCTTGGGAATAACATGTACTATCCGTTTCGATAAGTCGTTGCTATGTCTTACGGTCATATCAAATTGTAACATCAGTTCTTGTATGATTACCGAAGTTAAGCAACGTCGAACCTCTTCAGTATCTATAAAGGGGTGACCGCTTGGCAATGTCATGTGCTGTACGCTTTGATATTACGGGCATATCGCATTGAAATATGAGTTTTTGAGCGATCACCGAAGTTAAGCAACATCGAACGTGATCATTACCTATTGGGGTTACCGCTTGGAAATCCCATGTGTTGTACGCTTCGTACGCAGTTAAGCAACATCGAACCTGGTCAGTACGGAGATGGGTGTCCGCTTGGGAATCTCATGTGATGTACGCTTGGATATGCGGTTGGTATGTCTTACGGTCATATTACATTGAATCATCAGATCTCGTATGATTACCGAAGTTAAGCAACGTCGAATCGGGTCGGTACCTAGATGGGTGACCGCTTCGGAATACCATGTACTGTACGCTTGGATTTGCGTTTGTCTTACGGTCAAATCCTATTGAAACATCAGTTCTCGTATGATAACCGAAGTTAAGCAATGTCGAACCTGGTCAGTACCTGGTTGGGTGACCGCTTGCGAATACCATGTGCTGTACGCTTGGATATGCGGTTGGTATGTCTTACGGTCATATCACATTGAAACATCGTTTCTCGTCCGATCATGGAAGTTAAGCAACGTTGAACCTGGTCAGTACTTCAATTTGGGACCGCTTGGGAATATCAAGTGCTGTATGCTTGGATGTGCAGGTGGTGTAATGGATAAGGGCTCGGAATATGACATTGGAACGCAGAGTTCGAATTCCTGTCGAGTTCGTTACCTTCATTTACATATATTTGAGAAAGGTATGAATGCACCTCGCCCCTCCATCTATGGGATAAAATTGTAAGTCATTATCGAAATATCCGTAATATCTCCAAGAAAATGGCTCGGAATTGTTAATCGGAGAGTTGAGTTCCATTTCAGGTTGGGTTCGTTATATTCACTTACGCGTACGTACCGTTGAGAAAGGTATGAATCCACTTATTCTTCTCCCAGCTATGGGTTAATTAGTAAAACTAGTATCACGAAATTATTCTTATATCAAAAAACATGTCTATATTTCTGAGATGAGGTATTATGTACATTATTCGGACTATTGTCCTCATCTTTGTCTCCATATTTATTACAAAGTTTCTGCCGTTGTACTCTCCGGCCTTCTTCAGGGGGTTGGAATGTCGAACTGAACCCTTTATTTCGCTCACTGGGGTAGACTGTCAGTTATCAGTTATCTCCTGTTACGTATTGAACTCACACTCTTTGGGTCCTGTTACTGGATTTAAATAACGCCTTTATCCACTGTTCACAGGACCCAAAGAGTGTGAGTTCAATCACCGGTTATGGCAGAGGAGAACTTTCAGAAGGAAATTAACAGGAAATAACTGATAACTGACATCCATTAAACATGTCACGTGGAACTAGTCTACCCCAGTGAGCGAAATAAAGGGTTCAGTTCGACATTCCACCCACCTGAAGAAGGCGGGAGCGTACAACGGCCGAAACGTTGTAATAAATACGGCGACAAGGATGAGGACAATAGTCCGAATAATGTAAATAATGTGTCAAAAAACACTCTCACAATCTAATTTTTTTCTGGCTTTAAATAACTTGAAAAGGGTTGATAAGCCGTAAAAAATGAATCAATCAACCAATGTTGCCTTCAACAAAAAGTTGCAAATTTCAAGAAATATTCTTTTTAACTATTGCTTATATATGTGGATATGGAGGAGACAGTCGAAGAGAACAAGCGAGAACGAAATCAATTTTTGATAAACGTTATTTCCCTTGTGAAATTAGTCGTGTCGTTCGGAAAGGCTGATAAGCTGCAGTTGACGTATACCTGCTCTTAAAAAGGGGTCGTCTCTTTACTATCCTCTCGTCCATTTACATAGGGTTCTTAAGTACTTTCTTTGCTATTTCCCCTCTCTCTCTCTCTCTCTCTCTCTCTCTTTTATCATCAATGTAGGAGGCGCGATATTACCTAACAATTAAGTATTCTTTTCTTTGTTTCTAATGAATTCTTTTTCTTATTTCTTAATAGATTGTTTAATGAAATTTTTGCACTTGCTTGATTTTGCCATTTCTAATATGTAATTCTCCTGTTGGGAAAAACTTCAAATATACAGAGTTGCCATATTTGATCTAAATTTTGATTTTCACTCCTCAAGACTTTAGGAAGTACTCTTAAAATAAGTTGGAATTATTTTAAACCAATCATGAAAAGAAAACTCGGTTCAACGTCGCTGGCATGTTGCTGGATTTGCTTCTTGCACTAGAAACATGTCAGTCTGACTGCATAGGATAAAAATGTGACTAATCCTTTCCACGGATTAAGAAAACTGTTTTAGATTATCACCGAAAATATAAAAGTGTACTGAATAGGATCTAAATATTTTCAGCACTCAGTCCATTAAACATTACAGGATAAAACAAAAGAACGAGAAAGTAATATTTAAAATAATTATGAGATAAACGTTTGGATATTATGTCGGTAAACCACGCTGGGCGTTATGGAAATCGACGCGAAATTCAATTACTGCTGTTTTGGAAAACTGTGACAATTTCCTGTTTCGTGCGTATAATTGTTCAGTTACCGAGGGAACCTTTCTCGAAATGATCCGGACGCTATGCTTAGGTGTAAAAATGACGCAAACACAAATGTTTTATTATTATTATTATTATTATTATTATTATTATTATTATTATTATTATTATTATTGTTCGTAGGAGTTATTTTTATTTGAATTGTTTTTGGGTTTTTTTCAGTCCTTTGTTTGTTTAAGGATTTTTCTTGATCAAAACACGGAATTAAAATGTCACACTTCAATTGTTATTCAGCCTTGTTAACATTTTATTAGGTGAGTGTAAAAATTTCCCAGCGCATTCATTTTTTAAAAACCAGAAACGGAAACCAAATTTGAACGCCCGTGCGAAATAAGCAGTATACGTCACTCAATTTTTCCGTTTTGAGCCCGGTTCACACTTCTCCCGATTCTTTTGGAACAGAAAGTACAGGGTTATCCCTTATTTCTAGTTTACTTTTGGCTTGGTTTGATTAACGGCATATCAACTCCTCATGGGTCACTTAATGATGAAATTTAATTTCGTTGGAAGATTTTGTAATTTTTTTCATCATTAAAATCTATTGCTTATTTTCTTTTTTAACTATTAAAATCTATTACTCGAATTTTTTAACTATTAAAATCTATTACTGGAATTTTTTAACTATTAAAATCTATTACTCGAATTTTTTAACTATTAAAATCTATTACTGGAATTTTTTAACTATTAAAATCTATTACTGGAATATTTTAACTATTAAAATCTATTACTGGAATTTTTTAACTATTAAAATCTATTACTGGAATTTTTTACGTATTAAAATCTATTACAGGAATTTTTTAACTATTAAAATCTATTACTGGAATTTTTTACGTATTAAAATCTATTACTGGAATTTTTTAACTATTAAAATCTATTACTGGAATTTTTTAACTATTAAAATCTATTACTGGAATTTTTTACGTATTAAAATCTATTACAGGAATTTTTTAACTATTAAAATCTATTACTGGAATTTTTTAACTATTGAGATCTATTACTGGAATTTTTTAACTATCAAAATCTATTACTGGAATTTTTTAGCTATTAAAATCTATTACTGGAATTTTTTAACTATTAAAATCTATTACTGGAATTTTTTAACTATTGAAATCTATTACTGGAATTTTTTAACTATTAAAATCTATTACTGGAATTTTTTAACTATTAAAATCTATTACAGGAATTTTTTTAACTATTAAAATCTATTACAGGAATTTTTTAACTATTAAAATCTATTACTGGAATTTTTTAACAATTAAAATCAATTACTGGAATTTTTTAACTATTAAAATCTATTACTGGAATTTTTTAACAATTAAAATCTATTACTGGAATTTTTTAACAATTAAAATCAATTACTGGAATTTTTAACTATTAAAATCTATTACTGGAATTTTTTAACAATTAAAATCTATTACTGGAATTTTTTAACTATTAAAATCCTGTTGCAGATTTTTTTTAGTTATAAAAATCTAATTATGGAATTCTTTTTCAACTATTAAATTCTATTAGTGGAATTACTTAACTGTTAAATTCTATTAATAGAAGTTTTAACTATTAAAATCTATTACTAGAATTGTGTTTAGTTGTCTATTAATAAAATTATTTTTCAACTATTAAATTTAATTAGTGGAATTTTGTTACCTATTAAAATCTATTACTGGAAGTTTAACTATTACATTCTTTTACTGGAATTTTTTGGCTATTAATGGAATACTTTTTAACTATTAAATTCTATTAGTGGAAGTTTTATTATCTATTAAAATCTAGAATTGTTTTTAACTATTAAAATCTATTACTGGATTATGTTTTTAGTTATTAAATTCTGTTACCGAATTATTTTTAGTTATTGAAATCTGTTACTGGTATTTATTTTTAACTATGAACATCTATTACTACAATGTTTGTTAACTATTAAAATTTGTAACTGGAATTTTTTATTTTAACTATTAAAATCTATTGGTGGAAATTTTTGCTCTAAGAATGTATTTTTTTTTTCTTTCTAAAGTTTTGACCACTGTTTGTGGTTTTACTATTTGCCCACGACTAGGACCCTAACAGGTGTTACCACCCCTGGTCAGGGAAAACCTGGGAACAACAGCGATTAATAGGTGGTTCCACGCTCCTCAATACCTCCAATGTCCCGACCAGGAGCCTTGTTACTGATGTAGTTTATCGTCATACCCTTAATAGGAATAAATAGATCTGTCTATCGTCCGGTCCACAATACTCCTTGGGCTTTTGAACGGGTGTATAGTTTTATCTTTTGGTGCTAGCTTAGTATCGGGTTTCTAAAATCATTTCATTCGCTGTCACTCCCAGGAAGCGATTACGTCTTAACTGCCACTCTTCTCCAGCGTGGGGCGAATTGAAAAAAAATAAAAGTAAAAATTCTGCAGGACAATATAGAAGTTCCAAACTTTGTGGCCGGACATTTGGCGGAACGGACATTTGGCCGGGAGACGTTTGGCCGGGAGACATTTGGCTGAAAGGACATTTGGCCGGGAGACATTTGGCTGAATGGACATTTGGCCGGGAGACATTTGGCTGAATGGACATTTGGCCGGGAGACATCTAGCTAAAAATGTGAAAATAAGAGAAAACCTTGGTTACAGGAGAAAATGGAGGAAAGGATAAAAGATGGACGGGATTCAAAAAGATATAAAATGGCGATTGACGTTGCATTTAAATTTTTGAAGATTTTGTTTTCGGGAAAAGCAAGTGAACGAAGGGAATTCTACAGGCGGGAAGTGCGAGAAGAGAAACCGTTGGAGTAGAAATGGCAGATGCATTTAGCTATTTCATCATTTAAAGCATGGGACCTAATTGCCAATCGAGTAGCACGCTTAAATTCATATAGTCGGGGCCCCAGGGAAAATAGCTCGTCACAGCAGTTGCCATAAAAATATTTGTAGAAAAGACAGAAGGAAGCCATATCTCAGCTGTAAGAATGTAACTGAAGTCATTTCCCAATGAATATAACTTTGTAGAAACGTTCGTAAGGGGATCGACCTCAGTTCTTTGTTTCTTATTCTGTAGCTCCAGCCGCCAACATTCAAAGTAGTAAAATCTTCATCAAGACTCACGGAATAAACTCAATGGAAGCCATTTTAAATCAGTGATCTGAGAACGTAGTTGTATATAAATGACGGTTTAGATATTTCTGAATGGGTTTAGCATCATGCCTGCCATTTTAGGGAAAGGCTTGATTTTTCGAGGCTATTTAAGAACACGAGTTTTAAGATTAATAGTCTGGTTTTGTAGCAGTTTTCAGTTTTGAGTGAAACTACTTTGAGAACAGCCTATTCAATGTTCAATAATTTTTATTGTAAATATTCTTATACATTTACTTAAAAATTACTTAAATATACTTATTGATTAATAAAATTGTTATACTTATTGCTGAGCCATACTCAAATGTATTTGAAGTGTTTAGCATGTGCTAATTCCGCATCCGGAATTTTGTGTAGGTTGCATCATAGATAGATAGATAGATAGATAGATAGATAGATAGATAGATAGATAGATAGATAGATAGATAGATAGATAATGAAATGACTGAGATAGATAGATAGATAGATAGATAGATAGATAGATAGATAGATAGATAGATAGATAGATCATGAAATGACTGAGATAGATAGATAGATAGATAGATAGATAGATAGATAGATAGATAGATAGATAGATAGATAATAAAATTGTGATAGATAGATAGATAGATAGATAGGTAGATAGATTAATAGATATATAGATAGAATATGAAATTGTGATAGATAGATAGATAGATAGATAGATAGATAGATAGATAGATAGATAGATAGATAGATATATAGAATATGAAATTGTGATAGATAGATAGATAGATCATGAAATGACTGAGATAGATAGATAGATAGATAGATAGAATATGAAATTGTGATAGATAGATAGATAGATAGATAGATAGATAGATAGATAGATAGATAGATAGAATATGAAATTGTGATAGATAGATAGATAGATAGATAGATAGAATATGAAATTGTGATAGATAGATAGATAGATAGATAGATAGATAGATAGATAGATAGATAGATAGACAGATAATGAAATGCCTGAGATAGATAGATAGATAGATAGATAGATAGATAGATAGATAGATAGATAGATAGATAATTAAATGACTGAGGTATATAGATAATGAAATGACTGAGATAGATAGATAGATAGATAATCATTCCTAATGTGTAGAGAGTTCGCTCCTCACTAAGTCGTCCATTCAAAATTTGCCTGCAACCCAACAGCAGTTGACATGTCGTAAAACCGACCAACTTTATAGATGTGAAAAGATGGCAATTCACGGTAATTAATTTTATTTGGAACGCAGTAACCGAGGCTCGCCCGTTGTATCCTGTGTAGCCGTCAATAGACTAGCGATTAGATATTGCAACAAAAGCGTGCCATACCTTCGCGGGAACGAAGGGAAGAAGATGGCTAATAATGCTTTCTATTGAGAACGAATTATGGTTAGTCATTAAGAAAAATAGAATCCGTGCTGTGACGCGACCAGCGGTTGCAAATGACTTTCTTCTTCTTCCTTCGACTTTTTCGATTCTTTTGTGTCGAAGGCGTGTCTATCGTGAAACTGGCTTGTTGCATTTGGTGTGCACCTTCACTTCGCTGATACAAAGAGGATTGACGCCACACAGAAGGTGGAATGATCAAACTCGATTAAGCAAGTAAATAAAGCCGGGTCAAAGTGACGGGTGATTGGAAGTAGGAGATCAAATTAGGCTGAAGAAAAGGTTTTGATTAGAGTGCAACAAGTACAGTTCAGCACTGTGGAACAAACTCACACATAGATTGCCTATATATATATATATATATATATATATATATATATATATATATATATATATATATAGGCAATCGATATATATAAATACATATATATATATATATATATATATATATATATATATATATGTATATTGGCAAACTGTGTGAGTTTATGTATATATATTATAAATTCATTATCTATCTTAATCATTTCATTATCTATCTATCTATCTCAGCTTATTCGTTATCTATCTGAATATGTTCCTATCTATCTATCTATCTATCTATCTATCTAACCTAGTCTCTTCATATCTATCTATCTATCTAGCTCACTCATTTTTTCATTATCTATCTTAGTCTTTTCATTCTATCTCTCCCTATATATATATATATATATATATATATATATATATATATAATCACAAACTTAGTAGCGCTCAATATATATACATACATATATATATATATATATATATATATATATATATATATATATATATATATATATATATATATAGGCAATCGATATATATAAATACATATATATATATATATATATATGTATATTGGCAAACTGTGTGAGTTTATGTATATATATTATAAATTCATTATCTATCTTAATCATTTCATTATCTATCTATCTATCTCAGCTTATGCGTTATCTATCTGAATATGTTCCTATCTATCTATCTATCTATCTAACCTAGTCTCTTCATATCTATCTATCTATCTAGCTCACTCATTTTTTCATTATCTATCTTAGTCTTTTCATTCTATCTCTCCCTATATATATATATATATATATATATATATATATATATATATATAATCACACACTTAGTAGCGCTCAATATATATACATACACATATATATATATATATATATATATATATATATATATATATATATATAAAAATTTAATGACATAGAATTAATATATAACCCCATAAATCAGTCTAAACAAATACACTCCAAAATTACACAAAATTCTTCATCAAAACCATTTTGACTAAATTCGCAAACGAATTAGCCATCCCATAACTAGAATCATTACCACCACCTCCGATATAATCTGGAAGAAAAATAAACCAAACGCCATTTCAAATGCCTCAATTTATCAAATAAAATGTCTACAGTTCAAAAACATTTACTTGGGGAGACATTACTTGATTTAAAAACCCGGATCTATGAACACAAGAGAGACTTGCGTTTAGACAGGCATTCTAACTCTCTCGTCTTCCATCGAAAGGAAATGGGACATAACTTTTATCTTGTTACAATTTTTGTGTACCATTATATACTAGTGAGCACACCCAAAAGACTTGACTCACTTTATAGTTCCGCAATAGAAGGTTAACCAATCAGGAGACGTGAAATATTCAATCCGTCGTGTATAAAGGCGGCCATATTGATTACTCTCTCCGAATAACCAGTGCCAACCTGTCAGGCAAACGAACAGAAGGAAGAACTACGCTCTGCTACTTTATCTGGATATCCACTGCTAACCTGAACTACGCTTCCCTATTGTCTTCGAAATATTCACTGCCAACCTCTGGATTCTATACTCAAAGACTACAGTCATCATGAACAGCATATTTCACTAATGCCAGCCTAATAAAAACACTGAATTAACTCTTTAAGGAGAAAATATTTTGAAAATATATTCATAGCATTACTGCCAACTATAAACACTTGCTTAAAACATTACATCTCATCACCAGCTTTCTATAGATCCATTATTCACGAATCTAACTTATGTCTATCTAATACATAAAAATATGAAAATTTACAAATCCTTTTCAAAATACGCATGAAAAAATGCTTTAATGATAAATCCAACAAATCAAGAATATCACAATATCTTGCAGCGTTTCACCGGCCAACAATGAGTTGGCGACGACAGACATTGCCTCCACTCACATAGACGTACACGAGAAGATAAAAATTAAACCAAAAAATAAATTATTGCAACATATCGCTACATTTCACCGACGTATACGTGTGTGACATCAATAGACATTCCTCGCGCATACACTTATACACTTACTAACGTTACCGTCCAACATACACCTAGACACTCAAAATGTTCCTCACACATATCTATACTTTATCTATTGCGTTAATACACGTGATGCGAGTCTGAACAATTTGAACTATCAAAACTCATAACATTCGAGTACTCTGTCTGTTTGCTTTTTCCATTTCTATCTAGATTTCTAACAAAGCTGTAATAAGAGAAGAACGAGTTAGGTTGAGATACGTTTCCTACTTGTTCTTTATTTTGTTTATCATATACATATATATATATTTGAAATTTCACACACACATATATATATATATATACGAGAGTCATTGAATAAATAAGGTGAATTTTTCGGTATAAGGATTTCTAATACAGTGAGAAGCTTACTTTTTCATAACTGAATCAACTAAGCCATCAGATCTTCATACGTCGAAACCGACTGGAGATTCCATTTTCTATGGTTTGATGGATAGAGGTGTGATAGAATTATTTTCGTACATGGATTTATTATCCTTAACTCCGTGTACACAAATAATTCTATCCCACCTCCATCCGTCAAACTAAATAACCTCAAAAAATTATAACATGCATATATATATATATATATATATATATATATATATATGGTATAAAATGACAATTGGAAAAATCTTCCGACTTTTTCAAGGCAAAAATGAAATCGAAATGTCTCTGTTGTTATAGTTACATTAAAAATCCAAATTTAAAAAGATAGACGCTTCTGTCCAAACCTTTTTTTTCTGGTTAATGTAAATTACCTTTATAGTAAGAGATTTTTTTCTATGTTGACAATACAGTTAATTGATCTGGGAATTTAACTATATATCTATCTCTCTATCTCTCTCTCTCTCTCTCTCTCTCTCTCTCTATATATATATATATATATATATATATATATATATATATATAATAAAAAGGCTTAAACACTATTATTGCATGATTATCATTTATTACATTGGAATCGTAATTACGATCCAATTCATCAGACCTACAAATTCAAAAAGAAATCAGAAAATATAACTCTGGGAATAAAATATAAAATTTTGAGAGAGTGCATGTCTGAGAGTGGGGGACGAATGTGAGGGGTAACAGAAAGTTCTAGAGATGGGTAACAGACAAGAGAACAGGAAGGCCTAAAAGTGAAGGTGGGGATTAAAATATAATAGAGCGAAATTCAAAAGAGAACTCAGTTAAAAGGGTGATACAGATAAGGTTTAATTATTTTCCGATGCATAATTTATTCTTAAATCGCTGACCTAAATTAATTTAAAAACTGACACCGGAAATGGGTCTATACATTTGTAGTGACACTACGCACAATAATCTAAACTTAAAAATCAGAAGATCAGAAAGAGAGCGAAATGAATAGAAAAGATAAGAAAAGAAAAACAAAGGGAAAAATGGAGGGGGCAACTAAAACCGAAGGGCATTTATAAAAGGGCCGCTTTACAATCAAGAAAATTTCACAAAAGTAATAACACCTACAGGTTACAAATTTAATATAAAGATATAAGAAACCAACGAATATTAAATCTAGCAAGGACTTACTATTTCTATGCCCCAAATCACATACGTATATACACACATACACAACATATATATATATATATATATATATATATATATATATATATATATATATATATATATATATATATATATATATTTAAAGACATTTTTATGTTTAACTTTCTTTTTATAGATACAAGTATTTAAATAAATGCTCTGTTTATAATAAACAGTATTAAATAACATTTACCGGCCTGAATGTCCGAGAAATTTTCATATTCATCCTCCGACAAGATTCGAACCTGTATCCTACACGGAACCGTCATATAGCCTGACGTGCCTTAACAGGTTCGAAGCCTGTCGGAGGACGAATATTTTCTATGAAAATTTCTCGGACAGAGCATTTACTTAAATACTTGTATCTATAAAGAGAATGTTAAACATAAAAATGTCTTTAAATATTTGTCGGACGTTGTCCATTTCATAATATATATATATATATATATATATATATATATATATATATATATATATATATATATATATAGTGTAACCCGGATATAAGAGAGTTGTCGGGACCGGAGAACAAGTCTCTTATATCTGTGTTTCTCTTATATCCGGGTTTGGTCTATTATATATACATTAACACAAGCTCTAATTTGGGACCAGAGAAAATCTCT
>OZ038504.1:9377392-9454892 GCA_964036315.1 Acanthosepion esculentum
ATCATACTCTGTTTGTTCCGCCCTAAGATCAGATTCAAACACCTGCCCGATCTAAGGACTTTGGATAAATGTTATATTCGCTTTCTTTTTACGACGTTTACAGTTACCTAATATCAAATTCTAACACCTGCCCGATCCCAGAATCTTCTGATCTATACTATATTCTCTTTGTTTCTACGAACTTTGAAGATTTCAACCTAATATCAAATTCTAACACCTGCCCGATCCCAGACAGTTTTGATCTATGTTATATTCTCTTTCTTTCTACGAATTTTGAAGATTTCAAACTAAGATCAAATTCTAATACCTGCCCGATCCAAGACACTTCTGGTCAATATTATATTCTCTTTGTTTCTACGAACTTTGAAGATTTCTACCTAAGATCAAATTCTAACACCTGCCCGATCCATGACACTTCTAGTCGATGTTATATTCTTTTTGTTTCTGCGAACTTTGAAGATTTCTACCTAAGATCAAATTCTAACACCTGCCCGATCCAAGACACTTCTGGTCTATATTATATTCTCTTTGTCTCTACGAAATTTGAAGATTTCTACCTAAGATCAAATTCTAACACCTGCCCGATCCAAGACACTTCTGGTCTATATTATATTCTCTCTGTTTCTACGAACTTTGAAGATTTCTACCTAAGATCAAATTCTAACACCTGCCCGATCCAAGACACTTCTGGTCTATATTATATTCTCTTTGTCTCTACGAAATTTGAAGATTTCTACCTAAGATCAAATTCTAACACCTGCCCGATCCAAGACACTTCTGGTCTATATTATATTCTCTCTGTTTCTACGAACTTTGAAGATTTCTACCTAAGATCAAATTCTAACACCTGCCCGATCCAAGACACTTCTGGTCTATATTATATTCTCTTTGTTTCTACGAACTTTGAAGATTTCTACCTAAGATCAAATTCTAACACCTGCCCGATCCAAGACACTTCTGGTCTATATTATATTCTCTTTGTTTCTGCGAACTTTGAAGATTTCTACCTAAGATCAAATTCTAACACCTGCCCGATCCAAGACACTTCTGGTCTATATTATATTCTCTTTGTCTCTACGAAATTTGAAGATTTCTACCTAAGATCAAATTCTAACACCTGCCCGATCCAAGACACTTCTGGTCTATATTATATTCTCTCTGTTTCTACGAACTTTGAAGATTCCTACCTAAGATCAAATTCTAACACCTGCCCGATCCAAGACACTTCTGGTCTATATTATATTCTCTTTGTTTCTACGAATTTTGAAGATTTCTACCTAAGATCAAATTCTAACACCTGCCCGATCCAAGACACTTCTGGTCTATATTATATTCTCTTTGTTTCTACGAACTTTGAAGATTTCCACCTATGATCAAATTCTAACACCTGCCCGATCCAAGACACTTCTGGTCTATGTTATATTCTCTTTGTTTCTACGAACTTTGACGATTTCTACCTAAGATCAAATTCTAACACCTGCCCGATCCAAAACACTTCTGGTCTATATTATATTCTCTTTGTCTCTACGAACTTTGAAAATTTCCACCTAAGATCAAATTCTAACACCTGCCCGATCCAAGACACTTCTGGTCTATATTATATTCTCTCTGTTTCTACGAACTTTGAAGATTTCTACCTAAGATCAAATTCTAACACCTGCCCGATCCAAGACACTTCTGGTCTATATTATATTCTCTTTGTCTCTACGAAATTTGAAGATTTCTACCTAAGATCAAATTCTAACACCTGCCCGATCCAAGACACTTCTGGTCTATATTATATTCTCTCTGTTTCTACGAACTTTGAAGATTTCTACCTAAGATCAAATTCTAACACCTGCCCGATCCAAGACACTTCTGGTCTATATTATATTCTCTTTGTTTCTACGAACTTTGACGATTTCTACCTAAGATCAAATTCTAACACCTGCCCGATCCAAGACACTTCTGGTCTATATTATATTCTCTTTGTTTCTGCGAACTTTGAAGATTTCTACCTAAGATCAAATTCTAACACCTGCCCGATCCAAGACACTTCTGGTCTATATTATATTCTCTTTGTCTCTACGAAATTTGAAGATTTCTACCTAAGATCAAATTCTAACACCTGCCCGATCCAAGACACTTCTGGTCTATATTATATTCTCTCTGTTTCTACGAAATTTGAAGATTTCTACCTAAGATCAAATTCTAACACCTGCCCGATCCAAGACACTTCTGGTCTATATTATATTCTCTTTGTTTCTACGAATTTTGAAGATTTCTACCTAAGATCAAATTCTAACACCTGCCCGATCCAAGACACTTCTGGTCTATATTATATTCTCTTTGTTTCTACGAACTTTGAAGATTTCCACCTATGATCAAATTCTAACACCTGCCCGATCCAAGACACTTCTGGTCTATATTATATTCTTTTTGTTTCTGCGAACTTTGAAGATTTCCACCTAAGATCAAATTCTAACACCTGCCCGATCCAAGACACTTCTGGTCTATATTATATTCTCTTTGTCTCTACGAAATTTGAAGATTTCTACCTAAGATCAAATTCTAACACCTGCCCGATCCAAGACACTTCTGGTCTATATTATATTCTTTTTGTTTCTAAGAACTTTGAAGATTTCTACCTAAGATCAAATTCTAACACCTGCCCGATCCAAGACACTTCTGGTCTATATTATATTCTTTTTGTTTCTGCGAACTTTGAAGATTTCCACCTAAGATCAAATTCTAACACCTGCCCGATCCAAGACACTTCTGGTCTATATTATATTCTCTTTGTCTCTACGAAATTTGAAGATTTCTACCTAAGATCAAATTCTAACACCTGCCCGATCCAAGACACTTCTGGTCTATATTATATTCTCTCTGTTTCTACGAACTTTGAAGATTTCCACCTAAGATCAAATTCTAATACCTGCCCGATCCAAGACACTTCTGGTCTATATTATATTCTCTTTGTCTCTACGAAATTTGAAGATTTCTACCTAAGATCAAATTCTAACACCTGCCCGATCCAAGACACTTCTGGTCTATATTATATTCTCTCTGTTTCTAGGAACTTTGAAGATTTCTACCTAAGATCAAATTCTAACACCTGCCCGATCCAAGACACTTCTGGTCTATATTATTTTCTCTTTGTTTCTGCGAATTTGAAGATTTCTACCTAAGATCAAATTCTAACACCTGCCCGATCCAAGACACTTCTAGTCGATGTTATATTCTTTTTGTTTCTACGAACTTTGAAGATTTCTACCTAAGATCAAATTCTAACACCTGCCCGATCGAAGACACTTCTGGTCTATATTATATTCTCTTTGTTTCTACGAACTTTGAAGATTTCTACGTAAGATCAAATTCTAACACCTGCCCGATCCAAGACACTTCTGGTCTATATTATATTCTCTTTGTTTCTACGAACTGTGAAGATTTCTACCTAAGATCAAATTCTAACACCTGCCCGATCCCAGACAGTTTTGATCTATGTTATATTCTCTTTCTTTCTACGAAATTTGAAGATTTCTACCTAAGATCAAATTCTAACACCTGCCCGATCCAAGACACTTCTGGTCTATATTATATTCTCTTTGTTTCTACGAATTTTGAAGATTTCTACCTAAGATCAAATTCTAACACCTGCCCGATCCAAGACACTTCTGGTCTATTATATATTCTCTTTGTTTCTACGAACTTTGAAGATTTCCACCTATGATCAAATTCTAACACCTGCCCGATCCAAGACACTTCTGGTCTATATTATATTCTTTTTGTTTCTGCGAACTTTGAAGATTTCCACCTAAGATCAAATTCTAACACCTGCCCGATCCAAGACACTTCTGGTCTATATTATATTCTCTTTGTCTCTACGAAATTTGAAGATTTCTACCTAAGATCAAATTCTAACACCTGCCCGATCCAAGACACTTCTGGTCTATATTATATTCTTTTTGTTTCTAAGAACTTTGAAGATTTCTACCTAAGATCAAATTCTAACACCTGCCCGATCCAAGACACTTCTGGTCTATATTATATTCTTTTTGTTTCTGCGAACTTTGAAGATTTCCACCTAAGATCAAATTCTAACACCTGCCCGATCCAAGACACTTCTGGTCTATATTATATTCTCTTTGTCTCTACGAAATTTGAAGATTTCTACCTAAGATCAAATTCTAACACCTGCCCGATCCAAGACACTTCTGGTCTATATTATATTCTCTCTGTTTCTACGAACTTTGAAGATTTCCACCTAAGATCAAATTCTAATACCTGCCCGATCCAAGACACTTCTGGTCTATATTATATTCTCTTTGTCTCTACGAAATTTGAAGATTTCTACCTAAGATCAAATTCTAACACCTGCCCGATCCAAGACACTTCTGGTCTATATTATATTCTCTCTGTTTCTAGGAACTTTGAAGATTTCTACCTAAGATCAAATTCTAACACCTGCCCGATCCAAGACACTTCTGGTCTATATTATTTTCTCTTTGTTTCTGCGAATTTGAAGATTTCTACCTAAGATCAAATTCTAACACCTGCCCGATCCAAGACACTTCTAGTCGATGTTATATTCTTTTTGTTTCTACGAACTTTGAAGATTTCTACCTAAGATCAAATTCTAACACCTGCCCGATCGAAGACACTTCTGGTCTATATTATATTCTCTTTGTTTCTACGAACTTTGAAGATTTCTACGTAAGATCAAATTCTAACACCTGCCCGATCCAAGACACTTCTGGTCTATATTATATTCTCTTTGTTTCTACGAACTGTGAAGATTTCTACCTAAGATCAAATTCTAACACCTGCCCGATCCCAGACAGTTTTGATCTATGTTATATTCTCTTTCTTTCTACGAATTTTGAAGATTTCAAACTAAGATCAAATTCTAATACCTGCCCGATCCAAGACACTTCTGGTCTATATTATATTCTCTTTGTCTCTACGAAATTTGAAGATTTCTACCTAAGATCAAATTCTAACACCTGCCCGATCCAAGACACTTCTGGTCTATATTATATTCTCTCTGTTTCTACGAACTTTGAAGATTTCTACCTAAGATCAAATTCTACCACCTGCCCGATCCAAGACACTTCTGGTCTATATTATATTCTCTTTGTTTCTACGAATTTTGAAGATTTCTACCTAAGATCAAATTCTAACACCTGCCCGATCCAAGACACTTCTGGTCTATATTATATTCTCTTTGTTTCTACGAACAATGAAGATTTCCACCTATGATCAAATTCTAACACCTGCCCGATCCAAGACACTTCTGGTCTATGTTATATTCTCTTTGTTTCTACGAACTTTGACGATTTCTACCTAAGATCAAATTCTAACACCTGCCCGATCCAAAACACTTCTGGTCTATATTATATTCTCTTTGTCTCTACGAACTTTGAAGATTTCTACCTAAGATCAAATTCTAACACCTGCCCGATCCAAGACACTTCTGGTCTATATTATATTCTTTTTGTTTCTGCGAACTTTGAAGATTTCCACCTAAGATCAAATTCTAACACCTGCCCGATCCAAGACACTTCTGGTCTATATTATATTCTCTTTGTCTCTACGAAATTTAAAGATTTCTACCTAAGATCAAATTCTAACACCTGCCCGATCCAAGACACTTCTGGTCTATATTATATTCTTTTTGTTTCTACGAACTTTGAAGATTTCTACCTAAGATCAAATTCTAACACCTGCCCGATCCAAGACACTTCTGGTCTATATTATATTCTTTTTGTTTCTGCGAACTTTGAAGATTTCCACCTAAGATCAAATTCTAACACCTGCCCGATCCAAGACACTTCTGGTCTATATTATATTCTCTTTGTCTCTACGAAATTTGAAGATTTCTACCTAAGATCAAATTCTAACACCTGCCCGATCCAAGACACTTCTGGTCTATATTATATTCTCTCTGTTTCTACGAACTTTGAAGATTTCCACCTAAGATCAAATTCTAACACCTGCCCGATCCAAGACACTTCTGGTCTATATTATATTCTCTTTGTCTCTACGAAATTTGAAGATTTCTACCTAAGATCAAATTCTAACACCTGCCCGATCCAAGACACTTCTGGTCTATATTATATTCTCTCTGTTTCTACGAACTTTGAAGATTTCTACCTAAGATCAAATTCTAACACCTGCCCGATCCAAGACACTTCTGGTCTATATTATTTTCTCTTTGTTTCTGCGAATTTGAAGATTTCTACCTAAGATCAAATTCTAACACCTGCCCGATCCAAGACACTTCTAGTCGATGTTATATTCTTTTTGTTTCTACGAACTTTGAAGATTTCTACCTAAGATCAAATTCTAACACCTGCCCGATCGAAGACACTTCTGGTCTATATTATATTCTCTTTGTTTCTACGAACTTTGAAGATTTCTACGTAAGATCAAATTCTAACACCTGCCCGATCCAAGACACTTCTGGTCTATATTATATTCTCTTTGTTTCTACGAACTGTGAAGATTTCTACCTAAGATCAAATTCTAACACCTGCCCGATCCAAGACACTTCTGGTCTATATTATATTCTCTTTGTTTCTGCGAACTTTGAAGATTTCTACCTAAGATCAAATTCTAACACCTGCCCGATCCAAGACACTTCTGGTCTATATTATATTCTCTCTGTTTCTACGAACTGTGAAGATTTCTACCTAAGAGCAAATTCTAACACCTGCCCGATCCAAGACACTTCTCGTCTATGTTATATTCTCTTTGTTTCTATAAAATGTGAAGATTTCTACCTAAGATCAAATTCTAACACCTGCCCGATCCAAGACACTTCTGGTCTATATTATATTCTCTTTGTTTCTGCGAACTTTGAAGATTTCTAACTAAGATCAAATTCTAACAGCTGCCCGATCCAAGACACTTCTAGTCGATGTTATATTCTTTTTGTTTCTACGAACTTTGAAGATTTCTACCTAAGATCAAATTCTAACACCTGCCCGATCCAAGACACTTCTGGTCTATATTATATTCTCTTTGTTTCTGCGAACTTTGAAGATTTCTACCTAAGATCAAATTGTAACACCTGCCCGATCCAAGACACTTCTGGTCTATATTATATTCTCTTTGTTTCTGCGAACTTTGAAGATTTCTACCTAAGATCAAATTCTAACACCTGCCCGATCCAAGACACTTCTGGTCTATATTATATTCTCTTTGTTTCTACGAACTTTGAAGATTTCTACCTAAGATCAAATTCTAACACCTGCCCGATCCAAGACACTTCTGGTCTATATTATATTCTCTTTGTTTCTACGAACTTTGAAGATTTCTACCTAAGATCAAATTCTAACACCTGCCCGATCCAAGACACTTCTGGTCTATATTATATTCTCTTTGTCTCTACGAACTTTGAAGATTCTACCTAATATCAAATTCTAACACCTGCCCGATCCAAGACACTTCTGGTCTATATTATATTCCCTTTGTTTCTACGAACTTTTAAGATTTCTACCTAAGATCAAATTCTAACACCTGCCCGATCCAAGACACTTCTGGTCTATATTATATTCTCTTTGTTTCTGCGAACTTTGAAGATTTCTACCTAAGATCAAATTCTAACACCTGCCCGATCCAAGACACTTCTGGTCTATATTATATTCTCTTTGTTTCTGCGAACTTTGAAGATTTCTACCTAAGATCAAATTCTAACACCTGCCCGATCCAAGACACTTCTGGTCTATATTATATTCTCTTTGTTTCTACGAACTTTGAAGATTTCTACCTAAGATCAAATTCTAACACCTGCCCGATCCAAGACACATCTGGTCTATATTATATTCTCTTTGTTTCTGCGAACTTTGAAGATTTCTACCTAAGATCAAATTCTAACACCTGCCCGATCCAAGACACTTCTGGTCTATATTATATTCTCTTTGTTTCTACGAACTTTGAAGATTTCTACCTAAGATCAAATTCTAACACCTGGCCGATCCAAGACACTTCTGGTCTATATTATATTCTCTTTGTTTCTGCGAACTTTGAAGATTTCTACCTAAGATCAAATTCTAACACGTGCCCGATCCAAGACACTTCTGGTCTATATTATATTCTCTTTGTTTCTACGAACTTTGAAGATTTCTACCTAAGATCAAATTCTAACACCTGCCCGATCCAAGACAATTCTGGTCTATATTATATTCTCTTTGTTTCTGCGAACTTTGAAGATTTCTACCTAAGATCAAATTCTAACACCTGCCCGATCCAACACACTTCTGGTCTATATTATATTCTCTTTGTTTCTACGAACTTTGAAGATTTCTACCTAAGATCAAATTCTAACACCTGCCCGATCCAAGACACTTCTCGTCTATGTTATATTCTCTTTGTTTCTACGAAATGTGAAGAATTCTACCTAAGATCAAATTCTAACACCTGCCCGATCCAAGACACTTCTGGTCTATATTATTTTCTCTTTGTTTCTGCGAATTTGAAGATTTCTACCTAAGATCAAATTCTAACACCTGCCCGATCCAAGACACTTCTAGTCGATGTTATATTCTTTTTGTTTCTACGAACTTTGAAGATTTCTACCTAAGATCAAATTCTAACACCTGCCCGATCGAAGACACTTCTGGTCTATATTATATTCACTTTGTTTCTACGAACTTTGAAGATTTCTACGTAAGATCAAATTCTAACACCTGCCCGATCCAAGACACTTCTGGTCTATATTATATTCTCTCTGTTTCTACGAACTGTGAAGATTTCTACCTAAGATCAAATTCTAACACCTGCCCGATCCAAGACACTTCTTGTCTATGTTATATTCTCTTTGTT
Source organism: Acanthosepion esculentum (assembly GCA_964036315.1). NCBI lineage: Eukaryota > Metazoa > Mollusca > Cephalopoda > Sepiida > Sepiidae > Acanthosepion > Acanthosepion esculentum. The sequence continues at coordinate 9,386,201 of OZ038504.1, forward strand.
TCTACGAAATGTGAAGATTTCTACCTAAGATCAAATTCTAACACCTGCCCGATCCAAGACACTTCTGGTCTATATTATATTCTCTTTGTTTCTGCGAACTTTGAAGATTTCTACCTAAGATCAAATTCTAACAGCTGCCCGATCCAAGACACTTCTAGTCGATGTTATATTCTTTTTGTTTCTACGAACTTTGAATATTTCTACCTAAGATCAAATTCTAACACGTGCCCGATCCAAGACACTTCTGGTCTATATTATATTCTCTTTGTTTCTACGAACTTTGAAGATTTCTACCTAAGATCAAATTCTAACACCTGCCCGATCCAAGACAATTCTGGTCTATATTATATTCTCTTTGTTTCTGCGAACTTTGAAGATTTCTACCTAAGATCAAATTCTAACACCTGCCCGATCCAACACACTTCTGGTCTATATTATATTCTCTTTGTTTCTACGAACTTTGAAGATTTCTACCTAAGATCAAATTCTAACACCTGCCCGATCCAAGACACTTCTCGTCTATGTTATATTCTCTTTGTTTCTACGAAATGTGAAGATTTCTACCTAAGATCAAATTCTAACACCTGCCCGATCCAAGACACTTCTGGTCTATATTATTTTCTCTTTGTTTCTGCGAATTTGAAGATTTCTACCTAAGATCAAATTCTAACACCTGCCCGTTCCAAGACACTTCTAGTCGATGTTATATTCTTTTTGTTTCTACGAACTTTGAAGATTTCTACCTAAGATCAAATTTTAACACCTGCCCGATCCAAGACACTTCTGGTCTATATTATATACCCTTTGTTTTTACGAACTTTGAAGATTTCTACCTAAGATCAAATTATAACACCTGGCCGATCCAAGACAATTCTTGACTATATTATATTCTCTTTGTTTCTGCGAACTTTGAAGATTTCTACCTAATATCAAATTCTAACACCTGCCCGATCCAAGACAATTCTGGTCTATATTATATTCTCTTTGTTTCTACCCAACTTTGAAGATTTCTACCTAAGATCAAATTCTAACACCTGCCCGATCCAAGACAATTCTGGTCTATATTATATTCTCTTTGTTTCTGCAAACTTTGAAGATTTCTACCTAAGATCAAATTCTAACACCTGCCCGATCCAAGACACTTCTGGTCTATATTATATTCTCTTTGTTTCTGCGAACTTTGAAGATTTCTACCTAAGATCAAATTCTAACACCTGCCCGATCCAAGACACTTCTGGTCTATATTATATTCTCTTTGTTTCTACGAACTTTGAAGATTTCTACCTAAGATCAAATTCTAACACCTGCCCGATCCAAGACACTTCTGGTCTATATTATGTTCTCTTTGTTTCTACGAACTTTGAAGATTTCTACCTAAGATCAAATTCTAACACCTGCCCGATCCAAGACACTTCTGGTCTATATTATATTCTCTTTGTTTCTACGAACTTTGAAGATTTCTACCTAAGATCAAATTCTAACACCTGCCCGATCCAAGACACTTCTGGTCTATATTATATTCTCTTTGTTTCTACGAACTTTGAAGATTTCTACCTAAGATCAAATTCTAACACCTGCCCGATCCAAGACACTTCTGGTCTATATTATATTCTCTTTGTTTCTACGAACTTTGAAGATTTCTACCTAAGATCAAATTCTAACACCTGCCCGATCCAAGACACTTCAGGTCTATATTATATTCTCTTTGTTTCTACGAACTTTGAAGATTTCTACCTAAGATCAAATTCTAACACCTGCCCGATCCAAGACAATTCTGGTCTATATTATATTCTCTTTGTTTCTGCGAACTTTGAAGATTTCTACCTAAGATCAAATTCTAACACCTGGCCGATCCAATACAATTCTGGACTATATTATATTCTCTTTGTTTCTGCGAACTTTGAAGATTTCTACCTAAGATCAAATTATAACACCTGGCCGATCCAAGACACTTCTGGTCTATATTATATTCTCTTTGTTTCTGCGAACTTTGAAGATTTCTACCTAAGATCAAATTATAACACCTGCCCGATCCAAGACAATTCTGGACTATATTATATTCTCTTTGTTTCTGCGAACTTTGAAGATTTCTACCTAAGATCAAATTCTAACACCTGCCCGATCCAAGACACTTCTGGTCTATATTATATTCTCTTTGTTTCTACGAACTTTGAAGATTTCTACCTAAGATCAAATTCTAACACCTGCCCGATCCAAGACACTTCTGGTCTATATTACATTCTCTTTGTTTCTACGATCTTTGAAGATTTCTACCTAAGATCAAATTCTAACACCTGCCCGATCCAAGACACTTCTGGTCTATATTATATTCTCTTTGTTTCTACGAACTTTGAAGATTTCTACCTAAGATCAAATTCTAACACCTGCCCGATCCAAGACACTTCTGGTCTATATTATATTCTCTTTGTTTCTGCGAACTTTGAAGATTTCTACCTAAGATCAAATTCTAACACCTGCCCGATCCAAGACACTTCTGGTCTATATTATATTCTTTTTGTTTCTACGAACTTTGAAGATTTCTACCTAAGATCAAATTCTAACACCTGCCTGATCCAAGACACTTCTGGTCTATATTATATTCTCTTTGTTTCTACGAACTTTGAAGATTTCTACCTAAGATCAAATTCTAACACCTGCCCGGTCCAAGACACTTCTAGTCGATGTTATATTCTCTTTGTTTCTGCGAACTTTGAAGATTTCTACCTAAGATCAAATTCTAACACCTGCCCGATCCAAGACACTTCTGGTCTATATTATATTCTCTTTGTTTCTGCGAACTTTGAAGATTTCTACCTAAGATCAAATTCTAACACCTGCCCGATCCAAGACACTTCTGGTCTATATTATATTCTCTTTGTTTCTACGAACTTTGAAGATTTCTACCTAAGATCAAATTCTAACACCTGCCCGATCCAAGACACTTCTAGTCGATGTTATATTCTCTTTGTTTCTGCGAACTTTGAAGATTTCTACCTAAAATCAAATTCTAACACCCGCCCGATCCAAGACACTTCTAGTCGATGTTATATTCTCTTTGTTTCTACGAACTTTGATGATTTCTACCTAAGATCAAATTCTAACACCTGCCCGATCCAAGACACTTCTTGTCTATATTATATTCTCTTTGTTTCTGTGAACTTTGAAGATTTCTACCTAAGATCAAATTCGAACACCTGCCCGATCCAAGACACTTCTGGTCTATATTATATTCTCTTTGTTTCTACGAACTTTGAAGATTTCTACCTAAGATCAAATTCTAACACCTGTCCGATCCAAGACACTTCTGGTCTATATTATATTCTCTTTGTTTCTACGAACTTTGAAGATTTCTACCTAAGATCAAATTCTAACACCTGGCCGATCCAAGACACTTCTGGTCTATATTATATTCTCTTTGTTTCTGCAAACTTTGAAGATTTCTACCTAAGATCAAATTCTAACACCTGCCCGATCCAAGACACTTCTGGTCTATATTATATTCTCTTTGTTTCTGCGAAATTTGAAGATTTCTACCTAAGATCAAATTCTAACACCTGCCCGATCCAAGACACTTCTGGTCTATATTGTATTCTCTTTGTTTCTGCGAACTTTGAAGATTTCTACCTAAGATCAAATTCTAACACCTGCCCGATCCAAGACACTTCTGGTCTATATTATATTCTCTTTGTTTCTACGAACTTTGAAGATTTCTACCTAAGATCAAATTCTAACACCTGCCCGATCCAAGACACTTCTGGTCTATATTATATTCTCTTTGTTTCTACGAACTTTGAAGATTTCTACCTAAGATCAAATTATAACACCTGCCCGATCCAAGACACTTCTGGTCTATATTATATTCTCTTTGTTTCTACGAACTTTGAAGATTTCTACCTAAGATCAAATTATAACACCTGCCCGATCCAAGACACTTCTGGTCTATATTATATTCTCTTTGTTTCTGCAAACTTTGAAGATTTCTACCTAAGATCAAATTCTAACACCTGCCCGATCCAAGACACTTCTGGTCTATATTATATTCTCTTTGTTTCTGCGAACTTTGAAGATTTCTACCTAAGATCAAATTCTAACACCTGCCCGATCCAAGACACTTCTGGTCTATATTGTATTCTCTTTGTTTCTGCGAACTTTGAAGATTTCTACCTAAGATCAAATTCTAACACCTGCCCGATCCAAGACACTTCTGGTCTATATTATATTCTCTTTGTTTCTACGAACTTTGAAGATTTCTACCTAAGATCAAATTCTAACACCTGCCCGATCCAAGACACTTCTGGTCTATATTATATTCTCTTTGTTTCTACGAACTTTGAAGATTTCTACCTAAGATCAAATTATAACACCTGCCCGATCCAAGACACTTCTGGTCTATATTATATTCTCTTTGTTTCTGCGAACTTTGAAGATTTCTACCTAAGATCAAATTTTAACACCTGCCCGATCCAAGACACTTCTGGTCTATATTATATACCCTTTGTTTTTACGAACTTTGAAGATTTCTACCTAAGATCAAATTATAACACCTGGCCGATCCAAGACAATTCTTGACTATATTATATTCTCTATGTTTCTGCGAACTTTGAAGATTTCTACCTAATATCAAATTCTAACACCTGCCCGATCCAAGACAATTCTGGTCTATATTATATTCTCTTTGTTTCTACCCAACTTTGAAGATTTCTACCTAAGATCAAATTCTAACACCTGCCCGATCCAAGACAATTCTGGTCTATATTATATTCTCTTTGTTTCTGCAAACTTTGAAGATTTCTACCTAAGATCAAATTCTAACACCTGCCCGATCCAAGACACTTCTGGTCTATATTATATTCTCTTTGTTTCTGCGAACTTTGAAGATTTCTACCTAAGATCAAATTCTAACACCTGCCCGATCCAAGACACTTCTGGTCTATATTATATTCTCTTTGTTTCTACGAACTTTGAAGATTTCTACCTAAGATCAAATTCTAACACCTGCCCGATCCAAGACACTTCTGGTCTATATTATGTTCTCTTTGTTTCTACGAACTTTGAAGATTTCTACCTAAGATCAAATTCTAACACCTGCCCGATCCAAGACACTTCTGGTCTATATTATATTCTCTTTGTTTCTACGAACTTTGAAGATTTCTACCTAAGATCAAATTCTAACACCTGCCCGATCCAAGACACTTCTGGTCTATATTATATTCTCTTTGTTTCTACGAACTTTGAAGATTTCTACCTAAGATCAAATTCTAACACCTGCCCGATCCAAGACACTTCAGGTCTATATTATATTCTCTTTGTTTCTACGAACTTTGAAGATTTCTACCTAAGATCAAATTCTAACACCTGCCCGATCCAAGACAATTCTGGTCTATATTATATTCTCTTTGTTTCTGCGAACTTTGAAGATTTCTACCTAAGATCAAATTCTAACACCTGGCCGATCCAATACAATTCTGGACTATATTATATTCTCTTTGTTTCTGCGAACTTTGAAGATTTCTACCTAAGATCAAATTATAACACCTGGCCGATCCAAGACACTTCTGGTCTATATTATATTCTCTTTGTTTCTGCGAACTTTGAAGATTTCTACCTAAGATCAAATTATAACACCTGCCCGATCCAAGACAATTCTGGACTATATTATATTCTCTTTGTTTCTGCGAACTTTAAAGATTTCTACCTAAGATCAAATTCTAACACCTGCCCGATCCAAGACACTTCTGGTCTATATTATATTCTCTTTGTTTCTACGAACTTTGAAGATTTCTACCTAAGATCAAATTCTAACACCTGCCCGATCCAAGACACTTCTGGTCTATATTACATTCTCTTTGTTTCTACGATCTTTGAAGATTTCTACCTAAGATCAAATTCTAACACCTGCCCGATCCAAGACACTTCTGGTCTATATTATATTCTCTTTGTTTCTACGAACTTTGAAGATTTCTACCTAAGATCAAATTCTAACACCTGCCCGATCCAAGACACATCTGGTCTATATTATATTCTCTTTGTTTCTGCGAACTTTGAAGATTTCTACCTAAGATCAAATTCTAACACCTGCCCGATCCAAGACACTTCTGGTCTATATTATATTCTTTTTGTTTCTACGAACTTTGCAGATTTCTACCTAAGATCAAATTCTAACACCTGCCTGATCCAAGACACTTCTGGTCTATATTATATTCTCTTTGTTTCTACGAACTTTGAAGATTTCTACCTAAGATCAAATTCTAACACCTGCCCGGTCCAAGACACTTCTAGTCGATGTTATATTCTCTTTGTTTCTGCGAACTTTGAAGATTTCTACCTAAGATCAAATTCTAACACCTGCCCGATCCAAGACACTTCTGGTCTATATTATATTCTCTTTGTTTCTGCGAACTTTGAAGATTTCTACCTAAGATCAAATTCTAACACCTGCCCGATCCAAGACACTTCTGGTCTATATTATATTCTCTTTGTTTCTACGAACTTTGAAGATTTCTACCTAAGATCAAATTCTAACACCTGCCCGATCCAAGACACTTCTAGTCGATGTTATATTCTCTTTGTTTCTGCGAACTTTGAAGATTTCTACCTAAAATCAAATTCTAACACCTGCCCGATCCAAGACACTTCTAGTCGATGTTATATTCTCTTTGTTTCTACGAACTTTGATGATTTCTACCTAAGATCAAATTCTAACACCTGCCCGATCCAAGACACTTCTTGTCTATATTATATTCTCTTTGTTTCTGCGAACTTTGAAGATTTCTACCTAAGATCAAATTCGAACACCTGCCCGATCCAAGACACTTCTTGTCTATATTATATTCTCTTTGTTTCTGCGAACTTTGAAGATTTCTACCTAAGATCAAATTCTAACACCTGCCCGATCCAAGACACTTCTGGTCTATATTATATTCTCTTTGTTTCTGCGAACTTTGAAGATTTCTACCTAAGATCAAATTCTAACACCTGCCCGATCCAAGACACTTCTGGTCTATATTATATTCTCTTTGTCTCTACGAACTTTGCAGATTTCTACCTAAGATCAAATTCTAACACCTGCCCGATCCAAGACACTTCTGGTCTATATTATATTCTCTTTGTTTCTGCGAACTTTGAAGATTTCTACCTAAGATCAAATTCTAACACCTGCCCGGTCCAAGACACTTTTGGTCTATATTATATTCTCTTTGTTTCTGCGAACTTTGAAGATTTCTACCTGAGATCAAATTCTAACACCTGCCCGATCCAAGACACTTCTGGTCTATATTATATTCTCTTTGTTTCTGCGAACTTTGAAGATTTCTACCTAAGATCAAATTCTAACACCTGCCCGATCCAAGACACTTCTGGTCTATATTATATTCTCTTTGTTTCTGCGAACTTTGAAGATTTCTACCTAAGATCAAATTCTAACACCTGCCCGATCCAAGACACTTTTGGTCTATATTATATTCTCTTTGTTTCTGCGAACTTTGAAGATTTCTACCTAAGATCAAATTCTAACACCTGCCCGATCCAAGACACTTCTGGTCTATATTATATACCCTTTGTTTTTACGAACTTTGAAGATTTCTACCTAAGATCAAATTATAACACCTGGCCGATCCAAGACAATTCTTGACTATATTATATTCTCTTTGTTTCTGCGAACTTTGAAGATTTCTACCTAATATCAAATTCTAACACCTGCCCGATCCAAGACAATTCTGGTCTATATTATATTCTCTTTGTTTCTACCCAACTTTGAAGATTTCTACCTAAGATCAAATTCTAACACCTGCCCGATCCAAGACAATTCTGGTCTATATTATATTCTCTTTGTTTCTGCAAACTTTGAAGATTTCTACCTAAGATCAAATTCTAACACCTGCCCGATCCAAGACACTTCTGGTCTATATTATATTCTCTTTGTTTCTGCGAACTTTGAAGATTTCTACCTAAGATCAAATTCTAACACCTGCCCGATCCAAGACACTTCTGGTCTATATTATATTCTCTTTGTTTCTACGAACTTTGAAGATTTCTACCTAAGATCAAATTCTAACACCTGCCCGATCCAAGACACTTCTGGTCTATATTATGTTCTCTTCGTTTCTACGAACTTTGAAGATTTCTACCTAAGATCAAATTCTAACACCTGCCCGATCCAAGACACTTCTGGTCTATATTATATTCTCTTTGTTTCTACGAACTTTGAAGATTTCTACCTAAGATCAAATTCTAACACCTGCCCGATCCAAGACACTTCTGGTCTATATTATATTCTCTTTGTTTCTACGAACTTTGAAGATTTCTACCTAAGATCAAATTCTAACACCTGCCCGATCCAAGACACTTCAGGTCTATATTATATTCTCTTTGTTTCTACGAACTTTGAAGATTTCTACCTAAGATCAAATTCTAACACCTGCCCGATCCAAGACAATTCTGGTCTATATTATATTCTCTTTGTTTCTGCGAACTTTGAAGATTTCTACCTAAGATCAAATTCTAACACCTGGCCGATCCAATACAATTCTGGACTATATTATATTCTCTTTGTTTCTGCGAACTTTGAAGATTTCTACCTAAGATCAAATTATAACACCTGGCCGATCCAAGACACTTCTGGTCTATATTATATTCTCTTTGTTTCTGCGAACTTTGAAGATTTCTACCTAAGATCAAATTATAACACCTGCCCGATCCAAGACAATTCTGGACTATATTATATTCTCTTTGTTTCTGCGAACTTTAAAGATTTCTACCTAAGATCAAATTCTAACACCTGCCCGATCCAAGACACTTCTGGTCTATATTATATTCTCTTTGTTTCTACGAACTTTGAAGATTTCTACCTAAGATCAAATTCTAACACCTGCCCGATCCAAGACACTTCTGGTCTATATTACATTCTCTTTGTTTCTACGATCTTTGAAGATTTCTACCTAAGATCAAATTCTAACACCTGCCCGATCCAAGACACTTCTGGTCTATATTATATTCTCTTTGTTTCTACGAACTTTGAAGATTTCTACCTAAGATCAAATTCTAACACCTGCCCGATCCAAGACACTTCTGGTCTATATTATATTCTCTTTGTTTCTGCGAACTTTGAAGATTTCTACCTAAGATCAAATTCTAACACCTGCCCGATCCAAGACACTTCTGGTCTATATTATATTCTTTTTGTTTCTACGAACTTTGAAGATTTCTACCTAAGATCAAATTCTAACACCTGCCTGATCCAAGACACTTCTGGTCTATATTATATTCTCTTTGTTTCTACGAACTTTGAAGATTTCTACCTAAGATCAAATTCTAACACCTGCCCGGTCCAAGACACTTCTAGTCGATGTTATATTCTCTTTGTTTCTGCGAACTTTGAAGATTTCTACCTAAGATCAAATTCTAACACCTGCCCGATCCAAGACACTTCTGGTCTATATTATATTCTCTTTGTTTCTGCGAACTTTGAAGATTTCTACCTAAGATCAAATTCTAACACCTGCCCGATCCAAGACACTTCTGGTCTATATTATATTCTCTTTGTCTCTACGAACTTTGAAGATTTCTACCTAAGATCAAATTCTAACACCTGCCCGATCCAAGACACTTCTAGTCGATGTTATATTCTCTTTGTTTCTGCGAACTTTGAAGATTTCTACCTAAAATCAAATTCTAACACCTGCCCGATCCAAGACACTTCTAGTCGATGTCATATTCTCTTTGTTTCTACGAACTTTGATGATTTCTACCTAAGATCAAATTCTAACACCTGCCCGATCCAAGACACTTCTTGTCTATATTATATTCTCTTTGTTTCTGCGAACTTTGAAGATTTCTACCTAAGATCAAATTCGAACACCTGCCCGATCCAAGACACTTCTTGTCTATATTATATTCTCTTTGTTTCTGCGAACTTTGAAGATTTCTACCTAAGATCAAATTCTAACACCTGCCCGATCCAAGACACTTCTGGTCTATATTATATTCTCTTTGTTTCTGCGAACTTTGAAGATTTCTACCTAAGATCAAATTCTAACACCTGCCCGATCCAAGACACTTCTGGTCTATATTATATTCTCTTTGTCTCTACGAACTTTGCAGATTTCTACCTAAGATCAAATTCTAACACCTGCCCGATCCAAGACACTTCTGGTCTATATTATATTCTCTTTGTTTCTGCGAACTTTGAAGATTTCTACCTAAGATCAAATTCTAACACCTGCCCGGTCCAAGACACTTTTGGTCTATATTATATTCTCTTTGTTTCTGCGAACTTTGAAGATTTCTACCTGAGATCAAATTCTAACACCTGCCCGATCCAAGACACTTCTGGTCTATATTATATTCTCTTTGTTTCTGCGAACTTTGAAGATTTCTACCTAAGATCAAATTCTAACACCTGCCCGATCCAAGACACTTCTGGTCTATATTATATTCTCTTTGTTTCTGCGAACTTTGAAGATTTCTACCTAAGATCAAATTCTAACACCTGCCCGATCCAAGACACTTTTGGTCTATATTATATTCTCTTTGTTTCTGCGAACTTTGAAGATTTCTACCTAAGATCAAATTCTAACACCTGCCCGATCCAAGACACTTCTGGTCTATATTATATTCTCTTTGTTTCTGCGAACTTTTAAGATTTCTACCTAAGATCAAATTCTAACACCTGCCCGATCCAAGACACTTCTGGTCTATATTATATTCTCTTTGTTTCTGCGAACTTTGAAGATTTCTACCTAAGATCAAATTCTAACTCCTGCCCGATCCAAGACACTTCTGGTCTATATTATATTCTCTTTGTTTCTGCGAACTTTGAAGATTTCTACCTAAGATCAAATTCTAACACCTGCCCGATCCAAGACACTTCTGGTCAATATTATATTCTCTTTGTTTCTACGAACTTTGAAGATTTCTACCTAATATCAAATTCTAACACCTGCCCGATCCAAGACACTTCTGGTCTATATTATATTCTCTTTGTTTCTGCGAACTTTGAAGATTTCTACCTAAGATCAAATTCTAACACCTGCCCGATCCAAGACACTTCTGGTCTATATTATATTCTCTTTGTTTCTGCGAACTTTGAAGATTTCTACCTAAGATCAAATTCTAACACCTGCCCGATCCAAGACACTTCTGGTCTATATTATATTCTCTTTGTTTCTGCGAACTTTGAAGATTTCTACCTAAGATCAAATTCTAACACCTGCCCGATCCAAGACACTTCTGGTCTATATTATATTCTCTTTGTTTCTGCGAACTTTGAAGAGTTCTTCCTAAGATCAAATTCTAACACCTGCCCGATCCAAGACACTTCTGGTCTATATTATATTCTCTTTGTTTCTACGAACTTTGAAGATTTCTACCTAAGATCAAATTCTAACACCTGCCCGATCCAAGACACTTCTGGTCTATATTATATTCTCTTTGTTTCTGCGAACTTTGAAGATTTCTACCTAAGATCAAATTCTAACACCTGCCCGATCCAAGACACTTCTGGTCTATATTATATTCTCTTTGTTTCTGCGAACTTTGAAGATTTCTACCTAAGATCAAATTCTAACACCTGCCCGATCCAAGACACTTCTGGTCTATATTATATTCTCTTTGTTTCTGCGAACTTTGAAGATTTCTACCTAAGATCAAATTCTAACACCTGCCCGATCCAAGACATTTCTGGTCTATATTATATTCTCTTTGTTTCTACGAACTTTGAAGATTTCTACCTAAGATCAAATTCTAACACCTGCCCGATCCAAGACACTTCTGGTCTATATTATATTCTCTTTGTTTCTGCGAACTTTGAAGATTTCTACCTAAGATCAAATTCTAACACCTGCCCGATCCAAGACACTTCTGGTCTATATTATATTCTCTTTGTTTCTACGAACTTTGAAGATTTCTACCTAAGATCAAATTCTAACACCTGCCCGATCCAAGACACTTCTGGTCTATATTATATTCTCTTTGTTTCTACGAACTTTGAAGATTTCTACCTAAGATCAAATTCTAACACCTGCCCGATCCAAGACACTTCTGGTCTATATTATATTCTCTTTGTTTCTGCGAACTTTGAAGATTTCTACCTAAGATCAAATTCTAACACCTGCCCGATCCAAGACACTTCTGTTCTATATTATATTCTCTTTGTTTCTGCGAACTTTGAAGATTTCTACCTAAGATCAAATTCTAACACCTGCCCGATCCAAGACACTTCTGGTCTATATTATATTCTCTTTGTTTCTGCGAACTTTGAAGATTTCTACCTAAGATCAAATTCTAACACCTGCCCGATCCAAGACACTTCTGGTCTATATTATATTCTCTTTGTTTCTGCGAACTTTGAAGATTTCTACCTAAGATCAAATTCTAACACCTGCCCGATCCAAGACACTTCTGGTCTATATTATATTCTCTTTGTTTCTGCGAACTTTGAAGATTTCTACCTAAGATCAAATTCTAACACCTGCCCGATCCAAGACACTTCTGGTCTATATTATATTCTCTTTGTTTCTACGAACTGTGAAGATTTCTACCTAAGATTAAATTCTAACACCTGCCCGATCCAAGACACTTCTGGTCTATATTATATTCTCTTTGTTTCTACGAACTTTGAAGATTTCTACCTAAGATCAAATTCTAACACCTGCCCGATCCAAGACACTTCTCGTCTATATTATATTCTCTTTGTTTCTACGAACTGTGAAGATTTCTACCTAAGATCAAATTCTAACACCTGCCCGATCCAAGACACTTCTGGTCTATATTATATTCTCTTTGTTTCTGCGAACTTTGAAGATTTCTACCTAAGATCAAATTCTAACACCTGCCCGATCCAAGACACTTCTGGTCTATATTATATTCTCTTTGTTTCTGCGAACTTTGAAGATTTCTACCTAAGATCAAATTCTAACACCTGCCCGATCCAAGACACTTCTGGTCTATATTATATTCTCTTTGTTTCTGCGAACTTTGAAGATTTCTACCTAAGATCAAATTCTAACACCTGCCCGATCCAAGACACTTCTGGTCTATATTATATTCTCTTTGTTTCTGCGAACTTTGAAGATTTCTACCTAAGATCAAATTCTAACACCTGCCCGATCCAAGACACTTCTGGTCTATATTATATTCTCTTTGCTTCTGCGAACTTTGAAGATTTCTACCTAAGATCAAATTCTAACACCTGCCCGATCCAAGACACTTCTGGTCTATATTATATTCTCTTTGTTTCTACGAACTGTGAAGATTTCTACCTAAGATTAAATTCTAACACCTGCCCGATCCAAGACACTTCTGGTCTATATTATATTCTCTTTGTTTCTACGAACTTTGAAGATTTCTACCTAAGATCAAATTCTAACACCTGCCCGATCCAAGACACTTCTCGTCTATATTATATTTTCTTTGTTTCTGCGAACTTTGAAGATTTCTACCTAAGATCAAATTCTAACACCTGCCCGATCCAAGACACTTCTGGTCTATATTATATTCTCTTTGTTTCTGCGAACTTTGAAGATTTCTACCTAAGATCAAATTCTAACACCTGCCCGATCCAAGACACTTCTGGTCTATATTATATTCTCTTTGTTTCTGCGAACTTTGAAGATTTCTACCTAAGATCAAATTCTAACACCTGCCCGATCCAAGACACTTCTGGTCTATATTATATTCTCTTTCTTTCTGCGAACTTTTAAGATTTCTACCTAAGATCAAATTCTAACACCTGCCCGATCCAAGACACTTCTGATCTACATTATATTCTGTTTGTTTGTACGACTGATACACTTTAGAACCGCAGATCAGATTGTAATACCTGTCCGATAACATACCTTTCTCACTTCTGTTAATATTCTGTTTGAAGCAGCTTTACAGTTTTATACCTGAGATCAAAATGTTATACCTCCCCTTTAATAGGTCCTTCCCCATTCATATTAATATACTTTTTTCTATGTACTGACCAAGTTCGATGATATATGTGTGTCTGTGTTTGGTGAATGTATTTGTCTTGAATTATTTGTGTATATAATGACTTCCCTTACACTGGCAGGACTTCTTGGCAATGTATTTGTCCTGACAATGCACCACCGTTCCAGACTGTTTACAGTGTCGAGTGGTGAAATGCACGACTCCATGAAAGGAAGATGTACAGTAATAAAAAGTTGAAAAAATACAATGACTCACGTATCGCATAATAGAGAAACCCCTCCACCAAATATGGTGTCATTTTTATCAACATAATTGGTTAATCGATTTATTTCTTTAACGGCATATCAACATTTTATGGGTCATTGTATATGAGAACTCCGATTATCTCTTGTACTGATTTTGACAATTCGGCTGGCTTGTAAAATTTGTTAAATTATTATTTATTTATTTATTTTATTTCTAAATATTTGATATTTTCTTTTTTACATTTTAAGAAATTGTTTTTGTTTGGTTAACGGCATATCGGCAACTTATGGGTCATTAAATGCCGAAATTTAATTTTCTTGGAAGCTTTGAAGTAATAAAGATATGATATGTTATTCTGCTGTCACAGTTGTATACATGGTAGATGATATTCCGCTTTTGTGTGTATATATGTTTGTGTAGACATAATTACTAATATGCGTGTTATAAGTTGTAGATTTGTTGAAATTATATTTTGGAAGACATTTTGATTTCTTAAAGAAATTGTCGGATATTATTTGGATTAATCTCATGAAAGAGTTCTTTCATTTTGGTTGTTTGGTTGGTTGATTTTGTTTAGCTACATACCAACACCACCATGGGTCAGTCAATAATGTGACCAATTTTATGACTTCAGACAATATATTTTCTGTCTATATCTCTCTGATGAGGTATTATGATTACTTGCATTATTTACATTATTCGGACTGTTATCCTCATCTTCATTGCCATATTCACAACATTTCGTCCTCTATATCTCTGAGATGAGGTATTATGATTACTTGCCTTATTTACATTATTCGGACAGTTATCCTCATCTTCATTGCCATATTCACAATGTTTCGGCCGCTATATCTCTGAGATGAGGTATTATGATTACTTGCATTATTTACATTATTCGGACTGATATCTTCATCTTCATTGACATATTCACAACGTTTCGGCCGCCATATCTCTGAGATGAGGTATTATGATTGCTTGCATTATTTACATTATTCGGACTGTTATCGCCATCTTCATTGCCATATTAACAACAGCTCGGCCTCTATATCTCTGAGATGAGGTATTATGATTACTCGCATTATTTACATTATTCGAACTGTTATCCTCATCTTCATTGCCATATTCACAATGATTTGGCCGCTGTACGTTCCGGCATTCTTCAGGTGGTTGAAATTTCGAACTGACCCATTTTGTTGCAGGTGGTAATTAGAGCAATCTATCCCGGTGTATGAAATAAAGGGTTTGGTTCTATACTTAGCTATTGTGCATATACATATTTGTGTGGACATAATTACTAGAGGCAAGGATATGTTTTCTCTTTTTTTAAAAGCAATTCATCCCAAGCAAGGCGGGAGTGCCACTAGCGCGCAAGGGGTTAGAGAGTATTGAGAACAAGAGTAAAGAAGCATGTTTGGGGAAAGGATACAAAGAAGGACGGTAAACAAGCTCAGGGTGTCAGATGTCGATTGACATTACACTTGAATATTTGAAGATTATAGCCATCGGGGAAGCAAGCAAGGGGAAGGGATTTCCACAGACGGGAAGTGCGAGAGAAAAAGCTGTTTGAGTATAAGAGATGGTTACATTTAACCGTTTTGAGAGTGTAAGGGTGGAACTGAGATGCCAGCGTAGTAGCTCGCTGAAATTCATACAGTCTGGCAAACACAGAAAGTAGCTCGTCGGAACAGTTGCCGTGAAAAAGAGCATTTTATGATATATGTTATTCTGCTTTCACAGTTGAATACATGGTAGATGATACTCAGCTTTTGTGCATATACATGTGTGTGCAGACATAATTACTAGAGACGGTGATAAATGTGTGTTTTATGATATATGTTATTCTGCTTTCACAGTTGGATACATGGTAGATGATACTCAGCTTTTGTGTATATACATGTGTGTACAGACATAATTACTAGAGGCGGTGATATATGTGTGTTTTATGATATATGTTATTCTGCTTTCACAGTTGGATACATGGTAGATGATACTCAGCTTTTGTGTATATACATGTGTGTACAGACATAATTACTAGAGGCGGTGATATATGTGTGTTTTATGATATATGTTATTCTGCTTTCACAGTTGAATACATGGTAGATGGTACTCAGTTTTTGTGCATATACATGTTTGTGTGAACATAGTTACTAGAGGCAGTGATATATGTATATTTTATGATATATTTTATTCTGCTTTTACAGTTGAATACATGGTAGATGATGCTTAGATTTTATGTATATACATGTTTGTGAAGCCATAATTGTTAGAGGAGATGAGATGTGTGTTTGAAGTTGTAGTTTTGTTGAAGTTATATTTTGAATACAGTTTGATTTACGAAATTGTCGGATATTATATGAACTAATGTTGCGAAAGTTATTTCTTTTGAGGTCTTTGCTCAATTTGTTGTTTGATTGATTTTCTTGTGCAGTATATCAAACTCTATGAGTTATTTAATGCTATAGTTTAAATAGTTTGCCCGTAATTTTAAGCTTTCAACGAAATATATTTTATACATTATTTTATACTTCCAGGGTAAAGTATGTTTTTTCGATATACCAGGTTTAACAGCAAAATTGTCCTAATCGTGTAACAGCAAAATTGTTCACTACTTAGATTAAGATTTGAACCGTTATATATAAGACATGATTCAAGATATATTGCTGAAAGTCTCCGAGGTTTTTATAAGTCTACATCACTCTACTTTGAATAATAAGAATGTATTTAACTCTAAGTTGAAATGATGTTCCCTCGTGCTATTGCGACCTCCTGATTCAGTTTTCTTCTTTGCTGTTCCCTCTATTTTAAACGTTTTCACCATTTTCTTGATGGTTCCTGAATGGACATTGAAGATGGAAGCCAGAATATGCATGTTGGTACTATTACTGATCTTTTTCCTCTCAGCATTGCTCATTTGGGAAGAAAGTGCGGTTGACCCAAAACGATTTTAACCTTTTCTTTTTCTTGCTGAATAACTCAAAGGGTTTTTCACTGATTCTTACGACAAATTGATGTCAACATGGTTAAATGTCTTATCTGAAAATCTGGAAAAAACAAAAATCAATTAGTTTAGTGTTTTGGGGTTTTTTTTTTCTTTTTAAATATTAACCATTTTGAGGGATAGACAATTACCATATGCTTTTACACGATTTGGACAATTTTGCTGTTACACCCAGTATTGTGTGTCGAACATAAAATTTATAAAAATGTCCTGTTTTTTCTTCTTTGTTGATTCTCTATTTGCTTATAAGAGGGACCCTAATAAATGCTACTACACCAGGTCAGGGTCGACGTGGGGGCAACAGCAATTAAGAGGTAATTTCATGCTCCTCAAAACTGAGTAAACTATATATATATATATATATATATATATATATATATATATATATATATAATTGGATTAATGCTAGCTGTGACTCTGTGTTTCACGCCCTTGCGATCGCCAGAGTTTGTCTAACGATCGCAAAAACGTGAAACCCAGGGTCACGAACACACATCAATCCAACTATATATGCTACCTCTATCACTGATATTGAGCGCTTTCCTATAAGTACCGCGCATATATAATATATAAATAATATATATAAAAAATTGCACATATATATTTATATACATACATATTTTACATATATATATATATATATATATATATATATATATATATATATATATATATATATATATATATATATGTATGTATCATATATATGTATATAAATATATATGTATATATATGTAATTTAAAAAATATATATTGTTTTATATATATATATATGTCCCAATAGTGGATATATTGGTGAATCTGGAAATAATTTTAGATTTCGCTTCAACAATCATAAACTAACCATACGTCAAAACAATCCTTATTCCCCCATAGCTGAACACTTTGATCAATCAAGACACTCATTAGACAACTGTAAATGTTTATTGATAGATTCCGATTTCAGTTCCACATACACACGCAGAAAAAAAGAGAAATACTGGATTTTAAAATTAGACACATATAAACTAGGGTTAAACAAAGACTTGGGAATTTTAAATCTGTATAAATATTTCAATAGTTAAAAAGATTTTTTTTAGATATAGTTAAAAACACCCTTTTTAAACAACATCTAAAATATTATCGTTAGATTAACGTTAGAAATATTCAAACACAGTTGCATTCCACATCACGTGACGCCCGCGTCTCGCGACGGACGCTACTTGTAAACAAACTTCTGAACACAGTTATTTAATTTATTTCTGACGAAAGATCGAGGTACATCTGAAATATCAAATATATATATATAAAAATATATAAATAAATACTTTCACAAAAAAAAATATATATATTTTAAATAAAAACACACCACTTTAATGTTCTATGTAATAAATTATTTCACCACAGCCCTTTTAAAGGACCGTGGATCATCCGACTTTACTTCCAAAGTTTGAAACGAAAAATGAAAAGAAATTTACACATTTTTGACAGGCAGTACTAAGTATATGTAAATTAACGATGTGGGGAAGTGAGGGGGGAGAGAGACATGATTGAGTTAGATGTAACATTTCTATTCTTTCAAATTTAAATTGTTTGAGGAAATCCAGACATAGACACATTAAATCGGTTAACTTAACGGAAGTTATATATTGATATGGAAGGAGGAGAGGAGAAAACGGCATAAAGAGAGAAAGAATTCATGAGAGAAAGTGTCACTAACTTTCTTTGGGATGAAAGGCCCGAAATAGACGCTGTTGTTTTGCTTTACTTTGAGAGTTCATAAATCTTATAATGTTTGATATAAGTTTGAATGTTTAAACAGTCTATAAGGAATTTAATTATATGTTTGTTAAAGTTTTTTTTTAAACCTTATTACAAAAATTTTTGGGATTTAATATGAAATAGTCGATTAGAAAAATATTCATAGAATTTACATTAAAACACTAAAAATTTTATTTTCAAATATAAGTTTACTTCTAGTTGTAATTGATTATTAAGGTGATATCTCTATCAGTTTGAATTTTATTCATGAATTTAATTTGCGACTATTTTTAGATTGGTAATTTCTCTTACTTAAAATTTAGTTTTTAAGTTAATATGGAGTGCTATTCGAAGGTAATATTAGAGACCTTTCTCTATCATATATTGTAAACAGATCCATGCAAATTTCACATATACATACGTTCTTTTACATGTGCAGTCACTCATACAGGTACACATGTACCGATATACACGTGTAATTTCTTGTATTAATACCTATATATATCTTTTTAAATGTTCCCGCACACTTACACATATTTATATATATATAAGTGTGTACTTAACATTTGGAAAAAGAATCTTAGTTTTTTAGCAAATGCGTCTCGTGTGCTGACTTTTTCAAGTCCAAAATGACATTGTTATAATTATAATTACAAATCAAAATCCAAATTTAAAAACAGAGAAACCCTTCCACGTAAGCCTCTTTCTGGTTAATGTAAATTTCCTTAATACTAAGAGTTTTCTTTTTTTTTCTTTCCATGTCGACAATATAGTTAAATTCCCAGATCAATTCTGTGGACAAGACAAATTGCTTATGAGATGGCAACTAGAAAAAAATCTTATTTTTTTGCTACGCATTTCATTTTTCGACTTTTTCAAGGCAAAAATGAAATCGAAATGTATAAATTATAAATTAGTATAAAGGAAATTTACATTAACCAGAAAAGGCTTACGCAGAAGCGTCTCTTTTTTTATTTAAATTTGAATTTTGTCATGTAAATGTAACAACCAAAATCGGAAGACGAAACGTGCCGGCAAAAAACCTTAATTATTTTTCAGTTGACATTTACTTAAAAACTTGTATCTATAAAAAGAATTTTAAACATAAAAATGTCTTTAAATATATATTTAATATATATATATATATATATATATATATATATATATATATATATATATATATATATATATATATATATATTACATGAATCATTCATACAAAAAGCAGAATGATTCATGTAATGTAAATTTAACTGCACAAAATACTTGGTATATATATATATATATATATATATATATATATATATATATATATATATATATATATGTAATAAATCCTAACGAGCCAGGAAGATCTTACCCTGAAGATCCGTTTAGGTGAAACCTATGTAGGTTTTCCTGTCTCTTTAGGATTTATTTTACTTATTCCAGCTATAATTAGCGTATCGAGTACTCTAGGTTTTAGTCTTACTACTCGCTTGGTTTTTTTTTCTTTGGATTAAAGACTTACGGCGCTGGACAATTTATTTCGACCTGTTCGGATATTTTTAGTTCTTTCTTTTTTATTTCTAATTTTTTTTCCTCGGGAATCGATTTGTTTTGACATATCTACAAGTTGAGCTATCTGAGTTTTTTTTTCCAAATCAATATTATTATTATTAGTATATATATATATATATATATATATATATATATATATATATATATATATATATATATATATATATAGGTAAATTATCTTTCTACTCTATCACTCTTTGTTAATCTTAGTAGGGACATTGATATGTTTGAGCTGAAATCACCGTTGTCTTTTTTCATTATCACAAACAGTGAAAGTAAGATAAAAAATGTTGAGAGTCTGATGGCCTACTAAAGAAAATATATAGCTCCCCAACAGAAATCGAACCTACAATATTTTTTATTAATCATGGAAACCCCTCATGTAGCCGAAACGTCCCGTTACCATTTGGCTCACTGGAGACCCTCTGTCGAATATAAAACACAGATTGGCTACCCATAATTTTCACAATTGTCTCAGTCGGTCAGGTTGCCGTTTCTTAACAAACGTAGTCACGTGCCTGCAGCAAACAAGGCTTATAGGACACAGTCTGTCCTGCTAGTCAGCCTTGGTATCAACAGTCAGTCAGTGTGCCATACTCTTGGCCGATCATGTCTCTTGCGATTCCTAACTGATTAGGTAGAAGATATTCCCACAGTAGTTGGCCGTTTCTTTCTGCAGTAGACTGGTTGCCAACCAAGGCTATACGACCCATGGATCTGTCTATCAGTTAAATGCCATACGTGACACACGCTTGGGAGATCATGTCTCTTTCGATTCATGACTGATTCGGTAGAAGATTTTCCCGCAATAGGTTGCCGTTTCTTAACAAACGTAGTCACGTGCCTGCAACAAACAGTTGTAAATAGACAGGTGCCTTTGACATATACTAGCAGGTTGGTGTGCATTCGTTCACATGGAACTAAACCATGCACCTATCCATGCATTTGCGAAAGTCAGTAAAAGTGTCATCCGTGATATACGCTTTGGCGATCATGTTTCTTTCTTTCCATGACTGACTAGGCAGCAGATTTTCCCGCATTAAGTTGCCATTTCTTTCTACGGTAGACTGAATGCCAATCAAAGCTAGAGCACACAATCGGTCCAGCGATTCAACCATGATAACAACAGTCGGTCAGTTAAGAGGCATACCTGATGCATGCATGGGCGATCATGACTGGCTAGGAAAATATTTTCTTGTAGTGTGTTGCCATTTCTTTCTGAGATAGGCTGGCTGACAACCAAGGCTATAGTGCACATGGATAAATCAGTCAGTAAAAGTATTATACGTGATACACGCTTAGACGATCATGACTCTTTCGATTCATGAATGAGAAGACAAAAGATTTTCCGTAGTAGGTTGCTATTTCTTTCTGCGATAGACTAGTTGTCAATCAAGGCTATGCGACCCATGCATAAGCCAGTCGGTTAAATAGCATACGTGATACACTCTTGGACGATCATGTCTCTTGCGATTCATGTCTGACCAGGCAGAAGGTTTTCCGTAGTAGGTTGCTATTTCTTTCTGCGATAGACTAGTTGCCAACCAAGGCTTTACGACCCATGCATACGCCAGTCGGTTAAATGGCATACGTGATACACGCTTGGGCGATTATGTCTATTTCGTTTCATATCTGACCAGTCAGAATATTTTCCGTAGTAGGTTGCTATTTCTTTCTGCGATAGACTAGTTGCCAACCAAGGTTTTACGACCCATGCATCGGCCATTCAGTTAAATGGCATACGTGATACACACTTGGGCGATCATGTCTCTTTCAATTCATGACTGACCAGGCAGAAGATTTTCCCGAAGTGTGCTGCCATTTCTTTCTGCGGTAGAATGATTGACAACCAAGGCTATACGGCCCACGGATCAGTTCGTCATTTAAAGATCATACGTGATACACGCTTCGGAGGTCATGTCCCTATCGATTCATGACTGACTAGGCCGAAAATAATTCCGTTTATAAGTTGTCGTTTCTTTCTACAGTAGACTGGTTCCCAACCAATGCTATAGGGCCCCCAGTCAACCGTCAGCTAAGGGGTGGAGTGTGGTAGATTCGTAGATCTCCAAATTGAATTTGCGTGTCGTTAAAAGGAACGAACCTGACTAGAATTCGATCTCGGCTCCCCTCTTTCATTGCGAGCCGATACCACGTCGCACATTCCAGCTACGTTATCGATAGCAAAATAAGTTTATTCCACCAGAATTTGCCGGCGCAAAAAAATACAGTACAATAAAACATTAATCTCTTTTATTGGGACCAGATGCATCACGATATTAACGAGACGAATTCGTCATGCGATGCGTCATAAAACAATTGATTTCCCTCGTCGGCCCAAGCAAACGTGTAAAACTTACAATATACTATGGGAATTTAAAAACAACCTAAGTGTTAGCGTTAATTTAAAGTCACCCAACATGGAAAGAGAATTATTATCACCCAACACAAGCTTAAAATTATTACTTCTTCATAAAAATACAAGTGCTTCGGACAGTAATCAGTACGGACAATTTCTATACCCTCTAAGTCTTCACAAAAAGAAAACCTGTGAAAAAGATTGAATAAAAAAATGTATATAATTTACCTGGTCTGTCACATTCAATGAAATAAGTATACAAGAAATATTCCTGCCCATATATATATATATATATATATATATATATATATATATATATATATATATATATATATAATATATATATATATATATATATATATATACATATATATATATATATATATATATATATGTATATATATATATATATATATATATATATATATATATATATATATATGAAGAAATATTTATGGGATAAAGTGCTCAATATCATAGATAGAGCGTGTGTAAATATAAAAGTGAACATAGAAGTCAACACTTAGAGGCGACAGTCTGTTTCATGCTAGATGCAATCATCTGGCCCGATAATTGCATCTAGCATGAAACATATATATGTGTGTGTGTGTGTGTGTGTGTGTGTGTGTGTATATAAATAAAAAGAAAGAACAGTAAGTTATAAAATCCGGTGTTCTTAAAGATATTTTTATTTTTACACAATAGTGCTCAATGTAAATTTACAGAGCATTAATATTATAAATTAATTGATTTAAAATATGGTTTATTTCGCTACACACAGATAACCATGTTTCAAAAATGGAAGCTAAAGCCTTCGAATTTAATTTTATTATTAAATTAAAGACATTAGTTCCATTTCCTCGTCAAGCGAATTTTGGAGTAACTTATTTATTTTTAAATTTACGATTTTAAAGGCACGCCAAAGATTCATAATTGAGTGTTTCCAGGGATACCGAATATATATATATATATATATATATATATATATATATATATATATATATATATATATATATATATATATATATATATATCTTCTAGACTCGATGAATTACTTAATTATAATTAAGACTCGATGAATTACTTAATTATAATTATATCAAATCCTCCTAATTTCTATCACTTGTATATCCTTGCTCGAACCGGCTTCTAATGCTCTGGATGAGGTAGCTTGGGGATAGTAGTCGTTGCTCGTGAGGGCACAGACCTATGGATAAAAGAGAAACTCGGATGAGTTCCACAACGGATTATGTGATCGAGCGGCGCTATATCGAGTCTGATTTGCTAATACTTTGTCACCGAGGCCCGTTGGAACAGTCGTTTGCCTGATAACGTAACTATCTGGGTTTCAATTCTCGGTAGTGGATGCGCACTGCTGATGAGTCCCAAATACAGGACGAAACGACTGTCCAGTGCTTCCTGCATTCCCTTGAGGTTTCTTCTAGACTCGATGAATTACTTAATTTTCTCAAATCCTCCTAATTTCTATTACTCATCGGATATATATATATATATATATATATATATATA
This sequence comes from Acanthosepion esculentum, assembly GCA_964036315.1. NCBI lineage: Eukaryota > Metazoa > Mollusca > Cephalopoda > Sepiida > Sepiidae > Acanthosepion > Acanthosepion esculentum. The sequence goes on from OZ038504.1 coordinate 9,410,563, forward strand.
TATATATATATATATATCCGATGAGCTGATTTCGCTGATTTCCAGGCCTCATGAATTTAAGCGTCCTACGAGGCTGGCATCCCGTTCCCACCCCTTCACCGTTGAAACTGTTAGATGTAGACATCTCTTCTACTCCAATAGCTTCATGTCTCGCACATCTCGCCTGTGGAACTCCCTTCCTTATTCCTGTTTCCGTGACAAATACAATCTCCAACTATTTAAGTGTAACGTCAATCGACATCTCCAGCTGCATTGATCTATCCACTTCCCTTCTCCACATCCTTTCCCCTTTCATTCCTATCTGCTCTCGCTCCAAATCTTCTGTAACCCTCTTGCCTTGATCGATCCACTATCTTTCTCCACATCCTCTCCTTTACCACTCCTATCTGCTCTTCCTCCAAACCTTCTGTAACCCCTTGCGTGCTAGTGGCTTCTAGCCTTGCTTGGGGTGAAAAGCTTAAATATATATATATATATATATATATATATATATATATATATATATATATATATAGAGAGAGAGAGAGAGAGAGAGAGAGAGAGAGAGAGAGAGAGAGATTACGACATTACATAGAAAACATGTCAAAATTGCTACACAATTGCAGTCATGTTTCAATGCGTATCAATGCATCTCATCAGGCGATTGTAAATTACTGGCGAGTAAATGATTTATGTAGATTTAAACAATATAACCTCTTCTTACAAAAAAAACAATATGTGGTTTACAAGGTTTGCGGGTTTTACTTAAATCAACCAATCAAATATAACATACGTTAAATTTAAACTAAGCGAAGAAGCATAAAATATAAGAAATAATTTTCCATAAATGGCTCATGACCCACAGATTTGTAGTTAATGGCAGCACAGACGTTAAACAGGAACGGATGTTAATGAATACACATGCACACCAGACAATGCCATTTCCTAAGATCAAATGAGGTGGAATGGTAATTTAACGAAATGCTAAGCAATTTATTTGCTTTGTGAGTTACCTGGATCTACACATATATATATATATAGGCAGCATATTTACATTCAAGTATGTTTGGTTAATTTAGTCGTATTATGACTATTTGTTTTAGCATTATGCATGTTATTCTCCGCAGTCTCCGGTAGAAAGACATTTCTGTTGTTTCAAGTCTCTTCTTCACCTGTTAGGAGATTGCCCAGTATTCACTGCCATATAGAAGGACTGATATTATATAACAGTTAAGTATACTTGCCTTTGTTTCAGTTGCCTCAAATCTCTTTTTCATCTGTGAGGAGATTGACCAGCATTCACTGCCATATAGGAGGACTGATATCACATAACAGTTCAGTACTCTTTTCTTTGCTTCTCTTGCCTCAGATCTCTTCTTCATCTGTGAGGATATTGTCCAGCATTCACTGCCGCATAGGAGGAGTGATAGTATATAACAGTTCAGTATACTTTTGTTTATTTCTTTAGCTTCAAATCTCTTCTTCCTTTTGAGCTGAATTTCTATGTTTCAAAATAAGTTTTACTTTGCCGAGGTTTTGAAAGGCATCTTTGGGTTGCGTTGACGCATTTTTTGTCATCTTTTAAAACACGAACACAAAACGATAAATGTATAAAAACGAGAAAAATCAATATATATATATATATATATATGGTGGCAATGTTGACAGAATGATTATCACGATGGACGGATATTCCATCAGGGAAGCTCCGTGTCTTGAGCGCCTATTGGGTTTTAAACTCAGCTCAGACCTCAAGTGGAACTCATACACACGGTCTATCGTTAAAGATGCAGGAAAACATGGTCGGGTCCCTGTATCGCTCCACGTGCTTTCGTCTGCCGTGACAATAGCCAAATCCACACGAAAAGGAAGCACTGCCAGATATATATGAGCAGAAGCTGCTCAGTTTTAACCGTTCACTCTCGATTGAGTCCAGTTGGAGGACAGATATTACGTAACCCTTCCGTACCTTTTCTTTGTTTCTAACTGTATTTCTATGTTTCAAGATACGTTTTACCTTGCTTAGCTTGTGAAAGGCATCTTTCGCTATTCCTTTTCACCTTCGGATTTCGCTGTCGCATATTTCGTCCTGTTTTAAAAACACTTGCTAGATATTTAAATTTTGGTACTGGCTTCATATTCCTGTTCCCTACTGTTTCTTCTTTATGACAAGCTTACATTCTGTATTCTTACAATTGATGTTTAATCCTTAGTGGCGGTCAAGATTTGAACGACTGAAATTCACGAATAATTTAAACATCATTGTTGCAAACCAGTTACAGTGTTTTCTCGATTATCCGAACTGTATTTCTATGTTTCAAGATACGTTTTACCTTCCTTAGATTTTGAAAGGCAACTTTCGTTATTCCCTGCGCCTTCAGATTTCGCTGTCGTATTTTTCGTTCTGTTTTAAAAACACCGCGCTAGATATTTAAATTTTGGTGCTGGCTTAAGTTTTCCTTTGCTTAGCGCCTCAAGGCACTTGATGCAGGACTCCATGTTGTGTCTGAGGCCCTGTGGAAAGATTAATTAAGGCATAACATCGCCATCACTAGTGACCATTCCAAACACCTTCGTAATCACTATTGAGGACGGATTGCCGGACTGAATTTAACGGACAGGGTGAATTCCATCCCCGCTCGACCCGATGGAATCAAAGGTGGCCTGTCCATGACCTTGGTGACCATTGAACTTAGAGTACAGTGGCTGTGGTTTTCACCTGTAAAAGAATGTGTTCCGCCAGATTCACATGTACACCCGCCCCAGCCCCACAAAACGCTATGCATGAATGATTATTTCTCCGGATTATGCGGAGGGAACTAGTCAGGTGCTCAGCTGCGCAGCGACCCTACGACCATAACCGTCATGGGAATGATGATGATGATGATCGTGATGATGATTGATTGATTGATTGTGAGACAAGATGTGATGTTCGGTGCGCATGCCTAATTTCCATTTCCGTCTTATGAAGGGGGGGCGTCGTGAGCGAGTTCCTTTTCAAGCCAAGAGGCTTGAAATTTATGCTAGGTTGTTTTCATATTCAAAACGAACTTAACGATGATGATGATTATGATGTTGATGATGATGACGGTGGTGGTGGTGGCGATAGTGTTGGTGGTGGTGGTGGTTTTGGTGGTGGTGGTGGTGGTTGCGGATACCGAGGGAAATTCTAGTGCAAGACGCACTTAATTAATTTCTAAAAACTTCAATTCTCTAAAGTCGTCTGAAGAATTTTGGGCGAGACACTTAAAAGATTTTTATGATTTTTTAAAAAAATTTGCAAAGGTATTTGTCATGCTAAGAAAAGAGGTAAAGAAAAGGGGGAGGGAGTGCATGGGCTCAAGAAGAAGAAGAAGAAGAAGAAGAAGAAGAAGAAGAAGAAGAAGAAGAAGAAGAAGAAGAAGAAGAAGAAGAAGAAATGTAAAAAAGATAGAAGAATGAACAAGAAAAGGTGTGAAGAGGAGGAAGAAAGCTAAAAGGAAGAAGAAAGAAAGAAAGAATTGTAAAGATGGAGAATGATACAAGAATGAAGAAGATGAAGAAGAAAGATGCTGAAGAAGAAGAAGAAGAAGCGTGAAGAGGAGGAAGAAAGTTAAAATGAAGAAAAAAGGATATAAAGAAAGAAAAAAGAAAGAAAAATGAAGAAGAAAGCTAAAATGAAGAAAAATGAATGAAAGAAAGAAAGAAAGAAAGAACGAAAGAACGAAAGAAAGGAAGAAGGAGAAAATTGTAAAGAGGAAGAATGATACAAGAATGAATAAGATGAAGAAGAAAGATGCTGAAGAAGTAGAAGCGTGAAAAGGAGGAAGAAACACAAAAAATTATAAGAAAAAGAAGACGAAGATGAAGAAAAGAAAATTCTCAAGATGGAGGAAAATATTTGCTGAAGAAGAAGACTAATTTTGAAGGGTAAGAAGAAAGCTAAATGAAAGAAGAGGGCGAAGAAAAAGAAAAAGAACAAGATGTGAAGAAGAAGAAGAAGAAAATATGAAGAAGAAGGAAAAGAAGAAATGTAGGAGGCTGAAATCTAAAAGAAAGAAGAGGTAGAAGAAGAAAAAGATGCTGAAAAAGAAAAATGAATTTGATAAAGAAGAGAAGGAAGATAGCTAAGAGAAAAATAAAAAGATGATGATGAAGAAGTAGAAGAAAAAAGAAGAGGAGGAGGATATAGCTAAAAGAAAGAAAGAAAGAAAGAAGAAAAAGAAGAATAATGAATGAATTAATGAATGAATGAATTCGTGGCTGTAGAAAGGACAGAAAAGGATGATGCGGAAATGTTCAAAATTCATTATTGAAGAAAGAGAATGCAGAAAGAATATTTATGCTTTGTTTTACGGCATATCAACACCTCAGTGGGTCATTTAATGCCGACAGGTAATATTTTTCTTTTTCAAAAGTGTATTGATGGTAATAATTTTTTTTTCTTATCACTGGTATCAAAACCTAATTTTTACACTTTCATAGTGTTTTGACCCCACTTTGGGGGTTAACTATTTACCCATAGCTGAGACCCTAACAGGTGCTACCACACCGTGTCTGGGTGGACCTGGGGACGCCAGAAATTAAGTGTTGGTTTCACGCTCCTCAAAACCTTCTGATCAGAGACCGTACTGCCGGATGTAGTTTATCGTCATATCCAGGACGGTTCATATTTGTGGGGTGGGGGTCTTACCCCAATGCAGCGGTCTAGTCGGTGTATTCTGAAACCTCAGCCCACAGTACATACGGCATGAAGAAATCAGTGATGTAATTATAGCAGTGAAATCAAAAAGGGGCTCATTTCAAGTCATTGTTATTTTTGTTTTATTTTCGTTTCAAAAATATTTTCAATATTTCATTTGTAGAAAAATTTACGTCTATGAATCCTGCGGCAGGTATATGAGAACGCATCTGTCAACGCCCAGCAAATGGAACGCAGACTACCGTAATTCCCCATGTATAATACGCATTTTTTTCTAAAAAATAATAAGCAAAATCAGGGGTGCGTATTATGCATAGCTACAAAAAGTCTTTAAAAAATTGCCGTAAAATAAAATTAAAATTACCATGAAACTAAATTAGAATAAAATTATTCTATGCTGAAAACCATTTTTAAAAAAAATAAGAGCAGGAAACGCTGGCCGTGATGAAATTGGAGAAGTACAATTTATAGGGTTTGATTACCAAACAAGGGGTGCACAATTTTAGGGGTGCGTATTATGGACGAAGGCGTATTATACATGGGGAATTATGGTAATTGTGATTTTTATCTTTATTTTTTTAATGAAGATTTGGTCATTGTTTCGGCTTGGATTGAGAAATCGAAGAGCCGAGTTCCATTCACAATTTACATTCACTTACGTGGGAAAGGCATGAATCCACTTCTTCTCCCCCACCTATGGGTAAACAGCAGGACAGACCGGGTTCGATAGCCTTGGATGGCAACTGGTCTACCACAGAAAGAAATAGCAACCTACTGCTGGAAAAAAACCTGCCTCGTCAGTCATGTATCGAAAGATACATGATCGTCTAAGTGTGTATCATGCATGGCACATAACTGAATCGGAGAGCCAAGTTCGAATTCCAGTGGAATCCGTTACATTCACTTACGTGCTTATACCCTTGGGAAAGGTATAAATCCTCTTATTTCCCCCCAGCTATGGGTAAATAACAAGATAGCCCGGGTTCTATTGCCTCGGATGGCAACTGGTCTACCGTAGAAAGAAATGGCAACCTACTGCGGGGTCGGGGAATCTGCCTCGTCAGTCATGTATCGAAAGATACATGATCGCCTAAGCGTGTATCACGCATGGTGCATAACTGAATCGGAGAGCCGAGTTCGAATTCCAGTGGAATCCATTACATTCACTTACGTGCTTATACCCTTGGGAAAGGTATAAATCCTCTTCTTATCCCCGCAGCTATGGGTAAATAACAGGATAGACCGGGTTCTATTGCCTCGGATGGCAACTGGTCTACCGTAGAAAGAAATGGCAACCTACTGCGGGGTCTACCACAACTGGTCTACCACAGAGAATGGTAACCTACTGCGGGAAAAAAATCTGCTCGTCAGTCATATATCGAAAGAGACGTGATCGCCTAAGCGTGTATCATGGATGGAACATAACTGACTGACTTACATTCTAGCCTTTATGGACTGTTGGTGGAGAACAAAAGTACATTGCCTACGGCTCCAAAGGATAGAAAATTGTGGAGGGCCATAATCATCCACGACCTAGACGGACGAGGCACACAGAAGAAGAACCAGGCTAACCATGATCATGACCATCATTTGTCCACCACACGTATGTTAATTAATCTTCTATTTTGAGCGTAATTATTAATTTAAACATCAAACAAAATTCATTTTCATCGCCAGTCAACAGCCTTTGATATCGTTTTGCTTAAAATTACATTGAAAAGACGCCTACACATGACCAGTAGCGGTACGAGAGGTTAAAGCAAGTTATCTGCATTTACTCAGCTGAGTTTGGCACAAGGCCAAGATTGTAGACCGCCCATTGAAAAAAAAAGCATATTAAACTAAATTATTTTGATTCATTATAGTACTTCAACTCTTCCCTCTTCAAAAGCTTAAGTTCTCTGCCACTAGACCCCTATGAGACTTGCGGCATGTGTAAACTGCATTGGGTCGAAAACTTTCAAAATAAATGAATTCAACACATACGTGATTTTTTTTTTTTTTTTTTTTTTTCAAAACATTTATACACGGGACAACATATTTCAGGAACGGAGAGAAATATATATATATATATCTTTCTGCGATTATTTAGTGTGTGCTAGTGCGTGTATGCGTGTGCTAAGTGGTTCAGTTAAATAAAAAGTCGGTTTGCCTGAGAGGGAAATAATCTTCATAGAGTGAATCCTAACACATCTAGTAAACACCTCCTCTCGTAGCTAAACAAGGGCAAAGAAGAAAGGAAAAATTGGTTTGAAAGTGGAATGGCTATCTGTATTCTGGCTTACGGCCATATCACGTTGAAACACCGGTTCTCGTACGATCAACGAAGAAGCGTCGAACGTGATCAGCAACTGGATGGATAACTACTTGGGAATACCAGGTGCTGTAAGCTAGGATGTGCGGGTGGTGCAATGGATAACTGATGGGAATTAGAAATTGGATAACTGAGTTCCAATTCTAATCGGATTCGTTATGTTTTCTTCCGTTCAAATAACCATGGAAACAATATGGCCGCCATCTCTTCCACCTCTCCAGCAATGTTTTAATTATATGAGCTCCATCGGAAAATCTTTAAAATCGCCAAGAATTGTTATAATCCAAATATATTTTTGGGTTTTAAAAAAACCTGCAAAATGGTGATAACCCGTAAAAAACAAATTGATCAATTAATCAGTCTGTATTATATGCCAGATATGTTGAATTTTTTCGGTAGAGAAGGTTGTTCTTTAATCGTAAAGCTGCATGTTTAAATCACGTCGGGGTCTACCATTGGTAATGGCAGCGGTTACCATTTGTTGATGGTATGCGATATATTCAAGATTCTATTAATTCTTTAGAAACTGCTTTGTTCACGTTTCGGATAGGAAACCAAGCAGATATCTATCTATCTATCTATCTATCTATCTATCTATCTATCTATCTATCTATCTATCCCAATCCTTCCATATCTATCTATCTATCTATCTATACATCTATCTATCTATCTATCTATCTATTTAGTCTAATCATTCCATATCTATCTATCTACCTATCTATCTATCTATTTAGCCCAATCCTTCTATATCTATCTATCTATCTATCTATCTATCTATCTATCTATCTCAGTCTGTTTATATGTATTTCTCTAAGTGTAGACGCTTATATCTGTTTCCATATCTATCTATGATCGTATTCATTATCTATCTATTTATCTATCTATCTATCTATCTATCTATTCTATTCTATTCTATTTATCTCTCTATATGTCTATTCATATCTATCTATATATCTAAGTCTATTCATATCTATGTACCTATCTATCTATCTATCTATCTATCTATCCTCAGCCTGTTTATTATCTATCTATCTATCTATCTATCTATCTATCTATCTATCTATCTGTCTGTCTGTCTATCTATCTGAATATGTTCCTATCTATCTATCTATCTATCTATCTATCTATCTATCTATCTATCTATCTATGACGTGGCATATACTAATGATATTTATTCTTTCTTCCGCTTTTATTCCTCTCACGGATATCTCTCTTACTCCAGTCAAAAGACGCCTGCTAAAAGGACAAATTCTAAAGAATTAATGCATTTATTTTCAATACGATATTTTCATTACTTCAAATATATATATATTTACTTTATAGCTCTGTTATATAATATCTATCATTGTTTCAATAGCACCAGTCCTTTATGTGCTATTCATTTATTTATATAATTACACACACACACACACACACATATATATATATATATATATATATATATATATATATATATATATATATATATATATATATATATATATATATATATATATATATATATATAAATAAAAATATATATATATATATATATATATATAAATAAAAATATATAAAAACATTTTTTATCTTTATACATTCTTTTTATAGATACAAGTATTTAAATAAATGCTCTGTTTAAAATAAACAGTATTAAATAACATTTACCGGCCTGAATATCCGAGAAATTTTCATAGAAAATATTCGTTCTCGACAGGATTCGAACCTATATTCTATACGGAACCGTAATATAGCCTGACGTGCTTTAACCGTTTCGGCCACTGAGGATCGTTCGGTTGGCAAGGTCGAATTTACTGCTTATAAACTTCAATCTTCCATGAATCTCTCACATACTTTCATAACTGCTCACGGCGTATCAAATGTTTGATATTCTTTAATTAATATTAATTTTCTTCTAACTTTTGACATTAAGCTCTCCTTGCATCGATATCCTCCTGTAAACACCATACGGATTACCATAATGTATTATTAATACATATGAATAATTTTGTGTATTTAGGTAGCAAATTCTCTTTTAGACATATCTGAATAAATTATGAACATTATGTTTGATTATTTTTATCATAATCCTTTCATATTCCCGAATACTTTTTATATATTGTAAGTAAATACGTTTCAGTGCATTTCTTACTCTATTTAATTGTAATATACAGAAAAATATTCGTGAATATGAAAGGATTATGATAATAATAAGCAGGCATAATGTTTGTAATTTATTCAGTCAGATATATAAGTTATATAGCAACACCAAATATTTATACACAATTCCCATTGAGAAAGGAGTCACTCAGTCAAGTAAATGAAAATTTGATGATAGGTCCGGTTATCTCTTGAGTTCATTTTGACAATTCAGTTTGCTTGTAAAATTTGTTAAATTCTCGTAATTTCCACATTTTTTAATTATCATCAATTATTTTTAAATATTATTTATTTTCTCTTTTTAAGTTTTAAGAAATTGTTTTTGTTTCTTTAACGGCACGTCAACTTCTTCGTGGGTCATTTAATACCGAAATTTAATTTTCTTTGGAGCTTTGAAGAAATAAAAATATAATGTTATTCTGCTTTCAAATTGAATATATGGTAGATGATACTCAGCTTTTGTGCATATATATATATATATATATATATATATATATATATATATATATATATATATATATATATATATATATACGATTTTATGGAGATGCCAGCAATACATTTTTATATAAAAAATTAATATATATATATATATATAGTCAAAACCTAATGAGCCAGACAAACCTACCAAGGTTTCACTTAGGCAGATCGTCAGCTGACCCTGACGATCTGCCTAAGTGAAACCTTGGTAGGTTTGTTTGGCTCATTAGGTTTGACTAGGTCTGCTCTACGTTTGTAGTGAGATCTTTAGTTAGTTGTTTACTCGTATCGGTTTTTTTCTTTGGGCCTTGAACCTGCATCTGTGCGATTATTTTCGACAGACTTTCATGTTCCTGGCTCTTTCTTTTTTAAAACCTTTTTTTCCCTTCGAGATTGATTTGGCTATTGTTAAAGCAAGAATTCGAAGGTTTTTCGACACGAGTATAGTCACACACACACACACACACATATATATATATATATATATATGTTTGTGTGTGTGTGTGTGTGTGTGTGTGTGTCTGTCTGTCTGTGTACATAATTACGAGAGGCGTTGGTATGTGTTTTATGTTGTAGTTTATTTGAAGTTATATTTTATAAAGCAGTTTAAGTTCATTAAGAAATTTTAGGATATTATATGGCTTAATATCACGAAAAAGTGCTTTCATGTTGGTTGTTTGGTTGGTTGATTTTGTTTAGCGACATATCAACAGCGCCATGGGCCATTCAATGCCAAAATGTAAATAATTTCAAAAGATTTTATCGTTTCAAGTAAATATATTTTGAACGCAATTGTATGCCTTCAACTACAGATAAAATGTATTGTTGGTCATTTTGTTATAAAAAGATATTGTTGCTTTTTTTTTAAAACCTAAAATTGTATTGCTTGTATTTTTACTATAAAATGCATTTTGATTTTAGTATAAATAAGTATATTTGATAATTTTTTATATAAAAATGTATTGCTGGCATCTCCATAAAATCGTATTTTTATACTTTCATAGAGTTTTCTTTGAGGTTTCACTATTTTCCCATAGTTGGGACCCCAATAGGTGCTACCACTGTGGGTCAGGGTGGACATGGGAACAAAAGCAACTAACAGGTCGTCCACGACCCTCAAAATCTCCTGATTAGAGGCATATATTAAGAAAGCAGGACGAATAAGCATATTTGGTTTGGCTTCTATGGACGGAGATATTTTCACAATTAATTTACATAGCAAACTGGACGCCCACTATTAAATTTCATACTATCTAAAAAATTCCATTTTAGACATTCGTAATCTGCAGTTTCATCTATAGTGTATAATCTTTATATTAATCTTTATTAATCTATAGTGTTAACCTATAGTGATTAATCTTTATATTAATCGATATTCCTTAATCTATAGTGTTTAATCTTTATATTAATCTTTATTGTCCTATAGTGCTTAATCTGTAATGTTTAATCTTTACATTAATCTGTAGGTCTTAACCTATAGTGTGTAAGCGTTATATTAATCAATATTAATCTATAGTGCTTAATCTATAGTGTTTAATCTTTATATTAAGCTATATTGATCTATAGTGTTTAATCCAAAGTGTTTAATCTTTATATTAATTCATAGTGCTTAATCTATAGTTTTTAATCTTTTTATTAATCAATATTAATCTATATCGTTTAATCTTTATATTAATTTATAGGGCTTAATCTATAGTTTTTAAACTTTACATTAATCCATATTACTCTATAGTGCTTAATCTATAGTGTTTAATCTTTATATTAATTCATAGTGCTTAATCTATAGTTTTTAATCTTTTTATTAATCAATATTAATCTATATCGTTTAATCTTTATATTAATCTATAGAGCTTAATCTATAGTGTTTAATCTTCATATTAATTCATATTACTCTATAGTGCTTAATCTATAGTGTTTAATCTTCATATTAATCCATATTAATCTATAGAGCTTAATCTATAGTGTTTAATCTTCATATTAATCCATATTACTCTGTAGTGCTTAATCTATAGTGTTTAATCTTCATATTAATCCATATTAATCTATAGAGCTTAATCTATAGTGTTTAATCTTCATATTAATCCATATTACTCTGTAGTGCTTAATCTATAGTGTTTAATCTTCATATTAATCCATATTAATCTATAGAGCTTAATCTATAGTGATATTACAAAAAGATTTTTTAAAAATGATTCTTCCTGCTCGTTGTAGACCTCTCCTCCAAATCAGTATATATCAAAACTTCTGCCCAAACCTACCGATCTGAAGCGACCTTAAATAGAAAATTAAGGATATCAGTTTCAAAATTCCATGCAATAATAACTTCATTTATAACTAAGCAGCCAAAACTTTGTCAGAGCAAGGGACTTTGTAATGTTAAATTCTTTTACGACGAAAGACAACACGGCTCTCCACAGCTTTTTCGTTATGATTTATGTATTGCCATGACTTCTTGGGAAAGTTAGAGGAGTAGTTTCTCGATACTTTCGTCACGATTTGAATGCCAACCAAGTCTAGAGAGGCTGTTCTACTTTGGTATTTAACCCATAGCTGAAGAAATAAAAGACGAATTCATGGCTTTCCTAAGTGTATCAGCGCGAAAGTAAACACAAAAGATTAACCCTGAATTTAAACTCGGTTTGACTGGGCTCAATAATTCAAATTCTACCAAACTAGTTATTAACCAATATGAAGTGATCGAAACAAAAATGATAAGGATACTCGTCCAAGACTTCAAATAATGCATATAACAGCTGCAAGTCTTCAAACAACTCTAGGAAGATTGAAGAACTTATCGACCGAAGTGTATTAATGAAAAAAAAAGATCTTCTTCGATATGCTGTGTCCCTTTAGTCTATCCTTTAGAGATCATGGCTCTCCACAATTTCCTGTCCTAGCTCTTGATCAATTTTATCTGTTTGTTATCCCTGTTCTGCCATACATTTACTCAAGCTCCCTAAGTATGTTATGCGTTGTTTTCTTCTGTCTCTCTTGCCTTCAATATGCCTTGTGAGTATCAGATTTTCCAAGCCCTCTGTCCTCATTATATGCCCTAGAAATTTCAACTGTCAACTTCCTGATGTTAATATAATGTCCTTTTTTGTTTCTATTTTCTCTAAAACTTCGTCGTTGCTCACAAGTTCGATCCATGGTATTCCCAGCATCCTTCTGTAGAGCCACATTTCTGATGCTTCAAGTGTTTTCTTTTGTGGGACAATTGTCCAGCATTCAATGCCATAGATTAAGACTGATGTTACGTAATATTTCAGCAATTTTCTTCTTTGTTTCTAACGAAATTGAATAACTCTAATGTCAGTAATTAATGGCAGTTTGAGGAATACAATTGACCGAAGGGAAGCGATCGAAATAACAATGATGAGGATACTAGTCGGAATAAATCACGGAATAATGATTTCATGGAGTGACATTAGAGGACCCCTGTCATCGCCTCTATTCCCGTGATTAAATTTTGTAATATTTTCCTTGGAAACACAATCCAGCTGACGTCCCGGTTTCACGTTTTCGTACAACGCGTCGAGCATCAGGTCATAAATCAAGGCCGCATCTGTTTGCTATCGAAGCCATCGCAAAAATTAATCAACTCATTCCTTGATCCGGGATCAGGCGAAAATTGAGCGAACATGAATTTCATTACGACTCAATGCTGGCGTTCGGAACGAATGCTCACCATTCTGTTCTACGTCTTCTGATCAAGTACCTGTCATTTCAATCTTCGGGGGGGGTCTACACCCATCAGACACGTCCAGGCTCGCATATGTTTTAGCAAAATTGCGTGTGTGTATGTGTGCCGCTTGAGATGAGGGTTCATCAAGATGAATCAATCAAACCCCTTACTGGCGAACGCGAGCGACTCGGCGCTGCAAAAGCGCGTAGGCTTCGTCTTTAGGTTGTCGTCTGTAATGAGATTGAATATCGTGCGTTTGACAGCTTATCATTCACAGGTCATCATCACAACCGACAAAAATATTCGATGCGTGCTCGGAAAGTATCCAGTCATTCTGAATATGTAACCGCTTTGTTTGGCCCTGATGCAATTTTGGCATCTTATCAGAATGGATAGGACTTGACGTTCTTCAATATCCGCCTGCAAAACTTTACTTAGTCGTCAATGTCATGCAACTGATTTGGCCTGTGTACTATGTGTGAGCATTTCATTTTTTACACTGTTATTCCTCCAATAAAAGGCACAAGAGACACTCTTATAGGTAATAGTTAATGAAGAAAAAGTATACATAGGAATCACTGAAGGACCCTGGAAACAAAGAAACTATACACAAAAAACATCTTTCACAAATAGTAAGTACCCGAACAGCACAATGCTTTCCAAGTATATCTGGGAAATTAAAAACAAAGCACAAATCACACCAAAAATATCATGGAAAATAAGGAAAAGATCATCGGTCTACAGCAATCAATCAAAAACCTGAAAACTTTGCTTGGAGGAAAAAATAGCTATCATTACCTTCCCAGACCAAAATAATTTACGAAATAAATTATCTGAGCTCATTTCAAAATACAGACGTGAAAACAAATTTTTACTACGTTACTTAAAAATCGAAAACTGAAATGAATAAATACAAATAAACAAAATAATATAAAAAACAAGTAAAATAAATTAACCCAAACAAATAATAAACAAATTAACAAACCACTACCATTAGAATAGACGAAATAGAATAAATAAAAATAAAACAAATAAAAAACAAGTAAAAATAATCAACACAAATAAATAAATAAAGTAAATAATAATAAACAAATTAACAAACCAATCCCGCCAAAATAACCGTTAGAATAGACTACACCAACCAATCCAAAAATTGACGTAAAAATAGCTATAACTGCTATATAACGATAAAAATAACATTACTACGTTACTCAAAAATCGAAAACCAAATAGAGTAAAAATATAGAAAATAAAACTAAATTGAACCCATGGAGTAAAGACTCTACCGATCAAGCATCCACTTGGGAGTTGGTTCTATAAAATAGCGGTTCTTAGTAAAATAGGTGTGTCCGAATGTAAATTCCATCTTACCATTGGAGTACGAAAGGGAATGAAACTGATTTGGCTCTCTGTACAGGCGTATTAAGGAATGTTGTTCCTCGTATGAGGGAAAGAATTTGTGGAAAGCAATACATCACTGACAAGCCACCTTTAAGGTTGAAAAGTGATGATTTAGCAGTTTCAACCGAGTTATGGCACACATCACAGATTTTGGTTTGATTTGCCACTTGTAAAGATGGGAATATCGTCAGGATGTAGATATTTACGATGAAACTATTGAGTGAAACTTCCTTCTTGCACATAAATTACGAAATTGTATAAGAATGATTCGAACCTGTATAGGCGCAATGCTTGGTTCTAAATTAACTGAAACAACTGCTTTAGTTTTCTTTCTTTCCAACATACGGTCAATTTTAGACCCACTGGAGTGACAGGGTGTAATCGATTTTATTTTTTCTCAGATTAGGTCATTTACAGTGGTGCGCAGTAATATGAATCTATTTTATATATGATGAAATTTGTTTGGCCTTGAAAAATATTGCGTCGTCCGTGATTTCATCAGATTTTTATTGTGAAAAAATTAATTTTTCTTTGTGAAAATTAATTGAAACAAAACGAATAATTCCGTTATTATTTACTTTTTTTTTCGTATTTTACCAATGGAACATGACCCAGTGCACATAGTACTTCGTATGTCCATTCCACAAAGCCGTTCCTTGCAGATTGACCACAGATTCTCGATTTAAATCAGGAGTACTTTGATTTGCTCACTGGTAAGGCTTGCCAGTGTGCTCGTGCAGCGTTGCAATTTTCGTACACTTACTTGGAGTAACGTCTATCACGGACAATGGCCGAAGGACAACTAATCGACAGTCGAGACAATAGTGTCTGGGCGTGATAAAAATCTGATGCAATCACGGACGACACAATATTTTTTAACGCCAAACAAATTTCATCATACATAAAATAGATTCATAAAAGCATGCATTTACCTTCCTCACAGTTTATTATAGGCACAGGACACCTGTGCACCCTGTTTATTTTAGCCACCGGATGTATTTTCTGTTTATGCTATCACCAGTTTCCGATTTACGCTCAAACATTGATGCCGGGGAAGTAAGGCCAAAGGTCTTTCCTTAACTGATATCCAACATTGGCAATCACCACTGAAATATAATTATGATAAAGTACTTTACAGAATTTATTTTATACCAGACCTCACCCATTATAAGGCTCCAGAGCCACTCATAGATAGCCACGAGGTGTGGATGCATAAAAAATGAAGATTATGAAGAAAAAGAGGATAAATAGCGTTTGATTCTTAACTTGACGAGGTCAGTATTGTGGAGTTCAGATAAGTATTGAAGCAGGATTTTGTTGCATTAAATAAGCCTGGTAGCATTACTGAAGATATGAACTATATTTTTCTCTCACCATTACTAATTTGGGAAGAGCGTCGGGCTGACAGAAAAGGATTTTAGCCGTTACTCTTTCTAGCTGAATAACTCAAAGTGTTTTTCAGCGGTTCTTACGACAAATGATGTCAAGATGGCTGAACAACTCTGAAAACTTTGAAAAAAGAAACTCGATTAGTTTCGTGTTTTTTAGATATTAAACATTTTGTGGGATGGACAATTATGCTATTACACGATTTGATCATTTTTACTGTTACCCCCGATATATATATATATATATATATATATATATATATATATATATATATATATATATATGTAAAAGTTAACATAGAAGTCAACACTTAGAGGCGACAGTCTGTTTCATGCTAGATGCAATCGTCAGGCCACGATTGCATCTAGCATGGAACAGACTGCCGCCTCTAAGTGTTGACTTCTATGTTCACTTTTATATTTACACACGCTCTATCTCTGATATTGAGCACTTTATCCCGTAAATATAGCAGACTTTAAAACTGTATTTCTTCATATATATATATATATATATATATATATATATATATATATATATATATATATATATATATATATATATATATATATGAATAACGGCTTGGATTGAGGAATTGAAGAGCCGAGTTCGAATTCCAGTCGATTCCGTTACATTCACTTACGTGCTAATACCCTTGGGAAAGGTGTGAATCCTCTTTTTCTCCCTCCAACAGACTGGGTTCTATAGCCTTGGATGGCAACTGGTCTAGGAGAAGGACAACTCTGAATTCAAAACCTGCGGAGGGTCGTTTGGGGACCTTGTGGCATCCGTTGCACCAGGTCCCTGTATTCGTCCCTCCAAAAAGTGTGGATGGCTCTGCACAAAGCCTTCACCACTGTAATCAAATCCTGTGCGGGTGTCGGGCTTTCAGTTTCTGGGAACTGATCTGTCTGACCCTCATTCGTCGAGTTCGACGGGAGAGCGATAATAAAGAGATAATCATACATTGCATCAGTTAGCAATATTAATGCAATTAATGGCGAAATCTCTTTGCTAATAGACTTAATATAAGCATTAACTTACTAACAATCCACTGAATGAGATCCTTATGGATCAGGTGCATTTTTTTAAACCAGCAAGTACTTTCAAGGACTTCATGTCATCATCGTCGGGCTGTAATTACTTTTGTGTTTATTTCTTTGTTGTTTCAGTGAAATTCTTCATATTTTGTTTTTATTTTTATTGACTTTTTAAAAATTTTCTTCGTCTCTTTGGAGAATCCAACAAAATGTCAAGTTCGCAGAATATCAATTTCTTGCAATATTATCGCGGAAGGCGCTGCGATGAGCCAATGTCAGCGCAGTTCGCCATCTCTTTTTACAGCCTTGAAGATTTGTCAACTTTTGCACGAATCGCTAACGAATTCTAAAATAACCAAACAACCCCAAAACCAAACATTTTCTTTTTCTTTTCGCATCTCCTCCTGCCATCCAACACTTTATAAAATAAAAGAAATAATGAAATCTAAACGTAAACTATTCGAATGCTAAAAGAAGAAACCAATTAATCGCATTCAGTAGTTGTTTGTAAGATTTCACTGTAATCAAATTTATTGAATTTGGTGTCGGGGTTGGTTGGGGGGGTGCATTGGAAACGTTTGATGTTGCCCGCAGTCCCGGCTTACTGAATTGACAGCACTTGCTGCCGGCGTTGACGACACATGTTTACCAGAAGCACAGTTAAATGTTTACATTTTTTCAGCAGACCCTGCGCCATCCAATCGGGGAGGATTGAAAGAGGAAGAAAAAACAATGGCGGGCTACGTGTAAAAAGGATTCAATTAATCGAGAAATAATAGGAAGAGCGTGGAGAGAGGAACAGAGAGAGAGAGAGAGGAAAATCAGAGCAGAGAGAAGGAACTCTATAATTGACAAGGAAAAAGGAGAGAGATAAATGTCACTATATTGGTAAAGAGAAAGAGAGAGAGGGGGGAGGAGGAAGAGAAATGTCAACACAAAAAAACAGCCAGTTCTCAATCCGCACCTGACCATTGCCTCCGGCATGAAATTCAGAATTGTAACAAACATTGGGGAACAAAATGTATATTTATTATACACCGAGCACTATTGTATTAATACTAGTACAAAATATGCGATTCTCTCTCTTTCACTTTCACTGTCTCTCTCTCTCTCTCTCAATCTCTCCCCCCTCTCATCCTAAAAATCGATATTAAATATTGGGAAATATGTTTGCTTATCTCTAAAACTTCTCAGTTTATTAAATGTAAACTGTGTTTCAAAAGTTTTCTATTTCCGCTTTACAAAAAATGTTCCTCCGCACACACACACATATATATATATATATATATATATATATATATATATATATATATATGAAATGGATTAAGGCAGATAATTATGTAATATATTTTCTGTTTATACGTAATTTTTATTGATATATTCTAGATAAATTTAAATTTAAACCATTTTGGAAATTTAAACCATTTGTAATTTCGGTCTGATGAGACGGTTATTAAAGAACAAAAAAAATAAATTATAATTCATAACCGAGTTTTCGATGATGCGTTAAGTCTTTCCTTGATATATATCATATTGCTCTGCATACTATACATTGAGCTCTCTTTATGGATCTATTTTTTAATATTTTATATTCAAAAATTCTACTTGGATTATCCTTTCCACTTACTGATTTTATATTATCTATCTATCTCTCTCTCTCTCTCTCTCTCTATATATATATATATATATATATATATATATATATATATATATATATATATGTACGTATGTATGTAAATTATTTCTATCCAATTTGGACTCAAAACCGGCACTGAAGAATTATCTATCAAACCCCAAAAATCATCGAAACCAGAAGAGGGTCGTTCGAGGTCTTTGTATTCAGTCTTTCAAAAAGTATGGTTGGTTCTGCACAAAGCCTTCACCACTATAATCAAATCATATGTGCTGGTGTCTTGGAACGTAGCGGCTTGACCCTTATACGACGGGAGAGTCCACCATATATATATATATATATATGATGAAAATGTGGAAAAGACAAAGCAAAATCCGAATATATGAGTTTACTGTTTTTATTATGTTTTTGTTTTTGTTATTCTGTCGACGTCAGACGTTTCGGTCAAATAGACCTTCTTCAGGACATGGTTAATGGAGACATAATTATATTAGATTTAAGTTTGATGGAGAGACGATATATACAGGACTGGTCAGAAACAGAAAAACTGAAATTCTAAAGTCAAGTATTCTTTCTTAGAGTCGGATATGCTGGCGTCGCGTGGGCGGCAACTACGAAGACCTGCGCACAGGGAAGAAGATTGTGTCCTAAGTGGAGGGTGAGGGGGACTATTTAAAACTATAGCTTATCGGTACGTTTGTCACGCATTAATCTCGCCACCGAGGTCGCGATCTGAAAGAAACCAGGTCTATTATTTACTGTATGTGAGGTGGCTATCATGCCAGCCTCATAAATCTGTCTAAGGTTCTTATTGTGGATATATTTTAAGATCTTCACAGAGTCGAAATCAAAATTGTGATCAGATTTGGCTATGTGTATAACTAAAGCACTGCTTAGATTACCGAGGCGAATGTCACGTTTATGTTCGGAAATGCGAGATTTCAATGATCTACCTGTCTCGCCTATATAACTCAGGTTGCAGTCTCTGCAGGGCACCTGATAGACGCAAGCATCGGATGTAATATGTTGTCTGCTCGTATTACTCAATATGTTACGTATAGATTTAGTGGGTAATGTAGTAGTTTTAATTTTTAGCGCGTTTAGATTGTTGGAGATGTGTTCGGTCAGAGGGTTATTCGGTAGAAAGATGCGGCCAATGGGATTATCAGGGGCAGCTGAGAGTGTGCCTCTCTCCACCTTTGATGTAGTAGTAGTAGTCGGTATGTTGTTATGTACTGATGGACGAACTCTGTGGATTTTCAAGGCTTTATGTTTAGCGCCGAGTATTAGTTGTCTCGGATACGAAAGGCTGGAGAAGGTATCCTCGATATAACCAAATTCGTCATCTAAATATTTTGCTGAACAGATTCGCAGAGCTCTCAAGTAAAATCCGATAATAACACCTCTCTTAGTCCTAGTATCATTGTGAGAGTAAAACGACTACTTACACTTTTACTCTCACAATGATACTAGGACTAAGAGAGGTGTTATTATCGGATTTTACTTGAGAGCTCTGCGAATCTGTTCAGCAAAATATTTAGATGACGAATTTGGTTATATCGAGGATACCTTCTCCAGCCTTTCGTATCCGAGACAACTAATACTCGGCGCTAAACATAAAGCCTTGAAAATCCACAGAGTTCGTCCATCAGTACATAACAACATACCGACTACTACTACTACATCAAAGGTGGAGAGAGGCACACTCTCAGCTGCCCCTGATAATCCCATTGGCCGCATCTTTCTACCGAATAACCCTCTGACCGAACACATCTCCAACAATCTAAACGCGCTAAAAATTAAAACTACTACATTACCCACTAAATCTATACGTAACATATTGAGTAATACGAGCAGACAACATATTACATCCGATGCTTGCGTCTATCAGGTGCCCTGCAGAGACTGCAACCTGAGTTATATAGGCGAGACAGGTAGATCATTGAAATCTCGCATTTCCGAACATAAACGTGACATTCGCCTCGGTAATCTAAGCAGTGCTTTAGTTATACACATAGCCAAATCTGATCACAATTTTGATTTCGACTCTGTGAAGATCTTAAAATATATCCACAATAAGAACCTTAGACAGATTTATGAGGCTGGCATGATAGCCACCTCACATACAGTAAATAATAGACCTGGTTTCTTTCAGATCGCGACCTCGGTGGCGAGATTAATGCGTGACAAACGTACCGATAAGCTATAGTTTTAAATAGTCCCCCTCACCCTCCACTTAGGACACAATCTTCTTCCCTGTGCGCAGGTCTTCGTAGTTGCCGCCCACGCGACGCCAGCATATCCGACTCTAAGAAAGAATACTTGACTTTAGAATTTCAGTTTTTCTGTTTCTGACCAGTCCTGTATATATCGTCTCTCCATCAAACTTAAATCTAATATAATTATGTCTCCATTAACCATGTCCTGAAGAAGGTCTATTTGACCGAAACGTCTGACGTCGACAGAATAACAAAAACAAAAACATAATAAAAACAGTAAACTCATATATTCGGATTTTGCTTTGTCTTTTCCACATTTTCATCATACCGTCGGATCTACATCCACACATTTGCTTACATATATATATATATATATATATATATATATATATATATATATATATATATATATATATATATATATATATATAAGACTCAAACACTAATATTCCATGGTTATATTTTATTACATTGGAATCGTAACCACGATCCAATTTATCAGAGCTACAAATTCTTATATTCTTACTTTGTCCTGGACATTGAGTTCTACCTGGATTCTATCTTATTGGAAATTTATTTACATACATACATACATACATACATATATATATATATATATATATATATATATATATATATATATATATATATATATACAGAAAGATAGATAAACAGATAGACAGATAATCTAGGAGTGCTACTGGTAGTATGTAACTCAGTACTGTGTGCAGCAGGCATGAAACATTGGTTCCCCCACAAGGTTTATCTGGTGTGGAAAGAGGCGAGACACTCAAGAGGAATTAAACCAAGAACGCAATTTCGAGAAAGGAGGAAAGAACATTGTTAATTCCTCGTTTATATCAGGTCTTTGAACATTTTAAACGGCACACATAGGTAATGACGTTCCGTTGTTCCTGTAGCAACAGAAAGAAAGAATCTAGACTATGGGAGGCAAGCTGATTGAGATTACCCATATGGTTAATGTTAGCTAAGGGTATGTTGACAATGTAGGCCTTCCAGGTGGCGTTAAAATTCATTCATTTTTGGTGACCATACTGGTCACCAAAAATGAATGAATTTTAACGCCTCCAGATAAAAATTACCTTGTGCATTCGGTTACCAAAAATTCATAGATTTTAACACATCCTGATAAGAATTATCTAGTGCAACTTTTCACGGAAAATACATAAATTTTAACCCCACCAGATATAATTTAACAAGAGTAACCGGTCATCGAATGTATATGATTTTAAGCCCTCCAGATGAAAATTACCTAGTGCAACTAGTTACCGAAAATACTGGAATTTTAACCCATCCAGATAAAATTTACCAAGTGCAACCGGTCATCGAAAATGTAAGATTTTTAACACTTCTAGATAAAAAAAATTACCTAGTGCGATCGGTTACCAAAAATGCATGAATATTAACCTCTTCAAATAATTACCTGTATATAGTACGACCATCTATTTTTTTTGCGTAGAATCATGCACTATATTCGAATAAATAATGGACAATAACAATCGTCTTTCCAGACTGTTATAATCAAGACAATCAGAGCATGGTGAGATTCGTGTCGTTTTCAGGCACTTCGTCTCTCGAAATAGGCACCATGTTGATGAACGTCCAACATAGCTATAAATTCTTGACGCCATCTTTAAAAATATTCTCATCCTTTGACGTGCGAAACAGTTCAAATGCTTCGATAACCTCTACCTTATTGAAGAATGTTTTATTGCGTATGAAAAGCTCAGAATGCTTAAATAAGTGATAGTCAGTAGAAGACATATCAGGTGAACGTGGAAGGTGAGGCAGAATTTCATAATTCAGTCTATGCAGCTTTTGGAATTTGATTGAGAAGCGAGCTACTGTGCGTTGTCGTGCAACTAAATTGGGCCGACCCTATTCACAAGTCGATGACGTTTCTTTTTTCAGTTTTTCGTGCATACACGCAATTTCATTATAATACGAGACTGGTGTTATTGTTTACTCTTGAGGCAAGTTTGAATAATGAATAACCCCTTTGAAAGACCACCTAGGATGCAGTGGAGGTTTTGGATATTGTTTTGGTGATTCACTTGCGTCAAACTACTGGGCTTCTTTCTTACTGTTGTGAAAGAGTATCCATTACTCATCGCATGCAGAAATGTTTCTTTTTTTTCCCAGTTTGTACACACGAAGTAAGATTATTCGACATTGTTTCATTGTAATTATTTTCATATGGACTATCAGTAGCAATAACTTGAAAGAAACCAATTCTGCAAAGAAAAAGAGCCAGGAATATGTCAATATTTCTTTTATATATACTAAGGAGGTTAATTCCTTTGACGACCGGATCAATAACCAATCAAAAAATGCGTCATTTCATGTGTGACAACCTAATAAATAAAATATTTGTTGCAGTTAAGATATCGGAATTGCACTTCTTGCTCTATACCCAGTGTGTGGGTGGGGGATGTTCATTTGAACTCAACTGAAGATCTGATTTTGAGAAAGATGAGCGGGCGAAAATTGCCCCTGAAGGAAGTTTTCCGACTTTTGATCTTTTAGCGTTCAGCCGCGTTATTAGAATGGATATAACTTGATAAAGACCTTTCCTTACAAAACACATTAATTGGTTTTGCTCGGAGAGGCCGTGGAGATATGATAACGACATTAAGGCAATGAAGTTCGCTGCGGAATGCGGTCGATACTCGACTAATTAATAACATCATAAAATTAAGTCTACAGATAATGAAGGACTCTCGGAAAAGTCTTGGGTCTGCGAATAAGCGTCAATAATCCATAAAGAAACGGTTTTCGAAAGTAATTCTCGTCGACATTAAGATTTCAAGGAAATGTGATTAGGCTTTGTTATTCCAAGTGAAACAACCCCCGTGGCCCCCGGTCCCGACTCCCCTCGCCCGAAAAACACCCGCTTCCTACGAAACTACAGCCCATCTCTGCGTACGTAAAGTCAAACAATGCATATTAATTGCGTTCACCAGCCGAACGGATCGATAGTCATCGATCAGATAACAATATCGGGAGATGCAGGTCATCAGATTGGTATTCTCTGTGGACACAGCTTCCCTCCCCCACTCCCGGGCCTATGGCGTCACAGTCAGACGTGATAAATCGAAAAAGAAAAATTAAGAGACTCAGGGGTTACTGTTGTCGATAAAGCTCTCAGCAACGATCAGGTTTGTCCTTTTTAGTTTTAGTTTTTCAACAAAAACCATCTACCCAAATTCGTGACAAAGACAAGTACTTAAACATGACTCAAGCAGATTAATATATATATATATATATGTGTGTGTGTGTGTGTGCAGATATATTAAGACAAGTCTCATTGAATAATTTAAAGAAAATTTGACTACTTATTTTCAATATGATCCTCCTATATTCGGGGACAAGCTTTTTAGTTTTAGTTTTCAACAAAAACCATCTACCCAAATTCGTGACAAAGACAACTATTTAAATATCACTCAAGCAGATTAATATGCACACACACACACATATATATATATATATATATATATATATATATATATATATATATATACATATATATATATATATATATATATATATATACATATATATATATATATATATATATATATATATATATGCATATATATATATACATATATATATATATATATATATATATATATATATATATATATATATATATATATATATTGTGTGTATTTAGGCAGCATTTTTTCATTCATACATGTTTCATTAAATAATATAGATAAGTGTTGTCTATATATTTTATGTAAGTTCTTTTCATATCGTCTGATAAGCTTAATAACATTATCATTAAACAATGCAAGAAAATCACAATATTGATACATATTTTTTAATCCAATCTAAGCTTTCGGCTTGCATAAGCCATTATCAAAGATGACAATTACACAATATATTTAAGCAATACACGAACAAGAAATTGATGATAGTCTCTTTTGGTTTACATGGATGATTTCCAAGCAACGATAAACACGTGCATATAAAACGCTGAAAGCGAAAATCGCACAACAGCTCATGACGTCACACATGACCACACGAGAGTGAATCCGATGAGTATTGAGTATGGAAAGCCGTTGATATGAACCAATGACTTCTGTTACTAATTATAGGCATTTAAGGATATTTTTGGAGATTTCATAGTTTATTTTGTTCAGGTTAGGTTTCAACTGTTTTATGTATATAGCTTCAAGAATTTTTAGTTTTTGTTTATTGTTTTCATGTTTAAGTATAGTTGTGTTTTCGACGAGGATTTTCCGGAATTGTGTATGAAAATATACTAAAAAAATTAGTAAATACTAACATATCTACAACAGATCCTAGCCAAAAAATTAAGTTAATTATATACTACACTAAATCTAGTATATCCAACTCAATCATTCGCAATGATTCTTCTCCCCCGGTTAGCAATTTGAAAAATATAAAAATAATCGCACAGATACAGGTTCAAGGCACAAAGAAAAAACCCCGATACGACTAAACAACTAACTAAACTTTTTTTCTTTTTCTTTTTTCCTTTTGCTTTTCTTTTCTTTTGGTCACGTGGTTATGATTTTCTGTCAGTAGGCTTTATATTCCGTTCTCACTTTACCTCTTTAGCCAGTATTCCCTGACGATCCGCTTAGGTGAAACCGTGGTAGGTTTGTCTGGCTCTTTAGGTTTATATATATATATGTATATATATATATATATATATATATATATATATATATATATATATATAAAATTAAACCTAAAGAGCCAATTATATATATATATATATATATATATATATATATATATATATATATATATATAATATTAAACCTAAAGAGCCAATTATATATATATATATATATATATATATATATATATATATAAAATTAAACCTAAAGAGCCAATTATATATATATATATATATATAAAATTAAACCTAAAGAGCCAGACAAACCTACCACGGTTTCACCTAAGCAGATCGTCAGGGAATACTGGCTCAGTATTCCCTGACAATCCGCTTAGGTAAAACCGTGGTAGGTTTGTCTACCTCGCTTGCTTCTAAGGGGGTGGTCACCATAGTCATCAATTGAATGTACAAAAATTGTAACGCTGCACGTAAACAATGGCAAGCTCTACCAGTGAGCAAATCAAAGTACTATCAACTGGCCCAGAAACTCTCTTGATTTAAATCCAATCGAGAATCTTTGGTCAATCTGCAAGGAACGACTCCGTGGAATGAACATACGAAGTACTAACATGTGCCCTGAGTCATGTTTCATGGGGAAAATACAAAAAAAAGTAAATAATAACAGAATTATTAAACAAGTATAAGACGTCGTGTTTCAATTGGTAAAACGCATACTTTTAGATTCCAAGAGGTGTTTTTGCTATAATAATTTAGCGTGCCCGATATACAGACAGCACTAATTTTAGGGTGACGTTGAGTCCAACGGAACCTTTTGAGATCACTTTGGCATATTTAACTTCCTACATAAAGCCACCCACATTGATTGCATCGGTCCTTTTGCCCCAATTCTAAAATAGTTTACGATAAAGTGTTTTAATCACGTAAAGTAATTCTTCCACTGATACAACATCAACGTAACCGGAAAAAGAGAAAAAAAAGGTCATTATCTGCCTTGCTCGAATAGATTTTTGGTTACTGCAAATAATAGTACCTTGAGGGTGAAAAACGTAATTTACAAACACAAATAATACAATGATCAAGAAAGACTTGGAAACTTATTTTAAGTGCTATTTCGAGCTGCTTGTACATTATATTGGTGCAAAAGGGAGGTAATGGTTAGCGGCTTGTTTTGAGTAATCGGAGAGCCGAGTTCGAATTCCAGTCGAATCCATTACATTCACTTATGTGCTAATAAGCTTGGGAAAGGTATGAATCCATCTCTTTCCCCCTCAGCTTTGGGTAAAAATGCATGACAAGACTGGCTCCTCTCGCCTACGTTGGTAACCAGTCTAGGAGAAAAAAGTCTGAATACAAACCACCTCCGCCGGCTATCTTGACCAGGAAACGCTTGGATCGCACTATCCTTAAACAATGTGTATAAATGAGGCTGAGGGACCGCTTGATAATCCAAATTCGCACTGAAACACCGACTATGAATTTGCATGTTCAACTGAATAACCTTAGCTTTCGTTCGGATACGGCAAATTATTTTGACGGTAACTGCCCACCCAATCCAGTGAAAATGCCATAAAAAGTCCATATATAAATATACATCCTTGTGCAAATTAATTGAAACAACCGCTTTAGTTTCCTTTCTTTCACCATACGGTCAGTTTTAGACCCACTGGAGTGAGAGCGTGTAATCCATTTCTATTTATTCCTCAGATAAGATCAATACCAAGCGGTTACCCTAACTAGTTACTGACCAGGTACTGACAAGGTTCAATGTTGCTTAACTTGATCGTACGGGAACCGGTGTTTAAACGTCGTGTTTATATATATATATATATATATATATATATATATATATATATATATATATATAATACAGTTCAAAAGTTTGAAGCCACCACAAAAATTAGTATTGGATGAATTTGTCAGAAGAGTGAAAAAATGAAAAAGAGTTCTTAGAGTCATTGAAAAAAAGAATGGAATCAATTATCAAACTTATACTTTGAGAAACTTTTGCAACGAATGCCAAGAATCTGAGCTGCAGTAATCAAGGCTAAAGGACGATATTTTGACGAGAGCAAAATTTCATCATAAAATGCTTTATTTTTTTTTGGTTCAAAATAAAATTTCCAATAAATAATCATGTCTAACTTTTTTTTAACCATGTATAATAATGTTCTCTTACTTAAACTACAAAACAACTAATTTAGGGGTCACTTTAAAAAATTACTAGGGATGGCCTTAAACGTTTAAACTGCAGTGTATGTATATCTATCTATCTATCTATCTATCTATCTATCTATCTATCTATCTATACAAGGTAACCAAAAAAGTTCTGTCCGTTTTTAAAGGAAAAAAAGAAAATGCTTCACAGTATGTGTAACTTATATTTAGTCTTCGAAGTAATCACCATCGGCATCCAGCACCTTCTGCCAACGTGTTTCCAGCTGTTCAATGCCCTTGCGGTAGAACTCGGGGTGGTTTAGACGCAAATAAGTCCGTGGAGGCCTGCGCAAGTCTGCTTCATTGGTGAAGGATTTCCCACGAAGATGATTATCCAGGGAGTGGAAGAGGTGGTAATCGGATGGCGCAAGGTCAGATGAATAAGGTGGATGGCACAAAGTCTCCCACCCAAGTTGCTGTATGGTATCCCTGACCACTCGCGCGACATGCGGCCTGGCGTTGTCATGGAGGAAAAGTACACCTTTGTGATTCACCAGTGCTGGCTCCTTCTGGCGCAATGCCCGTTGCACACGTTTCAATTGCTGCGAGTATAGGTCTCCAGTTACCGTTTGGCTCATTGGTAGCAGTTCATAATGAACCACTTGACGACCTGTCCACCAGACACAAAGCAGAATCTTGCGTGGGTGCATAGGTGGTCTTGCGGTGTGAGGGACAGCATCCTGAGGAGACAACCAATGTCTGAAACGCTTGGGAGTTTCGTACAGAACCCACTTTTCATCACTGGTAAGCACTCGATTGAATAAGGATGCGGTACGGTGGCGAGAAAGCAGCGATACGCAGGCTGCCACTCGTTATCCCTTGTGGACCTCCAACAGCGTTTGCGGAACCCACTTGCTCAGTTTGTAAGTCTAACCTAGGCGGTGCAGTTGAAGTCTAACTGTTTCATCGGAAACGTTGAACTGTCTGGCAAGTTCACCACAGGTTAGACTACTGTCATCTTCAATGGCCACCTTCAGGACTCCGTCATTCAAGACATGTGGTCGTCAACTGCGAGGCTCATCATGGAGAGACAAATCTCCCGACTTGAATTTTCGCAACGAACGCTTTGCAGTACATTCACAGCACTATACCCAAATGCTTGACATATGCGGCGACTTGATGCAGCTGCTAATAAGCCCACTTTGAAGTCGTAAAGGAAACAGCCCCGAACGAGATCTCTAGACACTTCCATCCTTCTCACAGCTGTCCGGCTTATAACTGATGGCCAGGCACGATGCACGTGTTTTTTATAACGCCTGATGTTCCTACTTCCGTCTGTCCGAATTTGAAAACAATTGCTACACACATTTCGTATATATTTCAACTTCATTCAATAACTAATCAAAAAACGGACAGAACTTTTTTGGTTACCTTATATATATATATATATATATATATATATATATATATATATATATATAAGAAATAAAATCTTTAAACGCTGGATAGAAATACGACCGCGATTTCGATAGCCAATATTTCCTTAGGTGGTCAATACAGAAAATGAAATTATTTTACACACGCCAAAACTTAAATAAGATAATGTTAATCTGCTCTTTTTAGTGCTTGTTTACGTTGTTTTCCATCTGCTAGTCTGAATCACCTTCAAGAAGCGAGAGCAAGATCTAAAAGGTCGGCCAATCTAACAGTGATCTCATCTCACAATCCTCACTCTTGCTCCATATGCAGCCTCCTTTGTAAATCACTAGCGGTTCTTAAGTGCCACTTAAGATTATCGCACACAATTTCATAACTGAATCAACTAAGCTGTCAGCTCCTCATATGTCGAAACCGACGGGAGAGTCCATTATATATATATATATATATATATATATATATATATATATACTAGCAGCATAGCCCGGCGTTGCCCATGCTTGATTCAAAAATCGTACGACTCATACAGCAATCGCTATCACTTGACTTAAAATATTTTTGCCCTTCCTTACATTTAAAGGAGTGCCCTTTGCCGTGCTGATGTTGCTACATGCCTTACTTCTCGCCTATCTCACACTGCGAATTTTTTCTAAGCTCTATACTAAACATTAAATCTGTTACGAAAAAAGAACTAAACAAAATGAACACAAAACGATCAGCTTTAAAAAAAGGACTCGTAAGGCTCTCACTCTGGCCAGTAAAAAATGGCCGCAAACTACATGAAAACTGCCGATCCCACTATCGATGGGAGTTGGGAAATGCAAAGTCTGTCTTGGCCTTGCCGCTAACTTGGAGCATGTGCATGTAAATTTTGGTGCAAATTGCGGCCGTGCATTCGTTACACACACACACACACACACACACACACACACACACACACACACACACACACACACCCTGCCTTTTATAGATAGAGATAAGCAATTTAGCCGTCATGAGACTTTTTCTCTGCCTCCAAGATTTCTGGGTAGAAACACCATCAGAAAAGTTGTTCCTTACGAGGGAAATAATTTTAATTACGTTTTAAAAACTTTCACCTACGTTTCAAAATAGTTCGCTATTATCCGTGCGTTGTGTTCTCTGCATGGGCCTTCTGCCGCGGATAACGAGTTTCTACTCAAATATTACCGCCATTTTTTTTATGCCACGAGTAAATTAATATTTAGCAATAGAAGGTCACAAGGAATCAATTCACATACAAATGAAAATACAGTTGTGATCCTTTTCATATGTAGATTGATTAAACAGGTTGAACAGAATACAAAATCAATATTACATTATTTACTTAGAGCAGAGTGGGTGAAGAGAATAGCTTCAAAGCAAATTCACATAATATGCCGAAAAGTGACTCAGTGACGAAATTGAAAAGATATTAACAAAAGATAGAGCAACATTTCACAGCGCTAACACAAATATCTTTCAATGCATATTTATTGTGCTCAGAAACAATGTTGTTTTTAATATTTGAATTTGCCATGTTGGAGATGTATTGAAATTCAATACTGCCAACATTAAATAAAATATCTTTCATAGCACATATTTTAAAGTGTATATAAAATATTGAATACTACCGACATCTGCACATGAAATCTGGAATTTTATACAGTATTTTTTCGTCTCCCAATAGGAGTAGATAAATTTCCCTATCTCTAGTTGGCACTTCTCCCGAGGCTTTTGAAGAGGAGTAGATATTCATCCCTTGTTTCTTGTTTAGAAAGGACAAGAAGTTGTGGAGAGCCCACGTCCGGAAAAGGCACGGTATATAAATGAAGACGAGTCAAGAAAGAATTTATATAAGATCTGTCTTTGTCAAGGTATGTATAAACTTTTATGCGTTGCGGCAGTAAGGAAGTGTCGAAAAGTAAATAAGTAAATTAATCTCGAGTCCTAAACGTTTCAAGAGAAGATCATTTAGCACCTGACAATCAACATCGGCAATTTTATTCGGTATTTTTTTTCCTCTTCCGATAGCAGTAGATAGGTTTGCCAATCTCCGGTTCACAGTCCTCCCGGATTTTTTGTAAAGGTGTAGAGTTTCGTCTCTTGTTTCCGGTTTAGGATTGGGGTTTCCGGTTCATTCTATAGTGAGTGCCCCTTATTTGTGGGGGGTTAAGAACCATAACCAGACGCGGAGAGTTAGAATCCGTGCATACTTATAACCACACCCGCTTAAAAGTGCTTATAAGTACTTATTTTGATTGTTAAATCCTCGATATACCGTTACACTTTCATACTTATCACTTTAGAGACATTTCAGGCCCTTTTAAAAACATTTTTCAAAAAATACTATTGGTGACCATTCACTTAGCGGAAATTTTCTTTCATACGTACAATAACCGTTTTTAATTACGCATAGATCAATACAACCATTGAAAATACTGTATAAAATACGTGTAACAAGACATAAAATATAAAGTTTAAAACATTTTCTAAAAACAGAACTGTGATGATTGCCCCCAGACTTGACATAAGCCAGTTTTAAGACCCCAGCCGCAGCCCCTAACAAAGAACAAAGCCCAAGCACTACGCATTCTTTTGCGCTTGTTTTTTTTACAATGAAGATATAAAATTCAATTTTTTCAACAAAAATGTTTTAAGTCACTTAAATAACAGGAAAATAATACATGAATATTTTAAATATGTTCTATCGGAAAAAAAAAATACACGAATCGAGGGAGTTCCTGGCGAATAATTTGTACATATGTTCTTCAGAAAATCACGCGAAATATTCAAGGTTTCCGCGAACAAGTATATAAAGAAAAATCCGCGAATGTGTGAAGCCGTGAATTCTGAAACGCGAATAAGCGGGGTCTCACTGTATAGAAAATCAAGGGTCACCAACGTAGAAGCAATCTGGCCTGTAGTAATGGAGCTTTATAGTTTAAACAGGCTTGTGGGTGTTTTTTTTAGTAAAATATAAAGCAAGAATAATTTCGCTTTGTTTTTTCTTCTTCTAAAATGTTGTATCCTTTCAGTATGTACGCGATAATGGCTCTCCATAACTTCCTACCCTTTCTAGTTCTTAGTAAATCTTATCTGTTCGCTACAAGCGATGTACACAGGGTTGTTACTTACTATGAGGCCTTTTTCCTATTGCCTTCAATATATCCAAGCCCACTTTCCTCATTGTGTGCTCTGAGAAATAATTTCAACTGACTCTTCCTGATGTTAATTATAAGTATCCTTTTTGTTTCCATTTTCTCCAAAACTTCGTTGCTGAAATGCTCGAGGCATCATATTCTCATTATCCTTCTGTAGAGCCACAATTCTGTCGCTTCATGTCTCTTCCTCATCTGTGAGGAGATTGTTCCTCATTGCTTGCAAATAAGAGGAATGATACTATTTAA
Source organism: Acanthosepion esculentum (assembly GCA_964036315.1). Classification (NCBI taxonomy): domain Eukaryota; kingdom Metazoa; phylum Mollusca; class Cephalopoda; order Sepiida; family Sepiidae; genus Acanthosepion; species Acanthosepion esculentum. The sequence goes on from OZ038504.1 coordinate 9,443,154, forward strand.
GAGTTCAGTACTTTTTCTTCGTTTCTAACGAATTTTTTTCCTGTTTCTTGATAATTTGCTTAGCGTTTGGATGGACGGGAAAAGATTAAGAAATATATCAAATTAATGCAAAAAACACATCCAAATGGAAAGCAAATACAATTGTGAAACATCGTATAACATCTGTTTAATTCGTCTGTATATAAAAATATATCTTTTTCCAATTTTGTGCTCTCAGGACTTGGGTGATCATTGCTTTTCACAATTTAAGGTTTGTCTTTTCTCCATCACTCCAAATCCTTTCTCTGCTACCCATTTAGAAGCTCGTTAGGTACGTTAATCCTATTTCCTTTAGTACACCTAGTGAATATCAGATTTTCCAAGCCTCCATTCCTCATTAGGCGTCCTTGACATTTCAAATGTCTTCGTGTTATTTAGGAATAGTGTCAATGCCAACACTGGAGTTTCAACACAGATCACCAGAGGCCAAACACAGGCGATAGATCACGGATAAAGGAAATGTATATATGGAAATTAGCATTGCGTTTAACGGGTCACTATCCGTATTACTTCTGGTCAAACTCTCTGCCTGGAGGCAGAGAGGATCCCCAGACGAGGCAACGACGAAGGGCAGAGTCTCGTCTCGGGAGACAGCTACCCGACCACCTTTTTTACGGAGTCTACGGAGAATTTTGGGCCGAGCATACGGGCTCGGATACCCTACTATAAACTTGGCATTGTGCCGCATCACTACGAGTGGGGCGGCTAGTAAATATCTCACTATCCGAATTACTTCGGAAGTATGCTGGTCAAACTTTGTACCTCCGAGCAGAGAGGAACCCAGACGAAGCTGTGCCGAAGGGCACAGTCTCGTCTGACACCGTTTTTACGGAGTCTACGAGGAATTTTTGCACTAGACTACGGGCTTGGATACACCACTATAAACTTGGTCTTGTGCCGCATTCGACCGCGTGAGGCGTTTAGTGAATATCATCACTATACTTTTGCTCTATTCAGATCAGTATTCGGTGGTTACTTTTCGAGCGAGTATTATCGAGCAAGTACTATTAGTGCGAGTGTTATTCGAAGGCGTCTGACACCAGTATTGTTCAACGGCGTTACTATAGTTGTATCTGCGATTACAAAGTCTCTACTACAATGAGCCTTACGTTGAGATCACAAAATTTTGTTTAATTCTAAGTATAGGCGCCCTTCTTGTTTCCATTCTCCTTTAAAATCACCTCACATGTTAAATCGATGGTATATTCGGCATCCTTTTCTGCAACAACATTTGTTGCCCCAAGTCTCTTGTTCGTCTGGGCCGATACTCTCCAGCCACATATATGACCGATCGCCATTGAATATTATCCAAATATTAAATTTTTTACCCTATTTCACCTTTCTTAACATAATTACTTCTCTCCCAAACAAACGTACACAACAGTATCAAGAAATCAAGAGAAAATGGTTGAACCCGTCAACACACTAATAAAAACAATATCTCGACACGTGACAGTAATTGGCGTAATTTCAGTTAACAGTATGAAAATAGCATTCTCTAAATTCGTTCAGATTACATGAATCATTCATACAAAAAGCAGATAGTGAAGTTAATGATATAAATGGCGAGAATACATCTTCGCAAACAAATTTATTAAGATACATTAACCCCGAACCTGTAGATGAATGTTATGATCCCTGTTTTTAATAAATTCCAGTTGCATAAGGTCTTTTGATACGAGTACTTTCGCCTGTTCATACAGGCATCCACAGGTATAGAAATTGATTTGTTTTTACATCCAGGTAATAACGGGACAACGAAAGAGTAGATGTGATCCAAAATATATTTTTTTTAGAAAAATAAATAAATAAATAAATATATATATATATATATATATATATATATATATATATATGTATGTATGTATGTATGTATGTATGTATGTATGTATATGTATACTGCGACAGTAGTTGGCAGCATACTTAAGAGGATTTGCGCGTCACAGCGGTTAAAAATTACCGGACTAATGTAATAGGTGTGGTGCGGAGGGGGTAGTCTTGTGCCAGAAAGCTAAATGAGGTGTTAGATTGAGCAGTCAGTTAATATCTTTCACTTCCAAAGGAGAAAAACGAAACATCTCAAGGTGGGGATGGTGTTGTCTTCTTGATCCTCTGTTTATACCTCTAACAAAATGAAATAGTCGTCAGGCGGGCGAAGGAAGACATGTTGCTTTTAACTACGTGTAGGAAGCGTCTTACTTTGCGAATGAATAAGTAAAAAAAACTAGAAATGCAAATATATATATATATATATATATATATATATATATATATATATATATATATATATTTATAAGTAAATACGTAAACCCGGAGACAACAAGATGCAGAATCTATTAGAGTGTAGCAAGATCTTTGTACTACTCCCAGCATCCCATTAAAAAGAAGCGAAAAGAAAAAAAGAATTATCTTGAAAAAGAGCAGAATCATGTCAACCATCTTTTGAGAAGATTATTTCTTATTCCGCCATTTTGATGACACCTTATTTTTTTTAGGTTTCTTCAGTTTTCTTTTTCTGTTCATTGTTTGTTTTGTTTTTTTTTATTCTGATACTTTTTATCGCCACACGACCTGATGATATCATAGCTCAGTGGTTACCTGCCGACCTTTTTTGTTGTTTTCGTTAAGGTTTTATTCTATTCTTCACTTTTCGCCGCTAAAAGCTTCTTCCATCTAACAGAGGGCGTTACTGTTTTTGCGAGGCGTAACTCCATGGCAACAAGCATTGTCTCGTATTTATAAGAGACTTTTTTTTTCTTTTTTCTTTCCTTTAAAGTACCAGTCTGTAAAGATAACTTCAAGAAATTGAATTAATGATTTTAAACTTGGACGAGAATTTTCATGATTTGCTTCGCTATTCCTTCATATCAATCGATATTGTTTCAATAAGTTCACCGTTAGATAAGATTTTCGAAAAATATCGCCGAAGATGAACATCAATGGTCGCGTCACCTGAAACAATTTAATTTATAGCAATTTGCGTAAACCGTATGCATTAAATTATGAACACACAAGAGGTTTCTTTTATCAGTCACCCGATGTATTCAGCATCAGAAGAAAATATTTCTAAAACGGAAACACTAGCTTTAGTAATTTTACGAAAGGACATTATTGTTCCAAGAGTTATTTTTGAAAGTGAATCTTATTCCTTAAAGTTTCAGATAATTTACGCATCAAACTAATTCAAACGTAGTTACTGTAATAGCAGGGAAGCTAAATAATAAACGAGATACCTTCCATCGTTTTCAGAAGAGTCATTATAATTGCAAGCGTTGTTCGGACTATTGATCGTATTCCCTTTATCTACGATATCTTCTATAATTTTAAGAAGAATTATTATCATTACAAGCGTTTTTCGGAATATTGATCCCATTATTTTTGTTTAAGATAATGTCTATAATTTTTAGATGAGGCATTATCATTCCAAGTGTTGTTCGGACTATAGATCTCATTATTTCTGCTTAAGATAATTTCTATAAGTTTTAGATGAGGCATTATCATTCCAAGTGTTGTTCGGACTATAGATCTCATTATTTCTGATTAAGATAATTTCTATAATTTTTAGATGAGGCATTATCATTCCAAGCGTTGTTCGCAATATTGATCGCATTTTCCTTGTTTAAGATAACTTCTATAATTTTGAGATGAGGTATTATCATCCCAAGTTGTGTTCGGACTATTGATTTCATTCTTTCTGTTGCAGAAACCTTGCATAATTTTAAGAACAGTCATTATCAATCCAAAACTTGTTCAGACAATTGATCTCATTCTTTTTGTTTAAGATATTTTCTATGATTTTGAGAGAAACTCATTATCATTCGAAGCGTTGTTCCGACTATTGATCTAATTATTTTTGTTTAAGATACCTTCAGTCATTTTGAAAAGAGTCATGATAACACCAAGCGTTGTTCGGACTATTGATCGCATTCCCTTTGTTTAAGATAACTTCTATAATTTTGAGAAGAGTTATCATCATTCCAAACCTTATTCGGAAAATTGATCACATTCTCTTTATTTAAGATAACTTCTACAATTTTGAGGATATTAATATTTAAACTTAACTTTTCAAAGTTCAACGACAATTATTCTGCCGCCACTAAATTTAAAGACAATTTCATGTACGTGGGTCCTTACTTTCCGTTCAAATGATCGTTTTTATTTCATGACTGACTTGCGCTGGACTTCACATTTAGTTTCGATTATTCCCAGATTTATTTCTAAGTGATAAAAATTGTTATTGTACAAAAAAATGGTCGCAAAAAATGACGTAAATATCGGCGAAAACAATCGCAGTAACGAAAACTTGGGAATCCAAAATTTCAGGACTGCGGGTTCGGATCCGACCAGGAATGTTTTTAATTTGCTCACGAATTCCGCCTGATTCCAAAATGGTATGATATGTTGGGTTACGGCCTCTAGGAGTAAAGTTGAGAAAGTGTGACACACTGACATCTGCATTTGTTATATATATATATATATATATATATATATATATATATATATATATATATATAATTGATTAAATACCAAAAACAAAGAGATTAGAAATAGATTAAAGAGTTGCATCCATTTTCCTCCCTCTGACTGAGAAGCCAACAACACAATCGGGCAACAGACAATAGTTTTCGTCTATGAGCCATAGACGAAACATCATCATCCGAATTCTGATGAATGGAGCGCGAAGCAGAATTAGTCCAGAATGAATACAAGAACAGTGAGGGTTCTTTAAAGACATTGGTACTTATTATTTTTATCGAGTTCATCCCATGCAAAGCAGTAAAGCCACTAAGACATAAGTAGTTACTGTGCGGGGAAGAGTTATTTAGTCCCAGAATATCACAAAGAGTAATACAAATACGGATGAAACGTGCACCTGTGATTCATAAATTACACAAAAGCGTTCGATAAAGTACTTCATAATGCTCTGTTAGAACTGGTAACTGACCATGACATATTTGGGAAGGATATTAGAATTATCCAGAACCTATACTGAAGCCAACAACACAATCAGACAACAGTCAATAGTTTTCGTCTATGAGCCATAGACGAAAACTCTTCATCCGAATTCAGATGAATAGAGTACGAAGCAGAATTATACCAGAATTAATACAAGAATACGGATAGAAAATGAATTCAGTAAATATACAAAAATAGTAAGGGTTGTAAGACAAAAATATGTCTTCTTACCGAACTTATTAAACCTATACTGTGATGTGGTTCTGATAGAATTAGAACCCCTACCAAGATTCATTATCGGCGTATAAGCATACGATATGTAGATAACACAGTCTTGATAGCAGGTGCAGAAAGAAAATTACACGAACTCCTACTGAATGGAAAGCAAGAAAACAGAATGCATGGTTGTTAGCAAAAAAGACAGTCCAACATGCAAATTACAAAATGGGGATGCCAAAAATCAAACAAGTACAACAATTTAAAGTTTTCAATCTGCAAAGTGTTTTAAAAGAGGACAGAATGTGAGACACTAAAAGTTGCATTGAGACAGCGAAAGGTACCTTCTAAAAGCTAAGCAAAGTATTAAAAAACACAAAAAATTCTTTAGAGACAAATGAAAGAGTACTGAACTGTTGCGTAATGTCAGAAGTTAGGGCAACTCGATGTGGTGTAATAGTTAGCAAGCTTTTCTCGCTAGAACAATTAGAACTGAGTAGTGACTTCGAACTTCACTAGGTGACCACATCTAAGTTACGCTTAGACAATCACCGTAATATCAGAAGTCGCATTTAGATAGAGAAATATGCCTTCCAAAAAGGAAAGTATTAAGAAAAAGAAAAAAATCCGTTAGAAACAAACATACGTGTAATGAAATCTTACGTAATATCAGTTAAGGTTAATATCTAGGTTGAATTTGTGGAGCTTCTTTCCTTTTAAGACTGATAACTTCTGCCCTCCGCTAAGCCCTCTTTTCTTTGTATTGTCAGCATCCTTCTAAAGAACCACATCTCTGATGCTTCAAGTTTCCTCCTCATCCATGAGAACATTTTCCACGTCGATGTGGTGTAATGGTTAAAAAGCTTCTCTCGCGAGAACAATTACGACTGAGTCGTGAATTCGATCCTCACTCGCCGAGAATGACATGTGACACAAGGTCTTTTTAAAGTGGGGACCCGAGCGCGTGCACCCGGGCAGGGACAAAAATTCCCCGCAGCCCCCGAAACCGTCGGTTGCGCTGGCCTCGGTGCGAGCACTGATTCCTTCATCTTGTGCAACGGGAGGGCGCGGCCTCGGGCAGCTGTTCCCCAGGGCTGGGCACCTCTCAGTATAATATTCTCAGTTGCCCCTCTGCCCTTTGACAGAGAAGCTCCTGAGCGCACTCTGCCCAAAGACAGAGACGCAACTGAGAGATGATAAATAATACACACAAATTACTTATAGAAATTTAAGCACGATATTTATTCTGTTTAATACACAGAAATGTGGCACAAGGCCGAAGGGGGGATTTGGAGAACGGACGGTCTTCTGTCTATAACTTAGCTAGCCGCAAACACTGACCCAATCGTACGAACAATATTACACCAAAACAACACATTCATACGTACCTTTCTTACTACAACCACCATAATACCTCACTGTCTCTATGTAAATACTAACTAGTCCCCATATTTACAATTCAGTGTCTGTGGGGGGAGGGGAATAAAATAACAATTCTAAAAACTAACCCCAATGAGTATTTACAAAATGAATACAAAATATTTACAAGAAACTAAAGAAAATAATATTAGTAATAAAACCCGCCACAATCACTAAATGTGGCAGAAATACCAGTTCACTGGCCGAAATCAATGCGGGACTAAAATAGTATAAAACATTCATTCATCCCAAGCACACACACTGACACGCACGCACTCAAACACAACAACAAATACGAAAACACTCACGCAAAACGAAAGGCGCCCCGCAACCTACATGCGAACTGACATCACTAACCACCTAACGAAGGAGGGGATGGTGAATTAAACTTAAAGAAAAATAGGGACAGAAATAAAAGGGGCCATATGAGCATACAAACCCTAGCTAAGTTAACTGAAAAAAGAAACTAAAACAAAAGTAAACCTAACCCAGCCTAGTTTCGGGATGGGTTGCATAGTAATTGATGCGGTGTTTACTCATTCCCGCCCCCCGTGAATGTGATGTGACACAAGGTCTTTTTAAAGTGGGGACCCGAGCGGGGACAAAAATTGCGAGCATCGATCACTCCCTCTTGTGCAAGTTGCCCCTCTGCCCTTTGACAGAGAATCCCCTGGGCGCACTTTGGCCAAGGACAGAGACGCAACTGAGAAATTATAAATAATGTGCACAAATTACTTATAGTAATTTACGCGCGGTATTTACTTGACCCTCCACTGAGTCAGGTTGTGACACAAGGTCGGCTTTTAACGTGGGGACCCAAGTGTTTTCACCGGGGCCGCTGGTCTTGGTTGGTCATAGCTTGTCCAAGCTAGTCATAGCTTGTCCAAGCTGGTCATAGCTGGTCCAGGCCGGAGCCGGTCCAAGCTAGTCGTAGCCATGATACTACTAGCGCAGGGACGAATCCCTACACCAGGTAAGTATCAAGTGACGCTCTCAACCAAAAGGCCGACAAAGCGAGCGATCTGCGAACAGATACTACACGGGATTTACTTGACCTCCCACAGGGCCAGGTTGTGACACAAGGTCGGAGTTTAATGTGGGAAGGGAGGGGGAATGGACCCGAGTTTTCACCCGGGCCGCAGTGCTTTAGCTGGTCTTAGCTTGTCCAAGCTGGTCAGACGTAGCCACGATACTACCAGCGCAGGGACGAATCCCCGCCGCCGGCCTGTTGATTTACTTGACCTCCCACAGGGTCAGGTTGTGACACAAGGTCAGGGTTTAATGTGGGATGGGAGGGGGAATGGACCCGAGTTTTCACCCGGGCCGCAGTGCTTTGGCTTTAGCTGGTCTTAGCTTGTCCAAGCTGGTCTTTAGCTGGTCATAGCTAGTCTTAGCTGCGATACTACCAGCGCAGGGACGAATCCCTGCCGCCGGCCTGTATCGGAGAAGGAATCCCGGCCCCATAGGCGATCATTCAGTGAGTAATCTGCGAACAGATACTACACTCTGATCCCGTAATTTAAGCAATAAATGCTCAATATCTATATTATATATTATCTACTTCTAGGCAATATCACTCTTCAGGTTTAATTAATTTGTATATTGATTAAAAAATGTTTATCTCATTAATTAACTGTCCTTCATTAGGGTTCTTTTATTCGAGGATTATTTTGATTTTCGTATCAAAAATAGTTCTGTTTAGGAACAGTGTCTTATATAGTGCAGAAAAGTGTTTGAAATTTGCATTTTACTTGTATTAAATATCCGTACCAAATGTCATCTGTGTAGATACAAAAGGATAATGGCTAGTATAATATAATGGAGTAAAGTGCCATGCAAATTTAAATTTTTCCCACTTATGACGAATGCAGCTATCGATTCTTTTTGAATGCTAGCCTACTAGTTAACATTTGTGCCAGTGAGCTGTTGGCTCTCACGCTGGCCAATAGAATCTTCCTGCCTATTCGCGGCAGCCAGTATAAAAGGGTCGCAAACTACATGAAAACTGCCGTAGAAGCATGAAAAAATCGATTATTTCCACTATCGATGGGAGTTGGGAAATGCAAAGTCAACCATGGCCTTTCCACTAAGTTGGAGCCTGTGCATGTAAATTTTGGTGCAAATCCGTCGAAAATTGCGGCCGTGCATTCGTTACACACATATACACATCCTGTCTTATATATATATATATATATATATATATATATATATATATATATATATATATATATATATATATATATATATATATCCGCTTTCATAATTATTATTTGCACTGTTCTTACATTATGCTCTCTCTGGATCTATATCCTCTTTGAATTACCAAATAATATTATCATATATATATATATATATATATATATATATATATATATATATATATACAAATACAAACAGAGACATATACGTATAAATTTAATATTTGTTCGTATAGTTTATTTTGGTTTAATTTTATTTTTTTGTTTAATTTTATTTATTTTATGTTTATATTTATAGAGCAAGAGCCAAAGAGAGAGAGAGAGAGAGAGAGAGACTGGATGCATCAATCTGAGAAAGAAAGAAACACTGATATTGTTATATATGAACAAACTGAGATAGATAGATAGATAGATAGATAGATAGATAGATAGATAGATAGATAGATAGATAGATAATGAATAGGCGGAGATAGATAGATAGATAGATAGATAGATAGATAGATAGATAGATAGATAGATAGATAATGAATAGGCGGAGATAGATAGATAGATAGATAGATAGATAGATAGATAGATAGATAGATAGATAGATAGATAGATAAAGAACAAACTGGGCTAGATAGATAGATAGATAGATAGATAGATAGATAGATAGATAGATAGATAGATAATGAGCAGACTGAGATAGATAGATAGATAGATAGATAGATAGATAGATAGATAGATAGATAGATAGATAGATAGACTAATGTCGTTTACATCTCAAATTCTGCACTTGAAATTCAATTTGACCGCACGATTTATTCATTTTGTGAGAATAAAAAGAATAACGTTCAGGCGTTGTTAATTTTTTGTTAATCATTACCAATCTATCATTAACTATTACAATTAAGAACATCTCTAGGAAAGAAAAAGAACTTAAAACGTTATAAAAAAAAAAAGACCAGGATGAACACGAATTTTCTCTTCACGTCATTGCCTCGGATTAAAATTTCTTGGTTTTCTGTTTAAAGTATATTTTTAAATAGCACCTTTTTTTTTCTTCATTATGTCTCTTTTCTAAATCCGAGTCACGAATGAAAGAAGATTTTTCTTTAAGCAAATATCATTAAATCTTCGTATATAAGAAATCTAAGCTTACTTATTCGTGCTTATTTATTTATTTATTTATTTAAACATCTAATGAACAATGCAAAACTTTTAAATGTTGATTAAACAAAGATGGCGTCTAGAAACGGCGGTAGAATATATACCTCATAGTTTGATCTCATCCGCGGCTGAATTGATCCAAACACGGTTTATAAAAGACGGTCATTCGATGTTGGGTAAAGAGAGTGGAACACCAAATAGAAACTTTTCTTTTTTTTTTAATTTTTAGTTTAGTGCTCTTAGCTAGAAAAAGATCGAAAAGCATTTTTTTAAGCAACCAGGTCATGAGTGTCATTAACACGCAAGGGGTTACAGAGAGTGAATGTTAGAGTAAAGAGGGGTGTCTGAGGAAAGGATAAAGGGATGGGAAGGTATTCAAGGCATCTGAAGATGTCGATTGACATTACATTTGAATATTTGGAGATTATAGCTGCCAGGGAAGCAAGTAAGAGGAAGGGAGTTCCACTGTCGGGAAGTGCGAGAGAAGAAGCTGTTGGAGTAGAAGAGGCCCTTTTCTTATGCGTAGCGTAGATGTGGCACCAGACCGAAATTAGGGCGCACCCAGTGAGAATCGAATTCCCGACTCAGTCGTAATCGTTCTAGCGAGAGAAGCTTGTTAACCATTACATGGGCCCTTTTCTTATGCGTGGCTTAGATGTGGCGCAGGGCCGAAAGTAGTGGTCACCCAGTGAGGATCGAACTCACTACTCAGTCGTAATTGTTCTAGTGAGACAAGCTTGCTAACGCCAAAGGTAAAATACTCACGAGATGGCGAGAAGTAGGCAGAGGGTACATGCTGCCCTTGAGAAAGGTATGAATCCTTTTCATCACGTCTATACCTTCAATTCCTGGGTAAACATGGGCTCTCTATTCTTGAGTTGCAACCAGTCTCGATGAATTACTTCGCCTAATTTAAAACTTTGGAGGAGGAAACGAGAAACTATTCCAATACATATTCCCAGAATTCATGGCAATCTACATATAATAAATAAAAGGGCACTGTGGAGAACCATGATTGCATACATCGTAAAGGGAGAAGGAAAACTGAATTCCAAACCATGGAGAAGTAAATGGGAAACGACACCCTTTTCTTTCCGAAGAAGTCATGGTAATTCTCAGATAAGAAAGGAAAGGAGACTGTGGAGAGCCATGATTGCATACATCATAATGGGAGAAGGAAATCTGTATTCCAATCCATGGAGAAGTAAACGGGAAACCATTTCCTATCTTTCCCAAGAGGTCATGGCAATCCACAGCTAATAAAGGAAAGGACACTGTGGAGAGTCATGATTGCATTCATCCTAATGAGAGAATGAGAATTTCAAACCATGAGAAATGAATAAAAACCACTCAACTAGTTTTCCTAAGAAGTCATGGCAGTTCTAAGATAAGAAAGAAAAGGACACTGTGGAGAGCCACGATTGCATACATCATAAAGGGGTAAGGAAAACTGAATTCAAAACCATGGAGAAGTAAATAGGAAACCACTCCCCTATCTTTACAAAGAACTCAGCAATCCACAGATAATAAAGGAAAGGACACCGTGGAGAGCCATGATTGCGTATATCGTAAAGGGAGAAGGAAATCTGAATTCAAAACCATAGAGAAAGGAATGGAAACCATTCTACTATTTTTCCCAAAAAGTCATAGCAATTCTCAGATAACAAAAAAGGGGGGAATCTGTGGAGAGCCAATCACCAACAGCTCCGAAGTTTATCTTTTTGCAGCCGAAAATATCTGTTAAATGGACTCTGTTCAGTTG
>OZ038504.1:9459892-9464892 GCA_964036315.1 Acanthosepion esculentum
TTAATGAGAGATTAATTTTTGTGGGATTCGATTAATAAAAGGAATATATTAAACTAATATATCAAACTTGTGTACAGCTCGATTAATAAAAGGGAATATACGAGGGTCATTCAATAAATAAGTTGACTTTTTCGGTATAAGGACTTCTAATACAGATAGAAGCTTACTCTTTTTTATTTTTTATTTTTTTGTTTTACTTCTTTTTCACATGGATTTAATTTCTTTTGCAGATTAAAAAAAAAAACTTTGAGAGTTTTGGCGATTAACAAAGATGGCCGACCAAGAAGCATGCTCCAGGATTGAACAGCGGTCAGTTATCAAGTTTTTGGCTGCTGAAGGATGCAAACCAGTTGAAATTCATAGGAGAATGTCAACTGTGTCTGGTGCCACATGTTTCAGCCAAAAAATGTCTACAAGTGGGCTAAATTGTTTAAAGAAGGACGGAGCAGTGTTGAGGATGAAGGCAGGCCTGGGAGGCCTACAGAAGTGAGGTCTCATGAGGTGATCAAATCAGTCAATGACCTCATTCAGTCTGACAGAAGGGTGACAGTGGATGACATTGCAAGGACTTTGAGCTAATCTTAGGACAAACGCAGGGGTCATCAGTCAGAAGGAGTCATCTTGCATCATGACAACGCAAGGCCTCACACAGCAGCCCAAACGGTGCAGACCATCAACGAGCTTGGCTGGGAACTGCTCCCTCATCCCCCTTACAGCCCAGACCTTTCCCCTTCAGACTTTCACCTGTTTGGTCCCTTGAATGCGTTCACGAGAGGCACGAAGTTTAAAAGTGACGATGAAGTCATAAGTATTGTGAGCGATTGGCTGAGACATCAGTCCAAAGATTTTTACGCTGAGGCAATACGGAAGCTTGTGGACAGATGGGAAAAGCGTGTGACAGTGCGGGAAGACTACGTTGAAAAAAAAACAAAAGTAAGCTTCTATCTGTATTAGAAGTCCTTATAAAATTCACCTTATTTATTGAATGACCCTTGTATATATATATATATATATATATATATATATATATTGAACAATAAAAAATATTAAAAAATTAAAATATTCAGACACACTGGGTTGTAGATTAATATTCTTTCGTTTTTATTATTATTTCATTTAGATTCCTCGACTAGTTTCAGCCAATATGGCCATCATCAGGAGGAAAAAAATTCTTCTTGTTAGTAGCAGTGAACTACAGAAATATATATATATATATATATATATATATATATACTACCGTTCAAAATTTTCAGACCACCCCTGGTATTTTTGTAAATTGTAGTTGTTTTATACTTTAAATAAGAGAAAAATATGATACATGTTTTAAAAAAATTGTGAGACATGATTTTTATCAGAAATCTGATTATGACAAAAGGAAAAAAGCATTTTTTTCACTAAATTTTGCTCTCGTCAAAATATCCTCCTTTAGCCTTGATTACTGCAGCACAAAGTTTCGCATTCGTTCTCAAAGAAAAAGTTTGATAATTGATTCGATGTTTTTTCGATGACTCTAAAGTCTTTTATTTTATTTATTTTATTTTTTTGCTCTTCAGTCAAGTTTATCCCATGCCATTTCTGCTGATGCTTCAAACTTTTGGCATGTGGGGTATATACTGTTTTTGCCGGCGTATGGGACGCAGCCAAACACTGAATGCACACATCAGAAGCAACAAAAAAATCAATATTATAACCTTTTATGTTATATTCTCGAAGAAACACGAGTATTAGCATAAATTATATTACTGGTACTATTTTCAAGAGAAGTGATGTAAGGTTTAATTACCAAGACATTTTTTGGATAAGAAGAATTTTGGTACATTTCATCATGCATTTATTGAAAGTCATTTTAGTTGTTTTTCAGGGAGCAGCATCTGCATTTTTTTTTCAGCATTTCACCCCAAGCAAGGCTACTAGCACGTAAGGGGTTACAGAGAGTTGGAGCGAGAGCAAATAGGAGTGATAGAAGAAAGGATGAAGAGAACGATAGGGGATAGATCAGGGCATCTGGAGATGTCGATTGACATTACATTTGAATAGTTGGAGATTATAGCTATCAGGGAAACAGGAAATGGGGAGGGAGTTCCACAGGCGAGAAGTGTGAGACATGAAGCTATTGGAGTAGAAGAGACGGCTACATTTAACAGTTTCGACAGTGAGAGGGTGAGAGCGAGATGCCAGCCTAGTAGAACGCTTAAATTCATGAAATCTGGGAACCAGCGAAAGCAGCTCATCGGAACAGTTACCATGAAAGTATTTGTAAAAGAGACAGAGGGAGGCGACGGCACGTCTGTGAGAGAGCGACTGCAGACGAGATTCCAGGTCAGGGTCAATTACATTGCATATCCGTCTCTGGATTTTATCAAGCACCTTGAGACAAACAGAAGGGGCTCCAGCCCAAATATGGCATCAATACTCCATGCTAGAGCGAATGGTTGATTTGTAGATTTGAAGTATCGACTCCGGCGAGAAAATTTTCCTGGCAAGGCACAGGGTGCCAACTTTCCTTGCGGTGGACGAAGCTATTGACTTAATGTATTCGTTCCATCTCAGGTCAGCAGTCAATGTGAGACCGAGCAGTCGCAAAGAGGTGCTCTCGTGGAGTTGAGCGTCAGACATTCTAATGGGAGACAGGGATGGTTCTCTCTGATCAGTAATAGAGACCAGTTTTGTTTTTGAGGCGTTAAAGTTAACCAGCCAATTCCTGCCCCAGTCCACAACCGATTGGAGGTCCTTTTTGAGACAAACGGCCAGGTTAGTTTTGTCGGCGGCACTAGATTTGTTTTTGAGGCAGGAGTAAATCGTAGTGTCGTCCGCATAGATGCCTACTTAGGAGTCTATGATATCAACAAAAACACACATAGAACAAGCAGCAAAATGCCAAAGCAAATATTTCTGTAAAATCTGGTATTTCTACAAAACAAACAGCCAGATATTGTGCAATTCCATAAATTTCTTTTTTTTTCTGGGCTAAATTTTCAGAGATGTTTTTATTGTGATCATGTTTGTTCACTTAGAGATCTATCCTTGCACTGATTCCTGGTGAACCCATCTTTTTTCGTGAACTTCATGTTCCTCTCATACACGATACTACTGTATTGGACTCAGGGAAATTTTTGGAACATTTTGGGGAAAAAATCCGTGTCCAATAGGCCGGCAAATACAGTACACACACACACACTGTCTGTCTGTGTTATTTTTATAGATACAATTTAATTAAGTAAATGCTTTTTTTTTAATCAATTAAAGAGTATTAATTACATTTACCGGCCTGAATGTTCTAGACATTTCGTAGAAAATATGCATTCTCCGACAGGAGTCGAACCTCTGTTCCTACAAGGGAGCCGTCATTTGATCTGACGCGCAATATTATTTAGCTAGTGAGAAGCGTCTAGTTAGCAAAATCCGAATTACTGTTTATAAACAAACAATTTTCGACGATTTTTCCCGATCGATCATTTCTGCTCACGAAATGTACCTTAACGTAAACAATGACAACATATAATGAACATAACTGACATTCGCTGTCTGTAATATATATATATATATATATATATATATATATATATATATATATATATATATGTGTGTGTGTGTGTGTGTGTGTGCGCGCGCGCGTGTGTGCGTGTGTGTGTGTGTGTGTGTGATGAAATGGATAAAAATTTATTTAAACAAACATATTTCGGCCTGAATGTTCGAGAAATTTAGTAGAAAATATGGGTTTTCTTTGCTAAGCAGACGCTTCTCTCTAGCTAAATGGTGTAGCACATCAGATCAAATGACGCTTTCCATTTAGGAATACAGGTTCGATTCCTGTCGGAGAAACGTCGTGAATATGACAACAAAGATGAAGACAACATTTGAACGCTGGGTCAACCGACACACACTCACTAGTCGTGTAATACTCTTCTGTTGTACTTACTGTTTAATGTATGATATATCTGCAACACTAGTTTTGTTATTTCTTAACTATTTACTTGGTCACAACATCTTATTCGACTGTTACCCCAAGGTCTTCTCTCCTACTAATCTTATAGTAGGCGGAAGAGTCCAACATAGACTCTTTAGAGGGAGGACACGACAACAGTTTCCAACTAATCTAGGACTATATTTCACCCAGTTGTGTTTATATACACATTTGATCTGAAGTCTCTGGCGTCCGGTGAAGTGTCACTTGATCCCAAAATGTTTATTTATGTCCTTTTGGTCACGTTGGTAGCCGCCTGGAATTCACCAAAGCTGGCCATACAATACACAAACTACTTATGACTTAGATAAAAATCATTTGCTATACTCTACTCTGTGTGCAACTGTCACAACAGTACTGCCGTAATATGTATTCAATCAAATATTAACTTGTTCTTTGTTAGTTTTTTTTTCTGTTTTTCGCTTGTATTTGCTTGTTTATTGTCTCTAGCAATATATAATTCCGCATAAAAATTCTTTTTTTTAAATTATCAGAACTTTTCTAAAATGATTTTCCTAGAGCGTGTTTCGTCTTCCTCAACTAAATCATAGAACGTGTGTCCGCTCAATAAATCAAATTAGATTTCATAAAATAATTATTCGCGATCGTACTTCGATTGCAATGCATAGAAAATTGATTCACAAATGTTGGAGGTCAATTTATCAGAGTTTCTTTTACTGCAACGCAACGGAATTGTCTTTGAAATCAAACACCGTGCAATAATAACTCAAAACTAACGTATACCTCTAATATGTTTAGGTTTTTCCTTTCAGTTTGGAGAATGATTAATCTATATTTTCATGCTCCAAATAGATAAAATTTCCAGTAAGTCTAAAACAAGGAAAAAGAAAAAGGAAGTACTGAACAGCCTTCTGCATCGATTGCCGAGGTTTAAAATGCAAATTATAATTCATATATTACGATAGATGCATCTTAGAAATTATTTATTCATTCGTGTTTCCAGATCTCTTTCGTTTTTACTTTCTTCTTCTGAGGTCAAAAGTCAAATATTACGTATCATAAATATCGAAAGAAT
>OZ038504.1:9469892-9639892 GCA_964036315.1 Acanthosepion esculentum
TCACGAGTCAGTCGTAATTGATTTAGGGCGACAAGCTTACTGGCCATCATTACCAACGTACTATTGTGTTGCTTATATGGTGTGTACGGGCTTGGCTGAAGAGTTATTCTGATGGGTATTCTGATCCGAGTCTCCGATCCCACAATGGTTGATTCGTCAATAAGTTGTTTTATAGTGTGGGGTACCCAGTGAGGATCTAGATGTGTGAGGGTACCCAGTGAGAATCGAACTCATTATTGAATCCTAACTGATCTAGCGGGACATGCTTGTTAACCATTACACCACGTCGAGGTGACCTATCTTGCATGGGAATGACTGTCAAAAATCCCTCTCCCCAAATTTCTAGACAAAGCATACAGATGCATGCTGGGATTTATTTCTTGTCAGAATATGCCACTTTTCGCTTTAATCCGACGCCATATTTTGGTTATTTCTTGCCTTGAAGTTAGGACGCTGTAATTACTTGTCTGTAATCCTTTAGTGTGTTAAAACCATTCTTAGGTTGTTGATATTTTTGCCTCATTACTTTTGCTTTGTCTACTTTTGTCTTGCATATATATATATATATATATGTTCAGTTGTTTATTTTTCAAAAGCCAGTTTATCTGATGATCGTAAAAGCATAAATCTTAGGGCCAGGGTCACAGACTCATATCCCTGCAAATGAATATGTTAGCTCTGTCACTGATATTGAGCTCATATAAAATAATATATATTATAATTAAGTAATTCATCGAGCCGAGAAGAAAACATCCACCGAATGCAGTAGACGGACGGTTCGTCCTATATTTGGGACTCATCAAAAGTGCGCATCCACTACCAAGAATTGAAACCCGGACAGTTGCGTTATCATGCAAACGTCATACCAACTGTTCCAACAGGCCTCGGTGACGAAGAGGTAATGAATTAGACTCGATATAGCGCTGCTCGATCACATATCCGTGGTGAAACTCATCCGAGTTTCCCTTACCCGTGGGTCTGTGCCCCCACTAGCCACGACTACTATCATCAGGCCGCTCCATCCAGAGCATTGGAAGCCGGTTCAAGCAAGGATATACAAGTGGTAGAAATTATTAGGGGGATTTGAGATAATTATAATTTTTTAATTTATCGAGTCTAGAAGAAAACTAGGGAAACTTGGATGAGTTCCACCACGGAATATGTGATCGAGCGGTGCTATATCGAGTCTAATTCGCTACTTCATCAAGGCCCGTTGGTACAGTTGGTATGGCATTTTCCTCCTATCGTAACTGTCCGGGTTTCAATTCTCGGTAGTGGATGCGCACTGCTGATGAGTCCCAAATATAGGACGAAACGGCCGTCCAGTGCTTTCTGCATTCTGTTGAAGTTTCTTCTAGACTCGATGAATTACTTAATTGTAATTATCTCAAATCCTCCTAATAATTTCTATCATTTGTATATCCTTGCTTGAACCGGCTTCTAATGCTCTTGATGGAGCGGCTTGGGGATGGTGGTCGTAGCTCGTGGGGGAGCAGTCTTATGGGTAAAAGAGAAACTTGGATGAGTTCCACGGATGCGCACTGCTGATGAGCTCCAAATATAGGACGAAACGGCCGTCCACTGCTTCCTGCATTCTGTTGAGGTTTCTTCGACACTTGATGAATTATTTAATTATAATTTTCTCAAATCCTCCTCATAATTTCTATAACATGTATTACGTTTATTTTAATACCTATACTCGACTGGTATTTAAAAAAAACAAAAAAAGTATAATATGCAAATAAAAATATATTTAAGGAAACTGGTATCTGGGGAAAATTGGGAAAAAAAAGTAAACGCTAAAACCATTTGAATAGGTCGAAAAAATCTCCCAACGTCGTAATTCCGAGCCAAAAGAAAAATATAATCGGGTAAAAAAAAAAAAAGTAAAGTTCTAAATACGCTAAGTAGATTATATTATAAAAATCCTAGTGAGCCAGAAACAACCTACCTTTGTTTCACGTAAATGGATCTTCAGGACGCCCAGGAGAACCATTTATTTTAAACCTAGGGAAGGTAATTTCTGGCTCACTAGGATTTATATACATGGTGACCCCACCAAAAAAAACGCTAACTTTTTAACAACCCAATAAAACCAAGAGTGATGGAAGAAAAATATTTAATTCATAGTAATTGAAACGTAAAAACATGCCATTTAAGAAACAATGGTGGAATTTTCATTTTTAAAAAATGACGTCCTGTAGATGGCGTCCTCCTGTACGAATGCATTCTTGAAATCTTGTGTTGAGATTCCTCATTGACTGCTGCAACATCTCAGCTGGGATACTGTGAATTTCATTCGCGTTACTAAAATGGTGAAATGTTTACTTGCTCAAGGTCACTGTCTCGCAGTGTTGCCACTTGCTCATATCTGGCAATACGCACTTCAAAAATTCCCGTTTTTTGGGGTCACACTGTATATATATATATATATATACACACACACACATATATATATATTGCTTAGAATTATTTTTGCCATGTTTTTTTCTTTATTTTATTATTGTCAATTTCTGTAGGACAGTTAAATTACATTTAACAATAGCCAATTAGTGTGCAACATCCACGCGAAAGTCTCGAGACTTGAAAAAGAATTGAAACCCGGACCGTTGCGTTATCAAGCAAACGTCATACCAACTGTTCCAACGGGTCTCGGTGACAAGACTGCTTAAGAACATGGAGCGAGATTTGAGGTCAGTATTTTTGGTTTTCTAACATCTTAAGTTGTTGGACAAAAGTACCCTAAGCTTGAAGTACCTTTTGTTCAATATCCTTATCTCTTATACTACATTTCATATAACTGATCCATACACCGAAGTATTTGAATTGTTTAGAGTTTATTAATATTACATTCTGTATGTCATTTTCACATATTATTAGACGAATATGAATTTTTTTAAAAAGTCGTTTGATAGAATCGATCACGCAACTGTTGCTCCGATATTTTGAGGGAGTCACAGATTATAAAAACAAAAATTTGGGGTTCGTATTTAAGGTAAATATACTGTAATCTGTTAGCTATATGTTCACGAGAAGAAAAGAATATTCACAAACAGGAAAATACGATATATAAAAAAACAAAAAAAAAAAAAACAAACATCTTGAGTCAGCTTTCGACACGAAACAAATGCATTTGGCCTTGAGAAATTACGAAGATGGAAAGAAAGAAAAAATGAACGAAAGAAAGAAAGCAATATGAATTTAAACGGTTCGCTTGCAAATGATTCAATACACGTAACTCTGTACCGAACGATACAGCAGAGATTAGCGAAGAAAATGTAGGAATGGTTTACCACGATTAGTTTTGATTGTAATAGATTCGAATTTAAGATTCCAAGTCTTTTCTCGTATTTTGAAATGCGTTCATAATTGAATTTGTTCAATACTATATAATATGACTTGTGTGCGCGCGGGTGGAGACTTAAACGCCGATTCGAGTAGGTCTTAATGCAGAAACACATCAAGCGTCTAGTTTTAAGTGCATTCACATGCATTCGCATGCAGACCTCTACATGCATGTAAGAATGAATAAATTCATTTGCATATCTATCTGTCTATCTATATATCTTTATCAATCTATATATATCTATCTATCGAATTCTGCTCATTATATCTGTCTATATCTATATCTATCTATCTATCTGTATATCTATCTATCTATATATATATATATATATGTGTGTGTGTGTGTGTTTGTGTGTGTATATATATATATAAACATATATATATATATGTCTATAAAGAACTATACATATCTATCTCAGTCTGTTCATATCTATCTATATAATTATGTCCATTATCTATCTATCTGTCTATCTCAGTCCATTCATATCTATCTATCTATCTATCTATCTATCTATCTATCTATCTAATTCTGTTCCTTATCTATCTATCTTATCTATCTATCTATATATCTATCTATCTATCTATCGAATTCTGTTCCTTATCTATCTGTTTATCTATCTCAGTCTGTTCTTATCTATCTATCTATCTATCTATCTATCTATCGAATTCTGTTCCTTATCTATCTATCTTATCTATCTATCTATATATCTATCTATCTATCTATCTATATATCTATCTATCTATCTATCTATCCAATTCTGTTCCTTATCTATCTGTCTATCTATCTCAGTCTGTTCTTATCTATCTATCTATCTATCTATCTATCTATCTATCTATCTATCTATCTATCTATCTATCGAATTCTGTTCCTTATCTATCTATCAATCTATCTATTTATTATCTATCTATCTATCTATCTATCTAATTCTCTTCATTACATATCTATCTATCGAATTCTGTTCATTATCTCTCTCCCACCCTCCCTCCCTCCCTCTCTCTCCTCTCTCTCTCTCTCTCTCTCTCTCTCTCTCTCTCTCTCTCTCTCTCTCTCTCTCTCTCTCTCTCTCTATCTATCTATCTATCTATCTACCGAATTCTGTTCATTACATATGTATCAATCGAATTCTGTCCATCTATTGAATTCTGTTCTTTATCTATCTATCTATCTATCTATCTATCTATCTATCTATCTATCTATCTATCTATCTAATTCTGTTGTTTACATATCTATCTATCTATCGATTTCTGTTCATTATCTCTCTCCCTCTCTCTCCCCCTCTCTCTCTCTCTCTATATATATATATAATTCTGTTCATTACATATCTATCTATCTATCGAATTCTTTCTATCTATCTATCTATCTATCTATCTATATATATATATATATATATTGTGTATTTAGGCAGCAATCTCTCATTTATGCATGTTTCATTAAATACAACAGACAAGGTACAACGGTTAAGGTTTTTATTTAATTTTTTCTTGTGTTCGAACAAGAGCTTTTCTTTTGGACACAGAATATGTAGAAACTGTCCAAATGTCCTATAATTCCGAGCGCTTTCGGCTATACTTTTAGCCATTATCAAGGATTGATTTTATTTTTTTCAGTTTAATTCAGTTTGTACGTTGTGTATATGTTTTTAGTGTTATAGAAATGTTTTATTCCCGAACACAGTTTCGTAGTTAATACTATTAAGTGTTGAAGATTTCTTTTTTTTATTATTAAGGCTTCCATTATTTTTAATCTTCTTTTACAGGTGGATGAGGTTATTATATTTGTGTTTTCTACTGGTATGTTTCAGATGAAGTCTGGTAAGTTTGTGTGTGTGTTTAAATGGGTTCTAATGGAGCTGTGGTCAGATAGGTGTAACATAAGGTGTCTGGATAGGCATGTGGTTGTGTAACCGATGTAATTATTTTTGAGTCCGGTTTGATCAGGAACACAGTTCCTTAAGGGGCATTTGAACTCATAGATAATGTTCGTTCTTTGTAATTTTGACTTAGCTGGTGTGTTGTTATTTTTTAGGATAACGCTAGCTGTTTTAAATTTTTTGTAGTAGATAATTTAATTTTTTTGTTCGGGTTAACTGGGGTATTGTATTTCTTTATAATATCCGTTCATCTTGTTTGTAGTTGATGTGCATTTGTTTTTTGTAGAAAATATCACTTGTTCGAAGACAAGAAAAATTAAATAAAAGGCTTAATCGCAATTTATTATTCATTTATAACACCCCCAACACCCTTAATTATCTTAGAGAACCTTTTTTGCCTTCGATTAACATGGCTGATGCTAATGCCCTGGAGAGTGACTCATTGCATTTTATCGAATCAACGTTTCACCCTGAGCGAAAGTCGAACGATTATATAAAACCGTTGCTAAAAACCCCTGCTAGGAAAGTTGCTTTACTGTGACGTGCTAAGACAATTTTTCTCATCAGAATTGAATTTTTAAGTCTAATATTCGTCCATATGTTGAATATTGCAGTCAAACCGGGTGTGCTGCTATACAATTAATGATTCTTGGTGAAATGCAAAGATGAATTTGTAATGTTACTGATCCTGACCTGGCATCTCGGTTTCAGTCAAATTTCCACGACGCCTTTTCTATAAATATGCCCATGATATTTGTTTTGACGAGCTTTCCTCTTTGGTACACTGAATTGTAAATATGGGGACTAGTTAGTATTTACATAGAGACAGTGAGGTATTATGGTGGTTGTAGTAAGAAAGGTACGTATGAATGTATTGTTTTGGTGTAATATTGTTCGTACGATTGGGTCAGTGTTTGCGGCTAGCTAAGTTATATTTAAGACAGAAGAAGACCGTCCTTTCCCCAAATTCCCCCTTCGGCCTTGTGCCACATTTCTGTAATTTATACAGAATAAATATCGCTTTCCTCTTTGGTACCAAGATTTTACGAATCCAAACGCAGTGCTAGATTGGCAGATATATCTCATCATTTTAACTTTGAATTCGCTAGATGTGACCATCAGTTTTATGCTAAAAAAATAGCACTTCTTGCATGTGGAACTCTCTTCCGGCTTCTTTCTTCCCAGAAAACGTTGATCATCAAACATTTAAATGCCATATCAGACGTTATCTTCTGTCTTCCCGATACCTGATCTTCTATTGCCTACGCTGCTCAACATTTTTTTTCTTATATTCAGACTGAGAAATTCCTCGCTTCTTAGTGGCTTTCTCTCCTTGCTTGGGGTGAAATGATGAAACATGCCGGGTGTAACAGCAAAATTGTCCAAATTGTGTTGTAGCCTAATTGACCATCACACAAAAGGTTTAATATCTATTTTTTTTTTAAATCAATAAGCTGAGTTTTTTCTAGGCTTTCATATAAGACGTTTAGCCATCTTAACACCATTTGTTGTAAGAATCACTGAAAAACCCTTTGAGTTATTCAGCTAGAAAGAGAACAGGTTTAAATCATTTTGCGTCAGCCTCACTGTCTTCCCAAATGAGCAATGGTGAGAGCGAAAAGATCATTCAGGCCTACAGTAATGGTACCAGCATTCATACACTGGCTTCCATCTTCAAAGTCCATTCAAGAACCATAAAGAGAATGGTGAATATGTTTAAAAAAGAAGAAACAGTAGAGAGGAAAACTGGATCAGGAGGTCACAACAGCAAGAGGGATCATCATTTCAACTTACAGCTAAAGACATTGATTAAAAAAGATCCAACTCAATGCATAGGACGTTTGTCACGTGAGAGAAGAGTTTCGGCTATGACAGTCCAAAGAGCAGTGAAAATAGACTTGAAAATGAAATCGTACGCGAAACCTGTAAGGCAGTTCGTTAAACCAGGAGAGAAAGTGAGAAGATTAGAGAGGGCGAATGGTCCTGATATATATATATATATATATATATATATATATATATATATATATATATATATATATATATATATATGTATATATATCAACTTTATTTCAATCCTTCATAGGCTTCCTATCCTTAGCTATGATTAATTAATGATGAACATGTCGTTTTCAGTTTTTTAATCGATTTCATCACAATTCTTCTGTTAAGCTTGGAGAGTAATTATACATTCTTATTGCTCAAAGTAGAGTCCGATAGTGTTATAAAAACCTCTGAGAATTCCAGTAAGATATCTTTAATCATTTCTAAGATACAACGTTCCATAGCTTAATGCAACAATTGGACAATTTTGCTGTTACAGCCGGTCTATAGAATGATTGATATATATATATTATCCAAGGTAAGTATTTAAATAGAATTTAGATGTTTAATTTTTTTTATTATTTCTTTTTTAAGGAGTTAACTGATTTTATAAATGACAGCATCCGCACACACACACACACACACACAAACACACACTTGCACGTACGCCTATATATATATATATATATATATATATATATATATATATATATATAAAAGCGAACATAGAAGTCTGTTTCATGCTAGATGCAATCGTCAGGCCACGATTGCATCTAGCATGAAACAGACTGTCGCCTCTAAGTGTTGACTTCTATGTTCACTTTTATATTTACACACGCTCTATCTCTGATATTGAGCACTTTATCCTATAAATATAGCACACTTTAAGACTATATTTCTTCATATATATATATATATATATATATGTGTGTGTGTGTGTATGTGTGTGTGTGTGTGTGTGTGTGTGTGTGTGTGTGTGTGTACTATTTTAAAAACAAGGAATTTATCAATGGTAATAGTCCCTAAGGCCCTTTCGTCCAACATCTCATCAGTTGGAAAAATTGATAAACGAAAAAAAAAGTAACGAAAATGAAGAGCAAAAAAAAAACTTCCCTCTACAAATATGGAATCGGCCATTGCTCAACACCTAGTAGAGGATATAGCCTGTGCCAAGTCGGATACGAAAGAGTGGTTCAAAATTATTAACATAGCTGGTGCCAACAATCATTTGAAGATTTTGGAATCAATCTGTATAGGATGACGGAAACCTTCTCTTTGACGGCAGAAGGATTTTGTGAAGTCCCTTAATTTGTTGGGGGATATTTTATTTTAAGTGTCCCTCGCTAATTATTTACATGCAATTTCCCCTCCCCTCGTTATAAGTATATATACTTATACGTTATTGATGTTACTCTTCATTTTCGTTGCTGTTCTTTTCGTTTAATTTATCAATTTTTCAAACGATTTTCTCCTGATGAGATGTTGGACGAAAGATCCCTAGGGACTGTTACCATTAATAAATTCTTTGTTTTTAAAACAGTACATAGATTTTATACCTCCAAGCATTTGGTCATATATATATATATATATTACACCACCGTGTCTCCTCTCTGTCTCTCTGTCTCTCTCTCTCTCTCTCTCTCTCTGTATATATATATATATATATATATATATATATTTATATCAACATTTATAGTCTTTTCGATGGCTAGTAAACCATTACTCCGTTATATATATATATATATATATATATATATATATATATATATATATATATATATATATATATATATACATATTCAAAACCTGCGGAGGGTCGTTTGGGGACCTTGTGGCATTCGCTGCACCAGGTCCCTGTATTTGTCCCTCCAAAAAGTGTGGATGGCCCTGCACAAAGCCTTCACCACTATAATCAAATCTCATGTGTCGGTGTCGGGCTCTCAGTTCCTAGGAACTGATCTGTCTGACCCTCATACGTCGAGTTCGACGGGAGAGTCGATCCTATATATATATATATATATATATATATATATATATATATATATACATATATATATATATATATATATATCCAGCTGCGACTGTCTGTTTCTTACTTAAACGCTATTATCTGGCCGGGCGATTGTGTTTAAGCATGAAACAGTCAGTAACCTCTGTCCACTTTTATATTTGCATACGCTCTGTGACTGATATCGAGCATTTCAACCCATAAATACAGTATACCTTAAAACTATATTTTTATCATATATATATATATATATATATATATATATATATATATATATATATAATATTTGTGGTAAATATACACATACATATGCAATCATATATCTAAAATATATAAATATATATACATACATACACACATATATATATATATGTATAAAAAATAATTCCAAGAGGATAGAATCCATGTAGAACTCAATGTCCAGGACAGAGTAAGGATATAATAAAAAGGCATAAACACTAATATTCCATGGTCATAATTTATTCCATTGGAATCGTAAATACGATCCAATTCATCAGACCTACAAATTCAAAAAGAAAACAGAAAAAACAACTCCAGGAATAAAAAACAAAAATTAGTGAGAGTGTATGTATGAGAGTGTGGGGCGAATGCTAGAGTAAATGAAAGCTATAGGGAGGGGTAAGAGGCGAGAGAAGGACAGGAAGGTCTAAAGATGAAGGGGGGGTTAAAATTTAACAGAGAGAAGTTTTAAAGAGGGGAGTCAAAGACGGTTTAAGTGAGAGAAATATGAATATATCATTTATATATATATATATATATATATATATATATATATATATATATATATATATATATATATTAGAAAAGGATGAGCAGCTCTAAAAAGATTCTGCCCCCAAACCGCTTACTGACAGAAAAGTGCTCGATGCCATAAAAAATGACAGAGTTTTAATATTAAATCAAAATACGGGTAGCCAGTGACAGGCCACGACTACTAGTTTCATCCATTTGTACGCAATCTTCAGACTTGATTTTATATTAATTTGCACCACACAGGTTCCTTTCTATGACCACCTTAATAATATTTATTTACAGGCGGACGGCGTCTTCATGGGATCTGTCCTTGGTCCAACATTTACGGACAATATTAAATTTCGATATCCTTTTCAAATAAAAAATCTCATTAGAAAATATGAGAAAATTCAAAAGAGAATATGCAGGACTATGTTGTCTTTGACATTCAACACAACATGTTTAAAAGAAAAGTTGCTGCCAAATTACACACACACATATATATATATGTGTGTGTGTGTGTAATCTGGCAGCAACTTTTCATTTAAACATAAATATATATATATATGCGTACAATTGTATTCAGTTTGATATCAAGCGTATTTATAGAGAGAGATACATTAGATGTGTGCAAGTATATATGTATGTATATGTTATATGTGTGTGTGTGCGTTTTTTCCTTGACACATATCCATCCATACATACATACATACGTACAGATATATATTTTTTTCCATCGATTTTTCAAGTCATATTTGAGCACTGATTAATATGAATTGTGTATTTGCATTCAATTTATTTATTTATTTTCAGATAAGACTACATCTGCCGATATCTGAAAACATGTTTGTAGAAATCTGCAATGTACTCCCAAAAAGTAAGTGTATATCGTCTTCCTTTGCGACCAGCCCCTTTTTTTTTACGTCAACTAAAATGATGACGAACAATCAATTAACAAGGATTATTATTAATAAGGGATTATTTTTTTGTGGCATTCGATTAATAAAAGGAATATATTAAAGGAATATCCATCTTTTAATTATTTACAGGATTTCTTATTATATACAATGTGCCCCAAAATAGTAGGTGTATCGTTTTCTTTTACAGCGATCATCAACTTTTTTTTACAACGTCAAATAAAATGATCACGAATATTCAATTAACCATAATAATTAATAATAATTGTGAGGGATTCAAATTTGTAGGGCTCGATTAATAAAATAAATATATTGAATCAATATCTGTCTTTTATTTAAATACAGAATTGATTTTTATCTACAATGGGCCTTAAAGAGTAGGTGTATCGTATTCCTTTACAGCGACCAAATAAACAAAAAAAACTTTTACGACGTCAAATAAAATAACGGCGAACAATGAATTAACCGTAATAATTAACAATGATTATTATTAATGAGAGATTAATTTTTGTGGGATTCGATTAATAAAAGGAATATATTAAACTAATATATCATACTTGTGTACAGCTCGATTAATAAAAAGGAATATACGAGGGTCATTCACTAAATAAGTTGACTTTTTCGGTATAAGGACTTCTAATACAGATAGAAGCTTACTCTTTTTTATTTTTATTTTTTTGTTTTACTTCTTTTTCACATGGATTTAATTTCTTTTGCAGATTAAAAAAAAAAACTTTGAGAGTTTTGGCGATTAACAAAGATGGCCGACCAAGAAGCATGCTCCAGGATTGAACAGCGGTCAGTTATCAAGTTTTTGGTTGCTGAAGGTTGCAGACCAGTTGAAATTCATAGGAGAATGTCAACTGTGTATGGTGCCACATGTTTCAGCCAAAAAAAATGTCTACAAGTGGGCTAAATTGTTTAAAGAAGGACGGAGCAGTGTTGAGGATGAAGACAGGCCTGGGAGGCCTACAGAAGTGAGGTCTCCTGAGGTGACCGAATCAGTCAATGACCTCATTCAGTCTGTCAGAAGGGTGACAGTGGATGACATTGCAAGGACTTTGAGCTTATTTGTTGGGACAAACGCAGGGGTCATCAGTCAGAAGGAGTCATCTTGCATCTTGACAACGCAAGGCCTCACGCAGCAGCCCAAACAGTGCAGACCATCAACGAGCTGGGCTGGGAACTGCTCCCTCATCCCCCTTACAGCCCAGACCTTGCCCCTTCAGACTTTCACCTGTTTGGTCCCTTGGAAGCGTTCACGAGAGGCACGAAATTTAAAAGTGACGATGAAGTCAAAAGTGTTGTGAGCGACTGGCTGAGACATCAGACCAAAGATTTTTACGCTGAGGGAATACGGAAGCTTGTGCACAGATGGGAAAAGTGTGTGACAGTGCTGGAAGACTACGTTGAAGAAAAAAAAAAAGAAAAAGTAAGCTTCTATCTGTATTAGGAGTCCTTATACCGAAAAATTCACCTTATTTATTGAATGACCCTCGTATATCTTTTATTTATTTACAGAATTGCTTTTTATCTACAATGTGCCCCAAATAGTAGGTGTATCGTATTCCTTTACAGAGACCAAAAATTTTTTTACATCAAATAAAATAATGGCGAACAATTAATTCACCGTAATAATTAACAAGGATTATTATTAATGAGGGATTATTTTTGTGGGATTTAATTAATAAAAGGAATATATTAATTGAATATATATATATATATATATATATTATTTATTTACAGGGTTGCTTTTTTATTTTGGTATACTTCTATATTTGAATAGTTACAGCTTTTTAAAATATTTCCTTTTCTTTAGAAAATCGTCATTGTTGGTGAAACTTGATGCCGATTATTTGGGGCAGACATTTCCCTCTGTGCGAAATGCGTCTTCTGTTGGGTCTGAAAAGACAATCAAGAACAATCAATTCACCGTAATAATTAATAAGGATTCTCAGGAATTCATTTTTGTCGAACTCGATTGATAAAAGGAAGATATTGATGGGATATTTCGTATTTATTTACAGGATTGCTTTTTATTTTGCTTTGCTTCTATTTTGAATGGTTATAGCTAGTTCAAATAATTCTTGGTTCTTCGAATAGCGTCGTCTTTGTTGGAACTTGTTGCTGATTACTGCAGTGTCTCGTAGACATTTCCTTCCGTGCGAAATCAGTCCTATGTTGGATCTGAAACGATATCTACAACAACCGCATGGTCGAGTAACTAGTTTCAGGGAATGGAGATCTCAGGCCTTTCTTTGGTCTCTCTCCGTCTCTTCTATTTGTCTTCTTGTGTTTTCGAAGGATCTTGTTTTTACGTCGACCGCTCTTCTCCAATTAGTTCTTTCCGCAGTTTCCGTCTCCCAAATTGACCGGACCGATTTTTGTCCTCAGCAAGGTGTTTTTCAGCTGATCCCTGAATCGACGACGTTTTGCTCGACGTGCTCTCTTGCCAGATCCAAGCTTCTTGAAGAGGATTTGTTTGGGCAGGTGGATGTCTGACATTCGGGCAACGTGTCACGCCCATCGAAGTCGCTGGCCAGTCACGATGGTTTTTCTAGGCTCTCCATCTTTGCGCGGAGAACTTCATTGTTCGTGATCCGGTTCTGCCACGTGTTCTGTAGTTTCAGTCGAAAATATACCAGATATACAAAAGCCCTATTCACTTAAAACACTTCCCTTTATTCCTGACCATCGAAATTCTGTCTTATTTTACTTGCATTTCTATAGTTAAACAATTATCTATGTTTTTCTATTGTAAATATAAAAGTTCTTGCGGTGATATGTAGATTAATCAATTAACATAGCCGTAAGAACCAGAATAATCCGTATTTCCAATAAGTCGGCGAAAAACAGAATAGACCTTTTTACTGATCTTACTTGCCTCAATTACTACGCAACTGAGTACTCATTGCGTGCGCGATAGCCAAGACAAGTGAATTTCTATTCCGCAGTAAATACAGGGTGTCCATAAAGTTCGTGTGAACTTTAAAAAAATTATAACTTTACTTGTATTTGCGTTAGAAATCATTTGTAAAAAGGATTAGAAAGAAGTAAATCTATATTGTTTAAGGTTTTAATGAAATTTTATTTAAGTTTCCACATGTCCTCCATCATTAGCAATACAAAGGGTAATACTATTTTGCAGTTCACGGAAAACATTTGCCAACTGATTTACAGTAATGCCTGAAATCACATTAGTTATTTTAGCTATACTTAAAACTAGGTACATTAAACTTTATAACAATTTTTTACAGATTATTTCTATCGCAAATACAAATAAAGTTATAATTTTTTTAAAGTGCACACGAACTTTATGGACACCCTGTATATATATATATATATATATATATATATATATATATATATATATATATATATATATATATATATTATGATTATTTTTCAAAAATATGATTTCGCTTGAAGATGAAACAGTCATTCAACAGTTAAGGTTTAATATAATAATATTTAATATTGTAAGATATTAATATTTTTTAAAAAAGGGTGTCCATAAAGTTCGTGTGCACTTTAAAATATTTATAACTTCATTTGTATTTGCGATAGAAATAATTTGTAAAAAGGATTAGAAAGAAGTAAATCTATATTTTTTAAGGTTTTATTGAAATTTTATTTAAGTTTCCACTTGTCTTCCATCATTAGCAATACAAAGGGTAATACGATTTTGCAGTTCACGGAAAGCATTTGCCAACTGATTTACAGTAATGCGTGAAATCACGTTAGTTATTTTAGCTATACTTAAAACTAGAACATTAAACTTTATAACATTTTTTTTTACACATTTTTAAATATAGCTAAAATCAATAATGTGCTTTCAGTAAATCAGTTGGCAAATGTTTTCCGTGAACTGCAAATCGTATTACCTTTTGTATTGCTAATGATGGAGGACATGTGGAAACTTAAATAAAATTTCAATAAAACATTTACTCGAAAAGGGTTAAAGTTTCATCTTCTTTTTTTAGCCCTGTCCTTTCAGGACGTGGGCGATCATGGCCCTCCATAGCTTCATATACTTTGTAGCTTTTAGTTTTCCCTTTCGATATTTCTTCCAGTCCTTGTTCTGTCATCCATTTACACAAACCCTTTAGGTAGGTTACTCGTCGCCTTCCTCTGTCGTCCCCCCTGCCTTTACTGTGCTGTAAGTGTTAAATTCTCTAAGCTTTCTTTCCTCATTATGCGTCACAGAAATTTCAGCTATCCCTTTCTGATTCTAAGTACATTATAAATTTTTCAAAGTGCACACGAACTTTATGGACACCCTGTATAATGATTAGTTTGTATACAAAGTTGATACAACATTTCTCCACGAGATCATTTTTTTTCTTTTAGAAAGGAAATCGTAGAATGCCTGAAGAGTCTCTCGCTCTTTATTGTGTAATCAGTTGGATGTCGTACATTGTTTACCCGCCTGAGGAAAAATTCAGACTCCAGCAAATTGGATTCTATAATTATTTACAGGAACTAACATCGTTGCTGGTTTAAAATCTTTCTCTTTTATTCGAAACTTGGAAGACAATTTCTGGTGATGAAAAAAAACCCCAGATCAAACGTAGGAATCCAAGCAACAACAGAAAATCGTAACGACACCAGAACCAAGCGTAACATCTTAAGCTGACCTGAATCTATTGAGTAAAAAGTTTTAAGGAAAACGGAAATTAAAAAGATAGTTGTATTTAGAATCAGAAAGGGATAGCTGAAATGTCTGTGACGCATAATGAGGAAAGAAAGCTTAGAGAATTTAACACTCACAGCACAGTGAAGGCAGGGGGGACGACAGAGGAAGGCGACGAGTAACCTACCTAAAGGGTTTGTGTAAATGGATGACAGAACAAGGACTGCAAGAAATATCGAAAGGGAAATCTAAGAGCTACAAAGTTTATGAAGCTATGGAGGGCCATGATCGCCCACGTCCTGAAAGGACAGGGCTCAAAAAAGAAGAAGAAGATGAAACTGTTACCCCTTTCGAGTAAACGGATTGAATAACGAAAAAAAAACTTTACTAAGAGCTACAAGGGATAGGAAGCTGTGAAGAGCCATGATCGCTCACGTCCTGAAGGAAGATAGAAAAAGAAGACGTCACGATGACTTGCAGAATGTCCGCTTTATTTGATGGAGATGCGTTTGTAGCCCGAGCTCCAGGCAAATAAAATCCAGAATTTCAGAAGGTGATTTTCCAAACAGTTTGCACCCGCCACCCCCAACAAACACGATTTGAATATTGGCGGAATACAATCTTTACTATTTACATTTATCACCAGAGGCTTTATGCGGTGTTAAAATTTTATAGACATCGAAAACTGGTTAAAAAAAAATATTTTAACAGCAATCAGATTCGCTTCGACTTGTAAGGTTGGCGCCGCACAATCTTCATCTCGTCATTTAGTTACGTCTGCTGCAGTCAGCTCAAACTATTAAATATGAAAACAAACCTCGCGCACGCGCACACGCGCACTCACGCGTCCGCGCACAAACTGAAATGCGCACGCGCAAAACGAAACGCATGCGCGAAAGGAACGTAGCATAAAACTGGATTAACAGTCTCATTTATTTAATGGAAAATGTTTTCCTAATTACATCAGCTTTTATTGAATTGATACTTTCCGATGCATTTGCTATGAACTTATTATAAAACAACTGCTTTATCATCAAGCAAAGCTACATACGAATTATTTTAGCAGTTTCCGTAACCTCCTTCACATAATAACCATTATATGGACAGATATCCAAAATAGAAGTTAACTAACACAATTATCCACGGTTTCGCGATCTGCCTTTTCACGTCTCCGCGCTCTATAGCAAAAATAATCAATTCATAGCCTTTATTTATTAAGGTGTCCCAAACTAGAATATATTTGAATTTCTAATTTAGACATCCCAAATAGAGGCCGTTAAGCGCTTTCTTCAGAATGAAAACCTTGATACTTCTCGGTTTAATTAGGAAATAAAAAATATCGTACTCTATAGATCTCCGACGAATAACCGCACCGTCAAATTACTTTTATTACATTTATTTTTTGTGGAGTAATGGATGGCGGCTAGGATTGAGAAATCAGAAGACTCGAGTTCGAATTCCAGTCGAATCCATTACATTCACTTGAATGCTAATACCCTTGGGAAATATATGAATCCTCTTCTTCTCCCCCACCACCAACTATGGGTAAATAGCAGAAAAGACTTGGTCCTATATCCTTGGATGATAACTGATGTAGTAGAAGAAGAACAATCTGAATTGAGAGGGTTGTTTGGGGACCTTGTGGCACGTAGTGAACCAGGTCTCTGTATTCTTCCCTGGATTTTATCAGGAATCTCTAAATATATAGGAGAAGCAACGGATCATATGTGGCAGCAATATTCGAAGTATGTACAAATGGAAGATTTTCACTTATATGATAATACCCTTGGGAAAAGGTATGAATCCTCTTCTTCTCCTTCCAGCTATCAATGGCAACTGGTCTAGAAGGACAACTCTGAATTCAAAACCTGCAGAAGGTCATTTGGGGACCTTGAGGTAAATAGTGCAACAGGTCTCTGTATTCTTCTCTGGATTTTATCAGGAATCTCTAAATATATAGGAGAAGCAATGGGCCATATGTGGCAGCAATATTCGAAGTATGTATAAATGGAAGACTTTTCAATTATATGATAATATCCTTGGGAAAAGGTATGCATCCTCTTCTTCCCCCAACAAGCTATGAGTAATTAGCAGGACAGACCGGGTTCTATAGCCTTGGATGGCAACTGGTCTACCACAGAAAGAAATGGCAACATACTGCGGGAAAAAATATGCCTCGTCAGTCATGTATCGAAAGATACATGATCGGCTAAGCGTGTATCACGCATGGCACGTAACTGAGTGATCTGTTCAAGACAAGGGCAATCATGGCTCCCCAAAGATTCCTTTCCTTTATCATTTGTGATAACGTCATGGGAGAGATAGCTGGGCGGCTTACCGTTCGTTTCTCAACGTTTTGTTTCGAAATTATTCCTTCACCTAGACTGGCAGCCAACAAAGGCTAAAGATCCCAATTTAGCCTCCTGTTTAATCCAATCCCGAGGTTAGAACAGATGGGCTCATATCTTTCCGCAAGGTATTCATGCGATCGCATGAATCTGGTTTTCATTACAGAAAGTCCAACCACCCCATTGCATCGATCGGAATAACTAATAATTGTATGGTATAAGGTCAGGTGGATATGGTGTCTGGTGTAGAACAGACGATCAGGGTACCTATTTTTTCTCTGTGTTGCTATATGCAGTTTTGCATTGTCATGGAGGAGAAAAATAACGTTGTTACTCTTGATGAGCGCAGACCACTTTTCGGTACAGATTTTACAGACACATTGCAGCTGCTGGATCTATAAATGTGCATTTACTGTTCCATTATCGTTTTAAGAACTCTAAATAAATAATACCCTTGCAATCCCGTCATTAACTCGTTTCTACCATAGTGATCTTTAGTCCTTGGTTCGACGATAAACTACATCCTGCAGCAAGGTCGTGAGTTTGGAGGTTCTGAGTAGCGTGGAACTACCCCTTAATTGTTGTTATTCCTAGGTCAACCCTGTTACGGTCCCAGCTAAGGGAAAATAGGGGACCATTAAACAAAATGAAAATACTATGAAAGTATAAAAATACAAAATTATAGTAGAAATACCAACAATACAATGTTCTTGAAAATGACCAACAATACATTTTTCTATAGTTTAAGACATGCAATTCAATTCGAAACCCATAAAACTGTGTTCAAAATATTTAGATTTCGGCATCAAATAACCCATAGATGTTGATATGCCGCTAAACAAAATCAACGAATCAAACAACCAACATGAACCAAATCTTTCATGAAAAGCTGAGTATCATCTACCATGTATTCAACTGTGAAAGCAGAATAACATATATCATAAAACACACATATATCACCGTCTCTAGTAATTATGTCTGCACACACATGTATATGCACAAGAGCTGAGTATCATCTACCATGTATTCAACTGTGAAAGCAGAATAACATATATCATAAAACACACATATATCACCGCCTCTAGTAATTATGTCTGCACACACATGTATATGCACAAGAGCTGAGTATCATCTACCATGTATTCAACTGTGAAAGCAGAATAACATATATCATAAAACACACATATATCACCGTCTCTAGTAATTATGTCTGCACACACATGTATATGCACAAAAGCTGAGTATCATCTACCATGTATTCAACTGTGAAAGCAGAATAACATATATCATAAAACACACATATATCACCGTCTCTAGTAATTATGTCTGCACACACATGTATATGCATAAAAGCTGAGTATCATCTACCATGTATTCAACTGTGAAAGCAGAATAACATATATCATAAAACACACATATATCACCGCCTCTAGTAATTATGTCTGCACACACATGTATATGCACAAAAGCTGAGTATCATCTACCATGTATTCAACTGTGAAAGCAGAATAACATATATCATAAAACATACATATATCACCGTCTCTAGTAATTATGTCTGCACACACATGTATATGCACAAGAGCTGAGT
Source organism: Acanthosepion esculentum (assembly GCA_964036315.1). Taxonomy (NCBI): domain Eukaryota; kingdom Metazoa; phylum Mollusca; class Cephalopoda; order Sepiida; family Sepiidae; genus Acanthosepion; species Acanthosepion esculentum. Next base: position 9,489,183 of record OZ038504.1, read on the forward strand.
ATCATCTACCATGTATTCAACTGTGAAAGCAGAATAACATATATCATAAAACACACATATATCACCGCCCCTAGTAATTATGTCTGCACACATATGTATATGCACAAAAGCTGAGTATCATCTACCATGTATTCAACTGTGAAAGCAGAATAACATATATCATAAAACACACATATATCACCGCCTCTAGTAATTATGTCTGCACACACATGTATATGCACAAGAGCTGAGTATCATCTACCATGTATTTAACTGTGAAAGCAGAATAACATATATCATAAAACACACATATATCACTGTCTCTAGTAATTATGTCTGCACACACATGTATATGCACAAAAGCTGAGTATCATCTACCATGTATTCAACTGTGAAAGCAGAATAACATATATCATAAAACACACATATATCACCGTCTCTAGTAATTATGTCTGCACACACATGTATATGCATAAAAGCTGAGTATCATCTACCATGTATTCAACTGTGAAAGCAGAATAACATATATCATAAAACACACATATATCACCGCCTCTAGTAATTATGTCTGCACACACATGTATATGCACAAAAGCTGAGTATCATCTACCATGTATTCAACTGTGAAAGCAGAATAACATATATCATAAAACACACATATATCACCGTCTCTAGTAATTATGTCTGCACACACATGTATATGCACAAGAGCTGAGTATCATCTACCATGTATTCAAATGTGAAAGCAGAATAACATATATCATAAAACACACATATATCACCGCCTCTAGTAATTATGTCTGCACACACATGTATATGCACAAGAGCTGAGTATCATCTACCATGTATTCAACTGTGAAAGCAGAATAACATATATCATAAAACACACATATATCACCGCCTCTAGTAATTATGTCTGCACACACATGTATATGCACAAAAGCTGAGTATCATCTACCATGTATTCAACTGTGAAAGCAGAATAACATATATCATAAAACACATATATATCACCGCCTCTAGTAATTATGTCTGCACACACATGTATATGCACAAAAGCTGAGTATCATCTACCATGTATTCAACTGTGAAAGCAGAATAACATATATCATAAAACACACATATATCACCGCCTCTAGTAATTATGTCTGCACACACATGTATATACACAAAAGCTGAGTATTATCTACCATTTATTCAACTGTGAAAGAAGAATAACATATATCATAAAACACACATATATCACCGCCTCTAGTAATTATGTCTGCACACACATGTATATGCACAAAAGCTGAGTATCATTTACCATGTATTCAACTGTGAAAGCAGAATAACATATATCATAAAACACACATATATCACCGCCTCTAGTAATTATGTCTGCACACACATGTATATGCACAAAAGCTGAGTATCATCTACCATGTATTCAACTGTGAAAGCAGAATAACATATATCATAAAACACACATATATCACCGTCTCTAGTAATTATGTCTGCACACACATGTATATGCACAATAGCTGAGTATCATCTACCATGTATTCAACTGTGAAAGCAGTATAACATATATCATAAAACACACATATATCACCGCCTCTAGTAATTATGTCTGCACACACATGTATATACACAAAAGCTGAGTATCATCTACCATGTATTCAACTGTGAAAGCAGAATAACATATATCATAAAACACACATATATCACCGCCTTTAGTAATTATGTCTGCACACACATTTATATGCACAAAAGCTGAGTATCATCTACCATGTATTCAAGTGTGAAAGCAGAATAACATATATCATAAAACACACATATATCACCGCCTCTAGTAATTATGTCTGCACACACATGTATATACACAAAAGCTGAGTATCATCTACCATGTATTCAAGTGTGAAAACAGAATAACATATATCATAAAACACACATATATCACCGCTTCTAGTAATTATGTCTGCATACACATGTATATGCACAAAATCTGAGTATCATCTACCATGTATTCAACTGTGAAAGCAGAATGACATATACCATAAAACACATATATCACCGCATCTAGTATTTATGTCTGCACACACGTGTATATACACAAAATCTGTGTAGCATCTACCATGTATTCAACTGTGAAAGCAGAATAACATATATCATAATTTTATTACTTAAAAGATCCTAAGAAAATTAAATTTTGGCATTAATTGTCCCATACGGGGTTGATACGTCCTTAAGACCGATTCATGGTGCTCAGGTTTGGCAAAGATCGTGGTAATTTCCCTTTGACAATTAACTGCTTTTTGCATTAAACACTCGCTGTCATACCCAGCTGGTCGATCAGAAAAAGCGTTCAATTAGAATGGAGCAAAAACAGCATCATGTTTAATACTAGCAGCCATATCCAGCGTTGCCATAAAGAAATATAATTCTGTGTTAAACTAAGTTAATTTTAAAATAGGGTGAAAGCTTATTTTTATTCAAGCCAGAATCAACCAAATTCAGAGCGAAATCGGTTGTATATAGCGTACTGTACATGGCAGAGGTCTTTTACAACAATTCCAAAAACTATCACAAAAACTTATAGTGAATTGCCATTTTTCTTATTCCCTGTAAACGCTGGGTATGGTTGCTAGTAACGTTCTAAAACAGTTCGATAAAAGCAAAAACTGTTCGATCAGAAAAAGCGTTCAATTAGAATGGAGCAAAAGCAGCATCATGTTTCGATGTAACAGAGTCTATCTTCTTCAATTACTTTAAAGTACTTTTCTTTAAAAAAAAAACATTTTGAATTAATGTAGTTACTGATATAACAGAAGTCGTCTGTATTTATTCAATCGAAGTTACCCGAGTACATGAAGGAGTAAAACAGGCAACATGAAGACCCACTTCAGACCTCAATTATTTTGGAGTTTTTGAAATTCAATTTATCAGTGTGCTACCAGGGATGTAAAAGAGGATACATTTATAAAGCAATTGTTAAGTTTCATGAAAATTGGTTGAAAGATCAACGAAAAATAAGAAAGAAACCAGTAAGAATCGCCAGTTTTCGTTATTTACGCGAGTTTTCACTATATGGGTGGACACAATTATCAAGTTAAATGACTGTTAAACAATCAACTTATTGTTAGCTACAATAGCTGAATCTATATATTCCAAATGAAAAAATTCGGAAATAAAATTTCAGAGTTTATGCAGATTATTCAAATATATTGAAATGAAGTAGACTTTAGAAGGAACCAGAAAACCCAATCCTAAAAAGAAAACAAGAGAGAAACCTCTACTCCTGTGCAAAAGAGCGGGGAGGAAGGTATCACATGAAACATAAAAGATTATTTTTAAATGAAAGAAGCATAGAAAAATGCGTTTATGATTATCATGATGGCCTCTGTTTAAAATCACAAGCCATGCACTTAAAAATGGGTCACCAGTTTTCAAAGTCAGCACTAATGAACAGGAAGAGACGTTGGTTTTACAATTACTACTCATCCGCGTGCGCTCACTTGTCTCAACATATTACACACTACGCTGGTTACTATTTCTAGGAGAACTTGTGCTGTGCTACTGAAAATGTTTGGTTCAGTCATAAACATACAACGTTTGTTTATTAAGTTCATTCTTCAGACATTGAAGCACAGTTACATTTCATTCAATTATATATAAACCATTTTTTGCAGTGACCACTTAGTAGTCGACTCTTCGGTACATGTTGAACCAGGATTAACCCAGAGAAGACAGGTGCATCAGCAGGTTGACTTAGATTATGCCTTTTTAGCCACCAGGTGCAGATTTGTGGTTTCATAGGTTACCAGTGGCTGCACCCCGGCATGTAAACAAGTGGTTGACCCAACGACTCTTACGGATTTATCATGTGAAAACACCGGTTCACGTAATATCAGCGAAGTTAAGCAACGTCAAGACCGGTCAGTACTTAGATGGGTGACAACTTGGGAATACTATGGGCTGCAAGCTTGTATGTTCGGGTGCTATAGCTTAGGTCATATCATGTTCATATTAGTTCTTGTACTATCACCAAAGTTAAGCTACGTCGAGCTTATCCATTGCAGCCTATCGATCTATCTATCTATCTATCTATCTATCTATCTATCTATCCTCAGCCAGTTCATATCTATCCATCTATATATCCTCACCAGTTCATATCTATCATCAGCCACTTCACATCTATCTATCTATCTATCTATCTATCTATCTATCTATCTATCTTCAGCCAGTTCATATCTATCTAAATAATATTGAATAATATTACACATGAAAGATTTATACAGTGTACATAGAATGTACACCGATAAAATCACAGATGTTTATGAATTTATATAATAAACTGTTTCCAATTAATAAACATAAAATTATGACAGGTTTTTTTTTTATATATATATTTTCCCGTTTTCATTGAAATAGGTAGTCAATTCTTGGACACCCTATATATAAACCAATACCCGAGCGGAACCTGTGGTAGGAGTCTCTTACATCCTCGCGAGAAGAATCCATCTTGGGAGAAAACCCCAATGACACATTCCCATCCACGTTTCGAGCGTTGCGCCCTGCTGCCTTCAACCTACAGGGAATTCCAAATTGAACCCTTTATGTTAATCTGCATGGAGAGACTTTTCATCCAGGGATATCTCGCCTAGTTCTTATGTTTAGTACTCATCAGTTATTGTCCTGTTTCCATTGTGCCCAAGTACACACTGCCCGGCCCAGTAATGGAACTCAAAATTACAATATCAGACAATTCACGAACCAATCCACTAAGTTGTTGTCCCGTGGGACAATCTGAGTGTAGAACTTGGAGCCGTAAACCTAACCTGATTGCTGATAAGTGCTACTGATTATGCTTCGGTTCTTTTTATCAAGTTTATGTTTTAAGACAAACAACAAATACATTTTATTCAATTCGTCATTATTTTCAATGGCTTGATGGCACATACAAGGTTTGGGTGTGAAACATTTTCGACAATCTCTTGGATCTGGTTTGCATTAGGAAAAGCGTTTTGTAGCGATCGAATCGTTTTGAAGCGATCGAAAGCGTTTTGCAGCGATCGAAAAAAAGCTAATAATTATTTCGTGCAAGGTCAGGTGAATATGGCGGGTGAGGTAGAACGGGCCAACCAAGCCTAAATTTTGTTTTTCTGTCATTCCTGCTCTCTGCGGCTTTGCGTTGTCTTGGCGAAAAATAACATCTTATTTATTGACGAGAGCAGGACGTTTTTCCACTGAACATTTATACACACCTTTCAGGTGCTGTGCTTAAACCCTTTCCCTGGCATAGACGTGTGTATACGTTTTTTTTTACCGAAAGTATCCTTTTTTAGACACGGACGAATAAACACGTCCAAATCATGACATTCAAAACCCAGTTACAGAAGTGCTTATATTATACGTTAATTTTGATTCTTTTTAAGTCCTTCTGGGCTTGAAATGAGACCGACCGTCAACTCATACGTCTGCTAGAGGTGTTAACCACCTATCGGATGTCTCAACGTGCACCAATTTCTTAGTTACTACATTAAGACAAATAAAAAAATTCAGTTAAAAGTGCAACGTATTTATGCTTAGCTATTTCATATCTATCTATCTATCTATCTGTTGAAACTTGACTAATGCATGGAATAATAATGCAACACAAAATGTACTTAGAACAAAATGTATTGAAACAAGAAAGTGTACACAATATTTACATATAGTCTTTTGTATATTCCTGGGAAGACCGTTCCTGGAGAATGTGTTGACTGAGTCGCAGTCGGGCAGAGTCTCTGGTTGAATCTCCTGATTCCTCCCCTCTCTTCCCGGTACCAACCATATTTATATGGTCGGTACTCCACTATGCAAATTAGGTGGATCCTACCACAACACTATCCTTAGCTAGTTCATATCTATCCTCAGCCAGTACATATCTATCTATCTATCTATCTATCTATCTATCTATCTATCTATCTATCTATCTATCTATCTATCTCAGTTTATTCATTATCTATCTATCTATCTATCTATCTATCTATCTATCTATTTATCTATCTATCCTTAGCCAGTTCATATCTATCCTCAGCCAGTGCATATATATCTATCTATCTATCTATCTATCTATCTATCTGTTGTGGATTCCGAGATGAAATCCGGTATCAAATAATAACAAACGCCAAGAATGAATATAGGAAAATAAATGTATTAAAGTAATAATACAAACTGGTCATACAGGTTAGTAGTTCCAGGAATGCGGGTTAGTCGGAAAATATATATATAGTTTTTTGGTATCGACGTGTCGCTGTATGACTTCATACTGAGTCTATGTGCTTCGTTACCGTAACTCTAGCACCGTCTCTGTGTGTGACTCATCTAGCGACCGACACTACTCTCTCTCTATTACTACTACCGTGTGGGTATTCACTGGCAGTAGTATATGTATACCCTGGGTGAGTCCATTTGTGTAAAAAGCGGAGGCCCCCTCAACACACACTCTCTCTCTTTCTCTCTCTCTCTCTCTCTCTCTCTCTCTCTCTCTCTATATATATATATATATATATATATATATATATATATATATATATATATATATCTTCAGCCAGTTCATTTCTATCTATCTATCTATCTGACAAATCGACCATGTTGAGATTCGAACCCGGGCCTCATGGTCTGAATGGGAACATTCTAGCCAGTAGGCTCGTATAATGTGCAAGCTCGTGGAATACCAGTGACGAGAGATTTTGTCAATATATCCAGTAAAGCGAGCGATCGATCATAGTAAGGAGAAATGTTTTCATAGTATCCCCCACACCGCATCCAAGAGGCAGGCTGAATAGAAACGGTCTCATTCCAGATTCCACCATGGCTCGGGAAAGCTGTTTTCTGTCTTGGTAAACGATACGCTACCAGAGTGGGATAATTATACACGATTGTGCATACCTTCTGGGGTGGGTGACAGTGTGGGTAGGAAATCAATTTCTGGGTGAAGTGCGCCATTAGGGTGAAGGTCACCTGGATCTTGTGAATGCACCAATTTATAGTCGAGTGGAGTTCTTTTCTTCTTTTTTTTCAAAATAAATGTTGTAATTTACAAATGCTTTAAAGGTATAAAGGATTTTCACATTGTTAAACATTGTCATAATTAAATTCCTGTGTTGATAAATAGCTAGCTAGCTAGATAGATAGATAGATAGATAGATAGACTGGATGAATATATAATACAGATATGAACGGACTAGCTTAGATAGATAGATAGATAGATAGATAGATAGATAGATAGATAGATAGATAGATAGATAGATGCATACATACATACGTATGAACAAAGATAGGTATGAAGATAGATACATAGATACAAATGGACATAGATAGATAGATAGATAGATATGGACATAGATAGATAGATAGATAGATAGATAGATAGATAGATAGATAGATAGATATATAGATAGATAGATATGGACATAGATAGATAGATAGATAGATAGATAGATAGATAGATAGATAGATAGATAGATAGATATGGACATAGATAGATAGATAGATAGATAAACTGGATGAATATATAATACAGATATGAACGGACTAGCTTAGATAGATAGATAGATAGATAGATAGATAGATGCATACATACATACGTATGAACAAAGATAGGTATGAAGATAGATACATAGATACAAATGGACATAGATAGATAGATAGATAGATAGATAGATAGATAGATAGATAGATAGATAGATAGATAGATAGATAGAGTTTTGTTGATCTCTCGCTAAACTGTGCCCCGCACATAGTCTAGATATTTAGGTCCCCGGATGTAAGGTGTGATGTGGTTTCAGAAATTGTCTGACAGCCATGACTGTGTTCTCCTGTTTTGTGGCATGATGCAGTTTCCTGTTGCCTGACATAGGGTCTTCCCATTATTCACCACGAAAGAGAATAGGTTAAAATCGTTTTGTATCAATCCCCCTATGTCTTTCCAGCTGAGCAATGGTGTGAGGAAAAGTTCATTCAGGCCTTCAGTAATGTTACGAACATTCATCCACTGGCTTCCATCTTGAAAGTTCATTCAAGAACCATGAAGTGAACGGTGAATAAGTTTTAAAATATGGAGACAATAGAGAGGAAAACTGGATCAGAAGGTCACAACAGGAAAAGGGACCATCATTTCAACGTAGAGCTAAATAAAATTCTTATTGTTAAAGTAGAATCCAATAGTGCTATAAATGCCTCGGAGAATTCCAGTTAGATATCGTTAATCATTTATAACTTAGAACGGTGCATATCTTAATCTAACAATTACACAATTTTGCTGTTACACGATTTGGACAATTTTGCTGTTACGCCCGGCACACACACACACACACACACACACACACACACACACACACACACACACACACACACACACACACACAAATACACACATATATATATATATATATATATATATATATATATACATATGACTCAAGTTCACATTCAGATGTGAAACTAATAGTCAGCATGTAGTGTTGATTCCTATATTCTCACAATCCTTAGCTATACACGTTCTATCTCCGATACTGAGCATTTTCTCCCAGAAATATAGAAAATATATACCGTAACTCCCCATGTATAATACGCATTTTTTCAAATAAAAAAATAATAAGCAACATTAGAAGTGCGTATTATGCACAGCCACAAAAGAGTCTTTTAAAAATTGCCGTTTCATAGGTCGATGTCAGTTGCCAAATGACTCACCACAAACATACGACAATTTGCCTCTAACATTCGGCGATTGTGACCCCATAAGGATGTCAGATACAATCATATGTACCTAACAATACTTACAAATGTAAAATAAAATAAGAATTATCATAAAACTAAATTAGAATAATATTATTCTATGGTTAAATCCATTTTTTTTTAAATAAGAGTAGGAAACGCTGGTCGTAATGAGATTGGAGAGGTACAATTTATACGGTTTGATTACCAAACAAGGGGTGCGTATTATGCGTGAGTAGATATATTTTCCTACACAGCACAATTTTAGGGCTGCATATTATGGATGAAGGCGTATTATACATGGAGAATTACGGTATATACTGTATATACTTAAGTATTGTGTGAACTTTTATCAGTTTTTACCCCTTATCACTTCTAAGGGGTCAGGCTATATATAGGTATCTTTTTTTGAAATGGTTAACATTATGGATTTCGGGTGACTGGTTGCATTATACATAAGTAATTTTTTTTTCGAGATAGGGTTAAAATGGCTGCAATTTCTAATGCTTGGAATGAGTTGAATTATCATAAGCCTGTATTTTGTATCGGTAATCCTGGCAAAGTTTGTCATGGAAAGTCAATAGCCCAGCGATATAAATACTTGCGAAATGAGGAATGCAAACGTGAGATAGGAAAAAAAATCTATTAATTCTCCATTTATATATAAAAACTATTCGTTGACTTTCAGTGGATTTAGTGGATGAGATCTTGCTCTACTTGTAACGACAAAATGGAAGAAACTTAGGCTGCGTCAGAGGTAGTCACAGGTTAAAGGAACTACTAGAGTCAGGCATGAACGCAAACAAAAGTACCGTATCTAAATCTTTGTCTCAGATATTTTACGATAAGCGTTTTTTTTTTTTTTTTTTTTTTTTTTTTTTCTGGCGTACGTTTTTATCGCCCATGGAGTAATGGATTCGGATTGAGAAACTGGAGAGCCGAGTTCGAATTCCAGTCGAATCTATTACATTTCCTTACGTGCCTTGGGAAAGGTATGAATTCTATTCTTCTCTCCCCCCCCCTAGCTATGGGTAAATAGCAGAACAGACCGGGTTCTATAGCCTTGGATGGCAACTGGTCTACCGCAGAAAGAAATGGCAACCTTCTGCGGGAAAACATCTGCCTCGTCAGTTATGTATCGAAGGATACCTGATCGCCTAAGCGTATATCACGCAAGCCACATAACTGAATCGGAGAGCCGAGTTCGAATTCCAGTGGAATCATTTACATTCACTTACGTGCTAATACCCTTGGGAAAGTTATGAATCCTCTTCTTCTCCCCCCCAGCTATGGTTAAATAGCAGGACAGACCGGGTACTATAGCCTGGGATAGCAACTGGTCTACTGCAGAAAGAAATGGCAACCTACTGCGGGAAAAAAATATGGCTCATAAGTCATGTATCGAAAGATACTTGATCATCAAAGTGTGTATCACGGATGTCACATAACGGACTGACTGACCCTTGGGAAAGGTATGAATCCTCTTCTTCTCCCCCAGCTATGGGTAAATAGCACGACAGACGGGTTCTATAGCCTGGGATGGCAACTGGTCTACAACAGAAAGAAATATCAACCTACTGCGGGAAAAAAACTGCCTCGTCAGTTATGTATCGAAAGATACATGATCGCCTAAGCGTGCATCACGCTTAGCACATAACTGACTGATCAGTAAATCATTATCATCTCTTAAAATATCCTTACATTATAAAAATATTTTTCTGTCTTTAAATAACCTGCAAATGGTTGATAATCCGTAAAAAATACAATTCAATGATAAAAAAAACGCAGCGTCGAGTGAAAATAAAAATTTAATTTAAGAATAGCCTAATCTGGCAGAGGGACACCATTTTAGAGCGATTATTTTAAATCGGTGTTAGAAAATTCCACGGTGATAAGGTAATTTATTAAGGAATTTTTTTTTCCGCTCAGAATTTTACCGACTTCCGGAACGAAGCCGTGTTTCTGAAAGAAATGCTGAAGTTGGTCTCTTTGTTGTTGCATTTGTCACGCTAAATCTATTCGCGTGAAAAAAACAGAATTAATTTCTGATGTTCAAAGGAGAATTGACACCCGCTTCCCACCCTGGGAAGAACATAAAATAGGAAAAAGAAAGAAAGAAAGGAAAGAGATCGCAGGTGAAGAGAGAATATGCAACTACTTTGAGGAGACAAACAGGCACGTAGATATTTTTGATAGGAACATCAATCAAGAAAAACTTGATATGTATATATGCAGTCGCTTTCTGCAGATGAAAGTAATTTTAGCTCGCACGAGCGCACACAAACAATCATATATAAAACTATATTCATATATATATATATATATATATATATATACGCAGATTGTGACATACAGATATATATTCGCGCCAGAACATGCACACAAATACTAATTGTACACACACACACACACACACACACACAGACACACACACACATATATATATATATATATACAGGGTGTCCATAAAGTTCGTGCGCGCTTTAAAAAAATGATAACTTTATTTGTATTTGCGATAGAAATAATTTGTAAAAAGGATTAGAAAGAAGTAAATCTATATTTTTTAAGGTTTAATTGAAATTTTATTTAAGTTTCCACATGTCCTCCATCATTAGCAATACAAAGGGTAATACGATTTTGCAGTTCACGGAAAACATTTGTCAACTGATTTACAGTCATGCCTGAAATCACATTAGTTATTTTAGCTATACTTAAAACTAGGTACATCAAATTTTATAACATTTTTTAAAGATTATTTCTAAATACAAACAAAATTATAAATTTTTCAAAGTGCACACGAACTTTCTGGACACCTTGTATAATTTTGATGTACTCAGTAATTTAAAAAATTTTGGAAAATAATCTCAGTAATATAATTTTAGGAATGTTGACTTTACATTTACTAGTCATCGCTCTTATTTTCTGATAATGTTGTGCATGGTCACCCGTACTTTCAAGATGGGCACGTTGATTAATATTTTATCTACATGAAAAAATGAAAAAGAAAATATATTTAAATATCTTGGTGCAAAATGATTCGTATTAAGCGTCTTAGTTTTTGATTTGTCATAACTTTCACTTAATAACAACGACATTATACTAATGTAGGATTTTAAGAGATTTAAAAAAATATTATAATAAACTAGCCGTGGTACCTGGCGTTGCCCGGGTGTACATAGCTGCAATTGTTTACTCGCACCACCTGTCTACAAATGTCTGTCTACCTACTCGCAAAGCTACTTCCCACCCTAATCTTTTTTACGTTATGTCCTTCGCAAGCGTTTGATCGTTCTTAATAAAGGAACTCCATCAGTAAAACCTTCTTGTGTGGTCGTTGCTTGAGATTAAATTGTTTCAATGTTTTAGATATTCAGTAAATTTCCTATGGATGATCTTTTTTAAGTTATGTCCTTCGCAAGCGTTTGATCGTTCTTAATAAAGGAACTCCATCAGTAAAACCTTCTTGTGTGGTCGTTGCTTGAGATTAAATTGTTTCAATGTTTTAGATATTCAGTAAATTTCCTATGGATAATCTTTTTTAAGTTATGTCCTTCGTAAGCGTTTGATCGTTCTTAATAAAGGAACTCCATCAGTAAAACCTTCTTGTGTGGTCATTGCTGGAGATTAAATTGTTTCAATGTTTTAGATATTCAGTAAATTTCCTATGGATAATCTTTTTCAAGTTATGTCCTTCGTAAGCGTTTGATCGTTCTTAATAAAGGAACTCCATCAGTAAAACTTTCTTGTGTGGTCGTTGCTTGAGATTAAATTGTTTCAATGTTTTAGATATTCAGTAAATTTCCTATGTATGATCTTTTTTAAGTTATGTCCTTCGCAAGCGTTTGTTCGTTCTTAATAAAGGAACTCCATCAATAAAACCTTCTTGTGTGGTCGTTGCTTGAGATTAAATTGTTTCAATGTTTTAGATATTCAGTAAATTTCCTATGGATGAAATAACTTTCAAATAGTATGGCATTGTTCACAAATGTGATAATCAAACAAAAAAACGCATGAAGCGTCAGAATTTGATTCAACTGCAAGTCAAATGCATGGACAGCCCCTCTTTCTTCGCACGTTTACTGTAAAGCTGAGGTTAATAAGAGGTTCGTCAAGATTTGTTATTTTAATGGTTCAGTAACGCTTCCCGAACAATCTTTGCATCGAATGCCAATTTAGAATGGCATCATGCGAAGACACTATTGGCTAAATGACAAAAACCGATTTTGAGCCTAGTTTGTCGCAGATTTCGTCCACTTAACTTAGGCGACCCTGTATCTTTCGATACATGACTGACGAGGCAGACTTTTTCCCATAATGTGGCCATTCCTTTCTGCGGTAGACCCGATGCCATCCAAGGCTATAGAACGCGTTTTGTCCTGCTATTTATCCATAGCTGGGGGGAGAAGAAGAGGATTCATACCTTTCCCTAGGGTATTAGCACGTAAGTGAATGTAATGGATTCCACTGGAATTCGAACTCGGCTCTCAAGTCTTACAAATTAACCCAATCTTGGTGGGAGTGTTATACCTTTCGCAAGTGTACTTATGTTTACGTGAATATAACGAACGTGACTGGGGTTGGAACTCGCCTCTCCGTTATCCATTACACCACCTGCACATCCAAACTTACAGCACCTGACATTCTCAAGCGGTCACCCATCTAGGTACTGACCAGGCTTGACGTTGCTTAACTTCGATGATCGTACAAGAACCGGTATTTCAACGTGATATGGCCGTAAGCTTCGACTATCATGGCCCTATGTCAGACTTACCTGATGATAATATGAATGTGCCATAGAATTATTGTCAACAATCTAATATCCAGAATTTTATCTTCAATAAGCGCCCAAATCTTATGGCCTTGTGCCCAACTTATCTAATCTTCATATCAGGTCGTTGGAACACTTTACATAAAAAAACGATCGTTGTTTTTAAGTTCCCTTCCAGATAATTCTTAATCAAAGATCAGTAAAAAGTGATGATCAGTAAAAAGTGATGATTATGTGCCATAGACGATAATGGCTCTCCACAACTTCCTGTCTCTATTCAATCTTTATGGTTAAACTGAAGAATGTTTTACCGTACTAATCTAGTATTATCGATTTTGATATATAAATATTTTATCGCACTAATCAAAAGCGCATTAATCGAGGGATGACTGTATATCACCCGAAGAAGGCCGGAGCGTACACGGCTGAAACGTCGTGAATATGGCAGTAAAGATGGCGACGACAGTCCGAACAATGTAAATACTGTAAATAGTTACAAGTCCTCATCTCAACAATATAGACAGATCCTGAAGAAGACCGTAACGTAAAATGCCTGAAACGTTAATTTGACAGTAAAGACGTGGTTACATTCTTCGGACTGTTGTCCTCATCATTTTTGTTATGTTCATGACATTTCAGCCATTGCACTCGCTGGTTTCCTATTTCATTTGATTGGAATTTCCAAGTGACGCATGGCACGTGGAACTAGAATAATATACACTGGTGAGCAAAATGAAGGGTTCAGTTTGAAATTCCAATCACCTGAAAAAGTTCGGAAAATACAACGGCCGAAACGTCATGAATATAGCAACGAATATGAGAAGAGTCCGAGCAATGTAAATAGTGTAAATAATTACGATACTCCATCTCAGAAATATAGGCAAATCCTGAAGAAGACCGGAGCGTACAACGGCCGAAACGTCGTGAATATGGCAGCTAAGATGAGGACAACAGTCCCAACAATGTAGATAGTGTAAATAATTACGATACTCCATCTCAGAAATATAGGCAAATCCTGAAGAAGGCCGGAGCGTAGAACGGCCGAAACGTCGTGAATATGGCAGCGAAGATGAGTACAACAGTCACAACAATGTAGATAGTGTAAATAATTACGATACTCCATCTCAGAAATATAGGCAAATCCTGAAGAAGGCCGGAGCGTACAGTGGCCGAAACGTCGTGAATATGGCAGCGAAGATGAGGACAACAGTCCGAACATTGTAGAAAGTGTAAATAATTACGATACTTCATCTCAGAAATATAGGCAAATCCTGAAGAAGGCCGGAGCGAACAACAGTCCCAACAATGTAAATAGTGTAAATATTTACGATACTCCATCTCAGAAATATAGGCAAATCCTGAAGAAGGCCGGAGCGAACAACGGCCGAAACATCGTGAATATGGCAGCGAAGATGAGGACAACAGTCAGAACAATGTAAATAGGGCAAATAATTGCTAGAGGATGTTCGGTTTTTTTTTGTTTTGTTTTTTGGGGTTTTTTTTTAATTTTTTGTTCAAGATCATTCTCATCCCAGCTATAAATACCTATGTCATCAGTACATTGACCTCGGGAGAGAAAGCAGGAACACTGTTGTGTACTTGTAGGTACTTTTGGGATATGATATAGAATTCGTAAATGATCGATGCCAATCACTAATCTTCACTGTTTGTATATGCGCAGAGTAGAGTTTCGATATAGATCCACCCAATATCCCTGCCGTAAACTGAGCGAATACCGAATATTATAGATAATGAACTCGGGGAACCTCAACGACTGCGTAGTGAGTTCGATCCTCACTGATTGCTCCACACTTTAGGCCTTGTGCCACATCTACGCTACACTTCGGAAAGCGTTTGGCCACCTCGACGTGGTATAAATAAGTAGATCAATTACAACTGGGTAGTGAGTTCCGGCTACACTGAGTGCTCCAAACTTTCGGCCTTGTGCTTAGCAAGTCACTTGGGAACCTCAACGCGGTGTAATGGTTAGCAAGCTTGTGTCGGGAGATCAGTTATGGCTGAGTAGTAGGTTCGATTCTCACTGGGTGCTCCTTACTTTCGGTCACGTGACACATTTAAACTTTAAATAATTCACTCATTAGGGTTGCAAACTAGGACTGGCATTACACTATTTACATTATTCGGACTATCGTCCTCATCTTTGTCGCCATATTTATCACAACGTTTCGGCCTTTGTACGCTCCGGCCTTCTTCAGGTGGTTGGAATGTCGATCTGAACCGTTTATTTCGCTCACTGGGGTAGACTGTTCTAGTTCCACGTGCCATGTTTAATGGATATCAGTTATCTCCTGTTAATTACCCTTTAAAAGTTCTCCACTGCCTTAGCCGGGTATTGAGCTCACACTCTTTGGGTCCTGTCACTGGATATAAACCACGCCTTTATTCACTGTGCCATGTGTCCTTGAAGACACATGGCACGTGGAACTAGAACAGCCTAGATGAGGACAATACTCTTCTGGATCTGACTAACGCCTTTATCCAGTGTGAGTTCAATACCCGGTTAAGGCAGTGGAGAACTTGGAGAGGTGAATTAACAGGAGATAACTGATAACTGACATGCATTAGACATGGCACGTGGAACTAGAACAGTCTACCCCAGTGAGCGAAATAAAGGGTTCAGTTCGACATTCCAGCCACCCGAGAAAGGGCGGAGCATACAACGGCCGAAACGTTGTGATAAATATGGCAACAAAGATGAGGATGATAGCCCGAACAATGTAAGTAGTGTACATAATACCTCATCTCAGAAATAGACAGATACTGTAGGACTGGCATTCTGGTTCTTATCTTGTTCCCGTCTATTAGAGCCTTGTGCCAGACTTTTTTTTTAAAGTCTCTACCCATTTTATTTTTATTGTGTAACAATTCAGTTATCTCCCTTTCTTTTCGTCTGCTGATGACTTGCTTTTAAGAATGAATCATAGCCTCCATGGAGACCTTAAAGCGATTACGTCTCTACTCAATCAGCTACACAAAAAGCTATCGATGTTATTTAACGTACCTATTTAACGTACCTTTTAATGTACCTATTTATTATTATTATTAGTAGTAGTAGTTGTAGTAGTACTATTTTACCAATCAATCTCAAATTCCGAAATCCCTTTTCAAGACTTGTTCCATTTGCTTCTTGTTTACAGCATCCGATAAAATTCTATCCACAGTTCTATCGTGGTTTGCTTGAAACACATTTTGCACTTTCTCATAAATATCTTTCGGCATCAAGGAAATTGGCATCGCCGTCAATAGAAATTACTTTAAAAGAGTTACATGTAGAAAAAAAAAAGATGATGGTTCGTGAATCTAGCAAGGATATACGGACACGGTGTTTTATTGTCCGTATTCCTTACACGAAGCCGTCCGAAATAGATCGGAGTTGGCATCACTTATGCAGAAACGGTTATCCACGTCGAGGACTGCTGCAATATGATCGATTCGATATTTGTTGGATGATCCACAATTTAATGTTATCATCAATGAACATGAAAATAACATAGCATATATATATATATATATATATATATATATATATATATATATATATATATATATATATATATAGACTGCAATATGATCGATTCGATATTTGTTGGATGATCCACTAATGTTATCATCAATGAACATGAAAATAACATACCACCGACACACACACACACACACACACACACACACACACACACATATATATATATATATATATATACTGCAATATGATATATTCGATATTTGTTGGATGATCCACAATTTAATGTTATCATCAATGAACATGAAAATAACATAGAACATATATATATATATATATATATATATATATATATATATATATATATATATATACATACATATATATATATATATATATATATGTGTGTGTGTGTGTGTGTGTGTGTGTGTGTGTGTGTGTGTGTGTGTGTGTGTATACACATTTATCTTTTAATCAAACCGTACACCATTTGATTCAATAACTGTTTTCCCCTACGGGTTTTAATGAAAATACTCCATCTTTATATACACTCACGGGTTAATTAAAAATGAAAGCAATTTTCTCTAACTTTTAAATGGTGATGTGCGATGTTGTTTATCATAATAATAAAAAAAAAACGATCATAGTCGATGTGAGATGCTCTTATTGAAGCCATTGGTCTCACAATAAAATCGGCATTCATATACCGTGTACCTTCAGGATGTAGGTGATTATGGCTCTCCACAACTTTTCTGCCTCTTAGTAAAGCAACTTTAGTAAATGTCCTTGTCCCTGACCTATCTTACATTCACTCAAACCCAATTAGTTGCTCGCTGTTTGGCTCTACACTGTCTTATATCTATGCGCCCTGTGAGTGTTAATTTCTCTAAGCCTTCATTCTACAAAATATGTGCCTGAAATTCCGTTTCTTTCTGTTTCTTATTTTAAATATGAGTGCTTTTCGAGATAACATTTTCTTTCAACCTTTCTCAATCCAAATATATATGCCAATTTCATTCAAACTTACTTTAAAATAAACCCTCGTTACTATTTATACAAGGTAGAGTTATGAGTTCAATACCGGGCCACAGCAGGGGTGAACAAAACTGCTGTTTGCCTCAGGGTTCTTGATAAGATCCAGAGACGGATATGCAATGTAATTGGCCCTGATCTGTCATCTCGTCTGTAGTCGCTCTCTCACAGACGCGACGTTGCCTCGCTCTGTCTTTTTTACAAATACTTTCACGGTAATTGCTCCGATGAGTTGCTTTCGCTGTTTCCTAGGCCTCATGAATTTAAACGTCCTACGAGGCTGGCATCCCGTTCCCACCCCTTCACCGTTGAAACTGTTAGATGTAGACGTCTCTTCTACTCCAATAGCTTCATGTCTCGCACAGCTCGCCTGTGGAACTCCCTTCCTTATTCCTGTTTCCCTGACAAATACAATCTCCAACTATTTAAGTGTAACGTCAATCGACATCTCCAGTAGCCTTGATCTATCCACTTCCCTTCTCCACATCCTTTCACCTTTCATTCCTATCTGCTCTCGCTCCAAATCTTCTGTAGCCCCCTTGCCTTGATCGATCCACTATCTTTCTCCACATCCTCTCCTTTACTACTCCTACCTGCTCTTCCTCCAAACCTTCTGTAACCCCTTGCGTGCTAGTGGCTTCCAGCCTTGCTTGGGGTGATAAGCTTAAAAAAAAGAAAGAAAAAAAAGTTACTAAAGTTCTGAGTTATCCAGAAAAGGCCTGGCACTTGAAACTACCCCGAGGGACGAAATAATGGTTCATTTTGGACTTCCAGCATACAGGAATTCCTCGATTAGTGCATCTAATGTGTACATTGATAACTATAAAAACACTTTATAAACAGTCACGAACTAATAAACGTTGTGAATATGGCAATGAAGATGAGGACAGCAGTCCGAATAACGTAAATAATGCAAGTATTCATAATACCTCATCTCAGAGATATAGAGGCTGAAACGTTGTGAATATGGCAATAAAGATGAGGATAACAGTCCGAATAATGTAAATAATGCAAGTATTCATAATACCTCATCTCAAAGATATAGAGGCCGAAACGTTGTGAATATGGCAATGAAGATGAGGATAGGAGCCCGAATAACGTAAATAATGCAAGTAATCATAATGACTCATCTCTGAGATGTAGGCAGATATCTTCTGAAAATATTTACGTATTTTATCATAAGACTTATGAGTAAACCAACCACGGCAAAAACAAAGTCGAATGGTACGAAACTGCCTTAAAATCAATCTATCATTTCTTCTATAAGGTTCTTCCGAAAATCTTTTCGTATTTCAGTGTTATGAATTATGGGTATGTCGTTTATCGTGAATTTCAGAGTTTATTCACTTGGAAGATTGCAACTGTAAAATATTGTGAGGGAGAATATTTCCCTACAAGTTTGGAGTCGGCCGTCGGACGAAAGACATACAAATCATCCTACATCAAGAGGAGTATCAGGAGAAGCAGTAGGTTTTGCTGAAAACAATTAGATAAAATTAAATAACCCATTGAGGTTGATATGCCGTAAAACAAAATAAACCAAACCAAACTGATTTCTTACAACGAACACATATTCTATTCATACGAACCTATCCTAAAAATCTTGACGGCATTAAATAACCCATTGAGGTTGATATGCCGTAAAACAAAATAAACCAAACCAAACTGATTTCTTACAACGAACACATATTCTATTCATACGAACCTATCCTAAAAATCTTGTCGGCATTAAATAATCCATTGAGGTTGATATGCCGTAAAACAAAATAAACCAAACCAAACTGATTTCTTACAAAGAATACATATTCTATTCATACGAACCTATCCTAAAAATCTTGTCGGCATTAAATAACCCATTGAGGTTGATATGCCGTAAAACAAAATAAACCAAACCAAACTGATTTCTTACAACGAACACATATTCTATTCATACGAACCTATCCTAAAAATCTTGACGGCATTAAATAACCCATTGAGGTTGATATGCCGTAAAACAAAATAAACCAAACCAAACTGATTTCTTACAACGAACACATATTCTATTCATACGAACCTATCCTAAAAATCTTGTCGGCATTAAATAATCCATTGAGGTTGATATGCCGTAAAACAAAATAAACCAAACCAAACTGATTTCTTACAAAGAATACATATTCTATTCATACGAACCTATCCTAAAAATCTTGTCGGCATTAAATAACCCATTGAGGTTGATATGCCGTAAAACAAAATAAACCAAACCAAACTGATTTCTTACAAAGAATACATATTCTATTCATGCGAACCTATCCTAAAAATCTGGTCGGCATTAAATAATCCATTGAGGTTTTTATGCTGTAAAACAAAATAAACCATACCAAAATGATTTCTTACAAAGAATACATATTCTATTCGTACGAACCGATTCTAAAAATCTTGTCGGCATTAAATAACCCATAACGTGCCTTAAAATCGACCTTGCTAACCGGACGCTCCTCTGTGGCCGAACGGTTAAGGCACGTCACGCGAAATGACGGTTCCGTATAGGATACAGGTTCGATTCCTGTCTGAGAACGAAAATTTTCTATGAACATTTCTCGGACATTCAGGCCGGTAAATGTTATTTAATACTGTTTATTATAAACAGAGCTTTTACTTAAATATTTGTATCTATACAAAGAACGTTAAACATATCAAAAATGTCTTTAAATATATATATATATATATATATATATATATATATATATATATATGTGTGTGTGTGTGTGTGTGTGTGTGTGTGTGTGTGCGTGTGCTGACAAAATATATATTTATATATATATGTGTGTGTGTGTTTGTGTTTGTGTGTTTAAATTCTCAGAATAATTCTTTATAGAAGACAATTTGAATAAAATAGACAAATCGGAAAATTGTATTTAGTCCTTACCGACGCATTTGACTTTATGAAAGCAAGAGATCTTAAACAAAAATGTTGTTTAGTTACATGAAATACAAAAATTCTGAAAGACGATCCTGTGAAAACATCTTTTTGCTTTTAGTAACTTTTCCTTCTTCCTTTTTTTTTTTTGACTAAGAGTGTGTTTTTGTTTTCGATGTCGGCATTGCTTTAAAGCCCTCAGAATAAATCTGTAGAGAAGACAAACTGAATAAATTAGAAAATATCACTCAGAATAAAACTGAAAAAAGGTTAGAATAAGCTAAAAAGTTAAAATCTAAAATAAACTGAAGGCTTAATGCCAAAGTCGACATCTATATAATATAATAATTTTATTAACGCAATACTATCAAATTCGCTACATCAGGGGATAGAATATGAAACTTATAGGTACAATCTGACATATCCAGCAATCACAGCATATATATATATATATATATATATATATATATATATATATATATATATATATATATATATATATATATATATATGCTCATATATATATATATATATATATATATATATATTCATATATATATATAGATATATATGCTGATATATATGTATATATATGCTGATATATATATATATATATATGCTGATATATATATATATATGCTGATATATATATATATATATATATATATATATATATATATATATACTGATATTTTAAACATGTAGTATTGAATGTTAAAGACAACATTGTCTTGCATATTTTCTTTTCAATTTTCTCATATTCTCTAATGAGACTTTTTATTTGAAAATGATATCGAAATAAAAAGTCTCATTAGAGAATATGAGAAAATTCAAAAGAAAATATGCAAGACTATTTTGTCTTTAACATTCAATACTACATGTTTAAAAGAAAAGTTGCTGCCAAATTACACATATTTTAATATACTGATATATATATATGTATATATATATATATATATATATATATATATATATATATATATATATGCTTGGATTCCTATATGAAAAAAAGACAAGGGGAATAATTATTATTAGCCGACGCGTTTTCGTCGATCTAAAAAATACCACACTTATTAAACGAGAAACTAATTTACTCAGAAGGAATATTCTCGAGAGTGTCGGTATCGAAACCAATCAAAATATAAATCTACGCCCTTTTTATTTCAAATCTCATATTTCCTGAAAAAATGTCTACTTCTCAAATTCACACAAAAATTAAAAGAAATCGGTTAAATCGATCTTCTCATGTTTTTGAAGATGTACAGAAGATACGTCCTTCCGAAATTATTACTATCTGATCACAATTTAAACAATATTCTTTTATTAAAAAATAATATATATATTTCTTGAATATTACACGGTTACTTTTGCTGAGCAGACTTTGGATTATGGCAGTTTGAGTCATCCGTATGTTTTGACAGACCTTCCAACCACTTGATGAATATTGATAAAAATTCTCAAATTTAAAGGCCTTGATAAACCAATGACATCCTTGCTCTTGTATATAAACACGTGAAACAAAATAAATCCAACATTTGCCATGATAAAGTCCTTCACAGCTCGGAATGCATCGGCTCAGTATAGTTTTCCACTTGTTTTTTTTATTCATTTCGTTCCTTTACAGATACATCCTATCTGAAAATAATATATATATATATATATATATATATATATATATATATATATATATATATATATATATATATACTAGCTGCATGACCCGGCGTTGCCCGTGCTTGATTCAAAAATCGTACTACTCATACAGTAATCGCTATCACTTGACTTAAAATATTTTTGCCCTTCCTTGACTTTAAAGGAGTGCCCTTTGCCGTGCTGATGTTGCTACATGCCTTACTTCTTGCCTATCTCACACTACGATTTTTTTCTAAGCTCTATACTAAACATTAAATCTGTTACGAAAAAAAGAACTAAACAAAATGAACACAAGACGATCAGCTTTAAAAAAGGACTCGTAACTGGAAAAACCGAATGAAAAAAGAATGTTAACAACAAATACTTTTTCACACCTAGCCCAGTTCTGCGGAATCAGAATCAACGTTGAGTTTAAGCAAGCGAATAAAGTAAAGTGCCATGCAGATTTAAATTTAAATTTTTCCCACTTGTGACGAATGTTCTTGATTTTTTTGCATGCTAGTATGCTAGTTAACATTCGTGTCAGTCAGCTGTTGGCTCTCACGCTGGCCAATAGAATCTTCCTCCCTATTCGTGGCATCCAGCTATAGGCTCTCACACTCTGGCCAGTAGAAAATGGCCGCAAACTACATGATAACTGCCGTAGAAGCATGAAAAATTGATTATTTCCACTGTCGATGGGAGTTGGGAAATGCAACGTCGGTCTTGGGCTTCCCGCTAACTTGGAGCATGTGCATGTAGATTTTGATGCAAATCCGTCGAAAATTGCGGCCGTGCATTCGTTACACACACATACACACATCCTGCCTTTTATAGATAGAGATATTGTCATCTATAGACAGACTGTTTCTCTATATCACAGCTCATCAGTGTGGCTAGATGTCCGGTTGCTTCTAGCTAGGATTGAAACCCGATTGAATTGGTGTCAGTTGGGGATTCTATACCTAAGCCGTTGGCGCATGGCAGGAATGAAAGTGAATTTAAGCGTATTTATTTTTAGATAAACATACAGTGACTGAGAGAACTCGATTCGTTTTACCGAAGAGTTGTTAGCCGTAATAGTCACTGTTTATAAACCCACATTTCCTCCTCAGAGAACTCAGCCGAAATAATATTTTTCAGGAGCATATATATTGTATATCCTGACTTGAGGCAATCGGATGTCTAGCCACACTGTGATACAGCGAAACAGTCGATCAGTGGATGACAATATATACGCCCCCGAAAAAATAAAATTCGGTCGAGCACTTTAGAGGAAAAGCGCGAATTTGTAAACATCGACCGCTACTGCTGATAATGCAAAGCTCTCCAATGAATCGAGCCATTGGCGTATTTATTCAAAAATAAATACGTAAAAATTCACCTTCCTCTCTGCCGGGGCCTGATACCTTAGGGAAAAAATATCCTACTGATATCATATACGTCGAGTTTCGATCCTGGCTTGAAGGAATCGGATGTCTAGCCACACTGATGAGTTGTGTTACAGCGAAACAGTCCGTCTGTGGATGGATGACTATATATATATATATATATATATATATATATATATATATATATATATATATATAAAAGTGAACATTGAAGTCAACACTTAGAGGCGACAGTCTGTTTCATGCTAGACGCAATCGTCAGGTGACGATTGTTGACTTCTATGTTCACTTTTATATTTACACACGCTCTATCTCTGATTTTGAGCACTTTATCCCATAAATATAGCACACCTTAAAAGTATATTTCTTCATATATATATATATATATATATATATATATATATATATATATATATATATATATTATAAATTAATTGATTTTAAAATATCGAGGAAATGGAACTAATGTCTTTGGTTTAATAACAAAATTAAATTCAGGGGCTTTTAGCTTCCATTTCTGAAACATGGTTATCACTGTGTAGCGAAAAAACATATTTTAAAATCAATTAATTTATAATATTAATGCTCTGTGAATTTACATTGAGCGCTATTGTGTAAAAATAAAAATATCTATAAGAACACCGGATTTTATATCTTACTGTTCTTTCTTTATATATATATATATATATATATATAGTAAACGTAACAAATCCGTTGGTATATAATCCAAATAATATAAAATATTAAAGCTCAATGTATTTATTAATACAGAGAAATATAATTAATAGACAATAAAATCCAAGATCACCTCATATGTGGAATAGTCTATTTCGGCAAGGGACCACGTCAAGCCCCACGTTGTCGATTCAAGGATTATTATAATTTAAAGTACAAAAAAATTGTCAGACTGCCGACTTAAATGAAATATCGCTAAACCCTACGGAACAAGTGACAGGACCGGACCAGGAATAACGAAGTTCCTCCTAGCGAAAAGATGTGGAGCCTAGAAAAACCATCATGGTTGGCCACCGATTTCGATGGGCCGGACATCTTGCCTCGTGGTTGGAGGTTAATATACATTATTTACATTATTCGGACTATTGTCCTCATCTTTGTCGCCATATTTATTACAACGTTTCGGACTTCTTCAGGTGGTTGGAATGTCGAACTGAACCCTTTATTTCGCTCACTAGGGAACACTGCCATGTTTAATGGATGTCAGTTATCAGTTATCTCATGTTAATATCCCTCTGAAAGTTCTCCACTGCCTTAACCGAGTACTTAGCTCACATTCTTTGGGTCCTGTCACGGGATCTAACCAACGCCTTTATCCACTGTGCCATATGTCCTTGAGGACATCTGTGTGTGAATTTCTGGCTATTATAAAACTAATGTCTTCAGCAACCATTTTTACCATGCTCATATTGCAATTTTCTGCTGTTATCAAATCATATTTTTACCAGAGCTCATATTGCAACTTTGTTGTTATTATCGCTTTTCTCTGGCACTCCTTATTACTGGTTCCCATATTGTATTCATTTCTATGCTTGGTCGGCTCAGGAGATTTTTGTGGCCTAGCATATGTGCTGATTCCTTAAGTTTACGAATTTTCCAATGGTGTTCCTTGTCTATGATCTCAACCTGATCCCACAGAGGGCGGTGATCTCCCTTCTCTCTCCATATGTGGTCAGCCACGCCTGATTTTTCCACTTCCACTCGTGTTACAGCTTTCTGGTCTTCTCGAAGCCTCAGCTTAAGGGGGCGGCCTGTCTCTCCTTTATATTTCTTTCTGCAGCTGCACGGGATAGCGTACACACAGTCTTTAGTCATGTTCTCCTCTGTGGGGGGTCTTACTCGGGAGAGATATCTGCGAAGTGTCGTCAAGCTTTTAAAGGTTGTCCTGTTGTTATATGGACCGCAGATTCTTTGTATTTTCTCTGATAACCCCTTCACATAAGGCAGGCAGACTATTTTCTGAGTGTTGTTGTCCTCCTCGACTTGTACCCGCCTATCCCAGTTTTTGGGGGTTGCTGCCATGTACCCAGGGTAGTTGTTACGTTGTAGGGTACTACTTATACTGACCAATTCTTTATCTAATGTCTCTGGGTCGCCACTTATGACATTTGATCGGTGTTGTAAGCTGCGGACGATCCCTTTCTTTAAGCTGTATGGATGGTGGGAGTTGAAATTGAGGTACTGTCCCGTGAATGTCGGTTTACGGTATACGGATGTCTTGAATCCATGTTCTATTCGAGATATTAGAACATCCAGGAAAGGGAGTGTGTTGTTACTTTTTTCTCCATTTCTCTTATTGAGTTCACATGGTCCAGTAGAAACCTAAACATCTTCCTGGTGTGGCCAGAGTGGGAAGGTGTCATCTACGTACATTAAGCCATATAGTTGCCTTTAGATATATAGATTCTAATGAAATTTCCTTAAAGTATTCCATGTAGATATTCGCCATTCGACACGTGGCAGAACCGGATCACGAACAATGAAGTTCTCCTACGCGCAAAGATGGAGAGCCTAGAAAAACCATCATGACTGACCAGCGACATCGATGGGCGGGACACCTTTCCCAAATATCAGTCATCCTCCGCCTACTCAAGGAAATCCTCTTCAGTGAGCTCGCATGTGGCAAGAGAGAACGTCGAGCAACACGTCGTTGATTCAGGGATCAGCTGAAAAAACAGCCGTCTGAGGACAGAAATCGGTCCGGTCAATTTGGGAGATGGAAACTGCGGAAAGAACCAATTGGAGAAGAGCGGTCGACGTAAAAACTACATCCTTCGAAAACACCAAAAGACAAATAGAAGAGACGGAGAGAGACCAAAGAATGGCCTGAGATCTCCATTCCCTGAAACTAGTTACTCGACCATGCGGTTGTTGTGGATATCATTTCAGATCCAACATAGGACTGATTTCGCACGGAAGGAAACGTCTACGAGACACTGCAGTAATCAGCAACAAGTTCCAACAAAGACGACGCTATTCGAAGAACCAAGAATTATTTGAACTAGCTATAACCATTCAAAATAGAAGCAAAGCAAAATAAAAAGCAATCCTGTAAATAAATACGAAATATCCCATCAATATCTTCCTTTTATCAATCGAGTTCGACAAAAATGCATTCCTGAGAATCCTTATTAATTATTACGGTTAATTGTTTGTTCTTGATTGTCTTTTCAGACCCAACAGAAGACGCATTTCGCACAGAGGGAAATGTCTGCCCCAAATAATCGGCATCAAGTTTTACCAACAATGACGATTTTCTAAAGAAAATGAAATATTTTAAAAAGCTGTAACTATTCAAATATAGAAGTATACCAAAATAAAAAAGCAACCCTGTAAATAAATAATATATATATATATATATATTCAATTAATATATTCCTTTTATTAATTAAATCCCACAAAAATAATCCCTCATTAATAATAATCCTTGTTAATTATTACGGTGAATTAATTGTTCGCCATTATTTTATTTGATGTAAAAAAATTTTTTGGTCTCTGTAAAGGAATACGATACACCTACTATTTGGGGCACATTGTAGATAAAAAGCAATTCTGTAAATAAATAAAAGATATACGAGGGTCATTCGATAAATAATGTGAATTTTTCGGTATAAGGACTTCTAATACAGATAGAAGCTTACTTTTTTTATTATTTTTCAACGAAGTCTCCCAGCACTGTCACACACTTTTCCCATCTGTGCACAAGCTTCCGTATTCCCTCAGCGTAAAAACTTTGGACTGATGTCTCAGCCAGTCGCTCACAACACTTTTGACTTCATCGTCACTTTTAAACTTTGTGCCTCTCGTGAACGCTTTCAAGGGATCAAAGTCTGAACGGGCAATGTCTGGGCTGTAAGGGGATGAGGGAGCAGTTCCCAGCCAAGCTCGTTGATGGCCTGCGCCGTTTGGGCTGCTGTGTGAGGCCTTGCGTTGTCATGATGCAAGATGACTCCTTCTGACTGATGACCCCTGCGTTTGTCCCAACAGATAAGCTCAAAGTCCTTGCAATGTCATCCACTGTCACCCTTCTGTCAGACTGAATGTGGTCATTGACTGATTCGATCACCTCAGGAGACCTCACTTCTGTAGGCCTCCCAGGCCTGTCTTCATCCTCAACACTGCTCCGTCCTTCTTTAAACAATTTAGCCCACTTGTAGTCATTGTTTGGCTGAAACATGTGGTACCAAACACAGTTGACATTCTCCTATGAATTTCAACTGGTTTGCACCCTTCAGCAACCAAAAACTTGATAACTGACCGCTGTTCAATTCTGGAGCATGCTTCTTGGTCGGCCATCTTTGTTAACTGCTAAAACTCTCAAAGTTTTTTTTATCTGCAAAAGAAATTAAATCCACGTGAAAAAGAAGTAAAACAAAAAAATAATAAAAAGAGTAAGCTTCTATCTGTATTAGAAGTCCTTATACCGAAATATTCAACTTATTTTTTGAATGACCCTCATATATTCCCTTTTATTAATCGAGCTGTACACAAGTTTGATATATTAGTTTAATATATTCCTTTTATTAATCGAATCCCACAAAAATTAATCTCTCATTAATAATAATCATTGTTAATTATTACGATTAATTCATTGTACGCCGTTATCTTATTTGACGTCGTAAAAATTTTTTTTGTTTATTTGGTCGCTGTAAAGGAATACGATACACGTACTCTTTAAGGCCCATTGTAGATAAAAAGCAATTCTGTATTTAAATAAAAGACAGATATTTCTTCAATATATTTATTTTATTAATCGAGCCCTATAAATTTGAATCCCTCATAATAATTATTAATTATTATGGTTAATTAAATATTTGTGATCATTTTATTTGACGTTGTAAAAAAAGTTGATGATCGCTGTAAAAGAAAACGATACACCTACTATTTTGGGGCACATTGTATATAATAAGAAATCCTGTAAATAATTAAAAGATGGGTATTCCTTTAATATATCCCTTTTATTAATCGAATCGAATCCCACAAAAAAATAATCCCTCATTAATAATAATCCGTGTTCAATTATCACGGTTAATTGATTATTCGCCATCATTTAATTTGGCGTTGTAAAATAAAAAGTTGCTGGTCGCTGTAAAAGAAGACGATACACCTACTATTTTGGGGGCACATTGTAGATTTCTACAAACATGTTTTCAGATATCGGCAGATGTAGTCTTATCTGAAAACAAATAAATAAATTGAATGCAAATACACAATTCAAATTAATCAGTGCTCAAATATGACTTGAAAAATCGATCCGAACATATATATATATATATATATATATCTGTATGTATGTATGTATTTATGGGTATGATGAAAGGAACAGACACATACATAACATAACATATTCAAACACATATAATTGCACACATCTGAAAGTATCTCTCTATATCAATACGCTAGATATCAAACTGAATCCAGTTGTACATATATACACAGTACACAAGGGGTAAATTGTCGCCATTTTATATTTTAAATTTCGCGCATGCGCGTTGTTTCTGATTTTGTCGACTGCACAATAGAGCGGGGTAATTTGGGGCCCATCTGTGAGAAAAAGAACATCATGACGCAAGTCACTCCGCCAGAAATTTGGAAACGGCATGCTGTACTGCTTGGCATTTGCACCGGAAACTCCAATACGAACAGAGTTTAGGTGTCAATCTGAGGAGAGTGCTGATGATTTAGAAATAGTTGGATGAGTCTAATGGTGATTACGAATGTACGGCAGCTCGGAAAACTCACTCTGATCGTTCGGATAAGAAAAGAACTCCCGAGTTTGTTGGTAAGGGCCTCAGACTCAACAGGGAGGCAGGCCTGCATCAAGTGTCTTAAGGAAGTAGTGCTGCCCTGGTCAAGAGGGTGGCTGCTAGAAGACCCGCTTTCAGGCAACAGGACACTGCACCATGTCACACAAATAGGAGAACCCAGTCATGGCTGTCAGACAATTTCTGCAACCACATCACTTCTTCCATGTGGACAACTAATTACTCAGACAGCAAATTCTTTGATTATTATGGGTGGGGCTTAGTTGAAACAGTCCAGAAGAAATGCAAGAGATTCCGAATTTATCTGGAGGCCGTGGTTGGAGCCAATGGCAATTTTATTGAATAAATTAACTCTTTAGTATTTCAAGATATTTTTGTACAATTTTGGTAATTACATCTGTTGAGATGAGATGTCAGTGTTATTTTCATTTACATGACAATTAATTCATAGGGCACCTCAACACTCGGCAACGAGTTTAGCCGCAAATAACACACAAAAAAAAAACGAATAAAAGGAGTATTGTTTCACATGAAATATACGAGTAAGAATTGGAGAATAAGATGGTTCCTGTATTTCTTTCAATCAAAATCTCTTCCATTTGATTCAATGACATTTCGCCAACGGGCTTGTTAGAAAATATCCTATTTTTATAGAACATAAAATTTTCCATTTGTAAAAACTAGAAACCTATCTGAATGCGAAAATAATCGACTTCCATAGGTTTAATCTTTTTTTTTTTCCCCCTCACGGATGAAATTATCTCTATACTTGGAAAGACGATCATCCATTACAAAAAGATAGCTGAATACAGATGATATTCTAAAAGTTGATATCCTAAGGGCATGCGTTTTGTTAGAAGGATTCCAGAAAATAAAGTATCTAGCAAGCAGACCTTTTTTTTGATTCCCAAACAGCATTGTCCGTAAGCGTGTGAATTATAGAAGATTTTCCCCTGTTCCAAATGAACAAAAAAAAAATACGCCTAAGATCCATTCACGGGATATGAACGAGTATTGATGGGGAAAATAGAATAGTGGATTTAAAACCCAATTTTATCTCTTTATTCATTTCGTTTAAAATTGTATGACACATCTAAAACTTTGTCCTGAAAATATTTCTTTTTCATGGAGATTTTCTTTTCTTTAGAGACTATAAAATGTTCCTTGTACTAACTAAAATAATAGTTTGTTTTTTTTTTCGGAAGAAAATAAAGTTATATGGCGTCATATCTTTATGTCCTTAATGACTGTCATAGCATTTTGAATACACTCTGACAACTCAAAGTAAAACTACATATTTTTAAAAATAATTTCACACACACACACACACCCGAAAAAAAAGAAAAAAAAGAGTGTCACTTGTACGCAGGGGGTTATAGAGAATGAAAGCGAGAGAAAGTATTGAGTACAGGGGGATTGAGGAAAGAATAAAAGATGAACGGGATTCAAGAAGATAGAAAAGGGCTACTGAGATGCATTTAAATGTTTGAAGATTGTAGTTATCAGTGAAGCTAGTAAACGGAAGGGAGTTTCAATGTCGGGAAGTGCAAATAAAGAAACTGTTGGAGTACATTTAGGTATTTCAACAGTAAACGGGTGGGAAGTGACAGTTGAAAATGGAAACAAAAACGACACCAGGAAGTGACTTTTGAAAATTCTCGGATACATAATACTCACAGGACAGATCAAAGGCAAGGGAGATGGAGGATAACAACGCCTAGCCCGGCTAAAGAGCGTGAGTAAACGGATGACGGAACAAGGTTTAGGAGAGAAAGCCAATTTTCATTTACAAGTCTACAAACCTGCAAAGGACAGGAAATTGCGGAGAGACATCATCAACAATGACCTGATGGGATATGGCACATTGCAGGAGAAAATGTTACGGTGACTTGCAGGGTCTACGCCATTTTTCACGTCGATGCGGATTTTTCAACTGCGCTATGGATTCTAGTTCAAGAAGAATAAAAAAGGTTAGCTAGAAGAAGAAGAAGAAGAAGAAGAAGAAGAAGAAGAAGAAGAAGAAGAAGAAGAAAGAGGAGGAGAAGGTGGAGGAAGAGGAGAATAATAATAATAAGACGAAGAAGAAGGAGGAGAAGAAGTAGGAGGAAGAGGGGGAAGAACAAGAAGAAGAATAAAAGAAGAAGGAGAAGGAGGAGGAAGAGAAGAAGGAGGAGGAGAAACAGAAGAAATGGAAGAAGAAGAAGGAGAGAGAGAAGAAGAAGAAGAAGTAGAAGGAGGAGGAGGATGCGAAGAAGAAGAAGAAGAAGAAGAAGAAGAAGAAGAAGAAGAAGAAGAAGAAGAAGAAGAAGAAGAAGAAGAAGAAAGAGGAGGAGAAGGTGGAGGAAGAGGAGAATAATAATAATAAGACGAAGAAGAAGGAGGAGGAAAAGAAAGAGGAGGAGGAAGAACAAGAAGAAGAATAAAAGAAGAAGGAGAAGGAGGAGGGGAAGAAGAAGGAGGAGGAGAAACAGAAGGAGAAGAAGAACAAGAAGGAGGAGGGAGAGAAGAAGAAGTAGAAGGAGGAGGAGGAGGATGCGAAGAAGAAGAAGAAGAAGAAGAAAAAGAAGAAGAAGAAGAAGAAGAAGAAGAAAAAGAAGAAGAAGAAGATAGAGAATGAGGCGGAGAAGTAGTAGTAGTAGTAGTAGTAGAAGAAGAAGAAGAAGAAGAAGAAGAAGAAGAAGATAAATAATAACAATAATAATAATAATCATTTATCAAAACGACAGTTTTACAATTATAATAAAAATTTCCAATTTTTGTTTCCGATGAGCGATCGAAGAATAGCGATCTGGAACTTTCAGTAAAAAGCAGCAGAAATCAGATGAAAGACATCCCGAAGTCAGAAATAAATTATCACTGCTGACACTTCAACTACGTGATACGAAAACATTTACACCTAATACAGCTAATCTAAAATGAATTTCTGAACAAAAATATAAGTACCTGTGATAGCTTCGTCTGTCTCCAGCAGCCTTTTCCTCTTCATAATCTAAGGTACCAGATTACTTAGAGAACTCGCTAATAAATAAATAAATAAATAAATAAATAATGTATCTTCGAAGATCTTTAAAATAGCTGTCAAAATCCAGAGATCTTGAAATGGAATTCTCAGAAATAAGGCACTTGAAGACATCAATAATTGCAGTTTGAATAGAAACGTTTTCCAAATAGACTCATTGAAGGGAAATCTCAGGGTTCATGCCTTATAAAAAATATGAAAAATTGTTCTCGAAAGTAGAGTTCACACCTTACCTAGGGCTTTATCTACCTAAAATGTGTGTTCGCTTTGGCTGTTTTATTTTTTCACAAAAATGTTCCATAGAACATGTCATGAGGCCATTTCTGAGATTACGTCTCTGGTTGGGACCCAATAGGTAATGAGTAGACAACAGGAATCAAAAGGAATAATAATAATAATAATAATAATAATAATAATAATAATAATAATAATAATAATAATAATGAAATCCAAATAGAAAAAATGTGGACATTGAAAACAAGAACAGTACCAGTCATAGGAGGTGCGCTTGGAATGATAAACAAAGGAACTCAACAATACATGAAAAAAAATCCCTGGAAATCCCAGCTTAAGAGAAATACAAAAAAATGTCTTGATAAGCACAACCCACACACTAAGAATAACTTCGTCTATGTAACACTAGTGATGTTATAAGAGTTAGAAAAACAAATCATAAAAAGTAACCATAACATATCAGTGGCTACGTAGTGCAGGGTTGAAAGCTGAAACTGAAGGTTTTATCCTTGCTGCACAAGACCAATGCTTGTTAACTAGGAATTATCAAGCACATATACTAAAATATTGTGTTAGCCCAAAATGCAGATTCTGTGATAAATATTCAGAAACCATTGATCATCTTGTATCAGGTTGCACGATATTGGCACCCACTGAATATAAAACCCGGCATGACAGAGTGGGTCAATATCTGCACTGGAAAATTTGCAACTCCTATGGGAAGGAAACTGAAAGAAACTGATACGAACACCACCCTGACGCGGTTAAGGAGATAGGACCTGTTACAATTCTATGGGACTACACAATATACACTGGCAGAACAATCAAAGCCAACCGCCCAGACATTGTTATTAAAGACCACAAACAAAATAAGTGCCTCCTTATTGATATGGCAGTCCCTGCAGACTGCAATGTATCTTTGAAGATATTCGAAAAACTTTCAAAATACAAGGACCTTGAAATAGAAATCTTAAAAATGTGGCACATGGGAACATCAACAATCCCTGTTGTAGTTGGAGCCCTTGGACTGGTTGGAAAAGATTCCAGTAGGCTGATTGAAGGGATTCCTGGAAGTCCATGCCTTAAAGGGATACAAAAAATTGTTCTGACAAGTACAGTCCACACTTTACGAAGGGCCTTATGTATTTAATTATTATTATTTTATTTATTTATTTATTTTGCAGTGGAAAGTGTCATGATGCCATTTCTAACCTTAAGTCCCTAGGCGGGACCCGGAAAGAAATGTGTAAACGCCAGATATCAAAGAAACTAAAAAGGATAATAATAATAATCTTGTACTATACTAGGAATGGTTCTCATGCTTTCTAATGGTATTGATCAGAGGTATTGGAGGTATATGTTATTTCTTGGTGAATGAAGATGAGCTATAGTAAATACCCCGTTCAGTACTACAGAGTTCTTTGTCACTTGCCTGACCATAGCCAATCGGGCATATACCATAGGGGTTGACCCAGTGTACATCTCTGCTTACGAACCGGAGTAAGGAGCGACGAACGTCATCGCCGGCAATCGGGATGGCTGATTTGGGTTTTAAGTTTGAATAATGAGGCAGCCAAGACGGCATAGAAGTCACATATAAATTCTTGGCAACACCATTAATTGGAGAGTGTTAGCGGACTGCTTTGCCTTAGTTGACGATTATTTTCCAAAAGAGCAAAATTGTCCAAATCGTGTTACAGCATAGGATAATGCTCCATCCAATAAAATCTTTAATATCAAAAAAAAAAAAAAAATACTAATCTAGTTTTTTTTCACAGGTTTTCAGGTAAGACGTTTAGCCATCTTGACACTATTTGTCGTAAGAAACAAAAAACTCTTTGGGTTATTCCGCTAGAAAGAGAACAGGTTAAAATCGTCATGTGTCAGACCCACTGTCTTCCCAAATGAGCAATGGTGAGAGGAAAAAGATCATTCAGACCGTCAGTAATAGTACCAACATTCATACTTTGGCTTTTAAAAAAAAGGGAACAGTGGAGAGGACAACTGGATCAGGATCAGGAGGTCACAACAGCAAGAGGTTTTGGTTTTAATTTTTTTTTTTAATGAGGCAGCCAAAACAGCAGAGAAGTCACATATAAATTCCTGGCAACACTGTTAATCGAAGATTGTCAACGGACTGGGCTGCCCGAGATGAAGGTATTTCAAACTGGGCCCCACCTGCAAAGTGATGCTCTACTTTCATCAAAATCTGCCACTCATATTTGGCTGTGATACGTGTGCTTGTTATGAAATATTCGAAGTGTGTCATAAGGTGTATGTTAGGATTTGTCTATTAATACATCAGAATCACCTTTTTGGCTGGTTGCTTTCTCGCCCAATTATAGTAAAAATTGTAAAGAAAATGACTGGCGTAAATATTCCAATATTATCCAACATATAGAACGCGATTTGAGAAAAGAAATCGCACATTGTTTAAGACTATTGCGACGATATGACAATAATGTTTAAAAACACATAGAAGCAGGAAAATATATATATCGGGTGTAACAGCAAAATTGTTCAAATCGTGTTACAGCATAGGATAATTGTCCATCCCACAAAATCTTTAATATCTAAAAAAACATTAAACAATTTTTTCACAGATAAGACATTTAGCCATCTTGACACAATTTGTCGTAAGAAACGAAAAAAAAACCCTTTATGTTATTCCGCTAGAAAGAGAACAGATTAAAATCGTTATGTGTCAGACCCACTGCCTTCCCAAATGAGCAATGGTGAGAGGAAAAAAATATCATTCAGGCCTTCAGTAATGATACCAACATTCATACTCTGGCTTCCACTTCAAATCCCATTCAAGAACGTTCAAGAGAACGGTGAATAGGGGAACAGTAAAGAGGAAAACTGGATAAGGAGGTCACAAAAGGAAGATGGGTCATCATTTCAACTTAGAGATAAAAAGATCAATTAGAAAAGATCCAACTCAATCCATAAGACGTTTGGCACGTGAGAGAGAAGTTTCAGCTATGACAGTCCAAAGAATAGTGAAAAAAAAAACAAAAAAAACTTGAAAATGAAATCGTACGTGAAATTTGTAAGACACCTTGTTACTCCAGGACTTCTGTTAGAAGGTTAGAGAGGTCGAAGATCATCTTGAATAAGTTGGAAAATGATCCCGGAATAATATATATATATATATATATATATATATATATATATATATATATATATATATTTGAAATTAATTTCAATCCTTCATGAGCTTCTGATCCTTAGCTATGATTAATTAAGGATGAACATGTAATTTTCGTTTATGATCGATTTCATCACGATTTTTCTGTTAAGCTTGGAGAGCAATTATACAGTTTTATTGCTCAAAGTGGAGTCCAATTGTGCTATAAAAACCTCGGAGAATTCCAGTAAAATATCTTTAATCATTTCTAAGATACAACGGTTCAAATCTTAATCTAACAATTGGAGAATTTTGCTTTTACACGATTTGGACAATTTTGCAGTTACACCCGGTATATAAAAAAAAACAAGTATTTGTACAAGCGTCACTTACTTTGTGAAAAATTGCTGTTGTAGTAAGCAACACGGCGAAGTAGGCGAAACACTGTTAGTGTGAATGGAATGCAACTGAACCGCGAGTAACATGAAGGGATCATGCTCATCTTAAAATGTTCCGTCAGTTGATCAGTTAGTAAGAGTAATTAATAAAATAGTTTGCTATAAATCTTATGGACACTTCTTTTTGTTTTTTGGTTGTTTTTTTTGTTTTTTTTTTGTTTTTTTTGGATTATTTTACCAAGACGACTTAAGAAGAAAGGACTGAGTTCTCCCTTCACAGGATTTTTTCTGGTACTCTCAAGCAAGTTCATTCGCAGCTTTTACCTGTCTCTATGTCGAGCACATTTGGCTGAGATGCGTGTGGCTGGTATACATTTTTATCAGACCGGGCGTCATACTGATTATATTAGACTTTGTATAGTTATTATCCCAGATGAATTTTGTTGACATGCTTGACAATAATAATTGTACTAATAATAATCCTATTATAATTGTGTTTGTCAGTCTCTTTGCTAGTTTACACGACCGTTACGTCCTGCCAATACCTCATAAATAACAGACTATTCCGTTTTGATCGCGTGAAAAGAGGGGGAAAGATTCTACATGATTTCAGCGAGAAAATGAAAGAAAGAAACAAAAAAAAAAGAAAGAAAGAAAGCCGAAGAGATGGGAGTGTTTAGCGGCTGTTTCAGGGAAATGGAATAAAAAGCTGTCAATTTTAAATCTTTTCATTTGTACCCACTTCTTAAAATAACGCCCGCTACAGGATTCAGCATTGGCGGCCACAATCTTAACAACATAAGATACGCAGATGGCATGGTACTGATAGCAGACACGGAAAAGAAATTACAAAACCTCCTACAGAAGGTAGCGAAAGAGAGCGAGAAGAAGGGACTAAGTATAAACTAAACGAAGACAGAGTGCCTAGTCATCAGCCAAAAGATGAGACCTAATGTCGGGGACACTAAAATAAAGCAGGTGCAGAAGTTTAGATATCTGGGAATTGTTTTCACGGAGGACTGTAATTGCAACGCTGAGACCCGAAGACGTATTGGGATGGCCAAAGACGCATTCCAAAAGCTGGGCAGAGTAGTGGTTTTCCAAGCGTAGCTTAGATGTGGCACAAGGCCGAAAGTATGGGGCACCCAGTGAGGATCGAACTCACTATTCAGTCGTAATTGTTCTAGCGAGACAAGCTTGCTAAACATTACACCGCCTCGAGATGCCCAAAGCTGGGCAGGGTATTGAGAGACAGGAAGATTTCTTTGGTAACACGTGATATCTCTCCTCCTTTACTGAAACGAATGTTGGACGGTCTCCTCAAAGATGAAGAAGAGATTCGAGGCAACGGAGATGTGGTTCTACAGAAGGATGCTAAGGATATCATGGACCGAGCGTGTGAGCAACGATGAGATTTTGGAGAGGATGCAAACAAGGAGGAAGCTTATACTTAACATCAGGAAAAGGCGGCCCAAATTTCTGGAACACGTCATGAGAAAGGAAAGGAGAATCTGATACTCACAGGTCGAATAGAGGGAAAGTGAGACAAGGGAGAGCAACGCATGACATACCTGGCGGGCTTAAGTGAATGACAGAACGTGGTCTGGGGGTGAAAAAGAGACGAAATTTATTGAGAGCATAGGAGGAAGTGGAGATCCATGATCGCCTACGTCCACAAAATGAAAAAGAATCCTTTTTATGAACGTTATTGCAATATTTTTTTTAAAGTTGCTAATCTCAAATATTTAACGATGCGACAGGGGAATTTCTACGGATATTTTATTGTCCTAGAACTCACTATGAGATTATTCAATCGTTAACTTAAAAAGTAAGATTCGTTAGAAAAACCGTAAAATTTTCGCGGGTTAAAACTATTTAATAATAATTCCAGATAACATTCGTTTATATTTCGTAGGTTGAAGGATACAAAATTCTCCCTATTTAAATCTTTCCACTTTGGCAAGGTTAGGAAACTCTATATTTGACATTTTAGTACTTTTTGATGGCTTCAAGGACTGACTGGCCGTGATTTTATCTCATTGTAAAAGTACTTGAGCATTAAAAAAATATTATTGCTGGTGAAGTTGTCCTCTAAATTGAGTCGTTTATCGTGTGTATTGAAATAATACGATAGATATGAATGCCAAGTTTTTGCTGATGCAGGAAGTGATTTAAACTTAGGCTACATCCGGTAAGGAATCGTATTAAACCAAAAGCAAAAAGCGAAAAGCTAAAACAAACAAAGAACAAATAATATATATTTAAAAAAAAGTGAACGTGGCATTTAAAAACTATGGTACGATCAGTAGTTACTTGAGCACTGGGAATGAGGTCGAAAGGTGCAACCAAATACGTACTCCTCAAAAGAAGCGAACTGCGAAAGAGTCGTACATGGGTACCTTACTTACTTACGCTGACCTCACACATCTTACAGTAACTTAAGGGTACCTTACGTATCTCACGGCTGCCTCACGTACCTTACGGGTACCTCGCACATCTTACAGGTACCCCACGTACCTTACGGGTACCTCATGCATCTTACGGGTACCTCTTATGGAAATCTCGCCACGCGGAGATAAAGGAAGTTTTAAAAACATGAAAATATTTTGTTAAATTTCTTTTTAAAAAAACATGATTTTGTAAGATAATAACGATTTTTTTTTTAATTTTAAAAGATCTACAAAATTTTGGAAAGTTTTTCCACCCCTGCAAAATATATAGCAAACTCACCTGTTAGCACTTGAGGAGAAAAATAATTCCACTTGAAGATGCGACTTAGGAGCATCGTGTTCAAAGCAAAGAATAATAATAATAATAATAATAATAATAATAATAATAATAATAATAATAATAATAATAAAAAAAGAACAATCAAAGCCAACCGCCCAGACATTGTTATTAAAGACCACAAATTAGAAAGTGCCTCCTTATAGATATGGCAGTCCCTGCAGACTGCAATGGATCTTTGAAGATATTGAAAAAACTGTCAAAATACAAAGACCTTGAAATAGAAATCTCAAAAATGTGGCACATGGGAACATCAACAATCCATAATGTAGTTGGAGTCTTAGGATTGGTTGGAAAAGATTCCAGTGGACTGATTGAAGGGATTCCTGGAAGTCCATGCCTCAAAGAAATACAAAAAATTGTTCTCACAAGTACAGCCCACACTTTACGAAGGGCTTTATCTATGTAACATATATATATAATTTTTTTTCTTTTCGTTAGTGGAAAGTGTCATGATGACATTTCTAATCTTAGGCCCCTGAGCGGGGTTTCGGAAAGAAATGTGTAAACGCCAGATATCAAAGAAAATTAAAATAATAATAATAATAATAATAATAATAATAATAAGAAGAAGAAGAAGAAGAAGAAGAAGAAGAAGAAGAAGAAGAAGAAGAAGAAGAAGAAGAAAAAAGAAGTAGTATGTCCGAATACCCATCCCAGTTACGGTGATAGGACCTGTAACAATTTTATGGTATTTCACAATACACATAGACAGAAAACTATCAAAGCTAATCTCCCAGAAGGAAATGAGTATACAACAGAAATCCAAGGAAATATATAATAATAATAATAATGGTAAGATATGAATTATGTTTGTGTTAAATAAAAAATAATTAACATGGATAATAATAATAATAATAATAATAATAATAATAATAATAATAATAATAATAAGCAATAATAATAATAATAATATTAACAAAAAATAATAACAACAAATAATAATAATAATATTTTTTTAATCAGTAGAAAATGTCATGAAGCCAATTCTGACCTTAGGTCTCTGGTTGGGACCCGGAAAGAAAATGTGTATACAAAAGAAATCCAAGGAAATAATAATAATAATAATAATAATAATAATAATAATAATAATAATAATAATAATTACCTACAAAGAAAGTAAGAATCAGATGTAGACCTACAGGAAAGACATCAGTGGCTGAAGAGCAACGGGTTGGAAGCTGAAACAGAAGGTCTGATTACTGCAGCTGAGAAACAAAGCCTCGCAACCAGATCCTATAAAGCATGGAACTAACCCGAAATTCACGATCTGCGAAAAATATTATGAAATATCGACCGTAATATCTCAGAGAGCGACATATGTGCACTGGAAGATATGCAAGAAGCACAAAATCGAAACCACTGAGAGATGGTATGAACACCAAACAGATACAGTTACCTAAAGTAAAGACGTAACTATCCTCTGAAACATGCCAATTTAAACTGATAGGCAGATAAAAGCCAACAGACCTGATATTATCATAAAAGACAAGAAATTCAGGAAGTGTATACTTATTGACATAGCAGTAACATTGGAGCCCATGCCTCAAAGAGATACAAAAAATTGTTCTCACAAGTACAGCCCACACTTTACGAAGGACTTTATCTATGTAATTTTTTTTCTTTGCAGTGGAAAGGGTCATGATGCCATTTCTAACATTAGGTCCCTGGGCGGGACCCGGAAAAAATGTGTGAACGCCAGATATCAAAGAAAATAAAAATAATAATAATAATAAGAGTGTCCCAGGTAAAATCAGCACACAAGCTGGCCAGAAGATCACCCTACTAGGAACATCCCACATTCTAAGAAAAGTGCTATCAGTTAAATGACAATTCTACTACAGGGCTTTAGGACCGTAGTTCGGACCCAGATCTACAGGATACAAGGCATGAAACATAACATACACAAATAATAATAATAATAATAATAATAATAATAATAATAATAATAATAATAATAATAATATGATGATGATGATGATGATGATGATGATGATGATGATGATGATGCATTTCTGCAGTCGCTGCACAGGCTGTGATGACATCAATGGTCGGCTGTATGCGAATACGACAGCGCTCGCTACGTTCCACAGTTTTGTCTCAATATTCGGGCCGTGATCGACGGTTGCATAGAACCCTGGCGTGGGGTGGTGACATCTCAACACAGAGAAGGTTAACTAAACTATTTTATAAATGTCGACAGGTCCTAACTATCCAGTTGGCTGAATGTAGTTTATCGTTTTACACAGGACGCGGATGTAGTTTAACGTCTTACCCTGGACGATATGTTGCTAGGATTGTGAGCAAAAAGAAAAGAAAAAATACAGTCAACGACGGAATTATTCGTACACTCACCAATTCTGTATATTTTTATCCATTTCTCAAAATCTAATGCCCGTATGATGCCAAAAAAATGGAATATAAAATTCAATTTTCAGAAAAATAGGTTACATACAACAAATTTGACAGGCAAATTATGCTAAATAAGAAATGGCAATCTTATTCGTGCAGTAAAAAATATCGCTTTAAATTGATTGTTTCATGTAATTATGAATAATTTACATAATTATTTTATCGGTGATCCCTTCTAAAGTATTTATTCAGTAGAATATTTATCATAATTTCAGCAAAGAAGATCACGTGGTGCATAGAATGTTATTATTGTCATTCTTACGTTAACAACACGATGGGGAAGACCTAGGAGCTTAGCGCTGAATTGAGACAGACAATTATTAACTTCCAGAAATCGGGAAATAGATACAGCTCTATTTCAAACCGATTAGCTAACCCTAGATCTACGGTACAGTCCGTTATAATGAATTTTAAATTATATTAAATTTTGGCACGATAGAGAATTTGCCTGGGCGTGGAAGAAAACCCGAATTGTCACCGAGAACTGCACGAAAACTGTGTCGCGAGGTCAATGTAAACCCAAGAGTTATTTTGAAAGACATCACCAAAAGTATGGATACGAAGAGTACCAGCGTAAGTATCGCACAATACAGCGTTGTTTATATAGAAATGGGTTGTTTGGAAACCGACCACGACGAACCCCTCCTCAGAAATGTTGTCACATTTTTGCTCGATTTAATTTTGCCAAAACGTTCTTGGATAAAGAAGTTTGCTTTTGGGGAAGAAATACTATGGTGTGATGAAATAAAAATTGAGCTTTTTGGACATAATGATGTACAGAAGATTTGGAGCAAGAAAGGTGATGCTTTCCTCCCAAAGTACACAGCGGCAACGTTAAAGTATGTAGGCGGCTCGATGATGCGTTGGGGCTGGATAATTAATTGCAATACCAGGAATTAATGAAATCTGCAGACTATATATCTACATTCTGGATGAAAATCTACAACTATCAGCGCAAAGTCCTCAGTGACTGCGTGACTTCAGAAAAAGATTACAGTTCCGCATAACTTCCAGTGAGTCATAACTTGAATCCTATTGAAAATCTATGGCAAGAATAAATATCTTGTTCGAATAAATCTTCAGTCACCAAAACACTTTTAGGAATTAGAACGTGTAACTATTGAAAAATGGAAGAAGATCCCATAAAAGACTTGTTCAATTCTCATCTTTAAAAAAACGATTGCTAAGTTATAAAGATGAGAGGCCATTCTATTGACTGTTAATATTGTGAAGATTGTGTATTTTCCATACTGTATGAATAATTTTGTCATTTCATATTTTTCATAATT
This sequence comes from Acanthosepion esculentum, assembly GCA_964036315.1. Lineage (NCBI taxonomy): Eukaryota > Metazoa > Mollusca > Cephalopoda > Sepiida > Sepiidae > Acanthosepion > Acanthosepion esculentum. Next base: position 9,532,153 of record OZ038504.1, read on the forward strand.
CGCCTACCAAAATTGTTGTATTTAACCTATTGTTCTGAAAATTAGGTTTGATATCCATTTTTTGAGCTTATTAACATATTAAAAAAAACCTGGCATCCTACGGGCTGAGAAATGGATAAGAATATTCAAAATTGATGGGGGGTACGAATAATTTCGTCGTTGACTCTAAATTAACATGTCTCATAAATTGGATAGACGTTGTATCTGAATTGATCTGCCTCTCTCACATGATGTAAAAAAAAAATAAACTAGCCAATTATCGTGAGGTATTGCTGCTGTGTTTTGAGTTAATGGTAATCAAACTTCTGCCTCGACACCGTGCGGATGAAGGCTTTGTCGGGGGCATTATTACGGTTTTCGCAGCAGGGGTATTATGAATTAATAAGCACCTCGGCGTATCAAATTTCCTTGGAAGTCGAACATTATTTCAAAGGTTCCCTTCAGGTAAGAAAAGAAATGAGAAAGGTCGCTCTAGTAATTCTTCTGACGGTAACATAAAACAGGAAGATTAAAAGCTTTCCTGTCATCTGAAAATATGCATTCAGGGCCTTTTTACGCATGTCACAAATCCCAGCGAGAAATCTATCAATAGAAATTGCGTTCCCAACCTTAAATAAGAGATTGTTCGTGTCGAAGTTCACTAGGTCACACTTCAATCGATGAATTCCTGATTGATTGTCGATATGTCGCGTGCTTTCCTTATTTCAACTACAAAAACAACTTCACCTTGTTTTTTGTTTTTTTTTTTCCTTTTCTGTCTTCTTTGCACACACATCTTTGCTTGATTTTGTTTTTATGTTTGTTTGTTTTCTGTTCTGTTCTTTTCTTTTGCTATTTGGCGTAAAGGTTATGAAAGTGGAAAACAGAAACGATGGACCACGTTCAAGTCTAACTCTGATCCACCACGATACCTTTAAAAAATATTTAATAATCTCAGTGTGGCACGGCGTCATATGAACGACGCCAGTACTGAGATCAAAACGGGTTATAAATATGGAAACCTAGGCTTGTATGCGTCCAGGTTAAGATGATAAACTACATCCAATAGTAAGGACTCTGGTCAGAAGGTTTTGAGGAGCGTGGAATGACCTCTTAATTGCTGGTGTTCCCAGGTCCAACTTGTCCCAGCTATGGGAAAATAGTTAACCCACAAAAGATTATGAAAGTGTAAAAATAGATTTTAATGCCAGCAATTCATTTTCGTAAAACTATTACCAGCAATAAAATTTTAATTAATTAATTTTAATTAATTTTTGAAGAAAAAATATTATCAACAATATACTTTTGAAAAAAGAAATACTACCAGTAATACATTTTTTTGAAAAAAAATATTAGCAGTAATAAATTTTTGAAAAAAATATTACTAGCAATAAAAATCTTATCGGCACTAAATAACACATTAAGATGTTTATATGCTGTAAAACAAAATAAACCAAACCAAACTGATTTCTTACGAAGAATACATATTCTATTCATACGAACCTATCCTAAAAATCTTGTCGGCATTAAATAACCCATTGAGGTTGATATGTCGTAAAACAAAATAAACCACACCAAACTGATTTCTTACAAAGAATACATATTCTATTCATACGAACCTATCCTTAAAATCTTGTTTGGTATTAAATAACCCATTGAGGTTGATATGTCGTAAAACAAAATAAACCACACCAAACTGATTTCTTACAAAGAATACATATTCTATTCATACGAACCTATCCTAAAAATCTTGTTTGGTATTAAATAACCCATTGAGGTTGATATGTCGTAAAACAAAATAAACCAAACCAAACTGATTTCTTACAAAGAATACATATTCTATTCATACGAACCTATCCTAAAAATCTTGTCGGCATTAAATAACCCATTGAGGTTGATATGCCATAAAACAAAATAAACCAAACCAAACTGATTTCTTACAAAGAATACATATTCTATTCATACGAACCTATCCTAAAAATCTTGTCGGCATTAAATAACCCATTGTGATGTTGATATGCCATAAAACAAAATAAACCAAACCAAACTGATTTCTTATAAAGAATACATATTCTATTCATACGAACCTATCCTAAAAATCTTACCGGCATTAAATAACCCATTGAGGTAGATAAGCCATAAAACAAAATAAACCGAAGCAAAGTGATTTCTTACAAAGAATGCATATTCTATTCATACAAAATAACCTAAAAATTCTGTCAGCATTAAATAACCCATTGAGTACGTACCTCCACGAGATCGCTAAAAAAAGCATAGCATGATGAAAAAGACGTCAAACTTGACGAAAACAAAATTTTATCGTCTAAATATTTTCTGTTATTATTAAGAGGAAAGATCAAAGTTTATTTTAATTATTTTTTAAAATTTTTCCTTCTTTTTAGAACAATCTGAATTTTTATTTATAAATCCTTGTTTCTCTTTGTACCACCGGAACTAGTAAAATAACTCATACAATTTTTAGCACTATTGTTTTTGCATGACACACATTAATTTGGAAAATCTTTCAAAAATGAAGATAATTGTCGGATGTTAATGAAACTTTCAGAAAGTATTCACAGATGATCGAAATTATTATAAATATGTTTTCTTTTACTAAAGTCATGGCAGAATTTTTTTTCAATATTTATTACCCCCCCTAACTAATTTTATGAGAACGCTAGAAATTCGATCGCGTCCGGTTTAGTGATTACAATAGTTAACGTACAAGGCTTTGGGGAATGCAAATCATTTTTTTTTTAATTGGACTCCACCTATCCGAAAATCAGCTCTGAATTGTAACATACAAACCTCAATAAAACAAATATATTATTTAATTTCAAATGCTTTTATTTGCTTTTAGTTGTTTTTTTGAATATGGACAATGTTTTCTGAAAGGAAAAAAAAATTTCGATGAAAAATGAATTTTTAATACAAGTATTTGTTATTTTTTAATTATATTAGATTTTTACATTTAAGTTGTTAAAATATTATAAAATTAGTTAAAAGCCGCATCAAGTTTTGTAAGTGTCCTGATGAGATAGATCTTTGTTTAGTGCGTTGTAAATTGTAAATTTGACTAATCAGATGACCCGAAGTAATTAAGAAATGTAATTTTGTGTTTATAATCGGGCTGTAATTATAAAGTACGGAAGACCAACCAGAATACAATTAAGTTGCCTTATTTGAGTTAAGCATTGTTCTCCGCTGTTAAGGCCTTTACTTTTGCAAAACACGTGTGGAGAAGTTAATTTGATTTTTCAATTTCAACCGAGAAGGGTACCTACAAGTATCAGTATCATCTTATGAAATTTATATGATCTTATTTTTATATTAATCTCAGTTATGACATTTTTTTCATGAATGAAATATCAAAATTAATAATAAAATGAGTGGAAATACAAATAACACAGTAAAATGTAGTAAATGTACATAAAATTATAGTATTTTATGTACACTTCTGATAAAATTTCATAAGAAAGGTACCTATAAACTAATTAGATAACTTTCTTATGAAATTTAATCTCATTCGTAACAGTTTTGTTTTAATTTCTTTATAATATATTTTCCATAAAGCATCGTAAACGTAAAGGTGAAAGCTAAGTACAAAAAACAAACAAAAAAATTAGAGCACTGAAGGTTTTCCTTAAAAATAACGAGGTAAATAATTTGTTCACTTAAATGTAAAATATTTCACTTTTCTCCTTCCGTAGAACAAATTATCCTCACAGAATCCGTCAATATGTCATTCATCACCTGTCAAGTGACGCGAAAATTTATGACCTGCTTTGTTTTATTTTCAAATTACATCTTTCGGCGCAGAAGCTAAGTTAAGCTTGGTTCAAAATATTTTAAATAAACATTATAATTTCTTATTTTCTTAAAATAAGTTTTGAAAAGATGATAATTGATATTTAAAAGAATTTCAATTTTGCTGAATTAAAAAAAAAAAAGATTTTTAACGAAATTTTCGGACGTGTTAGGAAGGATTAAAAAATGTAAAAAAAAATACCACAAAACTACTTTTCTTTAATAATAACATAAACATTTAGACGATAAGATTTTGTTTTCGTCAAGTTTGGCGTCTTTTCATCATGCTATGCTCTTTTTTTTAGCGATCTCGTGGAGGTACCTACCCATTGAGGCTGATATGCCGTAAAACAAAATAAACCAAACCAAACTAGTACTTTATAAGCCATGTCCTTTCAAGACAGTAGTGACAATGTTTCTTCAAATTCCAAGGAAATATATGCGATATTTATTGATGCCAAATTGGCATCTCGACTTCAATCACTTTCCCACCGCCATAATGTAGCCTCCCTGTGCCTTTTCTAGATTGACATCAAGGTCCTTTCGTTTTACTGTTGAAATTTCTAGCAATAACCCTAAGTTTCATTCTTATAGTTACTTCACTCGCAAATCTCACCTCGGATTGACTAACTGATTTTTTTTTGTCTTTTTTCGGCGTCGGGGAGGGCTTTTTTTGTGCGGCTTTTTTGGGTATGTAAACCCGAAATATATTCTTGGATTGTAAAAATAATTCTTTCCTTTTTTTTTGCGAATGAATATTATATTGACAGTTTTTGAAGATACCAAGGCCTTTTCGAGACATAGGTGTTACTATTTAACCCATATCCATTCTATCTCTTTCCCAGGGTTATTTGCGCGTAAGTAACTTTAACGAACTCGACTAGAATTCGACTAGAATTCGAAACTGGCCCTCCGATTTCATATTTTGGGCCGTTATCTATTACACCAGTGCACACCCTTCTCAATTATGGAACTCTCTTCAATCTTCTTTCCTTCAAATTTCCCCAAAGAAAGAAATCACATGTCGTGAGGTCTGGAGACTTAGGTGGCCATCGATGGAACACACGAGCAGATGTTCAAAAATTACATTTAATTAAATCAAAATTAAATCGACAGAAGAAAACTTGGCACTTTTAGCTTTTAAATGCTACCAGTACAATCATAATGCCGTTTGTAGTTCATTATGTAAGTGTTCTTAGAATGTGACAAACTTTTGAAACACACTGTAATATATATATATATATATATATATATATATATATATATATATATATATATATATATATATATATATATATATATATATAGATAGATAGATAAGCCAACTGCATTCATTAAGAAATTATCCAGTGACAGGGCTTTAGAGATACTTGGATACATTGTCAGTGATAAGGATGCCATTCGTGATATGAGTGAAGAATTTTTTTCTGAAGAGAGTGTGGAAAAAAAAACTCCTCTACGATACCAAAAGCATGTCTGTATGAAAATGTGTCAATGAAGATAATCCACAGATATTTTCATCCAACTATTTGGAAAGCTGTGTAACATGCTTATGGAGTCTTGAGATCGTCATCGCAGGGGTTGTGTGAGCTTCTTTCCTTCCTATTAACTATAATCTTCGAAAATTCCAATGCAAAGTCAATTGTTGTCATCATCTGTCTCTCATATTTATTGTAACGTTTTCTCCGTCTCTTTCATTCTAAGTAGAGGCCGTCGTCGACTTACGACCCATGCGACTTACGACTGTTCGACTTTACGACCACGACCGCTAGTTGGTATGTCTGGCCTTCTGGTCACGACTGCCACTACGGAATAAACTCTGAAGGAATGGAACCAAATATGGAAAGATTTGCAAGGACAAAACGGATGGCCTACAATATGTTTCGTCCATATTGTGAAATTTATGAGGAGAAAAAAAATAATTCAGATAAAGCTCACCATGTTTATGAAAAAAAACGAATAGGCTAAATTTTTGGTCCCGGTAAACACTAAGGCTATTTTTCCTGTAAATATTAATAGTGTTTTAGAATTAAGAATATATTATATTTAAGATCACCAATGCAATGGTTGTTTTAACTGTGTATGTCGGACTTGAACAACATGGATCCTGTGGTCTGTCACTGTTGTCTTCAGTATGAGAACCATGCCCAAAGGCAAATTTGGGATTTGCAGAGATTGTTATGCCTGAAGAGCTTAAAATATTCAGAAACTTCTACATTTCTTTTAATAACTGATGATGAATAAATGATTTTAACTTAATGTTTTTTTATTTTAAATTGCCTTACTTGATAGTGAAAATAAATAAAACGAATAGGCTATTTTGCTGGTCTCAGTAAAATGGACACCAAATCTATTTTGCCGGTCTGTGAAGATACTATGAAAGAAAAACCTCTTGCAATGCTAACAGCATGGCTGGATGAAAATGTTTCAGTCCAGAAGACATTTTGATCCAAATAGTTGAAAATCTATACAACATGCTTTTTGAGCCTTGAGACCGCCAATACAGTGGCTGTGTGAGATGTGTGGGTAGGACTTGAACAACATGGATTCTGTGGTCTGTCACTGTTGTCTTCAGTGAGTTCACCCGAAGTCTTTTGGGAAGAGAGCTAAGCCCAAAGGCAAATTTAGGATTTGCAGAAACTGTAATGCCTGAAGTGCTTAAAATATTCAGAGACTTCTATATTTCTTTTAATAATTAAGGAGGAATAAATAAATTGTGTTTTAACAATTAATGGTGGGAAAGATTTTAAGATGACTTAACAATTGATGGTGAAAATAAATACATTTCTTTATTAAATCTGTGCGTTGTTATTTTTAACATTACCTGCCTTTGTAATAATAAAAATATTTACCGACAAAATAGCCTGGAGAACTATTTTACCAAGAGCGGTAAAATAAGCTAAAAACCCTTTTTGTCTATTTTAACGGGATCGGCAGAAACTCCACCAGCTAACACGAGCCCTACAAAAAAAAAAAATTCATGTCTAAGAACCAGATTCTATTAATATGTTTTCTTTACATTATTTACATTGTTCGGACTGTTATCCTCATCTTCATTACCATATTCTCAACGTTTCGGCCGTTGTACGCCCCGACCTTCTTCAGGTGATTGGAATCTCAGACATATAGATAGATATATGTTTTGTATTTGTATGTATTTTTCTGCATGTTTTTTAAACTAAAATGTTTTCTGTTATTTTTTTGCATCTTTATTTTGCTTTTTTATGTTTAGTAAATATTAGGCCAACTGTACTGTGGTATGCAGTGTGTAACTTAAACCTGACAAACATAAAAAATTAGAAAACAATACAATTATTTTTAAAAAAATAATGCTTCATCTTCATCATCATCATCGCCTTGACTTTTGTATATATATATATATATATATATATATATATATATATATATATATATATATATATATATATATATATATATATATATATATGTATATATATATATATATATATATATATATGTATGTATGTATCATCATCATAATCCCCTTGACTTTTGTAATCGTAGGCGTGATATATATACACACAAACGAGTTTGTTCAAATAAAACAAGCGTCTTTCTTCAATGTTTTATTCTCCTATGTCATCAACCCTTTTGTATATATATATATATATATATATATATATGATCGTTATCATCCCCTTGACTTTTGTAATCGTAGGAGTAATATATATTAGGTCATCCCATAAGTTCTGTCCGAATTTTAACATTTTGTTAAAATGAACGAAATTTAAAGAGTATTTTATAATGTCTAATGGAGCTGAACATTATTTTTATGTTTAGATGCATTTAAACTGATCAAATTTTATTTCAGACAACAATAAAATTAAATTTTGTTTGATTAAAACCCTGCTAACATGGAAGTACCCAAGAATCATTTGAGGCACATAATGCTTTATGAGTTCAAGAAAGGAAACTCAGCAGCCGAAGCGGCTAGAAACATTCACTCAGTTTATGGAGAGGAATGTGCGAATGAAAGAACTTGCAGAAGATGGTCTGCAAAATTCAGAGGTGGAGATTTCACCCTTGAAGATGAAGATCGAACCGGACGTCCAGTTGAGTTTGATGAAAAGCTTCTTGAAGCAGCCCTTGAAGAAAATCCTGCTTTATCAGTTGAGGAATTGGCAGTGGTTCTCAGTTCAAACCATACAACTGTTCATCGTCATCTTCAACAACTTGGAAAAGTTCCTAAACTTGGAAAATGGGTGCCTCATGAATTGTCTGAAAACAACCTCAAATCCCGAGTTGACATCTGCTCTTCTCTCCATTCTCGCCAACTTGTTTCACCTTTTTGGATAGACTTGTGACTGGTGACGAAAAATGGATCTTTTATCGAAATGTTAAGCGTCGTAGACAGTCGCTTGGTAAAGGGGAAGGACCCCAGCCACAGCCGAGAAGGGAACTTCATGGGCAAAATGTTCTTCTTTCAATCTGGTGGGATTGCCAAGGAATAATCCACTTTGAATTCTTACCACCTAATGCAACAATTAATGCTCAAATATACTGTCAGCAATTAGAGCGTTTGAACCAAGCTTTGAGGAAAAAAGACCTGCTCTAGTGAATCGAAAACGGGTGATGTTTCACCTTGACAATGCGCGACCACACACAGCAAGAATCACGTCACAAAAGATCGAAGAACTTGGTTGGGAGAAAATTCCCCATGCACCTTATTCTCCCGACCTTGCTCCTTCAGACTACCATTTGTTTCGTAGCTTACAGAATCATTTGGAAGAAACAGCTTTTGTAACACAGGAAGAGGTTAAAACTGACATTTGTGAGTTCTTCGAATCAAAGCCAAAAGAATTTTACAGTAATGGAATTAGTAAGCTTGTTAATAGATGGAAGGAAGTCCTAGATAATCAGGGAAAATACATTGTTGATTGAATCTGTAATTAAATGTAACATTTGGTCACTTGTTTTCTTTATTCAAAATTCGGACATAACTTCTGGGATGACCTGATATATACACACAAACGAATTTGTTCAAATAGAAGAAACGTATTTCTTTAATTCTTTATTGTCCTATGTCATCAAACATTTTGGATATATATATATATATATATATATATATATATATATATATATATATATATATATATATATCATCATGATCACCATCATCATCATCATCCTCTTGACTTTTGTAATCGCAGAGCGGTTTCGAATGCAGAAGCCACACTAAATCTCCACCATAACGGTCTAAAAAGGGCAGCCATCAGCAATTCTGGTATAGTCATACCTGTCCATTTTTTGACATTGTCCAATCAGTTTTTATGTTGGCATCCTCTCCTGTGTCCACTTGCAATGGTGCCTTGCATGATGGTCTTGCACAGGCTCGTGATGCCTTTTAAAGTGTCAAACCACTACATTTCTCTCCGTTCGACAATGGCGAGAAGAGTTTCCCGGTGGGCCACACAAAGTCATTGTTTTTATATTCCCAATAGAAGTTGCCAAGGAGTGTTCCCATGTATTTGTCTTCAAACACTTGGTTCCTTCTCTCTGTTTCTGCCAACAGTGTCCAAGTTTCACATCCATATAGGTTTGGTTTGGTTTGGTGTGTTTTACGACATATCAACCTCAATGGGTTATTTAATGCCGACAAGATTTTTAGGATAGGTTCGTATGAATAGAATATGTATTCTTTGTAAGAAATCAGTTTGGTTTGGTTTATTTTGTTTTACGGCATATCAACATCACAATGGGTTATTTAATGCCGACAAGATTTTTAGGATAGGTTCGTATGAATAGAATATGTATTCTTTGTAAGAAATCAGTTTGGTTTGGTTTATTTTGTTTTACGGCATATCAACATCACAATGGGTTATTTAATGCCGACAAGATTTTTAGGATAGGTTCGTATGAATAGAATATGTATTCTTTGTAAGAAATCAGTTTCGTTTGGTTTATTTCGTTTGGTTTATTTTGTTTTACGGCATATCAACATCAAAATGGGTTATTTAATGCCGACAAGATTTTTAGGATAGGTTCGTATGAATAGAATATGTATTCTTTGTAAGAAATCAGTTTGGTTTGGTTTATTTTGTTTTACGGTATATCAACACCTCAATGGGTTATTTAATGCCGACAAGATATTTAGATTAGGTTCGTATGAATAGAATATGTATTCTTTGTAAGAAATCAGTTTCGTTTGGTTTATTTCGTTTTACGGTATATCAACCTCAATGGATTATTTAATGCCGACAAGATTTTAAGGATAGGTTCGTATGAATAGATTATGCATTCTTTGTAAGAAATCAGTTTGGTTTGGTTTATTTTGTTTTACGGCATATCAACCTCAATGGGTTATTTAATGCCGACAAAGTTTTTATTTCTGGTAATATTGTGTTTTGTCAAAAATCTTTTTCTAGTAATATTTTTTTCCTTCAAAAACGTATTGCTAGTAACAATTTTTTTCTTCAAAAATTTATTGCTGGTAATAACTTTTTTTTTACAAAGTATTTCTGGTATTAAAACCCATTTTTAGCCCAGGTTCGGGGTTGACTATTTTCCCATAGCTGGGACCCTAACAGGTGCTACCACCACGGGTCAGGGTGGACTTGGGAACACCAGCAATTAAAAGATGCTTCCATGCTCCTCAAAACCTGATCAGAGGCCTTGCTGCTGGATGTAGTTTAACGTCTTACCCAAGACGCACATCCATATAGGAGAATGGAGACTTACAGCGATTTGTACAGTCTGTACTTTGTTTGAAAGCTGATTTTGCTCCTCCATATTCTTGCCAATTCGGACATCGCTGCCATGGCTGCGGCAATCCCTGGGCGGATTTCCGAGTTGCAGGTATCATCTTTAGACAAGATTTCTCCTAAGATATGTAAAACTAAACACTTCTTCCAGCGAATTCCAGTTCATGGTTATGTTGACGCAGGTGTTAATGTTTGTGCTATTCGCCATTTCTTTGGTTTTCTTGGAGCTGATCTCTATTCCATATTCTCCTGCTCTTTCAAAAAGTTTGTTAGTCAAGTCCTTGAGCTCAATATTTGTACCTGCTATAAGGTCAAATGCCTAAAAAAAAAAATAAATTTCAAAACCAATTAACTTAACTCCAGATAGATTTACGTAAAGAATCGTGGTCGTAAGTCGACAACGTACTGTAATTTTAATTAAACAAAAATTGTTTTCTTATCACATTGACTCTTTTAATTATCCTCCCTTTTTCTCTTTTCTGCCCTCCAACATCAAACACGTTAAGTAGTTTACTCTCTGCTTTCCCCGGCTTCTCTTCCCATCAGTATGCCCTGTGAGCGTTAAAATCGCCAGGCTGTTTTTTTTTATACATTCCAGGTAGCTGACTCGTTCTGATTGTAAGTATACGTTTCCTTGTAGTTCTTATTTTCTTTAAGAATTCCTCGTTGTTTTCTCGCATTTAATTCTTGGCATTCGTCGGTAGAAGCACTTCTCTGTCGACCCGAGTCTTTTTCTTCGTGGAACAGAAACGCTTCAATCGAAATGGTAAAATGGTAAGACTTACATCCCACTCAATTGATTGAATAATGACAATAGTTTATCTCATAAAGGCAGACAATATTGGAGAGCTTTGTCGTCGGCATTGACTGGAAACTGTATTGATAAAAACTAGCAAAGATCAGGATTCTAGTCCTCATAAATCATAATTTTGGACAATCGTTAATCTAAAAGTGCAGACAGAATTAATTAAATGCAACAATCCCTCCCTATCCGCGGTTTCTCTTTGTGGTTTCAGTTATCCACGGCCAGACCCAGAAATAGGTTTTAGTACTTAGTATATACCAAAGTGGGGCAGCTTCGTTTAACTGAAAATGTGAAGCTTATCGGTATAATAACCAAAGAAATAGCGGAAGGATATGTTTGAACAATAATATTCCATCGTTTGCTTTTAGCCAAAATATAATTAAATCACTCAGAAAAAGAAAATAGAATAGTTAGTTAGATCCAGTGACAAGACCCAAGGAGTGTGAGTTCAATACCCGGTTAAGGCAGTGGAGAACTTGCAGAGGGGAATTAACAGGAGATAACTGATAACTGACATCCATTAAACATGGTACATGGAACTAGAACAGTCTACCCCAGTGAGCGAAATAAAGGGTTCAGTTCGACATTCCAACCACCTGAAGAAGGCCGGAGCGTACAACGGCCGAAACGTGGTAATAAATATGGCGACAAAGATGAGGACAATAGTCCGAATAATGTAAATAGTGAAAATAGAAAAGTAGCTATTTTAAATATTTTGGACTTATTAAGCGACACTGAAATTATTTCGACTTGTATTAGTTTTTTGTATTCAGCAAAGAATTGTTTTTTAATTAAAATCCGAGCTCTTAACAGAAAATTATCAAAGAACAAAAAGCGATAATAAAATAACGTAGGCGCCAAAACTCTCCGCGGACACGTTTTCTTTATATTCTGTATAATAACGTTTTCTTGGGAGGGAGGGTACAGTGGTTTCTGATTGTCTTCCCTGCGGTTGCGAAGATAAGAATACGCTGTCAACACAGCGTTACTCAACCTTTTTAACCTTGCGTAACCCTGAAAATAGATTACCTCCCTCAAGGAACCCCTGCACAAAAACAAAATCATATACCATCATTTTCATCGTTGTTCACGTGGTAAATATCATAGTATATATTTTTGAAGAACTGGTTTAAGGAAAAATTATTACTTTGTTAAATTTTTCGGTAATGCTAAATTCATACTGTTCATTTATAATACTTCATCAGGGAGTTTTCATTCACACACAAATAGTTCTAAACTCAAACGTAAAAAATAAACCTAAGTAACCAATATCATATACCGATAATATAAATGGAAACAGAACGAAAACAGATAATTACTGCATCGGTTTTTATTTATTTTATCCTTTACTGGCAATGTTGAAAAGACATAAGGTAAATCCAGGCAAAATGTCCTGTGAACCAAGAAATGGGCTCAGAAAATGTTACTTTCAGGGCCATTTAATAAAGTGAAACATGCTTCTCTAATATGAAGTCGATGTCTGTCTTTTGCTACACAAATACTTAATTCGAGGTCGAAATTTAGATAAACACACACGGATTTCAATCTCAATTGAGAGGAGACGATTTCTGTCTTTGCTCTTGAGACTTGTTAAATAAGTAACTTTAAGTACAGGTCCCATTCGCCGAGTGGGCACTGACTAGTGAAGGTGGTTTCACACTGGTGCCGTACAGACATCACTAAATATTTTCCCAATGATTGTGATATTTTTTAATAACATAACAGGTTAAATAGGATGATGTCTATATTACAATATTGCAATAACCAAGAATATATTGGGTGAGTTTAAGAATATTATGTATATGAAATCAAATAAAAAGTCAAATGTGCATTAGATTATGTCACCTGTTCTCACGGAACATTTGGGGACCTTTTGCGGAACCTTAGGGTTCCGGGGAACCCCTGTTTAGAAACGCTGGTCTAAGAGGTTATTTCAATCTATAGCTGGGTGAGGGAGAAGAAAGGGATTTGACGGAGAGTCTGAAGGAATGATTAGACATTAACTACAAGAAGTCAGAATGCATGGCCATCAGTAAGAGGATGAACACGAAATGCGATTTGCAGGTCGGGAACACTAGAATCAAGCAGACGGAGAAGTTTAAATATCTGGCAAGCGTTCTGACAGAGGACGGTAAATGCAACAATGATATCCGTAGACGTATTGGGATGGCCAAGGACACATTCCAAAAGCTGGACGAGACAGGAGGTTTTCTTTGGTAAAAGAATATTGAGCTGTTAGGTGATATCTGTCCTTCTTGACGGCAGTGAATTTTGGACGATTTCCTCAAAGATGAAGGCTACCATGTATCTTTTGATACATGATTGACGAGGAAGATTTTTTCCGGTAGTAGGTTGCCATTTCTTTCTGCGATAGAAGAGTTTCCAGTCTGCCCTGCCATGTACCGATAGCTGGGGTGGGGGAGAATTTGAGGATTCATACCTTTCCCAAGGGTATTAGCATATAAGTAAATCAAATGGATTTACCTGGAATTCGAACTCAGCTCTCCGATTCCTCAATCCGAGACGCTATCCACTACTCCACCGTGACTCCTCACCAGTCACTGCTCCTTCGTATTTTCATTCATCCTGGTCCTTAAAAAATAATACTCCCTCTGTTCCGAAATAGTTGTACCAAAAAAATTTTCAAGTTGTTCCAAAATAATTGTTCCAGTAGATAAAAAAAAACACCAAAAAGCAAAAAATATCATTTATTCCCATACTCAACAGTAAATGAGTAATATTAGTGAATTGTCATATAAATAAGTGTGAAATATATCGAAACTGATATACATAAACAGTTAAATTAATAACAAAAATAACTGGGGAAGGTTTACTTTAACAAAAGCAGTTTTTGTTGCAACTCGTCAGAAATAGAAATGGATACTTCAAGTTTTCCTTCTCTTTCAAGCTTCTCTTTAGACATGTGCCGGAGTTTATAGTTGTTATCGCCGTCAACTAAAATAACTTGTTCCATTGCTAACTGCAAACTTAGAAAAGTATTGTTAAGCTTCGACTGCTGAAGTTTATTAAAGCTTTCTTCCACTGCTTCAATGAGCTGGTCAACATTATTTGGAGCTTGCTGGTGCTGAATTGATTGAATTGCATTAAAATAACCCAGATCAAGGACATTGAGATCAGCACTATTTGGAGGCTGGCAAACTAATTCAATTTGCAAACCCAGACGTTCTGCAGCTACGTTTAATTCATCTGCAACCTGTTTTATTGCACCACGCTTCAGGACACGATCTGTGGATCTTTCCAGCAGTGCTTGCAACACAGCACTACGTTCATTATTTGTCAATTCGTGATTCTTGCAATTTTGTTTAGCATTTCTGCCAATTGGCTTCTCTTCTCCCATCATAATCTCTTGCCAGCGGGTTGTCTGAAAAAAAAAATACAATTTTAATGTGGTGAAAAAGTGATATAATTTGCGCTTCAAATTATTCTACCTGAATAAGCTAATATAAATACTTGAGGAACATCAATGCTAACCTGTTAATGTAAACGGCAAACAATTCGACTAAGAATTAGTATATTCCACATGAGATTTCTGGCTATGGAACAACTATTTCGGAACAGAGGGAGTAAAGATTTTAATTCTTTGGATGACATGAAAAAACTATCTTTATGAGTTCTTTGCCGAAAAACCACCGAATATTTAAGTTGTAGGAAAAATGGAGAAATGTAGTGTGACAAAATGGTTCCTATTTAGTTGACTAAATAGTTAATGGTATAATTTTGTTCTGTATTTGAAATTCCATTAAAATCACCAGGAACTTTACGGAAAACCCAATAAATTGCTAATATTTCTACAGCAGAAAACATTTTGTTCTAGTTACTTTTAATCTTTTCCACCTAAGTAAGGCGATAATGCCACTAAGACGCAAAGGTTTATTGAGAATGAAAGAAAATGAGAAAAGCTTAGTGATGGACTTTGGTGATGTCAACGAACACTCGTTGCCACTTTGGTGATGCCAACGAATACTAGTCACTTTAGTAATGCTCGTTGTAGTAGAGACTTTGTAAAAATACTGGTGTCAGACGCCTTCGAAATTATACTCGCACTAATAGTACTTACTCGATAATACTCGCACGAATAGTAACCCGTGTAGTATTCCAAATAGAGAAATAGTATAGTGAATAGAGTAGAGAATGGTGTTCCGTATAGTAATAGAGGATAGACTAGAAATACAGATCAGAATAGTAATAGAGGATAGACTAGAAAAGGTGATCCATTAGACGCCAAACCACTTTCAACATATGCTGTTTGTCTACTTAATTCAATAATGGGATCGTCCGTGTTTGTTCACTGTCGATCAAGTTTGGGGGAGAAGAAGAGGATTCATACCTTTCCCAAAGGTATAAGCACGTAAGTTATTGTAATGTATCCGACTGGAAATTGAACTCGGCTCTCCGATTCCTCATTCAGAGCCGCTATCCATTGCTCCACCCTGCCTTCTTGTGTTTATTTAACGATAAAATGGTATTTATCACATCATGCAAATTTTAAATTAACCATGTTCATTAGAAGCATACGGTCTGGCACTCTTGGTATATATTTAGAGATTCTTGAGAAAAAATCAAATGTCGATCCCCGCGCTTTTTGTATAAGTACTTTCATGGGAAATGTTCTGATGAAGTTTTCCCGATGGTACCTAGACTCCATGAATTTAAGCTCAGTTCTAAATTGGCGGCAAGGTCTCATCAGTTTACAGTTGAAATGTCTACATTTATATTTTGATTTTCTAATCGTAGCTTAGATAAGGCACAAGGCCGCATGTATGGAGCACCCAATAAGGATCGAACTCACTATTGTGTTGTAAATGTTTTAGCGAAACAAGCTTGCTAACCACTACACCACAGCGAGGAAATAGCTAGATGTAACCGTAAATTCTATGCACACAGTTTCTTCTATCGCACTTATCGCTTGTGGAACTCTCTTTCGGTCAACATTAAATACATTACTATTATGGGCCCTTACCTATAACTACAGAATGAACTCTTCCTAACACTATGTATACTACGCCTCTCAAGAGAGAGAGAGACGAATCGAGTCGAGCCGATAGTAGTTCACTCCAAACCAGACTGACAGTCATACTAACACCTTCCACATCTTGTATTATTATTCCGTGTAAGATATCTTCCTTATTTCTACTTTTGTGTTCGTGTTGTTCTTCCTTGGTCCTAAACTGGACCATAAAAATTACGGACCCTTCTCTTAATTTTATCAAGATTTAATTTTTTTTTAATTAATTCACCCCAAGCAAGACGGTAATTCTAGCAGTACGCATGGGGTTGCTGGTAGTGGGAGTGAAAGAGAAGACTGAGAACAGGGAGGATATAGGAAAGGACAAAAGTTGAAAGGGATTCGAGAAGATGGTGGTTGACATTGCATTTAAATTTTTGAAGAACTTAATTATCAGGGAAGTAAGGAAACGGGAAGGGAGTTCCACAGGCGTGAAGTGCGAGAAAAGAAATTGTAAACAAATAGGCGGACGATGGATAAGGACAAGACAGAAGATACAGGCAAAGGGTGAGAGATGAGCAGAGACATGAGATAATGGATTGTTTTCGCTGCCAACACCCGTAAAATTGCCACGGGTCTAGCTAGTATCTATGAAGAAAAAAGACGAAAAGACTTAAAAAGAAAGAAAGAAAGAAAGAAAGAAAGAAAGAATCCGTCAGCTTATTTAACGTTCTTTTGTATAGTGTTTCAAACGTTCCAGCCACCCACGAAATCATCCATCAATTTATAATGGCGTGTGTGAAATGATTCTGCCGGCAGAAGCTTCCCAACAAAGAAGGTGCGGTAGAGAATTTGAAGATTTCTTTGTTTTTAATCAAAATATTTCTGTGAGGAATTCTTTCATTGCGATGGGGGATTTCGTCTTGGATTCCTGGGAAAAACAGGAATCTACTTATTAAAATTCGACATATCACGTTTCCGTAAAAAAAACTCTTGAAGTAAATTGGAAGCTATATCCCGAAACAATATTCATATGATATGAATCATATGTACAGACACATACACGAGCACCCCATATATATATATATATATATATATATATATATATATATATATATATATATATATATATATATATATATTTATATATATATATATATATATATATATTGTATGTGTGTGTGTGTAGTAAAAATATAGATTTAAGGGATCATCAGCACCCAGCGGAACCAGTCTGTTTCATGCTTAAACGCAATCGTCATCGTTGGGTATATATATATATATATATATATATATATATATATATATATATATATATGCGCGATACTTATTGAAAAGTGCTCAATATTAGTGATAGAGCTAACATATTTAATTGCATTGATGTGAGTTTGTGACCCTGAGTTTCACGTACTTTGCGATCGTCAGACAAACCGATTATCAGTTTGTTTGACTATCGCAAAGGGCGTGGAACCGACATCCACAAACTCACATCAATCCAACTATATATATATATATATATATATATATATATATATATGAAGAAATATAGTCTTAAAGTGTGCTATATTTATGGGATAAAGTGCTCAATATCAGAGATAGAGCATGTGTAAATATAAAAGTGAACATAGAAGTCAACACTTAGAGGCGACAGTCTGTTTCATGGTAGTGCAATCGTCACGCAACTCAGAGTTGCCTGACGATTGCACTAGCATGAAACAGACAGTCGCCTCTAAATGTTGACTTCTATGTTCACTTTTATATTTATATATATATATATGTGACGTGACACATTATGAAATGGACGAAGTCCGACAATTATTGTAAAACATTTTTTTATGTTTATACATTCTTTTTTATAGATACAAATATTTAAGTAAATGCTCTGTTTATAATAAACAGTATTAAACAACATTTACCGGCCTGAATGTCCGAGAAATTTTCATAAAAAATATGCATCCTCCAACAAGAATAGAACCTGTATCCTATACGGAACCGTCATATAGCCTAACATGCCACATGCCTTAACCGATTGAGCCAACCGATTCGTGGCATTCAGGCCGTTAAATGTCATTAATACTGTTTATTATAAACATAATAATATATATATATATATATATAAATAAATAAAAAAAAAATAAAAAACTTATTTGAGTAAATGATATGTTTTGAATAAACAGCTTTAATTACATTTACCGGCCTGAATATTCGAGAAATTTCGAAGAAAATAGGCGTTTTCTGACAGGAATCGAACCAGAAACCCACGAGAAAACGCCCTTTTACCTTGACGTGTTGTTAATCGATTCAGCAACAGAGGACTTTCGGATTAGCAAAGCTCAAATTACTGCATAGAAACACACATATTTATTCAGTACAGTTCAGACCTTTACAGCTAAGCCTCTCTCTAGTCTATCGCTATTTCCATGGCAAATGTTCAGCCGATCTGCACTCCTTAGTTCCACCATTGCAGACGTATGACCAGGATAATGGCCGTAAAAGCAAAGGAAAGTGTCCTTAATGGCTACGTAATATCAACCAATCTATAGTGAATGCTCGTCAATTTCTTCACCGATGAACAGAAGACACGAGGCAATACAGACATGCTTTTACAGAAGGGTGCTGAGAATACGTTAAACGTGGCGCGTATGTAACGAAGAAATTGGAAGACAAATACGACATTTAGACTCAGAATCCGAAAGAAATATTTTTAGTACATGATGAGGAAGGACGGCTTGGAAAATCTGACACTCATAAGACAGGAAACAAACTGTGTGCCCGAATGTCTCAGGTCACCTATTTGATGAGCTTACGCAAATGGCTGGCGAACGAGGCGGGAGTTATTGGAAAAAGGGAAACGTTACTAAGGATAGGAAGTTGTGGAGAGTCATGGTCGCCCATGTACTGAAGGGACACGACGCATCGGAGAAACTCTTTTCAGAAATGTGGATACTTTCTCTGAAAGGGACGTACGCTTCTCCTTCTATACATGCCAACTCCGGTGACTTTGCCTGTAGGATTTTTAAGAGCATCTTAAACCTTTTTTTTATTTTCCCTTCAGTGTGAGGATATACCCCATCACCAAACGCCCGAAATGCATATCGGTCTTACTCTTCGACTTCCGGTTCTATTTTTCTTTGGATGTGCACAAGCTCCGATCTTTCTTTTTTTTTTTTTTTTAGGGTTACATACTTGACACGCCCTGAAGGAAACGTTTCCGATTTAGGTTGAATTTTCTTTTTTCTCTTATTTTACTCGAAATAATTCACTGGCAATTTCTTCTTTTTTTTTTTCTTACATTTTGTTTTTTTACTAGCGGTCTTTCATTTCCATTAGATCTTCCATTGTTTCCTTTCCACTCCATCTTCCCTTCTTAAATTCTGTCCGTTCATACACATTTTAAATTCCGCAAATGGATCTCTTCTCGCCAATAAGATCAGCAGTCAGTCATGACAGCTTTGTAGTCGACCGACGCATTCGTCGCCATTTTTAAATGTTGCTATAAATTGTTGGCAATGGCGGTCGCTGCCAGAGGAGTACGCAAAGCAGACTTCATTTTTTTTAAACACCATTATTAAACAATAAACTTCAAATGTAACTCAATCTTTTTTTTCATATGAGTGAAATGTCATCTGAATGTACTAATAACCCGTCAAAAAAATATCAACGTTGTCACACGTTAATTCTCCACCGAGCATTAAAAGAAAAGACAGTTAATCGAATCTAAGCCGACCTGTCCGTTTTATAATTCAGTTTTTGACGTTGCAATGATTGGTAAAAGCAGTGTGTTATTTTAACTATACATTTAGATGGTTTTAAGATTTCTTTTCTCAACGCAGCGAAATCTCCTAAGTGGAGAAAATTGTTCAATAATTCTTCGCCATTTAGAGTCGAATGTATAATTTGAATCGCAATACGCGTGTGAAGCCTTTCAGCAACAAATTACGATAAAAAAAATAATCACTATTTCTTTGAATGTTCTCGGTGGACAGGAAATGGTATCTTCCAAAAGGAAAATGGAAAAAAGAAAATTAATATAAGTACTTACGGAAATAAGAATATTTTTTTACACATAATTGAATATTTACATAATTTTCTTATATATTGTCATCCATAGTCAGACTGTTTCGCTGTATCACAACTCATCAGTGTGAAGACATCCAATTGCTTCAAGCCAGGATCGATATCCGACTTATTCGGCAACATGCGGAGAATTTCCCCTAAGCTATCGGCGTATTGTTGAAAAAAAAGGCGAGTTTTTACGTCCTTATTCTGTGAATAAACACGCCAATGACCGAGAGAGCCCAATTCATGGAAGGGGAAGAGCCTTGTAATATTAGCAGTAATAGTCATTGTTTACAATTTCGCACTTATCTCCCAAGAGTGCTAAATTGAATTTAAGTTTTTCAGATGCGTATATATTGTCATTCACAGACAGGCTGTTTCGCTGTATCACAACTCCAATTGGTTCAAGCCGGGATCGAAACTGGACTGATTCAACAACACTCGGAGATTTTCAAATAAATGAATTTATTTGCAAGCATGAATTTCAAAGTTCATCGATCGAATTCACTCATGTGCTTAAATATAAAACAAGTTTTTCTGTCTTTTTTAAAATAATTTCACCCCAAGCAAGACGGTACTGTCACGAGTATACATGGGAGTGGAAGTGAAAGAGAAAACTGAGAATAGGGAGTACTGAGGAAAGGAGAAAAAATGAACGGGATTCAAGAAGACAGTGTTGTAGTTTTTGGGTACCCTGGTGTACTAGCATATCTAGCTATCCCACTCCACGAGGGTTGCATGTGACACAAGGCCGGGCTTAACGTGACCAAAAATATTCCCTATTGGAACCTGTAAAAACGGGTTCAGGGACAGTCCACCTCCCCGAACGAGACTCTGCCCTTCGGCGGAGCCTCGTCCGGGTTCCTCTCTACTCAGAGGCAGAGAGTTCGACTGTTTAGCTGGAACAGTTCGCAGCTAGGCTAACTGGTGTACTAGTCAGTCAGCTAAAATAAGCTGACTCATTTTATAGTTCACCAATAGAAGTTTTAACCAATCAGAAGGCTCAAAAAATTCAATAAGACGTGTATGAATGGGACGTTTTTTTTTCGGAATATTCACTGCCAGCCTTTGATATCGAAGACTAAAGAATTACGTACTGCGCTGGATTCTATATTCATAGACTATGGCGAACATGGTCAACAGACAGAAGATGGCAATTGGCGTTGTATTTACATTTTTTGAAAATTGTAGTTACCAAGGAAGCAAGTAAACAGAAGGGAGTTTCAATGTCGGGAAGTGCGAGAAAGGAAACTGTTAGAATAGAAGTGGCGGTTGCATTTAACTGTTTCAACAGATGAAGGGTGGGACCTATATGCCAATCTAGTAGCAGGCTTCCATTCATGTAGTCGGGGCATCAGGGAAAAAACGCTCTTCAGTTATTCCTACATAAATAAATCTATTTCTTGTTATTTTGAGTACCTTGTGTACTAGTGAGCCAACCCAAATGACTTGACTCACTTTATAGTTCCCCAAAAGAAGGTTAACCAATCAGGAGACGTAAAATATTCAGTCCGTCGTGTATAAAGGCGGCCATTTTGTTTCCTCTCTCCGAATGTCTAATGCCAACCTGTCAAGTGAATGAACAGAAGGAAGAACTACTGAATTACGCTCTGCTACTTTATCGGGATATCCACTGCTAACCTGAACTACGCTTCCCTACTGTCTTCGAAATATTCACTGCCAACCTCTGGATTCTATACTCAAGGACTACCGTCATCATGAACAACATTTCTTATATAAAAATGATTCTTAAGCTATTAAATAAGTTGCAATAAAATTGTGTCGAATGATTTAAGAAGAACAACGACAAAGATAAGCTGAAAGAAGAAGAAATTATCTTTATTATCGAGGTCATTTGGGTCCGGGTAGCATCCCTGAAAATCGTGTGTAATTGTTATGGTCCTATATCCTCGCACCACTGTGATGGTCCAAGTTTAGGACCAAGGAAGAACAACATGAACACAAGAGTAGGAATAACAAAGATATATTAAACAAAATAATAATACAAGAAGTTGAAGGTGTTAGTATGACTGTCAGTCTGGTTTAGATTGAACTACTATTGTCTCGACTCGATTCCGTCTCGATATTTAACAACCCTCCCACGTAAGTCGCATGTGGCACAAGGCTGGGTTAATGTGAGTTCTCCGTGCCCATAGGCTCGGCCAAAAATATGCCCATTTAGAACCCGTATAAACGGGTTCAGAGACTGTCTACCTCCCCGGGCGAAACTTTGCCCTTCGGCAAAGCCACGTCCGGGTTCCTCTCTGCCAAAGCAGAGAGTTCGACAGACGTCGCACACAGTCAGCGACTGCTCACGACGCGATTCCGTCTCGATATTTAACAACCCTCCCACGTGGGTCGAATGTGGCACAAGGCCGGTTTAATGTGGGCTCCCCGAGCCCGTAGGCTCGGCCAAAAATATGCCCATTTAGAACCAGTATAAACGGGTTCAGGGACTGTCTACCTCCCCGGACGACACTTTGCCCTGCGGCAAAGCCTCGTCCGGGTTGCTCTCTGCCAAAGCAGAGAGTCCGACAGAAGTCGCAAACAGTCAGAGACTGCTCACGACTTGATTCGTCTCGTCCCTCACTCTTGAGAGGCGCAGTCTTTATAGTGTCAGGAAGAGTTCATTGTATACAGGTAAGATCCCATAAAAGTAATCAACAACCGGAAGCGCAAACAAAATATGTGTTGCATTTCGAAAATATATTAAAAGTGACGGGAAGAATTCTATTATAAATGTGCTTGCCTTTTCTTTCGTTGGTTAGCACAACCTTTACACCCAGCCAATACCTTTTAAATAATGGGCTATTCCGTTTTGATCGCGTGAAGAAAGCGGAAAAGACACCACTCCCAAGAGTATTTGCGCACAAATGAAAAAAACGAACCCAAAACTGTAATGGAACACAGCACTCCGATTAATAATTCCAAGCTACTAATAATTACACCAACCGCACCTCCAAGGTTACAGCACGCAGACACTCAAGCAGACACCCATATCGATACTGACCAGGCCCAACGTTGCTTAACTTCGATGATCGTACGGGAACCGGATATTTAGGTCTCTTTTGAGATTAAATTTAAAGTATTTTTAGGAAAATCGACATAAAATAAATTCCAGTCTTTAGACAACAACGAATTTTTCCATTCAAGTTAAAAAAAAAAGGCAAAATAATTAACGAATTCCTTCTTGGAGACGAAAATGCTGATAAACATCTTTAAAGGACACGACTTCAATCTTTCCTGATAATTATTTCTGGAATTATACATTCGGTCTGCCACAAATGTTCATCGAAATGGCCAGAAAA
The DNA here is from genome assembly GCA_964036315.1 of Acanthosepion esculentum. NCBI lineage: Eukaryota > Metazoa > Mollusca > Cephalopoda > Sepiida > Sepiidae > Acanthosepion > Acanthosepion esculentum. The sequence continues at coordinate 9,555,799 of OZ038504.1, forward strand.
TTGATGGCAGAGCGTTTGTGTTTTTTTGTAATAACAAATAACAGACTTATCAGATGAGGTCCCGTTGATGATTAATCAATGAAAGGCAATAAGTAGGGGTTATTGCTAAGAGACTCATTTATATAGATGTTTTCTAAGCTTAGCTAAGTCTGGCACACGATCAAAAGCTTGGAGCGCTCAGCAATGATGAAAATAACTCTATTAGTAAGTCTGCTAGTTTTGGGCGGCCAAAATAATATTTAAATATATTCCAAGTTATATTTAAGAGGCGGAAATAATAATAAGCAATAATGATAAATAATGAAGATTGTATAGAGCCAGAGTGTTGGGATAAAAAGCAACAATAATAAGATGGAATAAAACTAGTAATAAAATAATAGTAATAATGAAGAGTGTATAGAGCCAGAGTGTTGGGATAAAAAGCAACAATAATAAGATGGAATAAAACTAGTAATAAAATAATAGTAATAATGAAGAGTGTATAGAGCCAGAGTGTTGGGATAAAAAGCAACAATAATAAGATGGAATGAAACTAGTAATAAAATAATAGTAATAATGAAGAGTGTATAGAGCCAGAGTGTTGGGATAAAAAGCAACCATAATAAGATGGAATAAAACAAGTAATAAAACAATAATAGTAATTTAAATTGTTTGTAACTTTTTTAACTTCTAAAAGTTTTGATTTTGGCACCATTTTTAGCAAAACGATATAAAAATCGTTTTATTAAAAATCTTTCGAAAATAAAATGTACTTTTCTGAAACTTTATTTGAGGAATATTATCTGATTTAATGTATAATTAATCTGATTTGAAACAACTATTATTTTTTTTAAGTTTAAAGTATCAGAGAAATACATTTTTCAACTAGACGCTACCTTATTTATTTGTCGACTGATTTTTGACACCTCCTTGACAGCCTACGACGGATAGATGGTTATTTGATATTGTTCTACGGGGGCTTTAACCTTAAAAAAATAATTGAGGAATATAACCTGAATCCATTTTAAGTAGTCCGTAATCTTAAAAATTTAAGAAAATAGTCAACGTAATCTAATGTTTTATTGAATTTTAAAGAATTTTGGCTCTAAATTTACTACAGGTCTCACTCTTATTTTCTGATAGTGTCATTTATGGGCTACCATATCTATAAATTTCGGCACGTTTTTACACATGCATAAAGAATTCAAAATTCTTTTACAAATATCTGGGTTTGTCAGTTTGTTATAAGCCTATAGATGATAAGTAAATATAGGTTTACTTAAGAACAAATTCTCATAAGAGTTACACCACTGAAATTGAATTTTAAAAGATTTAAAAATATTATGAATTATTCTAATTGAAATTTTTAAAAATGTGAACAAATGTTTGTAAATTCAATTCTCATCGTAATTTTTTTTTCTTAACTCAATATTGTCCTTAATATATATTATTCCCCAAAACAATTAAAATATTCTCTAAGTAAATAAGGTCTTACTTTTATTTCGTTTTATACTTTTCGATTTAGAGCAGATTTTCGGTAAGACGGAGACCGATTTTCAAAATATATATATATATATATATATATATATATATATATATATATATATATATATATATATATATATATAGTCATTAAAAATAATCAGGTTGAATTTCTGAAGTTTTTATAAAATTATGTAAGTGGGGGAAACACACGTAAAAAATATTTTTTACCGACATTTTCTAATAAAAATATTTTAAAAATAATTTAATTCATTTGTGAATAAGTCTTCAAAATTCCATTAAAATCTGACGATTATTTGATTTTTGCAAGGATTTCCAAATTAATGTCTTTCGCTGCAAAAAAAAAACATTAAAGTTTCCTATGCATGAAAAACAAGAATTTTAATTCAAATTTCAGTTGTTCTAAAAAGGAATAAAAAAAATTTATTAAATATTTTAAAAATTCTTTGCTCCTTCCTCTTAATAATAACAAAGAATTTGACGATGAAAACTATGTTTTCTTAATGTTTGGACCCTTTTTTTCACCACAACATGCTGATTTTTTGCGATTTCATGGCGATACCTACTATATTCTTAACCCTAGAGCACTAACGATCAGTTAAAGTTACACCACTACTAACCATGGGAGTATCATACCCGATTTTGAAAATATTAAATATAAAACATTATTTGAAATATTTTACATGCAGGCACTTCAAACTTTGTACTTTGAGTTAACATTAATAGGAACTGAAAAACATATTTAGGTAAGAAAACCAGGTACTGAAAATTGTAATTAAAAATAGGAAAATTTGCGCTGGGTACTATATACCCATGGTTAGTGTTCTAGGGTTAAAATCTTCAATCCATCTGCCATGTCCCTGAAATCTTCATTTTCTACTTATTCCTCTTATTCAGAAACTTCTACTTCGAGTGGCTCTTGAGTCTTGTATCGGGTAAACTTTAGTGAAAACAATTCGGGTTGGATTATGCGTGTCGTTGCCTTCTTTTTAAGATACCCCTTGTATTTATATTTTTCTTTCGTACAGAATAATTTACATATTAATAATAATATTAGTAGTAATAATAATAATAATAATAATAATAATAATAATAATAATAATAATAATAATAATAATAATAATATTGTGTTAGCTCAAAATGCAGATTCTGTGATAAATATCCGGAAACCATTGATCATCTTGTATCAGGTTGCACGGTATTGGCACCCACTGAATATAAAACCCGGCATGACAGAGTGGGCCAATATCTGCACTGGAAAATATGCAACTTCTAGGGGAAGGAAACTAAAATAAACTGGTATGAACACCACCCAGGCCCGGTTACGGAGATAGGACCTGTTACAATTCTATGGGACTACACAATACACACTGACAGAACAATCAAAGCTAACCGCCCAGACATTGTTATTAAAGACCACAAAAAAGTGCCTCCTTATTGCAATGTATTTTTGAAGGTATTCGAAAAGCTGTCAAAATACAAGGACCTTGAAATAGAAATCTCAAAAATGTGGCACATGGGAACATCAACAATCCCTGTTGTAGTTGGAGCCTTAGGATTGGTTGGAAAAGATTCCAGTAGACTAATTGAAGGGATTCCTGGAAGCCCATACCTTAAAAAAATACAAAAAATTGTACTCACGAGTACACAGCCCACACCTTACGAAATGCTTTATCTATGTAAAATATGTTTGTTTTTGTTTTTTTGTTTTTTTTAAATGTCATGATGCTATTTCTAACGTTAGGTCTCTGGCCGGGACCCGTAAAGAAAATGTGTACACACCAGAAATCAAAAGAAATAATAATAATAATAATAATAATAATAATAATAATAATAATAATAATAATAATAATAGTAATAATAATAATAATAGTAATAATAATAATAATAATAATAATAATAATAATAGTAATAATAATAATAATAATAATAGTAATAATAATAATAATAATAATAATAGTAGTAATAATAATAATAATAATAATAGTAATAATAATAATAATAATAATAGTAATAATAATAATAATAATAATAATAGTAGTAATAATAATAATAATAATAGTAATAATAATAATAATAATAATAATAATAATAATAATAATAATAATCTCCAATAATTAAAATAGATATGCTACAAATCATTTCGACATGAGTTTAAAGTTCCCACAATGCATCTCGAGCTGCTCATAACATTAATCAATCATGAAGTGACGGTGCCAATTCAGAATATACAATATGGAGTCTGATTCTGGAATTTCGAGAGATGGCGATGCGAGGGCTGAATGTCGAAAAGGGCAGAAGTAACGTTGTCACATTTACAAATGAACAATTGAGAAGATACAACTTCCGAATGTACTCTACTCTGTTGGTTTCGCACGTTTCAATATGGAGATGTGGGTCGCCTAGATGAAGAGTTCAAAGGGCGTCCTGCCACAGTTGAAAGTGATCTATTATAAGGATTCTTTTCATCGCTGAAACGTTCGACAATCGGCTGATGAAATTAAAGACGCCATCGACTGAACAAGCGAGGAACGATGGAGTTTTAGAGAAAATGCAAAGAAAATGACGCTTTTACATTGTTTCCAAAAGGGATAAGCGAAATATTTAGGGCACATAAAGAGAATTGTGGGTTTAGAAAATCTGACACTCACAGGACATATTGAAAGCAAGTGCGACAGAGGAAAACAGCGTATAACCGCTGCCTAACGAGCCTGTACAAATGGTTGACAGAACAGGGATTAGGAGAGATCGCAAAATGAAAAAAAAAAATGCTAAGAGCTCCGAATGACAAGAAACTGTAGGATGCTATGATCATCTCCTGAATGAACACGGCACGAAGAAGAAGAAAAAGATGATGTTGATGATGATGATGAGAAGAAGAAGAAGAAGAAGAAGAAGAAGAAGAAGAAGAAGAAGAAGAAGAAGAAGAAGAAGAAAGAAAAGGAGGAGGAAAGGTTGAAGAAGAAGAGGACGAGGAAGAAGAAAAAGAGGAAGAAGAGGAAGAGGAGAGCAGGAAGATGAAGATGACGAAGTGGAAGAAGAAGAAGAAGAAGAAGAAGAAGAAGAAGAAGAAGAAGAAGAAGAAGAAGAAGAACAAGAAGAGTAGAAGGAGGAGGAGGATGAAGAAGAAGAAGAATTGTAGGAGAAGGAGGAGGAGGAGGATGAAGAAGAAGAAGAGTAGGAGAACGAAGAGGAGGATGAAGAAGAATAGAAGGAGGTGGAGGAGGATGAAAAGAAGAAAAATAGGAGGAGGAGGAGGAAGAAGAAGAAGAGTAGTAGGAGGAGGAAGGAGAAGGAGAAAGAGGATGAAGAAGAAGAGGAGGAGAAGGATGAATAAGGGGAGGAGGAGGAGGAGGAGGAGGAGGAGGAAGAAGAGTAGGAGAAGGAAGAGGATGAAGAAGAAGAAAAAGAAGAAGGAGAAGAAGAAGAAGAAAAGGAAGACTAGGAGAATGAGGAGGATGAAGAAGAAGAAGAAAGAAGAAGACGAAGAAGACGAAGAAAAAGAGGAAGCTTGGCATTATAAATTTATCCGATGATCTTTCCCTTCAGAATGCAAGAGATCATGGCTCTCTACAACTTCCTATCTTCGATATGCTATTTATAGTCCTTAGTTCCTATGTTACCATCCATCAGATCACTTTTTTGTTCGAACACATCAAGATATTTCTAAAGTTAATTTTTTTTTTTCAACGGTGAAACTAGACAAAATATCTTCATTGATATTTTGTCGTCTTGGATGAAAAAAAAATGCCATTGTAAAAGAATAACTCATTTGACACCATCTGTGGCCAAAACGTAAAGACTTGAATGATTCAGACGTTGATTGATTCGTCGGCTTTACCAAGAAATTAAATTCCTCTTTGCTAATCGCTTCCTTTATGATGATGGAATTGATGATTAAATTCCCCGCCAACCTGCAGATTCAGGACTAGAAACTTCTATTTTAACCAAAACCTGCCCCCGTCATCCATTAGCCTATCGCCGTTTCGCTTTGCAAAATTTGGTTGAAGGTGAAAGAAAATCAGAATAGAAGAAAATGGCAAATTTGCTTATGGTGGAACTCAACTTGCCACGGTGTGACCGACAGGACTTGAAGTTTCTATTTTTTTTTTAATCTGTTGAAGGAAATATGGCTGTTGCTGTGTGAATGGAATTATGATCAACGTTGATTAATCCGATAAAATAAAATAATTCACTGGTGACGGGCCTAATCCAGTCGGAGTTAATCGGCACTTTGTTCAAGACAGAGAAAAATGCTACATTAAGAGGCACACTGTCTCTACCGCTGTTCGGAATTCGTCAAAACTTAAAGTGAAATCAATGAAAAAAAAAACGTCTGCATCATCTGCAGACTACATCCACGGTAAGAACACAAGAACCCAATAACAGCTGCAATGTGTAAAATCCAAGAATGTGTGTCGGCTTTTCCATTCCAGCAGGCATTGGCTTTCAAGCGATTTTAACAGAAACATCCATAGATCTTGTTTATTGCGTATTAAATAGAACACGCTCGGGCTTGTCTACAGATTTTCTATCGAGAAAACTCCATTTCCAATAACCAAGGCACGCTAAGTAGGTTTTAAATCGAAACTTTGATTTATAAATTGTATAAATTAACTCCCCTTTCTCACAGGCGTGATGTGGCCTCTCTCTGTCTTTTTTACAACTATTTTCATGACAAATGTTCTGACGAACTACTTTCACTGGTACCCCAACTGCAAGAATTTAAGCATGCTACCAGGCTAGCATCTCGGTTCCACCCTTTCACTGTCGAAACAGTTAAATGTAACCGCTTCTTCTACACCAAGAGCTTCTTCTCTCGCACTTCCCGACAGTGGAACTCCCTTCCTCTTGCTTCCCTGATAACTATAATCTTCAAATATTCAAATATAATGTCAATTGACATCTTCTGATGCCTTGATCTTCATCCCCGTAATTCTCTTTATCCTTTAGCTATATATATATATATATATATATATATATATATATATATATATATATATATATATATATATATATATATATATATATATATATATATATATATATATATATTATGAAATGGACAAAGTCCGACAATTATTTAAAGACATTTTTATGTTTAACATTCTCTTTATAGATACAAGTATTTAAGTAAATGCTCTGTTTATAATAAACAGAATTAAACAACATTTAGCAGCCTGACTGTCCGAGAAATTTTCATAGAAAATATTCGTCCTCCGGCAGGATTCGAACCTGTATCCTATACGGAACCGTCATATAGCCTGACGTGCCTTAACCGATTCGGCCACCGAGGATCGTTCGGTTGGCAAGGTTGAATTTACTGCTTATAAACTTCAATCTTCCATGAATCTCTCACGTACATTCATAACTGCTCATGGCGTATCAAATGTAAACAAATGACGTCACACATTATGAAATGGACAAAGTCCGACAATTATTTTAAGACATTTTTATGTTTAACATTCTGTTTGTATGTATATATATATATATATATGTGTGTGTGTGTGTATGTGTGTGTGTGTTTGTGTGTATATATATATATGTGTGTGTCTGTGTATATATCTATATATATATGTGTGTGTGTGTATATATATACATGTGTGTGTGTGCGTGTGTGTATATATATATATGTGTGTGTGTGTGTATATATATATATATATATATATATATATATATATATATATATATATATATATATGGTCTGTTCATCTCGAGGTTCTCGACAAAATCCAAAGACGGATATGCAATGTGATAGGTCCTAATCTGGCATCGCGGCTTCAGTCACGTAATGTGGCTTCCCTCTGTCTTTTCTACAAATATTTTCATGGCATCTGCTCTGATGAGCTACTTTCACTGGTACCCCAACTGCATGTGCTAATAGATTATTATCTCGGCCTCACCCTTTCATTGCCGAAACACTTAAATGTAACCGCCTCTTCCACACCAACAGGTTCTTCTCGCGCGCTTCCCGACAGTGGAACTCCCTTCCCCTTACTTGCTTCCCTGATATCTGTAATCTTCAAATATTCAAATGTAATGTCAATCGACATCTTTTACGCTTTGCTTTTGATCCCCCTCCTTCTCTATATCCTTTCTCCAAGCACCCCTCTTTACTCTTGCCCTCGCTCTTTGTTGCCCCTTGCGTACTAGGGGCGCTCCCGTTTTGTTTGGAATGGAATGCTTAAAATGAAACGAGAGAACCCAACATTCAAATTACAAATTGGACATGCCAATATCTTGCAAGTACACCTACTTAAATAACTGGCTCCTGTTTTTTTTTTTTTTTTTTTTAAAAAAAGACAAAAAGTACAACACCGACGACCGAAAATTCATTTTGGGTAGCGAAAGATGATTTCCAAAAGCCAGTTGGTTGGTTTGTTGATTTGGTTTAAGGACATATGAACGCCTCTATAGGTTATTTAATGTCGAAACCTAAATGTTTTGTATGCAATGATATGGCTTCAACTACAGATATTTCGTACAAAATTTTATACTTTCAGGGTAAATCTATGTTTGTTAGGTACTTTGTAGACGATAAAATATATTGTTGGTTATTTTTTTATAAAAATTATTCCTATTAATTTCATTGAAAACTACATTGCAGATAATTTCTCTATAAAAATGTATTTTTATACTTTTTTAGTGTTGTATTGACAGTTATTTTGCTATAAAAATGTATTTTTGGTAATTTCACTTCAAAAATGTATAGCTGATATTTTTTCCATAAAAATGTATTTTTATATATTTTTAGTGTCGTATTGACAGCCGTTTTGCTATAAAAAAAAATCTATTGCTGTTAATTTTGCAACAAAAATGCATTGTTGGTATTTTTAATCTAAAGATATATTTTTTATACTTTCGTATTGTTTTGACTTTTGGGAACCAAAGCAATTAAGAGGTTTTTCCACTGTCCTCAATACCTAAAACCTCCCGCTCAGAGGCCGTGACGCCAAGCCAAAAGCTAAGTAAAATTATAAAAATATTAAAATATCGTTAGAAACGACGAAAAGGGTGTTGAGCTATGATGTAATGTAGGCGTTCCTATATAACAATAAATGCTGGATAAACTCCTCACAGATGAAGAAAAGACTTGAAGCCGCAGAAACGTGGTTCTACAGAGAGGATGCTGAAAATACTATGGACTGACGAAAACTTTATTGAAAATGGGAAAAAAACGAACACGCCCGTTTCCAAGTCCGCACTGCCCTACCCGGGGATTGAACTCACTATGTCATCAAATTCACACGCCAACGCGTTTATCTACTATAGGACAATGGCCTAGGGCAGTGGTTCCCAACCTTTTTTACATGGCGGCACACTATTGAGTTCTTTAAATTTTCGCGGCACACCTATCACAAAAAAATAAATATTTTCCACTCATAAAGCCTTTTTACAATAAAATAATAAAAAACAAAGAATATTATATAAAAAGAATTTTTATTCACATAAATCAACATATCCTGTATTCAATATCGGGTATAAAATAATAATGGTGAATGTCAGTGGGACAGTTGTGCATAAAGTTAGATAAGCCTGAAATTGAAAAGATTCAAAATGGTTAGGAAAAGGTAAACAAATGTTTGGGAGTTAGGAGCATTACGTAAAACCTCACATAGTACAGTTCTGTGTTCCAACTTTTTGTCTTACAACCTGTGTATTTCGGAATCGTTTTGGTATCGAAATCGGGTCTGAATTATTCAGCTCCGATGCCGATTCCCGATACTTTGAAAAACTCCTGATATTCCGATTAATCGTCCCATGACTAATATAAACCATAATAACGCTTATCAATTAGTATGCGCGAAACGTTTAGATTCCAGAAATTCGGCGATTTTGAAATGAGCGGTGTCATCATGATTAAGAAATTGAATGTCTTTATGAAACAAAATAAAATTAAATGGCTTCTAGGTATTATCTCTTCGCGGCACACCAGTAATCATTAGTGGATGAAATAAAGCGTTCTGTTCAGAATTCCCTGTTGGTTACCCGATCGATATACGCCCAAGGAAGGCCGGAAAGCACAACGGCTGAAAAGTTGTGACAACAACAAAAAAGATGTGGATAATAATCCTAATATAAATAATGTAAATAATTGTTTTCACTGTTTAAAAAATATATCTGTTTAACCATGAGTATCCAGTAAATATATGGTTGCCTTATTTTTCCGGAAAATAAAATAACCGATAGTGAAGCATTAAAAAATCTCTTCGCAAAGTACATGGTTAGTTTAGCTATCTCCAGTTGAAGGGTCCCCCACTTATTATGGCCTTGTGCCAGACTATGCTTCGAAAATCCAAAGATGAATCTACAATGTTATTGGTACTGGCCTGCCATCTCGGATTCATTCACTTTCCCACCACCGTAATATATCCTTCCTTGTGCCTTTTCTATAAGTATTTTCAAGGCATTTCGACGTGGCGTGATGATTAGCAAGCTTGTCTAGCTAGATCAACTACGACTGAGTAGTGTTTTCAATCCTCACTGGGTGCTCCATACGTTAGGCCTTGCGCCACACCTATGCTGCGCTTCGTAAATTGCTATAACAAATGAGGTAGCAGAATCCCGACCGTTCCACCATAAATTCTTTCATGTTAATTGTTATGAAGAGCTTTCCTCATTGGTACCTCGACTTTATGAATTTAAGCGCTCCACTAGATTGGCAGTTAGGTCTCATCAATTTAAAGTTGTAATAGCTAGATGTAACCATAACTTCTATGCTAACAGCTTACGTTCTCTCATTTCTCACTTTTGGGTTTCTCTTCCGGTTTCTTTCTTTGAAGATTACTTTGATCTTCTTTTCCACCGCCGTAAAATTGTTTCCCTGGGCATTTACTATAAAGGCGTCGTGGTAATTGTTGTGATGAGCTTTTTCATTGCGTTTAGATTTTAAATGATTGCTATATTCCTCTTACACACACACACACACCACACAGAAAAGAATTGTACACAAGGGGACTAGTTAGGACTTCATAGAAATTCGGAGGTATTATGGTCGATCTAGTAAGAATAGTAAGAATGCATTATTTAGGTGTAAGGAACATTGTAGTATGTTTGGGTCAGTCATTGTGGCTAGCTAAGTTTAATTATAAGACAGAAGAAAACCAAACTCAATACTCATTTCTCATTTTGGCCTTGTGCCACACTTTGTATTTTCTATACAATTAAATATCGCTCTTTCCTTTGGTACCTAGACTTCATGGATTTAAGTGCAATACTTGATTGCCAACATAGTCTCATCAATTTAGAGTTGACATTGTTAAATATAACCGTAAGTTCTATGCTAGCAGTTTCTACTCCCGCACTTCTTGCCTGTGGAACTCTGTTCTGTTTCCATGCTTTCCAGCCAACTTTGATCTTCAAAAATTTAAATGCAATGTCAATCGTTATCTACTGTCTTCTTGATTCCTCTTCCTTTATTGTTCTCACTTCTCGCCTGTGGAACTCTCTTCCGGCTTCATGCTTTCCAGCCAACTTTGATCTTCAAAAATTTAAATGCAATGTCAATCGTTATCTATTGTCTTCTTGATTCCTTTTCCTTTATTGTTCTCACTTCTCGCCTGTGGAACTCTCTTCCGGCTTCATGCTTTCCTGCCAACTTTGATCTTCAAAAATTTAAATGCAATGTCAATCGTTATCTATTGTCTTCTTGATTTCTCTTCCTTTATTGTTCTCACTTCTCGCCTGTGGAACTCTCTTCCGGCTTCATGCTTTCCTGCCAACTTTGATCTTCAAAAATTTAAATGCAATGTCAATCGTTATCTATTGTCTTCTTGATTTCTCTTCCTTTATTGTTCTCACTTCTCGCCGGTGGAACTCTCTTCCGGCTTCATGCTTTCCTGCCAACTTTGATCTTCAAAAATTTAAATGCAATGTCAATCGTTATCTACTGTCTTCTTGATTCCTCTTCCTTTATTGTTCTCACTTCTCGCCTGTGGAACTCTCTTCCGGCTTCATGCTTTCCTGCCAACTTTGATCTTCAAAAATTTAAATGCAATGTCAATCGTTATCTATTGTCTTCTTGATTTCTCTTCCTTTATTGTTCTCACTTCTCGCCGGTGGAACTCTCTTCCGGCTTCATGCTTTCCAGCCAACTTTGATCTTCAAAAATTTAAATGCAATGTCAATCGTTATCTATTGTCTTCTTGATTTCTCTTCCTTTATTGTTCTCACTTCTCGCCGGTGGAACTCTCTTCCGGCTTCATGCTTTCCTGCCAACTTTGATCTTCAAAAATTTAAATGCAATGTCAATCGTTATCTACTGTCTTCTTGATTCCTCTTCCTTTATTGTTCTCACTTCTCGCCTGTGGAACTCTCTTCCGGCTTCATGCTTTCCTGCCAACTTTGATCTTCAAAAATTTAAATGCAATGTCAATCGTTATCTATTGTCTTCTTGATTTCTCTTCCTGTATTGTTCTCACTTCTCGCCGGTGGAACTCTCTTCCGGCTTCATGCTTTCCAGCCAACTTTGATCTTCAAAAATTTAAATGCAATGTCAATCGTTATCTACTGTCTTCTTGATTCCTCTTCCTTTATTGTTCTCACTTCTCGCCGGTGGAACTCTCTTCCGGTTTCATGCTTTCCAGCCAACTTTGATCTTCAAAAATTTAAATGCAATGTCAATCGTTATCTATTGTCTTCTTGATTCCTCTTCCTTTATTGTTCTCACTTCTCGCCTGTAGAACTCTCTTATGGCTTCATGCATTGCTGCCAAATTTGATAGTCAAAAATTTAAATTCAATGTCAATCGTTATCTACTGTCTGCTTCCTGTTCGTTTATTGATCTCTCTCTCCTTAATAATGTCTTTTTTCTTTTTCTCGTACACTTTCACACTCAGTAACCCTCATTGCGTCTTAGTGGCTTTATTACCATAATTGGGGTTTGAAAGGATTAAAGAAAAATAAATTAATTGTAAATATCTATCGTCTATTAGGGACATTTTCTCTTGTAGATGTTCCGTCGTTAATGTTTTAAATTATTTCCTCCCAATTGAGACTAAAACTGAAGGGGCTACTCGGAGTGAAAGAGAATGAAAAGACTTTAGGAGAAGAGAACGGAAAACCATTCTTAAACAGGAATCAATGGATAAGCCTCTACTCCTCTAGATGGTGAAAGTGTGTAAAGCCCCGTTCTGATGCTAGACAAAACCCAGCTGAATAAATAGTAACCAGTTCGACTACAATTCTCCCGAACGTGTAACCAAATTTTGTTCGGGTTGCTTAATTTATATCCAATCATTTTAGCCCAATTTTGGACCTAATACACTATCCTCTGCATCTTGTGTGTTGAGAAAATCTCGCAGGGAATTACAGGAAGGTTGCATCAACAGACATTTAAAATTGTAACTTTAAATGAGAAGAATAATTGTGTTAAACTAAGAAAGAAAAACTAATAATTATGGCAAGAAATAGGAAACGAAAAGAGATCATGTTTTTTTTTGGTTTCGTTTTTACTGAGAAAAGATGCAATGAAAAGATATTTTTGCGTAACCTTCAACCGATGTGACTTTTCATTCTTTAGTAGGAAAATATAAAAAAAAAATATAAACTTATTTTCAAGCAGGCGTGTTGTCGAGAACAAGAGCCGTATCAAAACGAGACATGCGCCATCTGTCGGTACCCAAAGCAATTGACCTTTGACATTTAAATTATTAAAATATAAATTTTAAATCTGAGAATCGTTATTTCTTTTAACTATCTACATATATATATATACTTTCTTTTATCTATCTATATATATGTAAAATTTCTTTTATCTATCTATATATAAAAAATTCTATGAATTCCATTAGTTCGTCTGTCCGTCAAACCCTTTAAAATAGCCATACCTTGACCAATCGAAACAAAATTTTGTAGAAAAGTGGAATAGACTAATGAATACAAAATACAGTTGGTTTTACTTGGTTGCATAGCTTAGTACAGTGAATTATTATTATTATTTTTATTTTTTAAGTTTTATTATTTAACATACAAAATATTGCTACTATTATAAAAATAATTTAATGATGAAAATAACAAATAATTATTTAATAAAAATGCAATATTGTTTTTTACACATCTTTTAAGTTTTTTATATACAGTGTAACCCGGATATATGAGAGTTGTCGGGACCAGAGAAGAAGTGTCTTATATCCGGGTTTCTCTTATATCCGGGTTTGGTCTATTTTGTTTTATTAACAGGCTCTAATTTGGGATCAGAGAAAATCTCTCTTATATCCGTGTTTCTCTTATATCCGGGTCTTTTATATCCGGGTTACACTGTACAAGAATCCAGTTACCCACTCACACTGCGTTTGCAAGAACCATTAAGAATGTCACATGACCAAATGCTTCAAAAAGCTGCAATTTGGCCCCAGAAAGAAATATTTACACATCGGTGTTGTATGTTGAATGCCAACGTTCTGACCATGAGACTCGGGTTCGAATCTCATCATTTTCGGTTTGTCAGGAAGAATACTTCCTGATGTTATCAGACTGGAATTTATAAAAGTATTTTTTCTTAAAACAGTTTTTTTTTCTGGTAAATAATCTTCTCAAGCTCGATATTATCTCTCTTTCTCATATTAATGGGACAGCAATGTTTATTTTTTTTTTTTTTTTAAAAAGGACGATTCTCTGTTGACACCACTATCAACATATAAAATTCTTCGACTTCCTTTACTGTGTCCATCCGTTCGACTTTCTGTCACACCCTCGAAAATAGGCAGATATATTGACCGATTATTAACCAAATTATGAGAAGTGCAAACAAAAGTCTGTACAAAGCACAGTTGGTTTTACTACCGTGTGTAGCTTAGTACAATAAATTTTCATTCATTCTTTTAAGATTATGAGTTTTATTATTTAACATAGAAAATACTGCTACTATTATAAAAACAAATTAATGATTAAAAAAACAAATACTTATTTAATAAAAATGGAATATTGTTTTTTTACACATCTTTTAAGTTTTTATATACAAGAATCCAGTTACCCACACAAGGCCAAATGCTTCGAAAAGATGTAATTTGACTTGAGAAAGAAATATTTACGCATGACCCGTTGTATGTTGCTTGCACGAAATCCTTCGCTGTTAAAAAGGGAAAGAAAAAGAAATCTTCTAAAAATCTCTTGTTTATCATGAATTCCTATAAAATTAAAATAAAGAAATTATTAAACTACAAAGTAGGTTTTTGGACTTGGGAACACCAGCAATTAAGAGGTGGTCCCACGCTCCTCAAAACCGCCTGACCAGAGGCCTTGCTGTCGGACATAGTTTATCATCTTACCCAGGATGTGGATGTAGTTTATCGTCATACACGGGACCTCCGAATTCTGGGGAGAAGCTCAAACAGTTAATTGGGTACAAAGTACAGTTGGTTTTATTAGGGTTCATAGCTTAGTACAAGTGATTTTAATGAATTTTTTGGATAAAATAAAAGATTTATTATTTAACATACAAAATACTCCCACTATTTTAAAAACAATTTAATGTTTGAAATAACAAATACTTATTTAATAAAAATGCTATATTTTTTTTTCTAATCTTTTCTTTAAGTTTTTATATAGAGGAATCTAGTTTCCAGTTTACTCTGCGTTTGCAAGAACTATTAACAAATCACAAGGCTAAACGCTTCAAAAAGTTGGAATTTGGCTCAAGAAAAAGAAATTTGCACATGACCAGTTGTATGTTGCATGCTCAAGAGTAAGAAATCCTAGGAATTTATTCTTCGATGTTAAAAAGGAAAAAGATAAATTTTCTTAGAAAATATTGTTTACCATGAAATCCTATAAAATTAAATTAAAGAAATTATGAAACCGCGATGTGGGGATTTTGTCAATTTTTTCAAACAAATGAGCTTATTAAAATTTCATCGATTGGTATGCGAAATTGAACAAGACGTGGAGTCTGTAAATCTCAAAAAAAAAAAAAGATTGAGTGATAACTTCGACAATACTAAATACTGTAATTATTTCAACACACGTCAGCGTACTGCAAAAGAAAATTCTAGTTACCTCAAACTACTTATTAAATAAGAATTCACATTCCTCCACTGTCTTTGCAGTTATAAACCTATTTCCAAGCAGAAGCACATTTACTAAACTAAACTGGTACGGTATTTGTTTCTAACAAGTATTCTTTCATTGAAATCCCAGTTGCTTTTTATCGCCACTCAGAAGATGGTAATTATATAGCCTTTAATAAAAAAGGGTGTTTGGTTTTGTTAAGCGGCATATCAACATCTCTAATCCAGCAGGCTCGACGTTGCTTAACTTATCCATTACACCCTTTAGTGAAGGAGAAGTCATATGGGTCACGTACCGGTCGCTTAGTGAGGCCTCTCCATACAGTGACGAAAGTGGCAGTCTTTCAGTCGGTTTACAGGAATCAAACCGAGCGGTTGCTTCTTAGCTCATGCCCCTTGGCGAGGGCTAAGGTTAAATCTGCCTCATCAAGCGCGTGGTACAGCTTAGAAGCACATGGCGCCTTCTCCCTTCGAGGATATATCTTCCCCACATATAGAAAGAAAATCCGACGTGTAGTCCTCAATTTAGAAAAAAAAAACAAGTCTCGCTATTTACTGTTCGCAAAATATGTCCTCGCTTGGGTCTCAGTAAATATATCCGGCTCGCTCGAATATGGAGTCCTAAATATCGCTACACCAGAAACACAACAATTTCCATCAGCTAGGAATCTCGTTGCGAGTTATTACACGGAGCAATATATTTTCCTTCTCTTTTCACTGCTTATTATTAGATACGTGTTATAAGTTTTCTCTGCGTGGGGCAGGTGTAAATATGTATGCATAATCTTTTTGTATGAATCAGTGGTATAAAAGTCTCTCTGAGGGAAAAGCATGTTCGTCATTCATTTTCCTTTCAGCCACTCATTTTGGTCCGTGACATAGGGTATTATTATATCACGAATGCACATAATGGTGAGGCAGGTGTAAATATGTATGCATAATCTTTTTGTATGACTCAGTGGTATAAAAGTCTCTCTGAGGGAAAAGCATGTTCGTCATTCATTTTCCTTTCAGCCACTCATTTTGGTCCGTGAAATAGGGTATTATTATATCACGAATGCACATAATGGGGGAAATATAATGCTCATAATGGGTGAAATTAATTTCCCATGAATGGGAGAATAAATCTTTCTTCTAATAGCTCTGCCATTACAATGTTTCGAGATAAGCTTTAAAAACTTCAAATTTAATTCAATAAAGTCTAACACTAGTCGATAGGTAGCAAGTATACACGAAGGACTGAATCCAGTAAAATTGTAATAGTCTTAGAGACAGTCATTTGTTTGAATAGATCTTTCTGTTTATAATCGGAATCACCGCAAGCATGGTAGTAATGCCACTAAAAAACAAGGGGTTACACGGTGTGGAAGAATTAAGAACAGAAACATTAATGATGAGCAGATAGTAATTAGGTGGACAGTAGATAGTGATCGACATTACATTTAAATGTTTGCAGGTTAAAGTTGGTTGGAAAGCATGGAACTGGAAGGGAGTTCCACAGGCGAGAAGTGCGAGAGAATTAACTGTTAGCATAAAACGTACGGCTACATCTAGCCAGCTCACCTGTAAATTGATGAGATTTCGACGCCAGTACAGTGCTGCGCTTAAATTCAAAAACTCTAGACGCTATAGCGAAGAGAACTTAACATGAAAGTATTTATAGAAAAGACATAGAGAGGCAACCTTAGGTCGGTGGGAAGGTAAGAAGCCGAGCCGCCAGATGAGGACCGATAATATTTGCTGATTCTTCTTTGGATCTTATGAAAGAGTTCAAAGTATATAGTAGGGGACTCGGAAGCAAGAAAGCGACTCGGAGGCTGGAACACGAAGCCTTAGCATTGTGAATTTTAAGGAGACCGTACATGTGAGGTAGCCTGGTGTAGCGCTGTAACAACTCTCTGTATATCTTAGGTGGGAGGTGCTCTTTCCTCTTGATTAAGATTGTAACATAAGCTCTGGTAAAAATGGTTACTGAGACTTAAGTATATAAGTTATATTTGCTCAACACCAACAGAGCCCACCCGTGGTTCCTACTGAAACTATGCTAAGCAGACCTTAGTTACAGGAGAGCGCGTTATCTAGCGTGAACAAGGCCAGCACACTCAAACCCTCAGCCACGATGACTTGTGTCTATGCTCTAGCACACCCATCACCATTTCGTCATATGCTATTAGCTAGGGTGAGAGATCCCGACGTGCGATACTTTTGTAATGACAATGCCTTAAAATGAGGGGAGACCAAGCCCCATGAGCAATAAATGTGTGAAGATTTTATATTTTTGAAAAGATAATGAATTTAGGCAAAGCACAAGTTATAGTTGTCTACGATTTTGGGACAGACACTAGCCTTTGAATATAAGATTAGGGAGATTGTTTTAAACAATAATAAAAGAAATCACAAATTCCATCGAATATGGTGAATAAAATAAGATCTATATTATTTACATTATTCGGAGTATTGTCCTCATCTTTTTCGCCATATTTATTACCACGTTTCGGCCGTTGTACGCTCCGGCCTTCTTCAGGTGGTTGGAATGTCGAACTGAACCCTGTATTTCGCTCACTGGGGGAGACTGTTCTAGTTCCATGTACCATGTTTAATGGATGTCAGTTATCAGTTATCTCCTGTTAATTCCCCTCTGCAAGTTCTCCACTGCCTTAACCAGGTATTGAACTCACACTCTTTGGGTGCTGTCACTGGATCTAACTAACGCCTTTAGCCACTGTGCCATGTGTCCTTGGCGACAAAAAATGAGGACAATAGTCCGAATAATGTAAATAATGTACATAATACTTCACTCAGAAATATAGACAGATACTGAAAAGCCGAAACGTTGTAATAAATATGGCGACAAAGATTAGGACAATAGTCCGAATAATGTAAATAATGTACATAATACCTCATCTCAGAAATATAGACAGATACTGAAAGGCCGAAACGTTGTAATAAATATGGCGACAAAGATGAGGACAATAGTCCGAATAATGTAAATAATGTACATAATACCTCATCTCAGAAATATAGACAGATACTGAAAGGCCGAAACGTTGTAATAAATATGGCGACAAAGATGAGGACAATAGTCCGAATAATGTAAATAATGTACATAATACCTCATCTCAGAAATATAGACAGATACCAAAATAAGATCTTTATCAAAGTCGAAACAAGAAACGTGACTGTGACAGTCTTTAACGTTGGAAGTGCTGGTTTCGTATCTACAGGTATCTAAGTGACTGTTTTGGAGTGTTCTTTCGGCATTGAAAGTTGTCGCAATCAGTTTATCTTGTCGTCTGCTAGAGGTGAGAGAATCGGAAATGTGTTTAAGAAAGCAAAAACAATTCAGTTTCGTCCTGGCTGATTGAATTCAAGGGGGAAAAATAAATTCGTTCATACATTTTTTACGAGAACATCGATTTAAATTGGGACATTAGATTTTTTGTATTTGTTGTATCGATAAGGAGGACTTTCTCTCTCTGCGTTTCATTGTCTTTCTTTTTCCCTCCTCTTTCTCTGCCTTGCTTCCTCTCTTTCTCTGTCATTCTACCTTTCTTTACACTTTTTCTTTTACTCTTCCTCTTTCTTTCTTTTTTCTTTCTGTCCCCGCTCTCTCTCTCTCTCTCTCTCTCCATTTAATTCTATCTTTCAATTTGTTCTTCTCCTTGTGCCCAATACGGCCACATCACATTGAAGGAGATTAACGCGCGATTTTAGCAATTAAAACATTTATAACTGGTATTTTATATGCTTATATGGACATTTTACCTTGTTTGGGCGTGAGGAACGCGCCTAAAATGTTTTAAAAGTATTTTGATACACTATATATATATATATATATATATATATATATATATATATATATATATATATATATATATATATATATATAGGGTATATATATATATATATAGGGTGACCCAAAAAACGGGAACTTTTTAACAATCCAATAAAACCAAGAGTGACGGAAGAAAAATATTTAATTCATAGTAATTGAAACCTTAAAACATGCCATTTAAGAAACAATGATGGAATTTTCATTTTTTTTAAATGACGTCCTGTAGATGGCGTCCTCCTGTACGAATGCATTCTTGAAATCTGCTGTTGAGATTCCTCATTGACTGCTGCAACATCTCTGGGATACTGTGAATTTCATTCTCGTTACTAAAATGGCGAAATGTTTACTTGCTCAAGGTCACTGTCTCGCAATGTTGCCAGTTGCTCATGTCTGGCAATACGCACTTCAAGAATTCCCGTGTTTTGGGGTCACCCTATATATATATATAATAAGAAAAACAGACCACTTTAAGGGTCCATTGTAATAATTATTTCACCAGAGAATTTTATCCTTCTCTAGATCCTCGGACTTCACTTTCAAAAGGTGAAACGTAAAATTTACACTTTTGACGAGCAGTATTAAGCTTATATGAGTTGACAGAGGGTGGTGAGAGATTGTATGAGATATATATATATATATATATATATATATATATATATATATATATATATATATATATATATATATATATATATCATATATATATATATATACACACGCACACACACACTCAGCGAATCGTGAGTACCTGACGATTGCTACGTTCAATGTTGTACCGAACGGTAAGGAATATATATATATAGTCTGGTTTGGAGTGAACTACTATCGGCTCGACTCGATTCGTCTCTCTCTCTCTCTCTCTCTCTTGAGAGGCGTAGTATACATAGTGTTAGGAAGAGTTCATTCTGTAGTTATAGGTAAGGACCCATAACTCACACACACACACACACACACACACACACACACACACACACACACACACAAGTTAATGGTCAGAGTTGAATCAAATCAGGAAACAGTAAGATTTAAAAGAGGTCAATACACGTGAAAAAAAAAATGTAAAAATAAAAATAAGATATAGAGCTTTTAATTTTTAAAATCTGGGGGTCAATAAAGATGTGTGGCCATGGTTTCGACCCGACGTTCACTTCGGGCGATACTGTTAACTCAATATCCCGCATTTCAATCATCATGAGCTTGTTATTTTTTAAAAAATAATTATGTAGTGTTCTTTGTGTTTTTTTTTTTTTAAATAAAGCCTTAAAGTGGTCATTTTAAAAGTATCGCCCGAATAGATGGTTAGGTCAAAAACATGGTATTGACCTCCTGATTTTTAAAGCATATATATATATATATATATATATATATATATAAATTGTGTATATTTTGGCAGCAATTTTTCATTAATGCATGTTTCATTAAATAATATAGACAGATTGCGTCTATTTATTTTAAGTAAGCTCCTTTCATATTAGCTGTTATGTTTGTCTAACTCTTCAAATGTTGAATGGATAACTAATTCTAATTTCTATTTTCCCATCTTTACACGATATTAATTTTATCTTATAAATTGTCCCCTGTTCTGTCACCCATGAAATAAACATAATTGTTTGTACGGAAAATAAGGACCTACGTACATCAAATTGTCTTTAAATTAAGTAGCAGCAGAAGAATTATCGTTGAATTTTCAAAAGATAAGCTTAAACATTAATTCAATTCTTAAATGCAGCGATCAGTTTTGAGTTCTTCTGTAGTTTATTGATGCCTATCACATCTACTCCTCCCTAGCTATTGTGATGATGGCCAAACCAAGAGTCCTCCACAGAAACTAACTTAAATGCCGCCTAATAGAGCGGCTTTTAAGCTAGTTTATAATAAGACGTGCACTGCAATTTTGGATACGAAAGAAAAATAAGACTTACTCTCCTTGAATCATGAAAGCAACGATAATGCTTAATATAACATATTAATATGTATTTTAACATCGCATAACCTGGCAACGCTGAATCTCAGCTGAACGAAAATCGTTCCCTGTGCCAAACGTTTCTAGGGCTTTTGAATGAACTATGAATCATTGAAATCGGACCCGTGGGAATGGAGGATTTGCTTGGACACACGCAGGCACAAACACACGCACATACACTGTACTTTATATATAAGATTACCAACAATATATTTTATTATATACAAACTGTATATCTAAAACACACATTTATCCTGAAAGCATAAAATTACGTACAAAGTATTTAAATTTTGGAATTATATAACCCATAGAGGTGTTGATATGTCGCTAAACCAAATCAACCAACCAATAGTACTCAATTATAATAAAATGACCAACTATAAATATTTAAAGTTCAATAGCCAACAAGTCATTCTATTTCTGGTTGAAAGCATACAATCGTGTTCAAAATATGGAGATTTTGACATTAAATAACCCACAGAGGTGTTGATATGCCACTAAACAAAATCAACTAACCAAATCACTTGGCTCCCAGTACCAAAAAAAAATCGATATTAAATAACTCTCTGAGATATGTTATGATGTAAAAACAATATTTATTTTCTATTCGTCACAGATGCAGTTTATATTTTCTGATGAATTAGGAAAAAGACTTTACACAATAAACATTTTTATTTGGCTTAAGGAATATGAAAATGTTGCTCCTTCTCTAAGATAACCCCTTGGACTACAGTTACAATGTTCAGTGCACATTAAATTATATATATATATATATATATATATATATATATATATATATATATATATATATATATATATATACATATTTAAAGAAAAACAGACCACTTTAAGGCTCCATGTAATAATTTATTTCACCATAGCCCTTTTATTAGCTCTGAATTTACATTGAGCTCTCAGGATTTCATCCTCCTTGGGACTACCCATACGGATTACCAAGTTTTTCGTAACTTATATATATATATATATATATATATATATATGTGTGTGTGTGTGTGTGTGTGTGTGTGTGTGTGTGTTTGTGTGTGTGTGTGTGTGTGTGTGTGTTATTGTTCTAGCATCAAGTTTCCGCAATAAAGACTTAATAATAATAAATTTGTTTTGTTGTTCTGTTTGTATAGACGACCTATACGCTTTACAAACAAAACCGAACTGAATAAGTGTTGCTTACGACTACATGTTAAAGACAGATACTTTCTTATGGTAGAGGAAGATATATTTATATGATTGATTGTAGCCAATAATGGCATTGCAAATTTCCAGGTACAAGTTCTATAAAGGCAGGTAATCTTTAAGAAACTCTTCTGCTTGTTTTCTTTTCAATCTGAGCATGGAACTAAATCATTTTATAGTATCAAAAAGAATTAAACCATTTTGATAATTTAATAGAAAACATTTATTCCTTAAGATATTTCCAGATTGAAATTCTGTTCTCATCATATTTCTCTTCAGAAGTATGATGCTTTTTGACTCTAGTGCCATCAGCTGTGTTAAGGTTTCTTGACCACATTCCAACTGAATCGTTACAGTCTCAAAGTTCCAATGAAAGACCTATCAAATTTAAGGTTTGGTTTGGTTTGGTACGGCATATCAACCTCAAGTGGTCATTTAATGCCGACAACTTTTTTTTTCTGGTAATATTTTTGCTTTGTCAAAAATCTATTTCTGTTAATATTTTTTCTCAAAAATGTATAGCTGGCAATAATATTTTTTCAAAAACATTATCAGAGGCCTTGTTGTTAGACGTAGTTTATCGTCATACCCAGGACGCGGATGTAGTTTATCGTCATACCCAGGACGTGGATGCAGTTTATCGTCATACCCTGGACACGGATGTAGTTTATCGTCATACCCAGGACGCGGATGTAGTTTATCGTCATACCCAGGACGTGGATGTAGTTTATCGTCATGCCCAGGACGCGGATGTAGTTTATCGTCATACCCAGGACGCGGATGTAGTTTATCGTCATACCCAGGACGCGGATGTAGTTTATCGTCATACCCAGGACGTGGATGTAGTTTATCGTCATACCCAGGACGCGGACGTAGTTTATCGTCATACCCAGGACGCGGATGTAGTTTATCGTCATTCCCAGGACGCGGATGTAGTTTATCGTTATACCCGGGACGCGGATGTTGTTTATCGTCATACCCAGGACGCGGACGTAGTTTATCGTCATACCCAGGACGCGGACGTAGTTTATCGTCATATCCAGGACACGGATGTAGTTTATCGTCATACCCAGGACGCGGACGTAGTTTATCGTCATATCCAGAACGCGGATGTAGTTTATCGTCTTACCCAGGACGCTCAAATTTAAGACTAGAATATTTGCCACTTTTTAAACTTCAAGACGATCTGTTTTGTCAGAATAAATTATGTTCATCAAAGAAAACCATTTTAGCCGCCGCAGAATGTACAGCAATGGTATTAATAATATTTTTAGCTAGTATATATCGGCTATTAATATAGAAGATTATTTTCGGATAATCCCACACCTGGCTCGATTAGTTTTTCTAATTTAAAGAATCAATTCGCGCGAACATCTGAGAATCTATAGGAAGACACCTCTGGTTATAATTGCTGCGTGAATAAATTTTTGTTTTGTTGTGTTTTTGACAGAGCTGAAGCAGCGGCATTTTTTGATACAGTTGTGACTTTTACCAAGTGTATAAGGGGTCTGGTAGTCCAGTAATTTCCATTCGATGCAATTTATATTTGCCGCGCGAGTTTTGCAAAAAGTAAAACTGATCAGGAAACTGTTTCGACATTACGGAATCGACCTTTTGAAAGTGGAACAACAGATAAAAAAAAATTTTAAAAAACGGTGGGGGTGGAGAAAAGAAAAAGAAAAAGGCGGTGGAGGAACGATAAAGAAAGAGATTAAATTGGCATTAAAAAAAAACACGAAATGGCACAAAACGAAAAAGAAAACACCGAAAAAAAAAAATTAAAAAAAATTATAGCTGAGCAGATCGATTTCACGTGTCGTTCTTTGATTCTTTGAAAGTTCGTACTACGAATGAAATTCCTCCCTACTGCAGCTTGGCGCAGGCATCGGTAGCAAACGTATTGTCTTTGAATATGAAGGTAAAGAAAGAACACTTTTCACTTTGGTCGCTGCTGAACAATGTAGGTTGTACGCATGCGCGTTTCGAGGGCAAGAAAGAAATCAAGTGTGGTAAATGCTTTGATTTTTTTTTTTCATTTTCTTTTTCGTTGTTTTTTTTTCTATGATTTAATCTTCTTTTGTTCCACGATTTGTAAAGTTCTTCATATTCTTTCTTTCTCTCTTTCGCTCTCCCTCTCTCTCTCTCTCTCTCTCTCTCTCTATATATATATATATATATATATATATATATATATATATATATGTGTGTGTGTGTGTATATATATATATATATATATTTCTCTCTTTCTTTATCTCTTTCGCTTCCTATCTATCCCTCTCTCTCTCTCTCTCTCTCGCTCTGTTCGGTTCTCTCTTTCTTTATCTCTCTTTTTATCACTCTCTTTCTCCATCTCTATCTCTTTCTCTTTCTTTCTCCCTCTTTTCTCTCTCTCTTTATCTCTTTATCTCTCTCTTTTCTCCCTCTCTCTCACTATCTCTCTCTCCTTTTCTCTCTCTCTTTCTTTCTTTCTTTATTTATTTCTCTGTCTCTTTCTCTCTCTTTCTCTTTCTTCCTCTCTCTTTCTCTTTCTTCCTCTCCCTATCTTTCTCTTTCTCTCTCTCTCTTCATCTCTTTCTCTCTCTTTCTTTCTCTCTTTTTCTTTCACTCTCCCTTTCTCTCTCTCCCCTTTCTCTTTTTCTCTCTCTCTTTCTCTCTATATCTTTCTTTCTCTGTATCTTTCTCTCACTCTTTCTTTCTCTTTTTCTCTTTCTTTCTCTTTCTCTGTCTCTTTCGCTTCCTATCTATCCCTTTCTCTTTCTCTGTCTCTCTCTCTTTCTGTTCGGCTCTCTCTTTCTTTATCTCTCTCTTTCTCTTTCTTTCTCCCTCTTTTCTCTCTCTCTCTTTCTCTCTTTTCTCCCTCTATCTCACTCTCACTTTCTCCCTTTCTCTCTTTCTCTCTTTCTTTCATTCTTTCTTTGTCTCTTTCTCTCTCTTTCTTTCTTTCTTTCTCTCTTTTTCTTTCCCTCTCCCTTTCTCTCTCTCCCCCCTTTCTCTTTTTCTCTCTCTCTTTCTCTCTATCTCTTTCTTTCTCTTTCTCTCTTTTTTCTTTTTCCCTCTTTCTCTCTCTGTAAACCTCCACTATTTAAAAAAAAAAAACTCGTTTAATTTTTTTAAAATATTTTTTGAGTTCTCATTTTTTATGTTTTTTTTCTCATATTTTTTGGTCGGTGTGTGGCGGGGGGGGGAGAATTGTAGAAATTGTTTTTAGGTGACATTGATTTACATACTAACTAAATGGTAGGTCAAACGTAGAAAATTTTTGAATTTATACCATATACCGTATACTCGTGTATAAGACTGATTCTTGGCGCCTGAATTTTAACCTTCTCCAGAATATGCATAGTGCAACCTGTCACGATAGCACATTATTTTTACGCTCTTTAAAAAAATTACCTGCGTATAGTACGACCCCCTATTTTTGTGTAAAAACTGAGCATAAAAACTCGATCGATGCTCGAAGTATACAGATGCGCTGCTATTTTCTAAACTTATTTTTGTATGGCACAAGGCCGTAAACAAAGAGTTAAAACCGAAGCTATTGACATCGCATGTTACACTAGAGCAGCCTTTCTTTACCAGTTCGCCCGGGCGCATTGATGCGACCTGAAAGGTGCGCCTCAAATTATCAGAAGTTCAATTTAGGAATTATTTTTATATTTAAAAATCTTGATATAAAAAGTATGGCTTCCATGTTTAAGTCAAGTCTTTGTCATTTCATATCTTAAACCGGCTGTCAAATTCCTTAATCTATATCTATAAAAGGCAGGATGTGTGTTTGTGTGTGTGTGGTGTGGTGTGGTGTGTGTGTGTGTGTGTGTGTGTGTGTGTGTGTGTGTGTGTGTGTGTGTGTTTGTGTGTGTGTGTGTGTGGGTGTGTGACGAATGCACGACCGCAATTTTCGACAGATTTTCACCAACATTTACATGCACATGCTCCAATTTAGTAGACAGGTCAAGACCGACTTTGCATTTGCCATCTCCCATCGATAGTGGAAATAATCGATTTTTTTCATGCTTCTACGGCAGTCATCGTGTAGTTTGCGGTCATTTTCTACTGGACAGAGTGAGAGCCTATAGCTGGTTCCCACGAATTGGCAGGAAGATTCTAGTGGCCAGCGTGAGAGCCAACAGCTGACTTGACCCGAATGTTAACTAGCATGCTAGCATGCAAAAAGAATCGATAGCTGCATTCGTCACAAGTGGGAAAAATTTAAATCTGCATGGCACTTTATTCCAATTGGCTCATTCGCTTGCTTAAACTCAACGTTGATTCTGATTCCGCAGAACTGGGTTGGGTGTGAAAAAGTATTTGTTGTTAACATTCTTTTTTCATTCGGTTTTTCCAGTTACGAGTCCTTTTTTAAAGCTGATCGTTTTGTGTTCATTTTTTTTAGTTCTGTTTTCGTAACAGATTTAATGTTTAGCATAGACCTTAGAAAAAATTCGCAGTGTGAGATAGGCAAGAAGTAAGGCATGTAGAAACATCAGCACGGCAAAGGGCACTCCTTTAGAGGCAAGGAAGGGCAAAAATATTTTAAGTCAAGTGATAGCGATTGCTGTATGAGTCGTACGATTTTTGAATCAAGCCCGGGCAACGCCGGGCCATGCTGCTAGTCTTTAATAAGGATGGAATAAAAACCTTTTCTCTTTGCTTTCCCCAATTCATTCAAAAAAAATTTCCCAACCACATCAAGCAGTTTTCACACAAGCATACTTAAATGTACAATGAAATGTCATAAAAATAAATGCCTATTTCAGCAAGTTTCTCTTATTATTCCACCTATTTTCAAATTTCATGACTAATTTGTCCTTATTAAAACTGAAAGTGCTACCCAGAGTGTTTTAAAAAAATTAAGAAAAGCACATGCCCGCCCTTTCATTTATTAAGTGCTAACGAATTTTTTTTCTGACGTCTATCGATCAAGAATAGAAAAATATCAAGTCTTTCCAGAGACTAAAAAGCTGCCGTCACAGGAGAACAAATTAAGTCCAAAGCCCGATTTTCAAAAAGGGAATATTATGGCAATTTTACCTAGACAGCTTACGTTAGTTTGGCAATAGGCCACGAGTAATTTATGCATATTGATGGAAATATTACCTCGTTAATATAAGTACATACATGAGAAACTATATATTACTAAGTTTATAAAAAATAAAAATTTGCTGAATCAAAGAAATGAAATAGCTATTCTTTGCCGACATTGTCAAAACTTTTCCTGAAATAATATTTAAAAACAAAATAAAAATTAAAAAAATTAAAAAATGGGAGCTGGTAATATACATACTTATATTTGATATGTAATAATAATTTTAAATAATTTAAGTAATTCTATTACATTTATGTAATTTACGTGTGTGTATGCGTGTGTTTGTGTGTGCGGATGTGTTTTATGGCTGTTATGTAAAGCTGAGAATTGCTTATATACATCCTATATCGACAAAACGGCTGTAAACAGAAAATTAGTAGTTTTTATGATTAAATATCCTGGTAGGTTCACATTGAATAGGTGGGGCTGACATCTTAGGCCCCGAATGCAGTGTTTCTCAATCGGGACGCCCATGTACACAAATGCGCCTTGAAAGATAGCCAGGTGCGCCCCATATTAGCAGAAGAGTAGTTTCTTATTTTTATATCTAAATTTTCTTCCATGTCTGAGTCAAGTTTTTTGTCATTTGATATTTTTAAACTGAATGCTAAATCCGTTAATCTTTAAGGAGTGGATAATCCTTTCCCTTTTTGCCTTCTTCGACGAATTTAAAGCAGTCATTATCGGTTTCCCCAAAAAGAAAAAATAGCAGATTCTTGATAAATCCATTTAAATGAAAACTCTACCGCTCGATGTAATGTCTTAAAAAGAAATACTTATTTCAGGAGACTACTTTACTATTTTCAAATTTTGTTACTTATTTTCCCCTTAAAATTTAAAGTATGCCTCAGATGTTTTCTTCTACAAGTACGCCCTGAATTAATAATGGTCGAGAAACATTGCAAAGGTTACCAAAATAAAATTTGAGGTCAAACTGCCATTTCTGACCAAACTTCTAAAAGAGGCCTCTTTTTATTCATTACGGCATAAGCCAGACGCATCCTACTACTGACACTTGAAGAAGGGCGGAGGTTACCACGACCGAAACCTTGTGATAATGATAACTAGTCCAACAATGAATAATGTAACTAATTATAACCCCTGGTCCCAGATATTCAGAGAGAAATTGTAGCTATCTATGAAAAGATTTCTGAATGCTAAAATATGCCTGTTGATGGAAATATTAACCTCGTTAATATAAGTACGTGTGCGTACGCGTGCGTTTTGAGGCTATTTATTATGTAAAGCCGAGGATTACTTACATACATCCGGCTGTAAACAGAAAATTAGTAGTTTTTATTATTAAACATGCTCGTAGATGCAGATTAAATAGGTGCGGCTGATTTCTTAGACCACGTATGCAGTGTTACCCAATCGGGACGCCAACGTACGCAAGTGCACCTTGAAAGATAGCCAGGTGCGCCCCAAGTTAGCAGAAGAGGAAATTATTATTTTTATATCTCTATTTTCTTCCATGTCTACAGATCCTCGATTTGTGAACACCTTTTAAAGACCAGAAAGCTTGCAACTGATTTCAGTGTTGACTGGTTTACTGGTTTGTCCCAGTCACAGTCTTTATTTCATCTAAAAGTACTAGACTCCCTGGATCTCAAGTCTGGCAAACTTGTCCCTCTGTAAACAGCGTGATTGTTTGCTGGGGCTTTCTATCATTAGTCTCTAGTACTCTTCCCATTTTTCTCCTTTCCCTAACATCTTATCAATCATTCGCTACTTTAGATTTATTCTATTTGACACTTTTTCTCTCGATTAAAAAATTTGAAGAGAAGAGCGAAACCGGTTGTTATCCTCTTTCATGTTTTTAGCATCAGATTTTTTTTTTAATTACGACAAGTAATATTCAGCTTAATGTTTTTACAGATATATATATATATATATATATATATATATATATATATATATATATATATATATATACTTATTATAAATTAACTGATTTAAAATATGTTGTTTTTTTTTCGCTACAGTAAAACACCTACGGTAAACACCTACAGTAAAATGGAAAATTAATAAGAAAAGCTAGAATATGTAGGTCATCTCCTTTGTGCGTACATGAGAAACTATATATTACTAAGTTTATAAAAAAATAAAAATTTACTGAATCAAAGAAATGAAATAGCTATTCTTTGCCGACATTGTCAAAAAATTTCCTGAAATAATATTTAAAAACAAAATAAAATTAAAAAATGCGAGCTGGTAATATACATACTTATATTTGATATGAAAAAATAATTTTAAATAATTTAAGTAATTCTATTACATTTATTTGATTTAAAAAGAAATATAGTCTATTAATATATATATATATTATTTACATTATTGGGACTATTGTCCTCATTTTTGTTGCCATATTTATTACAACGTTTCAGCCATTGTACGCTCCGCCCTTCTTCCTTTATTTCGCTCAATTGGGTAGACTAAAATTTCTTACCGTTAACAATAAAACATTTCTAAAAAAAACATATTTCGATTTACATCTAATTTTTCGTGTCCCATTATTACCTGAATGTACTAAAAAAACAAATCAATTTCCATGCCTGATGATGTCTGTATGAACAGATGAAAGTACTAGCAAAAAGAGACCTTATACATCTTGAATTTATAAAAACAGGGATCATAACATTCATCTAGAGGTTCGTGGGTTAATGTAATTTTAATAAATTTGTTTGCGAAGATGTATTCTCGCCATTTATATCATTAACTTCACTAATTTGCTTTTTGTATGAATGATTCATGTAATATATATATATATATATATATATATATATATATATATATATATATATATGAAGAAATATAGTCTTAAAGTGTGCTATATTTATGGGTCAAAGTGCTCAATATCAGAGATAGAGCGTGTGTAAATATAAAAGTGAACATAGAAGTCAACAATTAGAGGCGACAGATGCAATCGTCAGACAACTAGTGCATAAACGACTTCCGGTAAAAATAACCGTCAAAATAGACTACCCACAATGCACCACTGACCCGTATATATAAATAGCCGAGAAAAATAACAGCACTAGTTGCCTGACGATTGTATCTAGCATGAAACAGACTGTCGCCTCTAAGTGTTGACTTCTATGTTCACTTTTATATTTATATATATATATATATATATATATATATATATATATATATATAATTATTATAAATTAACTGATTTAAAATATGTTTTTTTCGCTACAGTAAAACACCTACAGTAAACACCTACAGTAAAATGGAAATGAATAAGAAAAGCTAGAATATGTAGGTCATTAAATGACCCATCTCCTTTGTGCGTAAATGAGAATCTATATATTACTAAGTTTATAAAAAATAAAAATTTACTGAATCAAAGAAATGAAATAGCTATTCTTTGCCGACATTGTCAAAAAATATTTGGAACAATCCGAAAGAGTGGGTATGTACAACTCCCGAAGGCGTTGTTTTATGTCCGAATTAAAATTATACTTTCCAAAGTGTTTTCTTTTTGTTTTTGTGGGGGGTATTGTTTTTATCTGGGTACTTTTGACTGTCACTGCCGTTGTTTTGAAGAATTGCGTGTTTAGTCTGTATATGGAACTGATTTTGGCTAATAATTGGTTTCCCTAGTTTGCTGAAACTAATTTCAAGTCACTTGAAAGTGACGTCAATTAAAACTATCAAACAGATATTTTATGCGATTTTTTTTTATATACACCTATGGAGAAAGCTAACCTACTTAATATTGGCAGGTTGCCTTGTATTACAGTGGCTTCCAGAATTTTAAGAATTTTAATTCTTTGCCTTGAGTCCTATAAAGTTGTCTTCTGTTCATTTTATTTTTGGTTATTTGTGATATTTTATTGTGTATTGTTGATACTGTACGCCTCAATCTAAGCGTTATACATTGGTCATTTTCCTTCAGCCGTATCGAAACCCCTTCAGAATCTTATCGTCCTTCATCCTAACCTCATGATTAATCCATCGCAACCGGCCCTGACATACCACAGACCCTATACTGTTAGATCGACTTGTAGACGGACGAACAGCTATCACGTTCAAAAACGTTAGCTTTCTCTTCGTCGATCACACCGTTAATAAAACGTCCAAGGGATCTTTTGGACCAGTCTGTAGAAACGCTTGTGTAATGAATTCGATTTTCGTCATCTACACTTCTATTATATTCTCTTGTTTTTACCGATGGTTGGATTAGAAATTTCCAGGTTCCTGATTTAGTTGCCATGAAATCGCAAAGCGATCCTCGCAATTCCATGAACGCAAACATTTTGAATTTTTTTTTCTTACTTGCAGCGTAAATCCAATTGGGAATGAACGCGTTTTCAAAATATAACAGGATTCATCTGGTGTATAAATTGTAAATAAGTGGTTTGGTTTGGTTTTGGTTTGCCTTTTTTTTACGGCATATCAACACCTCAATGGGTTATTTGATGCTATATTTTATTGCTGGCAACATTTTTTTCAAAAAATGTATTGTTGGTAATTTTTTTTTAAGTATTGCTGGTATTAAAACCTATCTTTATACTTTCATAATGTTTTAACCCCATTTTTTGCCCATAGGTGGGACCGTGACAGGTGCTACCACCCTGGGTCAGGGTGGATCTGGGTACGCCAGCGATTAAGAGGTGGTTCCATGCTCCTCAAAACCACCTGAACAAAGGCCTTGCTGTCGGATGTAGTTTATCGTCTTACCCAGCACGCGGATGTAGTTTATCACCTTATCCAGGACGCAGATGTAGTTTATCGTCTTACCCAGGACGCGGATATGGTTTATCGTCTTACCCAGCACGCGGATGTAGTTTATCACCTTATCCAGGACGCGGATATAGTTCATCGTCTTACCCAGGACGTCGATATGGTTTATCGTCATATCCAGTACGCGGATGTAGTTTGTCATCTTACCCTGGACGTAGGAAAGTGTAAATTTTCTGTATAATATATTTGATTCACTTGTTTTTGTGAGGGTAATTTATCACATAGAGTTTCTTTCTCTTAATTCCAGTCAACTAATTAGACCGCCTGCTGATTTACCCACAACTTGCTCTTTCAGGGATAGGCACAAGTTCGTTACCTGGTGATATTTTCTCTGGGTTGCTTTCATTCAAATCATTGTCTTGAATGCAATTTAATTATTTCGGAAAAAAAAAACAGTATAATGACTCAGGAAAAATACGCTTACAATAGTAAACCATAACAACTGATCTTTCATTGAGTATAGAATGTAAACATACAACGGAACCCGCACCTAACTTTCCACCCACCAATTGGTGACTACCCCCCCCCCGTTACATTTCTCTTCTCTTTCGCAAAAAAAAACAAAAAAAACGGGAGGGATTTGCTTCATACTGGCAAGAAAACGAAAGGAAAAAAATAAACTCTACAGAACTAAGTTAAGACATATATATATAGAGAGAGAGAGAGAGAGAATTTAAGTTAGAACATTTCCAATATATTTAAATTTTTTTTATACAGGAATTCCTTTGTTCTGTCTGGGTGGGAAGGTTGCGGACACCTTTTTTTAATCAATTCCCCACAAGCAAGCTAATAATGCTACTCAGACGTAAAGGCTACTGGGGGTGAAAAAGAATGAACACACATTAGCAGGAACCGGAAACCCGTAATGTGAAATGTCACATGATAACAATTGTTATTACGAACGCTAAAGTAAATAGGACCGTAACTAACGTCGCCTTTTTTAAAATTATATATATATATATATATATATATATATATATATATATATATATATATATATATATATATATATTAAATTATTTATTTTATGAGCACTGCGTAAAAAAGATAACACGACGAAGCGTCATGTTTAGAAAGCAAAATTGCATTTGTTTTTCTGTTTTATAAGTCTAAGTACATTGGTAATTTTTAATCAATTCACCAAGTAAAGCGATAATGCCACTAAGACGCAAGGAGCTATTGGGAGTGAAATAGAATGAGAAGACTTTACTGGGTACGGCAAATCCAATAAAACAAGAGATAAACTTCCACATCTGTTTAAAAGAGAAGTGTGAACCGGACAATAGGCGAACCTATCTACTCCTGTTAAATTGGAACAACTTCCACGTAGTGCTATCTGATTAGCTATTCACTTCGACTCTTCTTCCTTCCAACTCTCAGCCCATCTCAACATCACAACGCGTCGGCGGCAATATGAATGGGAGGTATCCGAACTATCGGTGGGACAGTCTGTCTATCACTAATGTTGGAGTAGAATTAGCTTTTTCTATGCCAACCACATCATCACAAACCGGCAATTGGAAATCATCAATATCCGCATTGTTGTCGCTTGCTCCCAAATGTTTTCACTCATTTATTTATTGTTTTTCACCCACTTCGGTCACCTGGGAAGCACTTAAAGATCCGAATTCAAAGACTTTATCCGCCGGCCATAAAACACGAAGCACTTGAGATCGAAACATATTTGAAGGCATTCAGCAAACGTAACTTAATTGTTTTTCAAGTTGCATTTTTATTTCTCTCCAAAGATTGTTCAAAGTTTTATCACCAGACATGATTATTAAAACAATATTTCGTATAATTCAAACGCAATATTATCATTTTTCAGCATAAAAATTTATTTTAAATAATTTAATTTTTCTAGAGAAAACATTGCAGACAATTTGATCATAGTAATTGTCTATATTTTTGGGATGAGGGGTTTTCACTATGGATTTCGTTAATCGGACTGACTTCCTCATCTTGGTTGCTTTCCTCACAACGTTTCGGCCGTCTGATCCTCCGGCCTTCTTCAGGTGCATCTCGAACTCGGGAACCGTCGGTCTGGAGTTTCGAACCCAACCCTTTATTGTTACGGGGGTACCATGTTCTCGTTCCATTAAGGCCATCGCTGCTGCTACTACTGCTTGACGCCATCGTTGCTGCAGCTGTTGCGTAACAATAAAGGGTTGGGTTCGAAACTCCAGACCGACGGTTCCCGAGTTCGAGATGCACCTGAAGAAGGCCGGAGGATCAGACGGCCGAAACGTTGTGAGGAAAGCAACCAAGATGAGGAAGTCAGTCCGATTAACGAAATCCATAATTTGATCATAATTTTCCAGAATTGATGTTCGATTTTAGAATCAGTATTTTTTTTAAATTCATAATTAATTAGAATGAATTAATTAACAGACATCTAATCATTAACTTCTTAATAATTACCAATTTTCATAATATCGATGTTTCATTTTGTTTTGATGAAAATTTAGTTTCTTTCTCTTCAGATGTTTAGAAAATGAGACTATCAAGAGTCTCCATAAAATCCTGGAAGGATTGTATTATAAAGTCCGTTGAACGCTCATTATTGACGATTAGTAAGACTGCAAGAAAAACACTGGAAATAATGGGTTCAGCGAAAAAGGGTTTAATCCCATGGGAACATGAACAAATACAGGAGTTCGGTGTGACTAGTGTATGAGTGAAATGCGCTTTTGCCTTTGCGACCCAAAGTTTTGTCAGTGCACCATGAGCAGACGATCTAGTCATAGTCGACGAGTTTGTTTCAAACATTGTTTCCTGTAGCGGCATATCAACTCGTTTAGGGTAATGTAAAGCCAAAATTTAATTTTGTGGGGAGCGTTAGTAATTTCTTTTACAAAAAGGTATTGCTGGTGATTTTTAATTTTTTTTTACAAAATTGCCTGTATTTGTTTTGTTTTGTTTTGTTTTTTGCAAAATTGTATTGCTGGTAATTTTTTTTATCACAAAATTGTATTGCAAGGTGATTATTTTTTGTTTTTTCTCTTTGTTTTTTACAAAATTGTATTGCAGCTCATTTTTTTTATTTTTTTTTTTATTTTTACAAAATTGTATTGCTGCTAATTATGTTTTTTTTGTTTTTGTTTTTACACAATTGTGATGCTGCTAATTTTTTGTTTTTACAAAATTGTATTGCTGCTAATTTTTTTTTGTTTTTACGAAATTGTATTGCAGATCATTTGTTTTTGTTTTTACAAAATTGTATTGCTGCTAAATTTTTTTTGTTATTACAAAATTGTATTGCTGCTAATTTTCTTTTCTTTTTACGAAATTGTATTGCAGATCATTTGTTTTTGTTTTTACAAAATTGTATTGCTGCTAATTTTCTTTTGTTATTACAAAATTTTATTGCTGCTAATTTTTTTGTTTTTGTTTTTACAAAATTGTATTGCTGCTAATTTTTTTTGTTTTTATAAAATGTTATTGCTGCTAATTTTTTTTGTTTTTGTTTTTACAAAATTGTATTGCTGCTAATTTACTTTTTTTTGTTTTTACAAAATTGTATTGCTGCTAATCTTTTTTTTACAAAAGTGTATTGTTGCTAATTTTTCTTTGTTTTTACAAAATTGTATTGCTGCTAATTTTTTTGTTTTTACAAAATTGTATTGCTGCTAATTTTTCTTTTTTCTTTTTACAAAATTGTATTACTCTTAATATTTTTTTTTGTTTTTTTACAAAATTGTATTGCTGGTAATTTTTTTTTCTTTTTTTTACAAAATTGTATTGCTTCTAATTTTTTTTTTTTTTAATTGTGTTTATAATAATTATTTTTTGACAAGATTGTATTGCTGGAAATTTTTTTTTAAAATGTATTCCAGGTATTATTTTTTTATGTTTTGCTGCTAATAGGGTTTGTTTATTTATTTAAATATACTGCTGGTAATTTTTTTCAAATGTATTGCCGTTATTTTTTGGTTTTTTTTTTTACTATGAAAATGTATTGCTGGTATTTTTACTACAAAAATTCATTTTTATACTTTCATAGTGTTTTGAATCCAGTTTAGGGGCTTAACTATTTGCCCATAGCGGGGACCCTGGGAACAGCAGCAGTTAAGAGGTGGTTCCACACTCCTCAAAAACTCCCGATCAGAGGTCTTTCTACCGGATGTAGTTTACGTTCATTCCCAGGGTTTCATAGCCGATGGACGAGGTCATACTTCAATAATAAGAGTAAAATAGGTTAGTTTTTCGACGCAACAGATGGCAATCGGATGGATGAAGAATCCATGGATCCTTACCCATCTGACGTATAAAATCCTTTCCAGTATGCTCTTTGCTGGATAGGGCCGGGACAATATCGTTGTCCGGAAACCAGAGATTTCTGCATAATACCACTGGTGCTTGTTGCATTCAAAGCACAGTTGAAATCATATATTTGTAGTTGGAAATAATTTATCTAAACATGGTATGAAATTGATTATAATTATTTTTAAAATAACAAGAGATTTAATTAAATACAATACGAAATAATAACGATTTAAAATCACAGGGAAATGGAAATCTTTCGCTCATTATACCTGAGAATCATCAAAAAAGGAAACAGCAGGAAGAATATTGAGATATTCTGATGGAAACAAAGGAAGTCGTTTTTTTGTCAGCAAATAATTACCTTTTTGAAAGAATCAGGAAGAAAAAAAAAATTATTTAAATGTTTTTCTAAAATTTGTGTCAAGCATTGGGATACACAAATACAATCTGTTTATCACAGCAGCCAACAGACAAATACCTTGACTCATTCTTTTCAGAATTATTTTTTCAAACAAATGTTTTCATCTTTGTACATGGCTTCTTCTTTTAGTTACTGTTTTCCACCGGATATGAGAAATTATGGCTCTCCACAGCTTCTTATACATTGTAAATCTAAGCAAGGTTTTCCCTTTATTATCCTTTCCCAGTTACTGTTCTGCTATACATTTGCACAAATTTTCTTAGGTGGGTTACTTGTTGCTTACTTCTTAACCTTCACTATGTCCTGTGAGTGTCAAATTCTCCAAGCCTTCTTTCTTTATTACGCATCTCAAAACTTTCAACAGTCTTTTTTCTGATTCTAAAGTATGTTTTTGTTTTCATTTTCAAAAACGTACTTGTTACTTAAGATGAATTTTCTCGTCGATGGTGTTTTGTTTTGAAACATTTCATCCATATACCCTCTGAGATTGTGATAATCTTTCTACACAGCGAGACAGTCTGAATGATATTTGTTAAATTTAATTTAGTCTGGCACAAGGCCAAAAGTGTATGACATCCAGCGTGGATTAGTCATGGGCTGTGAGATTAACTTGTAAACTGCTACTTCATGATGAGATAATCTTTGTTTATTATTATTATTATTTCAACCCCAAGGAAGGTCACTAGAATGTAAGGGATTATAGGAAGTGAACGCAAATGTGTTGACTGAGAATGGAGGGGACAAAAAAGGAACAAGGGCATTAAAAAACGGACTGTAATAAAAGACCGCCCCCCACCCCAATAAAAAGAAAATATATGAATCGTATAAGAATTTAAATAAAAGATTATATGAACATAAAAAGAATCTTTTATGCAACAAAACATTCAGTGAATTATTCATTCATCATAAAAGATCTGAACAGATGTGTGGTATCTGTCGGTCTGGCGCCAAAACAGTTATGCTTCAGCTACTGATGGAGGCGAAGCATCTGTTATGGCTGTACAGGTTCATACTAGAGTGAGTGTCTCCACTGCAACGAATACATGTGAAGACGCTCTCACTCGATCTAGCCGTGTTGTTGGCATTTTTTCCGTCGACAGGACACATTTTCGGTGTCAATCTTTTACGAAACAAAACACTTAGGTAATTTTTCATTCATCGTAAAAGATCTGAACAGATTACTTGCATTATTTACATTATTCGGACTGTTATCCTCATCTTCATTGCTCTATTCACAAGGTTTAGGCCTCTATATTTCTGAAATGAGGTATTATGATTACTCGCATTATTTATATTATTCGGACTGTAATCCTCATCTTCATTGCTATATTCTCAACGTTTTGGCCTCAACATTTCTGAGATGAGGTATTATGATTACTCGCATTATTTACATAATTCGGACTGTTATCCTCATCTTTATTGCCATATTCACAACATTTTGGCCTCTATGTTTCTGTGATGAGGTATTATGATTACTCGCATTATTTACATTATTCGGACTGTTATCCTCATCTTCATTGCCATATTCACAACGTTTCGGCCTCTATATCTCTGAGATGTGGTATTATGATTACTTGCATTATTTACATTATTCTAATTCGGACTGTTATCTCAATCTTTATTGCTACATTAACAAAGTTTCGGCCTCTGTATCTCTGAGATGAGGTATTATGATTACTTGCATTATTTACATTATTCTAATTCGGACTGTTATCTCAATCTTTATTGCTACATTAACAAAGTTTCGGCCTCTATATCTCTGAGATGAGGTATTATGATTACTTGCATTATTTACATTATTCGGCCTGCTATCCTCATCTTCATTGCTATATTCACAACGTTTCGGCCTCTATATCTCTGAGATGATGTATTATGATTATTTACATTATTTATATTATTGGGACTATTATCTTCAGCTTCATTGCCATATTCACAATTTTTCAGCCGTTGTACTCTCCGGCCGTCTTTAGGTGATTGCAATTTCCAACTGAGTCCATTATTTTATCTACGAACTCACAGAAACATTGAGCCGATCGTTACAAATAAAGTTTGCCCACACATCTCACTTGACACCAAGAACACTTAATTATTTGACAAAACAAGCTTCACTTCAAATAATATTGAACATTTTATTGTTATTTTTATTGTTATATTTCTGAAAAAAATTTATAAATGTTATTTCAACTGGCGCTATACTTTTTCTCCAGAAAATAATTTTTTATATGAAGATGTATTTTATTTAAAAGATGTGTTCCTGGTTTTAAATGTTTGGAACCTCGACGCACAGATATTAACAAAAACCTCGGAGATGGATGCCATCACATCT
Organism: Acanthosepion esculentum; assembly: GCA_964036315.1. NCBI lineage: Eukaryota > Metazoa > Mollusca > Cephalopoda > Sepiida > Sepiidae > Acanthosepion > Acanthosepion esculentum. The sequence goes on from OZ038504.1 coordinate 9,595,127, forward strand.
CCTTATGCTATGCAACTACTATTAATGCGGGGTACTTAATACAATGCGGGGTACTTAAAAGCAACGACGATAAAAACCAAAATAAAAACGAAAGCGATGAACAGCTGCAAGTAGAGAGAAAGCCATGACGACATGAATTTATAGACGTATGTCAGGAATAAAGGAGCAGGTTGGAATAAAAGTTGAGGGTGGAAATTCCATTCAAAATTCATTTGTTTTCAAAACAATAAAGGAAAGAGAAGGTCTTTGAATAAACAGACAGGTTGGAAAACGTGAAAGAAATAAGTCGAAGACGCTATTTTGGGGAATATCAAAAATTGAAATAGCTGACTAGGCCCTTTTATTTTGGATGTTAGATTAGGATTAGGATTTTGGATGTTAGATTAGGATTGGGAGTGTCTTTTAGGACCCAAGTTCACTTCAGTCTTCAAGTGGAACACATATATACAAACCATTCCTGAAGACACTTGAAAAGTGGTCGGCGCCTTATACACCCTTGCGCAAATTAATTACACAAGATGATGTGGAGAGACATGATCACCTACACCCTAGTGCAAATTAATTGAAATAAAACGAATAATTCCGCTATTATTTACTCCTTTTTTCGTATTTTTACAATGAAACATGACCCTATGCACATATTAGTATTTATATGTCCATTCTCCTAAGTCGTTCCTTGCAAAGTGACAACAGATTCACGATTGGATTTAAATCTGGAAAGTTTCCGGGCCAGTCGATGGTACTTTGATTTGCTCGCTTGTAAGGTTTGCCAGTGTGTTCGTGCAACGTTACAATATTCGCACGCTTCCTTGGAGTAACGTCCATCTCAGACAATGGCCATAGGACAACTAATCGACAGTCGAGACAATAGTGTCTGGGTGTGATAAAAATCTAATGCAATCACGAATGATACAAATTTCATGATACACCACGAACATAGATTCATATTACTGCAAAGCACTGCAAATGATCTAATCAGAGGGAAAAAATAAAAATCGATTACACCATGTCACTCCAGTGGGTCTAAAACTGACCATATGGTGAAAGAAAGGAAACTAAAACGGTTTTAATTAATTTGCACAAGGGTGTACGACTCCAGAAAGTACGCCATTCTTAACGGCATGCTCCCGCTGTCAGATCAGTCCAAAAGTAGAGTATCTCTGCTTTATCAAGGTTGGGGCAAGCCTATTCACTGTTTCCAACGTCGACAGAGTTCAAAGGCATTTACGCGGCCTTGTAGGCAATGAATTATTTTCCACTCTACAATCCCTTTCCACGCAGACAGAATATCGTGTGTATCTCTCTACTCTATCAATATTTCCGTGGCAAATGCTGTGACGCACTACATTCCTTAGTCCCTCTGGCTCAGACCTTTACAACAAAGACCCGACATGACGTCTATACAGGGGCAAAGTGCCCTCATCCTTTCACATTCCATATTATAAAAATAGTAAAAATATAATATATATATATATATATATATATATATATATATATATATATTATAGTAAAAAAAATTATAAATATGCGTTATGAAAAATTATATTATAAAAAAATATATTAAAAAAATTAAAATTAAATTAAATTTAAATTATTAAAAATTATATTATAAAAAATATATTATAAAAAATTATAAAAAAGTAAAAAATTATAAAAAAGTAAAAAAATGATATATTATATTAAATATATACATATATGTATTATAATAAAAAACTATAAAAATATATTATAAAAAATTACATTACAAAAATTAAAATTAAATTAAATTAAAATTATAAAAAATTATATTATAAAAACTATGTTATAAAAAATAGTAAAAAAAATAATATATACATATATATATATATATATTACAGTAAAAAAATTATAAAAAAATATATTATAAAAAATTATAATAAAAAATTTATATTACAAAAATTAAAGTTAAATTAAATTAAAATTATAAAAAATATATTATGAAAAATATATTATAAAAAATTATAAAAGTAGTAAAAAAATAATATATTATAGTAATGGAAAAATATTATAATAAAAAATTATAAAACTATATTATAAAAAATTGTATTATAAAAATTAAAATTATATTAAATTAAAATTATAAGAAATTGTATTATAAAAATATATTATAAAAAATAGTAAAAAAGTAATATATTATATATATATATATATATATATATATATATATATATATGTTTAACATTGTTTTTATAGATACAAGTATTTAAGTAAATGTTCTGTTTATAATAAACAGTATTAAATAACATTTGCCGGCCTGAATGCCCGAGAATTCTGTCAGAGAACGAATATTTTCTATGAAAATTTCTCAGGCATTCAGGCCAGTAAATATTATTTAATACTGTTTATTATAAACAGAGCATTTACTTAAATACTTGTATCTATAAAAACAATGTTAAACATAAAAATGTCTTTAAATAATTGTCGGACTTTGTCCATTTCATAATGTGTCATTTGTTTACATTTGATACGCCATGAGCAGTTATGAATGTACGTGAGAGATTCATGGAAGATTAAAGTTTATAAGCAGTAAAATCGACCTTGCCTACCGAACGATCCTCAGTGGCCGAATCGGTAAAAGCAAGTTAGGCTATATGACGGTTCCGTATAGGATACAGGTTCGAATCCTGTCGGAGGACGAATATTTTCTATGAAATTTTCTCGGACATTCAGGCCGGTAAATGTTATTTAATACTGTTTATTATAAACAGAGCCTTTACTTAAATACTTGCATCTATAAAAAGAATGTTAAACATAAAAATGTCTTTAAATAATTGTCGGACTTTGTCCATTTCATTGTATATATATATATATAAGCATTTTACCCCAAGCAAGGCGGGAGTGCCAGTAGTACGCAAGGGACTACAGATTGTGTTAGTAAGAGAGATGACTGGGTATGGAGGGGTGAAGAAAGGATAAATAGAAAAACAGAGGATAAAAATAACGTTGGGTTAATTAATACTTATAGGAAAAAGTTAAGAGAATCCTGTTAGAGTTTACGGAGAGGAAAGGGAGGGGAGAGAGAGATCTGAGGGGGGAGAGAGAAGAGAGGGGAGAGGAAAGGGAGGGGAGAGAGAAGAGAGGAGAGAGATCTGAGGGGGGAGAGAGAAGAGAGGGGAGAGAGAAGAGAGGGGAGAGGAAAGGGAGGGGAGAGAGAAGAGAGGGGAGAGGGGAGAGAGAAGAGAGGGGAGAGAGAAGAGAGGGGAGAGGAAAGGGAGGGGAGAGAGAAGAGAGGGGAGAGGAAAGGGAGGGGAGAGAGAAGAGAGGGGAGAGGAAAGGGAGGGGAGAGAGAAGAGAGGGGAGAGAGAAGAGAGGGGAGAGAGAAGAGAGAGGAAAGGGAGGGGAGAGAGAGAAGAGAGAAGAGAGGGGAGAGGAAAGGGAGGGGAGAGAGAAGAGAGGGGAGAGAGAAGAGCGAGATTGAGCGAAGAGGAGAAGGAGAGAGAGTTTATATGATTTTTTTTTTAGCATTTCACCATAGGCAAGGGGGGAGTGCCATTAATATACAAGGGGTTACAGAGAGTGAAAGTAAGGGAAAAGACTGGATAAAGAGGGGATTGAGGAAAAGATAAAAAGAGCGTTGGGTTAATTAATCTTGTTGGGGTTGACACAGAGAGAGAGAGAGAGAAAGAGAGAGAGAGAGAGGAGAGATAGAATAGAGAGACTGAGAGAGAGGGAGAGAGATGGGCTAGAAAGAAAGAGAAAGAATTTCTATGTGAACGGTTCATATCTTAGCTGCGTTGGGTTAATTAATATTCATAGGAACAGGTTAAAAGAATCCTGTTGGAGTTTACAGAGAGGGAGAGGGGAAGAGATAGAGAGAGAGATTGAGAGGGAGTTCGGGTCGAGAAAAAGAGGGAGAGTTTCTATGAGAACGGTTCATATCTAACCTTTTTTTAAGCATTTCACGTCAAGCAAGGCGGGTATGTCACTATCACGCAAGGGGCTACACAGCGTGTAATAAGGGAAAAGACTGGCTATGGGGGGGGATAAAAAGAAAAATGGAGGGGGATAAAAAGGTGATCGGAGATCAAGGCAACAGAAGATGTAACTCCCTTCCTCCTACTCGCTCCCCTGATAGCTATAACCTTCAAATAGTCAAACGTAATGTCAATCGACATTTCTGATGCCTTGACCCTGATCAAACGTCCTCCTCTTTATCCTTTCCTCAAGTGCACCTCTTTACTCTTGCCCTCACTATTTGCAACCCATTGCGTGCTAGTGGCACTCCCGCCTTGCTTGGGGTGAAATGCTTAAAAAGAAAATGTTTCCTCTCCTCTTCAATTTAATCTGATTATTAAAGTAGGCATTCTTCTATATTATTCTACCTCTGTCCCATAATGATTTTTCCATTTAGTCTATGGAATTTGTACGTTAATGGAACAATCATTATGGGACAGAGATGGGGTCTCCCTTCCTCCTACTTTCTCCCCTGATAGCTATGATCTTCAAATATTCAAACGTAATGTCAATCGACATCTTCTGATGCCTTGATCCTGATCGCCGTCCTTCCCTATATCCTTTCTTCAAACACGCCTATTTACTCTTGCTCTCACTCTCTGTAACCCCTTGCGTGCTAGTGGAGCTCACGGCTTGCTTGGAGTGAAATGCTTTAAAAAAATACAGTAAAAACAAATTTCGTATAAAACAGTGCAAACGACGGAAAAGCCTTGCCAGTGTTCAGAATATTATAAGTACTACTGACAGAACAAGGCTTTTATGAGATTTCAGGCTTAATCATTGCGAACGGCATTTTGGTTGCGATATTTCGAAGGGGAAATGACCTCAAACGAGGAGAATTAATCGTTTTCAGGGCGGTATTGTGTCTTGAATGGCATATTTATCGTCAGGCTTTTCAAAGTTAATTTGAAAGAATATTTGGCGGACAATGTCCCATTGAATCGACGCTGAATTGCCCGCTTCAAAAGTTCATAGCGACAGTCGAATCTTAACAAGAACGATCAGAATAAAAAGACTCTTCAGCATTTCGGCGGCAAGAAAATCACCCCCTACCAACATCTCGCACTCAGTTCGACCTTGCAACCTCTTTCTTCAAATCAATAAATCAATTTGTGAACAAGGAAACTCAATACAATGACCCAGAGCTCAACATTAATAATATTGATTTGACAACACAAAAAGGAAACGGCATATTACTAACATGTTGATATTTATAGATAGATAGATAGATAGATAGATAGATAGATAGATAGATAGATAGATAGATAGATAATGGGAAGACTGGGATAGATAGATAGATAGATAGATAGATAGATAGATAGATAGATAGATAGATAGATAATGGTAAGACTGAGATAGATAGGCTGAGATAGATAGATAGATAGATAATGGGAAGACTGAGATAGATAGGCTGAGATAGATAGGCTGAGATAGATAGATAGATAGATAGATAGATAGATAGATAGATAGATAGATAGATAGATAGATAGATAGATAATGGGAAGACTGAGATAGATAGATAGATAGATAGATAGATAGATAGATAGATAGATAGATAGATAGATAGATAGATAATGGGAAGACTGAGATAGATAGTGGGAAGGCTGAGATAGATAGATAGATAGATAGATAGATAGATAATGGGAAGACTGAGATAGATCTTTTCTAACACTTATCACTTGTGGAACTCTCATCCAGCTTCATGCTTTCCAATCAAGTGTGATCTTCCAAAATTTAAATACAATGTCAATCGTTATTTTCTGTTGTCTTAAAAAACCGTTCTTTTATTGTCCTCTCACTTTAGTAATGTTTTCTTTTTCTTATATAGTTTCATTATCAGTAACCTCCCTGCATCTTAGTGGCTTTATTGCCTTGCTTCGGGTGAAATGATAAAAATCTTCTGAAATATAACAGTTCACGGGGGGGGGAATATAATTGTAAAATGTATAACTTAATTTCCTTGGGAAGCAACTCTTATTTTCTGTTTGATTACGCCGAAAATATATGTAATATCTCCTTCACATTTTGCTTTTGTGACCAGGATAATGATGTTCCTGAAATTTACCAATTCCCTCTGAGAAAACTGGCGAATGTAAACATTCTTGTTGACACAAATTAGGAGCAAAACGACATGTGATTATACAAAAGTAGCATTTTTTTTTTATTCGAGGATTACCCTAGAGAAAGCAGAAACAATTTAGAAGCGAGTAGTTTTTCGCAATTTGGGCTTATACTGTAAATTACTTTCACGAAACAGTCCCCTAATATTGTCTCTTATTATGGTTTTATTATATGATCCTTGGTAGCAGCATTCAAAATGGAAACGCTCACCTTGCTACTCTGAGTACGCCAGCATGTTCACTTGAATTTATTAAGATGAGCATCAAGGGTAAGTACATTCAGGGATATCCTGCCGCCCATTTTGCTGTAGTTCTTCGCTAGGGTTTCAAGAAAGTCGCCATAGTTCTAAGCCTTGTCATTCCCCCAGAAAGCCTCGAAGAACTGCAACAAAGCTGTTCCACGCTTCTTTCTCTTAATTGGGGAATTCCTTGCCCTCTATTATCATCTTGTGGTCCGACGAAGACACCAGGCATTGACTTTTATCGCAGGCAGCTTAGGGAAGAAGTCTTAAAGGTACGTGAAGGCTGCAGGGTTACGTGCATAAAAGGCATGAAAACGCGTTGATCATATCCATATATCTTAACAAAACTCTAATATCCCTACAGCCTTTACAAGGGGTGATGTTCCTTGTCCTGCATGTAGAACGTTTTGTGGCTCTCAAGCTAGCCATAAAAATATTCGAAGGCATGAACACGGGGAAGGTATCGAACACTCACACGTGGAAAATGACGGAATAGTTCCTTATGTATATAGGGTGATTGAAAAGTAACTCCCTATTTTACGTATGATGGACTCTCCCGTCTTGTAAAAATTATAGTTAGACGGGAGAGTCCATCATACATGAAATAGGAAGTTACTTTTCAATCACACTATATATATATATATATATATATATATATATATATATATATATATATATATATATATATATATATCAGGCAGGATGTGTGTATGTGTGTAACGAATGCACGGTCGCAATTTTCGACGGATTTGCACCAAAATTTACATGCACATGCTCCAAGATAGCGGGCAGCCCAAGACTGACTTTGCATTTCCAATTCAAATCGATAGTGGAAATAAACGATTTTTTCATGCTTCTACGGTAGTTTTCGGCCATTTTCTACTGGCCAGAGTGAGAGCCTATAGCTGACTGCCATGAATAGGCAGGAAGATTCTATTGGCCAGCGTGAGAGCCAACAGCTGACTGACACGAATGTTAACTGGCATGCAAAAAGAATCGATAGCTGCATTCATCACAAGTGGGGAAAATTCATATCTGCATGGCACTTTACTCCAATTGGCTCATTCGCTTGCTTAAACTCAACGTTGATTCTGATTGCGCAGAACTGGGTTGGGTGTGAAAAAATATTTGTTGTTAACATTCTTTTTTCATTCGGTTTTTTTCCAGTTACGAGTCCTTTTTTAAAGCTGATCGTTTCGTGTTCATTTTGTTTAGTTCTATTTTCGTAACAGATTTAATGTTTAGTATAGAGCTTAGAAAAAAATTAAGTCAAGTGATAGCGATTGCTGTATGAGTCGTACGATTTTTTTAATCAAGCACGGGCAACACCGGGCTATGCTTCTAGTATATATATATATATTTGTCGATTTGTCAGGAAGGAGAATTTCTGATGTTATCAGAATTTTCGAGGTCCATACCAGCGTGCGGCATCTTAGGAAAGTGCCCGAAAACCATACCAAGATTTGACCCAAACCTTGTGAGTTAAATTGGGTAGACCGAACTATTGAGGGCAGTCGATAGCTGTGCTAGCACAAAGCCACAAGTCATCGTGGCCGAGGGTTTCAGCGTGCTAGCCTAGATAACACGCTTTCTCACAGAAACTGTAACTAAAGTCTGCCCAGCACTGTCGTAGCATAAACCACAGTGAGCTCTGTGGGTGTTGAGCAAACACAAATGTCCCTTAGCGAGCAATACCGATTGGCTAACCACCCTAGATGGGTATCCTCGAATACGAGTGGCCCGCTATTATTTTATTATTATTACCATTATTATTGTTATGGTCCAGGTTAGGACCAAGGAAGAACAACACGAACACAAGAGTTGAAATAACGAAGATATATTACACGGAATAATAATACAAGATGTGGAAGGTGTTAGTATGACTGTCCGTCTGGTTTGGAGTGAACTACTATCGGCTCGACTCGATTCGATATTTAACAGTCCCCCCACAAGGAAAGTATGTGGCACAAGGCCGAGTTTAACGTGGATTTCTCCGAGCCCGTAAGCTCGGCCAAAAATACTCCCTAAGAACCAGTATAAACGCGTTCAGGGCTTGTCTACCCCCCTGGACGAAACTTTGACCTTCGGCAAAGCCTCGTCCGGGTTCCTCTCTGCCAAAGCAGAGAGTTAGACAGGAGTCGCGCACAGTCAGAGACTGCGGCTCGACTCAATTCGTCCCTCTCTCTTGAGAGGCGTAGTATACATAGTGTTAGGAAGAGTTCATTTTGTAGTTAGAGGTAAGGGCCCACAACAATTATATATAAAGAGAGTTCCCAAAAATTTGTCATTATTTTGTAGTCAGAGAATTCCGCTTAATTGATCTCAAATTTTAGCAAAATGTGTAAAAACTTGAATGATTATTTTTATGTTTTGAGGATCAAGAATGACATTAACTGGAAATAATAAAGTCATTATAGAAATTCTTGAAACTTGTAGAAACTTCTGGAAAGTTCTGGAAAGTTCTGGAAAGTTCTAGAAAGTTCTCCTTCAGCAACTCAGAGCTAAATTTGTCTGGAATGTAATGGAAAATTGATTAATTACAAAACCTCGATGTCCAGGCCCGAAAAGAAAAGTATGAAGAGTATAATAGTCATTTCTTTTGCTTTCTAGACAGAAACAATGAGAAAATACCAATTAGAAAATAACACTTACTTACAAAAGATCAAAAAAAAGTCAGAAGTCTGTTATCAACGGTGTGAACGTGTGACCACTAAATCATTATTTATTGCATAACTTGGGGGACTGAAAAAAGCAATAACAATCTTCGTGACTCGGAATAGAAGAATTTCGGATCCCCTCACAGCTATGGAGACGCACGATTCATACCGAAGATACACTTTCGTAAATAGTATAAATTCCTTCCAGCCTAATGACACCTACTGTAAGAGGCGAAACACGTAGATGTTACTATTATCACAACACACACACACACACACACACACACACACATATGTGAGGCCGTTACGTTTCCTTACCTGGCTTTGTTCTGAGAGCTAATGGCAAAATGTAGCAAGAAGATTATGTTCCGCCAATCTTAATAAAGAGAGCTGGTATTCGATTACTTGTTTCTTGCCTGGATTCGAACATTGATTACAGGCTCCGGGCGGCTGGAAATACGCGACTCAATTACGCACGCACTCTCTCTCTCTCTCTCTCTCTCTCTCTCTCTCACACACACACACACACACACACACACACACACAAACACACACACACACACACACACACACACACACACACACACACACACATACACAAACAGGCATCTGATGAGAACGTTAAGTTTCCTTCCCTGCCTTTGTTCTGAGAGCTATTTGCAAAATATAGCTAGAAGATTATGTTCCGCCAATCTTACTGAGGAGAGCTGGTATTCGATTACTTGTTTCTTGCCTGGATCCGAAACTTCACTACATACTCCTGGCGGCGGGATATACGCGACTCAATCGCTCGCACACACACACACACACACACACACTCACACACACGGCACCTGCTGAGGACGGATACATATATATATATATATATATATATATATATATAGAGAGAGAGAGAGAGAGAGAGAGAGAGACAATATTAGTGGTGAATATACACATACATATGCAATTATATATACACATACATATATATATAAAAATAATTCCAAGACGATATGATCCAGGTAGAACCCGATGTCCAGGACAGAGTAAGGATATAATAAAAAGGCTTAAAAACTAATATTCCATGGTCATAATTTATTCCATTGGAATCGTAAAAACGATCCAATTCATCAGACCTACATGGATTTAATTTCTTTTGCAGATTAAAAAAAAACTTTGAGAGTTTTGGCGATTAACAAAGATGGCCGACCAAGAAGCATGCTCCAGGATTGAACAGCGGTCAGTTATCAAATTTTTGGTTGATGAAGGGTGCAAACCAGTTGAAATTCATAGGAGAATGTCAACTGTGTTTGGTGCCACATGTTTCAGCCAAAAAATGTCTACAAGTGGGCTAAATTGTTTAAAGAAGGACGGAGCAGTGTTGAGGATGAAGACAGGTCTGGGAGGCCTACAGAAGTGAGGTCTCCTGAGGTGATCGAATCAGTCAATGACCTCATTCAGTCTGACAGAAGGGTGACAGTGGATGACATTGCAAGGACTTTGAGCTTATCTGTCGGGACAGCACACAAGGTCACCTGCCGGTGGGTGTTAAAGATGCTTACTGCAGAGCACAAACAGCACAGCAGCCCAAACGGTGCAGACCATCAACGAGCTGGGCTGGGAACTGCTCCCACATCCCCCTTACAGCCCAGACCTAGCCCCTTCACACTTTCACCTGTTTGGTCCTTTGAAAGCGTTCACGAGATGCACAAAGTTTAAAAGTGACGATGAAGTCAAAAGTATTGTGAGCGACTGGCTGAGACATCAGTCCAAAGATTTTTACGCTGAGGGGATACGGAAGCTTGTGCACAGATGGGAAAAGTGTGTGACAGTGCTGGGAGACTACGTTGAAAAAAAAAAGTAACCTTCTATCTGTATTAGAAGTCCTTATACCGAAAAATTCACCTTATTTATTAAATGACCCTCGTATATATATATATATATATATATATATATATATATATATATATATATATATATATATATATATAGGAATTTATGCTGGTAAGTTTTTTGTATGGCGAATTAGTAAATTTGTTATTGTGTTTATCAATATGTCAATGAAGGGAGTTTTATTAGTTGTACTGAGTTCATAGCAATTTCTACTTGTTGAACCTCGAAAATAAGATATTTACAGATGTTAAAAAACCTTCCATCTATCTAAGATATGTTGATGATATCCTTATGTTAGTTCAAAATACAGATGAAATACTTCAACAAAAACGTTTCCAAAATAATTCTATCCTTAATTTCACGTATGAACTCAATACTAATAATAAAATTAACTTCCTTGACATATTGATAAACACAAATAATAACAAATATATATATATATATATATATATATGAATGATGCATGTTTCATTAAATAATATAGACATATGAAAGCAAAACACCATATTGATACATGTTGTTTAATCCTATCTAAGCTTTCGGCTTACATATGTCATTATTAAAGATGACAATTACATTTCAATACATTAAACAGTACAGGGACAAAACAATAATGATAGTCTGTTTATGTTGCATGAAAGATTTCAAAGCAACGACAAACTCGTATATACGACACGCGGAAGCGAAAATCACATCACAGCTGAAAACGTATACACAAGTTTGGAGTTGCTTGGAATTCTTTCATGCAACAAAAACAGACTATCATTATTGTTTTGTCCGTGTATTGTTCAACATATGGAAATGTAATTGTCATCTTTGATGATGGCTTATATAAGACGAAAGCTTAGATAGGATTAAGAAAACATGTATCAATATGGTGATTTCCTTTCGTCTTTCAATGATAATGTTATTAAGCTTATCAGACAATGCGAAAGGAATTTACTTAAAATAAATAGACAAAACTTGTCTATATTATTTAATGAAACATGCACCAATAAAAAAATTGCTGCATAAATACAAACAATATATATATATATATATGTGTTTCTCACACATATTTGAATATTATCTGTTACGTCATTACACGAGACACATATCTAACCAATAAGAAATAACCAAACACAACAAACCATTAATTTGTGTCTCTTTGCATTTTTTTATCATTTGTATCTTGATCTCAGACGAAGCTTTAATAGTGTGAAACATGCCAGATTTGAGTTTCTGACTTGTTCTTTATGCAATCATGTATATATATATATATATATATATGTGTGTGTGTGTGTGTGTGTGTGTGTGTGTGTGTGTGTGTGTGTGTGTGCACAACAGTTCAAACATTCGACGCTACCTCCAGAACTACCATGAGATGACCTTGACCGAAGAGTGAAACCTTTCCATACGCAAATTGAAAAAGAGCTCTTAGAAATCATTGAAGAATAAGAATTGGATCAATATCAAACTTATACTTTGAGAGACTTTTGCAACAAATGCCAAAGTTTTGTTCCGCAGCAATCAAAGTTAAAGGAGGATATTTTGACGAGAGCAAAATTCAATCATAAAATACTTTTTTTTGTTTTCTTTTTGTTATGGTCCAGGTTAGGACCAAGGAAGAACAACACGAACACAAGAGTAGAAATAACGAAGATATATTACGCGGAATAATAATACAAGATGTGGAAGGTGTTAGTATGACTGTCAGTCTGGTTTGGAGTGAACTACTATCGGCTCGACTCGATTCGTCTCTCTCTCTCTCTCTCTCTCTCTCTCTCTCTTGAGAGGCGTAGTATACATAGTGTTAGGAAGAGTTCATTCTGTAGTTATAGGTAAGGACCCATAACACTTTTTTTTGTCATAATAAAATTTATAATAAAAAATCATGTCTCACTTTCTTTTAAACATATAAAATAAATTTCTCTTATTTAAAGTACAAAAACTACTTTTTGAGCCAATTTAAAAATTCCCAGTGATGGCCTCAAACATTTGAACTTTAGTACATATATATATATATATATATATATATATATATATATATATATATATATATAATAATTAGAATACTGACCTTTTCGATACTGATTCTATTGACTGAGGTACCATAACGGTATAAAACGTGACAGCGGAAAGGTCAGTTTTCTAATTATTTTAGATCAGAAATTACCCCCCCAGTTTCGTTATCTGAAATTTGTATTGGGCACTTTTTACTAATTATGCAGTTTCTTTGCAAATATTTGTTTCACAAACTGTATTTTGTAATGGGATATATATATATATAAGGCAGGGTGTGTGTGTGTGTGTGTGTGTGTGTGTGTGTGTGTGTGTGTGTGTGTGTGTGTGTGTGTAACGAATGCACGGCCGCAAGTTAGCGGGAACGCCAAGACCGACTTTGCATTTCCGAACTCCCATCGATAGTGGAAATAATCGATTTTTTCATGCTTCTACGACAGTTTGCGGCCATTTTCTACTGACCAGAGTGAGAGCCTATAGCAGGCTGCCACGAATGGGCAGGAAGATTTTATTGGCCAGCGTTAGAGCCAACAGCTGACTGACACGAATGTTAACTAGCATGCTAGCATGCAAAAAAAATCGATAGCTGCATTCGTCACAAGTGGGAAAAATTTAAATCTGCATGGCACTTTACTCCAATTGGTTCATTCGCTTGCTTAAACTCAACGTTGATTCTGATTCCGCAGAACTGGGTTGGGTGTGAAAAAATATTTGTTGTTAACATTCTTTTTTCATTCGGTTTTTCCAGTTACGAGTCCTTTTTTAAAGCTGATCGTTTTGTGTTCATTTTGTTTAGTTCTTTTTTCGTAACAGATTTAATGTTTAGTATAGAGCTTAGAAAAAATTCACAGTGTGAGATAGGCAAGAAGTAAGGCATGTAGCAACATCAGCACGGCAAAGGGCACTACTTTAATGGCAAGAAAGGGCAAAACAAAATTAGCGATAAGTGATAGCGATTGCTGTATGAGTCGTACGATTTTTGAGTCAAGTACGGGCAACGCTGGGCCATGCTGCTAGTATATATATATATGTTTGAGGAAATATAGTTTTAAGGTGTGCTAAAATTATGGGATAAAGGACTCAATATCAGAGACAAAGCGGATGTAAATTTAAATCTAAAAGTGAACATTGAATTCAACACTCAGAGGCGACAGGCTGTTTTATGCTAGACGCAATCGTCAGGCGGCTAGCATGAAACAGCCTGTCGCCTCTGATTGTTGACTTCAATGTTCACTTTTAGATTTATATTTACATATAAATATATATATATAAATATATATATATATATAATAGCTGGCCAGTCGTAGCCAATCCCTATTGTAGGCCCTCGATCAGGCACATTTTTGTTTAGTCAACACCCACAGAGTTCACCTGTGTTTTATTCTGTAACTATGATGTGTAAACCTTAGTTACAGTTTCTGCGAGAGAGCGTGTTATCTAGCATGATCAACAATCTAAACAAGACTTGCACAATCAAACCCTCGGTCACGATGACTTGTGACTCCGTGCTAGCATAGCTATCGATGGCCCCCAAGTGTTCAGTCTACCCAATTTCACTAAGTTATACACTACAAGAAGATAGCAAAAGGATTAGCATAAAATACAAATCGGGGATACTAAAATCAAAAAATACAGAAATTAAAATATCTGGGAATGTTAAGTTAGGCTAGAAGATCGGAAAACATATTACAATGGTCAAAGATGCATTCCAAAAGCTAAGCAGAGTATTAAGAAACAGGAAAATTTCGTTTGAAACAAAGAAAAGAGTACTAAACTGTTACGTCTTATCTGTCTTCCTATATGGCAGTGGATGCTGGACAATCTCTTCGAGGGTGATGAAGAGACTTGAAGCAACAGAAAATTGGTTCTACAGAAAGATGCTGAAGATACCATAGGTTGAACGTGTCAGCAATAGTAAGGCTTTGGAAAAACTGGAAACAAAAAGATAACTTATACTTAACATCAGGAAGAGGCAGTTGAAATTTCTGGGGCATAATATGAGGAAAGAGGGCTTGGAAAATCTGACACTCAAAGGACAGACTGAGGGAAAGAGGCACAGAAGAAAGTAGCGTGTAACGTACTTGATGAGCTTGAGTTAATGGATGGCAGAACAGGGTTTGGGAGAAATAGCAAAAAGACAAAAGTTATAACGAGCTACAAGAAACAGGAAGAAGTGGAGAGCCATTATCACCTTCGTCCTGAATGGACACGGCGTATATAAGTAGAAGAATAAAGCCCCGTCACAATCACGATTTTGAGGCAAGCGGATATTGTGTTCGTTTTGCGCCAATAGCACGCGTGTGGTTTAATTCTTTTCAAGTGCAGAGATTGATCGTTGAAACGTAAAGACGAGAAGACGTACCATTATTTTCTCCGTTAATGTTAGGCGAGTTCAGGGCGTGGTGGAAACATGTCAGGAGCATCTTTAGAAAGCAAAAGAGCTGAAGGAGACGTCATATATATATATATCGACTCGCCGCCCAAGTAAATCTCACGCAATCTACTTTCAGTGTCTTAATCACCAGTCTATTATTTGAGACCTGCTTTGTATTTGGGCGGCCGAAACCAATTTATCCGGCCCGGTAAGGGAAGTAAGACAAGGAAATGTCTTCTCACCGGATTTATTCAAACTTTTCAGCGAGCTTATCCTAAGGGAGCTGACGACCTTTTGAGTATCGGTAGACAGAGACGTTGATGGCAGACGGAGAAAGAAACCTTCAAAACTTCTGAGAAGAGGAAAGCAGGAATAAAAGAAATAATCACCAATTTAAAAAAAAAAATGTCAGAATAGTTATGAGAAAGAAAAAAGACTCGAACTGTAGACCAGACGCGTGATTTGAATTAGAGATGTCGACATCGTGATGCAATTTGATTTTTGTTTCGCAGCATGTCAACATCTCAACTTTCACAGGTGAATTAACAGGAGTTAACTGATAACTGACATCCATTAAATATGGCACATGGAACTAGAACAGTCTAGCCCAGTGCGCGAAATAAAGGTTTCCGTTTGACATTCCAAACACCTGAAGAAGGCCCGTTGCGCACAACGGCCAAAACGTTGTAATAAATATGGCAACAAATATGAGGACAATAGTCTGAATAATGTAAATAGTGTACATAATACCTCATCTAAGAAATATAGACAGATACTGAAAGGCCGAAACGTTGTAATAAATATGGCAATAAAGATGAGGACAATAGTCTGAATAATGTAAATAGTGTACATAATACCTCATCTCAGAAATATAGACAGATACTGAAAGGCCGAAACGTTGTAATAAACATGGCGATAGAGATGAGGACAATAATCTGAATAATGTAAATAGTGTAAATAATACCTCATCTCAGAAATTTAATGCCGAAATCTAAATATTTCGAACACTGTGTCATGAATTCACCTTAATTTTTTTAATAGTGTACATAATACCTCATCTCAGAAATATAGACAGATACTGAAAGGCCGAAACGTTGTAATAAATATGGCGACAAAGATGAGGACAATAGTCTGACTAATGTAAATAGTGTACATAATACCTCATCTCAGAAATATAGACAGATAGTAAATTTTCATGAATATATCCTATGCCTGTAGGTCTGTTTATTGATTATATAAAGATGACGTTATTGGAAATATTGTTACTTAGTGTATTTTTTAAAATTCAGAATAAACAAAATAAAAAATCCGATTCTACTTCATGTTTTTCCTACACATGTCGCCTAAAAGGGAAACCATTCTTTATTTACGTTTCATCACGTGATCTCTTACGAATACTGATTCTTCTTCTTCTACCTTTTGTGGATCATGATTTTGACATGTCAGAATTCTTTGCTTGTATCTAGTATTTGACAAATCTAATTTGTAGAATGGATCATGATTTTGACATGTCAGAATTCTTTGCTTGTATCTAGTATTTGACAAATCTAATTTGTAGAATGGACCATGATTTTGACATGTCAGAATTCTTTGCTTGTATCTAGTATTTGACAAATCTAATTTGTAGAATGGATCATGATTTTGACATGTCAGAATTCTTTGCTTGTATCTAGTATTTGACAAATCTAATTTGTAGAATGGATCATGATTTTGACATGTCAGAATTCTTTGCTTGTATCTAGTATTTGACAAATCTAATTTGTAGAATGGACCATGATTTTGACATGTCAGAATTCTTTGCTTGTATCTAGTATTTGACAAATCTAATTTGTAGAATGGATCATGATTTTGACATGTCAGAATTCTTTGCTTGTATCTAGTATTTGACAAATCTAATTTGTAGAATGGATCATGATTTTGACATGTCAGAATTCTTTGCTTGTATCTAGTATTTGACAAATCTAATTTGTAGAATGGACCATGATTTTGACATGTCAGAATTCTTTGCTTGTATCTAGTATTTGACAAATCTAATTTGTAGAATGGATCATGATTTTGACATGTCAGAATTCTTTGCTTGTATCTAGTATTTGACAAATCTAATTTGTAGAATGGATCATGATTTTGACATGTCAGAATTCTTTGCTTGTATCTAGTATTTGACAAATCTAATTTGTAGAATGGACCATGATTTTGACATGTCAGAATTCTTTGCTTGTATCTAGTATTTGACAAATCTAATTTGTAGAATGGATCATGATTTTGACATGTCAGAATTCTTTGCTTGTATCTAGTATTTGACAAATCTAATTTGTAGAATGGATCATGATTTTGACATGTCAGAATTCTTTGCTTGTATCTAGTATTTGACAAATCTAATTTGTAGAATGGATCATGATTTTGACATGTCAGAATTCTTTGCTTGTATCTAGTATTTGACAAATCTAATTTGTAGAATGGATCATGATTTTGACATGTCAGAATTCTTTGCTTGTATCTAGTATTTGACAAATCTAATTTGTAGAATGGACCATGATTTTGACATGTCAGAATTCTTTGCTTGTATCTAGTATTTGACAAATCTAATTTGTAGAATGGATCATGATTTTGACATGTCAGAATTCTTTGCTTGTATCTAGTATTTGACAAATCTAATTTGTAGAATGGACCATGATTTTGACATGTCAGAATTCTTTGCTTGTATCTAGTATTTGACAAATCTAATTTGTAGAATGGATCATGATTTTGACATGTCAGAATTCTTTGCTTGTATCTAGTATTTGACAAATCTAATTTGTAGAATGGACCATGATTTTGACATGTCAGAATTCTTTGCTTGTATCTAGTATTTGACAAATCTAATTTGTAGAATGGATCATGATTTTGACATGTCAGAATTCTTTGCTTGTATCTAGTATTTGACAAATCTAATTTGTAGAATGGACCATGATTTTGACATGTCAGAATTCTTTGCTTGTATCTAGTATTTGACAAATCTAATTTGTAGAATGGATCATGATTTTGACATGTCAGAATTCTTTGCTTGTATCTAGTATTTGACAAATCTAATTTGTAGAATGGACCATGATTTTGACATGTCAGAATTCTTTGCTTGTATCTAGTATTTGACAAATCTAATTTGTAGAATGGATCATGATTTTGACATGTCAGAATTCTTTGCTTGTATCTAGTATTTGACAAATCTAATTTGTAGAATGGACCATGATTTTGACATGTCAGAATTCTTTGCTTGTATCTAGTATTTGACAAATCTAATTTGTAGAATGGATCATGATTTTGACATGTCAGAATTCTTTGCTTGTATCTAGTATTTGACAAATCTAATTTGTAGAATGGACCATGATTTTGACATGTCAGAATTCTTTGCTTGTATCTAGTATTTGACAAATCTAATTTGTAGAATGGATCATGATTTTGACATGTCAGAATTCTTTGCTTGTATCTAGTATTTGACAAATCTAATTTGTAGAATGGATCATGATTTTGACATGTCAGAATTATTTGCTTGTATCTAGTATTTGACAAATCTAATTTGTAGAATGGACCATGATTTTGACATGTCAGAATTCTTTGCTTGTATCTAGTATTTGACAAATCTAATTTGTAGAATGGATCATGATTTTGACATGTCAGAATTCTTTGCTTGTATCTAGTATTTGACAAATCTAATTTGTAGAATGGACCATGATTTTGACATGTCAGAATTCTTTGCTTGTATCTAGTATTTGACAAATCTAATTTGTAGAATGGATCATGATTTTGACATGTCAGAATTCTTTGCTTGTATCTAGTATTTGACAAATCTAATTTGTAGAATGGACCATGATTTTGACATGTCAGAATTCTTTGCTTGTATCTAGTATTTGACAAATCTAATTTGTAGAATGGATCATGATTTTGACATGTCAGAATTCTTTGCTTGTATCTAGTATTTGACAAATCTAATTTGTAGAATGGACCATGATTTTGACATGTCAGAATTCTTTGCTTGTATCTAGTATTTGACAAATCTAATTTGTAGAATGGATCATGATTTTGACATGTCAGAATTCTTTGCTTGTATCTAGTATTTGACAAATCTAATTTGTAGAATGGACCATGATTTTGACATGTCAGAATTCTTTGCTTGTATCTAGTATTTGACAAATCTAATTTGTAGAATGGATCATGATTTTGACATGTCAGAATTCTTTGCTTGTATCTAGTATTTGACAAATCTAATTTGTAGAATGGACCATGATTTTGACATGTCAGAATTCTTTGCTTGTATCTAGTATTTGACAAATCTAATTTGTAGAATGGACCATGATTTTGACATGTCAGAATTCTTTGCTTGTATCTAGTATTTGACAAATCTAATTTGTAGAATGGATCATGATTTTGACATGTCAGAATTTTTTGCTTGTATCTAGTATTTGACAAATGTAATTTGTAGAATGGATCATGATTTTGACATGTCAGAATTCTTTGCTTGTATCTAGTATTTGACAAATCTAATTTGTAGAAGGGACCATGATTTTGACATGTCAGAATTCTTTGCTTGTATCTAGTATTTGACAAATCTAATTTGTAGAATGGACCATGATTTTGACATGTCAGAATTCTTTGCTTGTATCTAGTATTTGACAAATCTAATTTGTAGAATGGATCATGATTTTGACATGTCAGAATTCTTTGCTTGTATCTAGTATTTGACAAATCTAATTTGTAGAATGGATCATGATTTTGACATGTCAGAATTCTTTGCTTGTATCTAGTATTTGACAAATCTAATTTGTAGAATGGATCATGATTTTGACATGTCAGAATTCTTTGCTTGTATCTAGTATTTGACAAATCTAATTTGTAGAATGGACCATGATTTTGACATGTCAGAATTCTTTGCTTGTATCTAGTATTTGACAAATCTAATTTGTAGAATGGATCATGATTTTGACATGTCAGAATTCTTTGCTTGTATCTAGTATTTGACAAATCTAATTTGTAGAATGGACCATGATTTTGACATGTCAGAATTCTTTGCTTGTATCTAGTATTTGACAAATCTAATTTGTAGAATGGACCATGATTTTGACATGTCAGAATTCTTTGCTTGTATCTAGTATTTGACAAATCTAATTTGTAGAATGGATCATGATTTTGACATGTCAGAATTCTTTGCTTGTATCTAGTATTTGACAAATCTAATTTGTAGAATGGACCATGATTTTGACATGTCAGAATTCTTTGCTTGTATCTAGTATTTGACAAATCTAATTTGTAGAATGGATCATGATTTTGACATGTCAGAATTCTTTGCTTGTATCTAGTATTTGACAAATCTAATTTGTAGAATGGACCATGATTTTGACATGTCAGAATTCTTTGCTTGTATCTAGTATTTGACAAATCTAATTTGTAGAATGGACCATGATTTTGACATGTCAGAATTCTTTGCTTGTATCTAGTATTTGACAAATCTAATTTGTAGAATGGACCATGATTTTGACATGTCAGAATTCTTTGCTTGTATCTAGTATTTGACAAATCTAATTTGTAGAATGGACCATGATTTTGACATGTCAGAATTCTTTGCTTGTATCTAGTATTTGACAAATCTAATTTGTAGAATGGATCATGATTTTGACATGTCAGAATTCTTTGCTTGTATCTAGTATTTGACAAATCTAATTTGTAGAATGGACCATGATTTTGACATGTCAGAATTCTTTGCTTGTATCTAGTATTTGACAAATCTAATTTGTAGAATGGACCATGATTTTGACATGTCAGAATTCTTTGCTTGTATCTAGTATTTGACAAATCTAATTTGTAGAATGGACCATGATTTTGACATGTCAGAATTCTTTGCTTGTATCTAGTATTTGACAAATCTAATTTGTAGAATGGACCATGATTTTGACATGTCAGAATTCTTTGCTTGTATCTAGTATTTGACAAATCTAATTTGTAGAATGGACCATGATTTTGACATGTCAGAATTCTTTGCTTGTATCTAGTATTTGACAAATCTAATTTGTAGAATGGATCATGATTTTGACATGTCAGAATTCTTTGCTTGTATCTAGTATTTGACAAATCTAATTTGTAGAATGGACCATGATTTTGACATGTCAGAATTCTTTGCTTGTATCTAGTATTTGACAAATCTAATTTGTAGAATGGACCATGATTTTGACATGTCAGAATTCTTTGCTTGTATCTAGTATTTGACAAATCTAATTTGTAGAATGGACCATGATTTTGACATGTCAGAATTCTTTGCTTGTATCTAGTATTTGACAAATCTAATTTGTAGAATGGACCATGATTTTGACATGTCAGAATTCTTTGCTTGTATCTAGTATTTGACAAATCTAATTTGTAGAATGGACCATGATTTTGACATGTCAGAATTCTTTGCTTGTATCTAGTATTTGACAAATCTAATTTGTAGAATGGATCATGATTTTGACATGTCAGAATTCTTTGCTTGTATCTAGTATTTGACAAATCTAATTTGTAGAATGGACCATGATTTTGACATGTCAGAATTCTTTGCTTGTATCTAGTATTTGACAAATCTAATTTGTAGAATGGACCATGATTTTGACATGTCAGAATTCTTTGCTTGTATCTAGTATTTGACAAATCTAATTTGTAGAATGGATCATGATTTTGACATGTCAGAATTCTTTGCTTGTATCTAGTATTTGACAAATCTAATTTGTAGAATGGATCATGATTTTGACATGTCAGAATTCTTTGCTTGTATCTAGTATTTGACAAATCTAATTTGTAGAATGGACCATGATTTTGACATGTCAGAATTCTTTGCTTGTATCTAGTATTTGACAAATCTAATTTGTAGAATGGACCATGATTTTGACATGTCAGAATTCTTTGCTTGTATCTAGTATTTGACAAATCTAATTTGTAGAATGGATCATGATTTTGACATGTCAGAATTCTTTGCTTGTATCTAGTATTTGACAAATCTAATTTGTAGAATGGATCATGATTTTGACATGTCAGAATTCTTTGCTTGTATCTAGTATTTGACAAATCTAATTTGTAGAATGGATCATGATTTTGACATGTCAGAATTCTTTGCTTGTATCTAGTATTTGACAAATCTAATTTGTAGAATGGACCATGATTTTGACATGTCAGAATTCTTTGCTTGTATCTAGTATTTGACAAATCTAATTTGTAGAATGGATCATGATTTTGACATGTCAGAATTCTTTGCTTGTATCTAGTATTTGACAAATCTAATTTGTAGAATGGACCATGATTTTGACATGTCAGAATTCTTTGCTTGTATCTAGTATTTGACAAATCTAATTTGTAGAATGGATCATGATTTTGACATGTCAGAATTCTTTGCTTGTATCTAGTATTTGACAAATCTAATTTGTAGAATGGATCATGATTTTGACATGTCAGAATTCTTTGCTTGTATCTAGTATTTGACAAATCTAATTTGTAGAATGGACCATGATTTTGACATGTCAGAATTCTTTGCTTGTATCTAGTATTTGACAAATCTAATTTGTAGAATGGATCATGATTTTGACATGTCAGAATTCTTTGCTTGTATCTAGTATTTGACAAATCTAATTTGTAGAATGGATCATGATTTTGACATGTCAGAATTCTTTGCTTGTATCTAGTATTTGACAAATCTAATTTGTAGAATGGATCATGATTTTGACATGTCAGAATTCTTTGCTTGTATCTAGTATTTGACAAATCTAATTTGTAGAATGGATCATGATTTTGACATGTCAGAATTCTTTGCTTGTATCTAGTATTTGACAAATCTAATTTGTAGAATGGATCATGATTTTGACATGTCAGAATTCTTTGCTTGTATCTAGTATTTGACAAATCTAATTTGTAGAATGGATCATGATTTTGACATGTCAGAATTCTTTGCTTGTATCTAGTATTTGACAAATCTAATTTGTAGAATGGATCATGATTTTGACATGTCAGAATTCTTTGCTTGTATCTAGTATTTGACAAATCTAATTTGTAGAATGGATCATGATTTTGACATGTCAGAATTCTTTGCTTGTATCTAGTATTTGACAAATCTAATTTGTAGAATGGATCATGATTTTGACATGTCAGAATTCTTTGCTTGTATCTAGTATTGTCAGAACACATCTGTGTTTTATATTGCATCTATGCAGTTTTTATTTTAAATCATTTAGACATTTCAAGAACTCGATCACCTACTTTTGATGTTTGCAACGTGTGCCTACATGATGACATTCAAAAATTGTACAGCACATAACCTTAACGTTTTTCCCTTCATACGTAAAAATTTAATTTTCAGATAAACACAGATATTTTGTCTTATAAATATGATAAACACAACATTTTTTGTCTTAGAAGAAACAAGACTCTGATGATGACATTGTGCTAATGTTGAAAGTACTCGGGATAACAGATATGCATCAACATGTTAATTTTGTTTCTTTCCTCAATAAAGGAACTAAAAACTTGTCAGTAATCACGAGAGGATCGTATTAAAATTAAGTAGATAAAACTTATTTAATGAGTCAGATATATATATATATATATATATATATATATATATATAGGGGGTTTGGTCAAAGACGACGAAGTCCTAATAATAAAAAAGAAAAAGTCAGCACTCAATAAAAATTAACTATGAACCCAGTTAAAAAGTAAAAATGATATCATTATTGATAATGGCTAAAAATATAGCCGAATACGCTCAGAAAAGCAGAGCATTTCGACAGTTGTTACACAGTATGTTCCCAGAATAGAAAACACCTGCATGAACACAAGAAAAATTAAATAAAAAAGGTTAATCGCAGTACTTTGTCAGTGGTGTTTAACGAAACATGTATAAAAGAGTGGTTACTGACAAAATACACAATATATACACACACACACATACCCCCTCCATATATATATATATATATATATATATATATATATATATATATATATATATAATGTACCGACAAAATTTGAGCTCAGAAACTTAAAAACGTATTTTAAATAATTTAAATGTCTTTGAAATTACAGTTCGGTTTTATTTGAAAGATAATAGCCTAAAACTAATCTATATGAAAAGAAAAATAAATTTCTGTATATGAATCAAATTTTTAGATATTTTAGAAATATTCTCACCTTCTCTCGTCGACTGCTCGAGCCGTCGCAAAATAAAATTAAAAAGCTTATAAAAATCCAGTCTTTACCCTAGAGATGTATTTGAAAGCAAAGTAGTAATTTTACTGGTTGATTAACCTGAATTTGCACAAGTAATGATTAAACCAGGCAGAATTATTTACGCACGGTAGTCTGTAAAAAGTCATCAAATAAATATGATGAACACATTTTCTTGTCTTAGAAGAAACAAGACCCTGATGATGACATTGTGCTAATGTCGAAAGTACTCGGGATAACATCGCAAGCCCTTCGTTACCCTCTATTTCAAATGGAAAAAATATTTTGATGAGCCACATCTAGTTCCGACATTGATAACTATGACTCGGCATGCCACTTCCACAGGGTCAAATCCTCCCCATTCCTTCCGTATTTCATTCGTAAGTCATGCTCAACAGACTTTTCTTAAGTATTTTCATTTTTGGAAGAGATTCCATAGGGTATGCTTCGCCTATTATTAAAATCCAGTGTCAATCTTTATCTATCCTATAAATCCTCATAAACTGTCCTTCCCACCGCCTCCATATGTTCCCAAAACAACCTCATTCAAAAATGCGATACCTTGAGTAGCTTTTGTGTTTTGTATTAGATAAAGAATTTTCTTATTAAGTAAACGTTATCTTAAATGCCTTTTTGAACGCAACACTTTTTCAGGTTCTTAGCCGAACGTAAACAAAGCAAATTCCTAAAGAAGTGATGGATTTTATTTATTAATCCGATGGATTTTATTACTTAATCGTTATTTACCAATATCTGAGGAGACGATCTGTTTATTTATTAAACAGTATATTTGTTTATTTCCGCCTACCGGCCTGAATGTTCAAAAAGTCTTATAAAATAAAAATCATGCGGTCTCTGGCTGGATTGTGTAAGATAAAAAAATATTTCCTTTTAGGGAAAAAGGAAACTAAAAGAAAAGCTTCTCTTAAAATCAGAAACATAATGAGGAAAGACGGCTTGGAGAAATTAACACTCTTATGATATATTAAAAGAGAGGTAGATGCAAAAAATATGTTTATTTAAATCGACGGCAGAAGGGGACAAACATTCGATGAAGTTTCAAAGGATTGGAAGTTATGAAGGGCCTATAAGCATTTACATCCTGTAGGTACGCAGCAAGTAAAAGAAACGAATACCTTTATAGTAAGTACTCAGATTATAGTGAAAATCTTGATGCTTTTGTGGAATGAATAATTAAGTCTAATGGATTTCAGCATTTGATTGATATTCGAGGAGAAGGTGGGTTCGATTTGGTACTTAAGTTAGTTTCATTTTCGGCGGTAATTCAAATGCAATATTTTTGAGAGGCTTTCACTTTAACAATCCTTCTGAGTTGAAAGCTTCTAGCTGCAGATTTAAACGCGCGTTCACGCTGAAAAGTAGCCTGTGATTAACAGACACCCACTCATCCACACTCCCCCACCTCCGACCCCGCGAAACCCACGCAGCGTTCAGAGAACCTACAAAGGTGTCTTGTAGAATAAAGAATGGTTGGTTGCAGAGAAGATAAAGATACCTTGAGTGGCACCTTCTTGAGTATGTATGCTGTCCGCGGGAGATGCATCGCTTTCAAACACTCGATATTAATCATCGCACATACACACACACACACACACACACACACACACACACACACACTCACACACACACATATATATATATATATATATATATATATATATATATTTGCCTCGATGGCTAAAATAAAACGACACAGTAGTATTGTTTGCTACATTAACAAAAGAATTCTGTCGGCATCTTATTCAGAATACCTTAATATCTAAGATATGTTACATTTTAGAAACTCTTGCCACATTATTACTATTATTTTATTACTAGTTTTATTCCATCTTATTATTGTTGCTTTTTATTCCAACACTCTGGCTCTATACACTCTTCATTATTACTATTAATTTATTACTAGTTTAATTCCATCTTATTATTGATTCTTTTTATCCCAACAGTCTGGCTCTATACACTCTTCATTATTACTATTATTTTATTACATGTTTCATTCCATCTTATTATTGTTGCTTTATATCCTAGCACTCTGGCTCTATACACTCTTCATTATTACTATTATTGTATTACTAGTTTCATTCCATCTTATTATTGTTGCTTTTTATCCCAACACTCTGGCTCTATACACTCTTCATTATTACTATTATTTTATTACATGTTTTATTCCATCTTATTATTGTTGCTTTATATCCCAAGCACTCTGGCTCTATACACTCTTCATTATTACTATTATTTTATTACTAGTTTTATTCCATCTTATTATTGTTGCTTTTTATCCCAACACTCTGGCTTTATACACTCTTCATTATTACTATTATTTTATTACTAGTTTTATTCCATCTTATTATTGTTGCTTTTTATCCCAACACTCTGGCTCTATACACTCTTCATTATTACTATTATTTTATTACTAGTTTTATTCCATCTTATTATTGTTGCTTTTTATCCCAACACTCTGGCTCTATACACTCTTCATTATTACTATTATTTTATTACTAGTTTTATTCCATCTTATTATTGTTGCTTTTTATCCCAACACCCTGGCTCTATACACTCTTCATTATTACTATGATTTTATTACTAGTTTTATTCCAACTTATAATTGTTGCTTTTTATCCCAGCACTCTGGCTCTATACACTCTTCATTATTACTATTATTTTATTACTAGTTTTATTCCATCTTATTATTGTTGCTTTTTATCCCAACACTCTGGCTCTATACACTCTTCATTATTACTATTATTTTATTACTAGTTTTATTCCATCTTATTATTGTTGCTTTTTATCCCAACACTCTGGCTCTATACACTCTTCATTATTACTATTATTTTATTACTAGTTTTATTCCATCTTATTATTGTTGCTTTTTATCCCAACACTCTGGCTCTATACACTCTTCATTATTACTATTATTTTATTACTAGTTTTATTCCATCTTATTATTGTTGCTTTTTATCCCAACACCCTGGCTCTATACACTCTTCATTATTACTATGATTTTATTACTAGTTTTATTCCATCTTATAATTGTTGCTTTTTATCCCAGCACTCTGGCTCTATACACTCTTCATTATTACTATTATTTTATTACTAGTTTTATTCCATCTTATTATTGTTGCTTTTTATCCCAACACTCTGGCTCTATACACTCTTCATTATTACTATTATTTTATTACTAGTTTTATTCCATCTTATTATTGTTGCTTTTTATCCCAACACTCTGGCTCTATACACTCTTCATTATTACTATTATTTTATTACTAGTTTTATTCCATCTTATTATTGTTGCTTTTTATCCCAACACCCTGGCTCTATACACTCTTCATTATTACTATGATTTTATTACATGTTTCATTCCATCTTATTATTGTTGCTTTATATCCCAGCACTCTGGCTCTATACACTCTTCATTATTACTATTATTTTATTACTAGTTTTATTCCATCTTATTATTGTTGCTTTTTATCCCAACACTCTGGCTTTATACACTCTTCATTATTACTATTATTTTATTACATGTTTCATTCCATCTTATTATTGTTGCTTTATATCCCAGCACTCTGGCTCTATACACTCTTCATTATTACTATTATTTTATTACTAGATTTATTCCATCTTATTATTGTTGCTTTTTATCCCAACACTCTGGCTCTATACACTCTTCATTATTACTATGATTTTATTACTATGTTCATTCCATCTTATTATTGTTGCTTTTTATCCCAACACCCTGGCTCTATACACTCTTCATTATTACTATGATTTTATTACTAGTTTTATTCCATCTTATTATTGTTGCTTTTTATCCCAACACTCTGGCTCTATACACTCTTCATTATTACTATTATTTTATTACTAGTTTTATTCCATCTTATTATTGTTGCTTTTTATCCCAACACTCTGGCTCTATACACTCTTCATTATTACTATTATTTTATTACTAGTTTTATTCCATCTTATTATTGTTGCTTTTTATCCCAACACTCTGGCTCTATACACTCTTCATTATTACTATTATTTTATTACTAGTTTTATTCCATCTTATTATTGTTGCTTTTTATCCCAACACCCTGGCTCTATACACTCTTCATTATTACTATGATTTTATTACTAGTTTTATTCCATCTTATAATTGTTGCTTTTTATCCCAGCACTCTGGCTCTATACACTCTTCATTATTACTATTATTTTATTACTAGTTTTATTCCATCTTATTATTGTTGCTTTTTATCCCAACACTCTGGCTCTATACACTCTTCATTATTACTATTATTTTATTACTAGTTTTATTCCATCTTATTATTGTTGCTTTTTATCCCAACACTCTGGCTCTATACACTCTTCATTATTACTATTATTTTATTACTAGTTTTATTCCATCTTATTATTGTTGCTTTTTATTCCAACACTCTGGCTCTATACACTCTTCATTATTACTATTATTTTATTACTAGTTTTATTCCATCTTATAATTGTTGCTTTTTATCCCAACACTCTGGCTCTATACACTCTTCATTATTACTATTATTTTATTACTAGTTTTGTTCCATCTTATTATTGTTGCTTTTTATCACAACATTCTGGCTCTATACACTCTTCATTATTACTATTATTTTATTACTAGTTTTATTCCATCTTATTATTGATTCTTTTTATCCCAACAGTCTGGCTCTATACACTCTTCATTATTACTATTATTTTATTACATGTTTCATTCCATCTTATTATTGTTGCTTTATATCCCAGCACTCTGGCTCTATACACTCTTCATTATTACTATTATTTTATTACTAGATTTATTCCATCTTATTATTGTTGCTTTTTATCCCAACACTCTGGCTCTATACACTCTTCATTATTACTATTATTTTATTACTAGTTTTATTCCATCTCATTATTGTTGCTTTTTATCCCAACACTCTGGCTCTATACACTCTTCATTATTACTATTATTTTATTACTAGTTTTATTCCATCTTATTATTGTTGCTTTTTATCCCAACACTCTGGCTATATACACTCTTCATTATTACTATTATTTTATTACTAGTTTTATTCCATCTTATTATTGTTGCTTTTTATCCCAACACTCCGGCTCTATACACTCTTCATTATTACGATTATTTTATTACTAGTTTTATTCCATCTCATTATTGTTGCTTTTTATCCCAACACTCTGGCTCTATACACTCTTCATTATTACTATTATTTTATTACTAGTTTTATTCCATCTCATTATTGTTGCTTTTTATCCCAACACTCTGGCTCTATACACTCTTCATTATTACTATTATTTTATTACTAGTTTTATTCCATCTTATTATTGTTGCTTTTTATCCCAACACTCTGGCTCTATACACTCTTCATTATTACTATTATTTTATTACTAGTTTTATTCCATCTTATTATTGTTGCTTTTTATCCCAACACTCCGGCTCTATACACTCTTCATTATTACGATTATTTTATTACTAGTTTTATTACATCTCATTATTGTTGCTTTTTATCCCAACACTCTGGCTCTATACACTCTTCATTATTACTATTATTTTATTACTAGTTTTATTCCATCTCATTATTGTTGCTTTTTATCCCAACACTCTGGCTCTATACACTCTTCATTATTACTATTATTTTATTACTAGTTTTATTCCATCTTATTATTGTTGCTTTTTATCCCAACACTCTGGCTATATACACTCTTCATTATTACTATTATTTTATTACTAGTTTTATTCCATCTTATTATTGTTGCTTTTTATCCCAACACTCCGGCTCTATACACTCTTCATTATTACTATTATTTTATTACTAGTTTTATTCCATCTCATTATTGTTGCTTTTTATCCCAACACTCTGGCTCTATACACTCTTCATTATTACTATTATTTTATTACTAGTTTTATTCCATCTTATTATTGTTGCTTTTTATCCCAACACTCCGGCTCTATACACTCTTCATTATTACTATTATTTTATTACTAGTTTTATTCCATCTCATTATTGTTGCTTTTTATCCCAACACTCTGGCTCTATACACTCTTCATTATTACTATTATTTTATTACTAGTTTTATTCCATCTTATTATTGTTGCTTTTTATCCCAACACTCTGGCTATATACACTCTTCATTATTACTCTTATTTTATTACTAGTTTTATTCCATCTTATTATTGTTGCTTTTTATCCCAACACTCCGGCTCTATACACTCTTCATTATTACGATTATTTTATTACTAGTTTTATTCCATCTCATTATTGTTGCTTGTTATCCCAACACTCTGGCTCTATACACTCTTCATTATTACTATTATTTTATTACTAGTTTTATTCCATCTCATTATTGTTGCTTTTTATCCCAACTCTCTGGCTATATACACTCTTCATTATTACTATTATTTTATTACTAATTTTATTCCATCTTATTATTGTTGCTTTTTATCCCAACACTCTGGCTCTATACACTCTTCATTATTACTATTATTTTATTACTAGTTTTATTCCATCTTATTATTGTTGCTTCTTATCCCAACACTGTGGCTCTATACACTCTTCATTATTACTATTATTTTATTACTTGTTTTATTCCATCTTATTATTGTTGCTTTTTATCCCAACACTCTGGCTCTATACACTCTTCATTATTACTATGATTTTATTACTAGTTTTATTCCATCTTATTATTGTTGCTTCTTATCCCAACACTCTGGCTCTATACACTCTTCACTATTACTATTATTTTATTACTAGTTTTATTCCATCTTATTATTGTTGCTTTTGATTCCAACACTCTGGCTCTATACACTCTTCATTATTACTATTATTTTATTACTAGTTTTATTCCATCTTATTATTGTTGCTTCTTATCCCAACACTCTGGCTCTATACACTCTTCACTATTACTATTATTCTATTACTAGTTTTATTCCATCTTATTATTGTGAGTAACGAGGAAGTTTTAGATAAACTGGAAACAAAATCAAACTTATACTTAACATCAGGAAGAGACTGTTGAGGTTTCTGGCGCACATAATGAGGTAGGTGGGCTTGGCAAATCTGATACTCAAATGGAGGGCAAGAGTGACAGAGGAAAACAACGCATAACATAGTGAACTTGATTAAATTGATGGCGGACATGTCTTATGAGAAAAACAAAACAGGAAGGCAATGTTTATTAAAAGGAAGTTGTGGAGAGCCAGGAACTCCTATGTCCCGAAGCGACACTCGCACATAAAGAAGGAGAATCCAGCTCATCTGATGAGAAACACGATTTGGAATAGAGGGTAATTAAAAAATCACAGTGATTTGGCTGAAATTTGCTATTAAATCGTGAAAAACACTTCAATGGCTGAATAATGATGCTCTGAATAATTTTTTTTTTTGTTATTACCGGTTCGACCTCATATTTATCCAAGTCACGTGTGATGCATGTTTTTATAGGTTCCTTTTTTATTACAGTAAGATCCCTGACAATCGAACAAAGAAATCCTCCTGTCTTGCAATACTCTGCCCAGATTCTTGCGGCCTTGGCCATTACAATACGTCTACGGATCTCAATGTCGCATATACCATCCTCTGTCAAACTTGTTTTTGTCTCCACTAAAAGCGACTCAGCATCGTTGAAAATCTTACTTACCAGTCTTCTGCTTTATAAAAATGATCTACCCTAAAAATTTTCATGTCATTAGTATATATAGTAGAATCCCTGACAACCGGACTAAGAAGGCCTTCCGGATATGAGGAATTGGTTACAAAGTCCGGATATGAGGGATTCCGTATATGAGGGATTCCGGATATGAGGAATTGGTTACAAAGTCCGGATATGAGGGATTCCGTATATGAGGGATTCCGGATATGAGGAATTGGTTACAAAGTCCGGATATGAGGGATTCCGTATATGAGGGATTCCGGATATGAGGAATTCGTTACAAAGTCCGGATATGAGGGGTTATATTTAGATTAAAATAAAAGAACTGAAATCAGGTTTAACGTTTATTTTCAATGTTTTATAGTAAACAAAATAAGCTAATGGTGAGTGAAATATAATGGAATTGATTTTAAGGAAAAAGAAATAAATTATGTAATGTTAATGAAAATTCATTAAATTAAGTATGCCACGTATGCAAAACAAATAATGTAACGAGGATTTTTTAATCGCTGTTGCATGATGATTCTTTCTCTTCTAATGGCATTCTCAACGTTTTCCGCATTTCGTTTTGTTTTTGTTCTTGAAATTTTTTAAACGAAAGACACGTTTTAACTCTGCGTGCGTTATTGCAATCGTCATAGCTGAATGCTGGCTTTCTTCCCATAAAACTGACAACCTTTTCAATAGCTTTTTCAATTTCAGTCCAGGTTTCATGACAATCATGTTTTTTTTATTTCCTTGTTCATTGTGACAATGTGAACGCTGGAGAATAGACTCTTTGGAAGATTTTATATCATACAATGTTGACTTTTCTATGTTGAACTCAGCCATTAGTTACAATAAACTTTCATCAGCGTCTAGTCTGTTTAAATTTCCACTTTTTTGCAATAAGTGCAAAGTTGTTATGTTCCTCTTATTCCCATCATCTTTTGAAACAATACATGTCGTTAGGGTGAAATAAGCATATGCAATTATCCAAAGTAAATTTCTTGAAAAACAGAAATTTCAAATCAGTTACATATCACCCAAATAGTTCAAATATACACATATCATATATATATATATATATATATATATATATATATATATATATATATATATATATATAAAGAAAGAACAATAAGATATATAATCCGGTGTTCTTATAGATATTTTTGCACAATAGTGCTCAATGTAAATTTACAGAGCATTAATATTATAAATTAACTGATTTAAAATGTTTTTTTGCTACACAGTAATAAAAATGAAAGCTAAAAGCTTCGAATTTAATTTTGTAATTAAATTATAATTATATATTGTAATTATATATATATATATATATATATATATATATATATATATATTGCATGGAGTATTGGTGCCATATATGGTCCGGAGACCTTCTGTTTGCCTCAAGGTTCTTGATAAAATCCAGAGACGGGTATGCAATGTAATTGGCCCTGATCTGGCTTCTCGTCTGCAGTCTCTCTCTCACAGATGCACCGTCGCCTCTCTCTGTCTTTTTTATAAATACTTCCATGGTAATTGCTCCGATGAGCTGCCTTCACTGGTTCCCAGGCTCCATCAATTCAAGCGTCCTACGAGGCTGGCATCCCGTTCCCACCCTTTCACTTTTGAAACTGTTAAATGTAGACGTCTCTTCTACTCCAATAGCTTCATATCTCGCACCTCACGCCTATGGAACTCCCTTCCTCATTCCCGTTCCCTGATGACTATGATCCCCAACTATTCAAGTGTAATGTCAATCGACATCTCCAGTTGTCTTGATCTATCCTCTATCCTTCTCCACATCCTTTCCTCTAACACTCCTATCTGCTCTCGCTCCAAATCTTCTGTAACCCCTTGCCTTGATCTATCCACTATCCTTCTTCACAAAGGCTTCTTAGCGTGCTAGTGGCTTCCAGCCTTGCCTGGGGTGAAAAGCTTAAATATATATATATATATATATATATATACAGGTCGGTCCAAAAGTAGGTGGACAGTAAATAATTACATTTATTTTGAGATTACATATACATATAATGATTGAAATATAATGGAAATTTATTTTAAGGAGAAAAAAATATGTAATGTAAAATAAAAAAAATCTGCGTTCAATGTTACGTATATATGTTTTTATGACGAAACTTTTCGGAAAAAAATATTGGGGTTCGATCTGTGCATGAGTAATCCTTACAGGGGTTGGTGGGGATGATTAATTCATTAAATTAAGTATGCCAGAATTTGGGTGGAGGGTGATAAACGATCACAGGAATTTAGCTGAAATTTGCTACTAAATCGTGAAAAACACTTCAATGGCTGAATAATGATGCTCTGAATTTTTTTTTTCATGTCATTGCTGCTTGATGCTCATATTTATCCAAGTCTCGTGTGATACATGTTTTATATGTTCCGTTTTTTTTTTTGGTAGGTGAGGGGTGTTTTGCTTTTATTATTATTATTTTTTTTTTTTTTTAAGTAATCCATATTTTCTATTTTTTAAAGCTAGGAGTGTTTCCCTTTTTCCTTTCTTACATACGTTGATATTGATCCCCACCAAGCCCCGTAAGTATTACTCATGCACAGATCGAACCCCAATATTTTTTTCAGAAAATTTAGTCATAAAAACATATATACGTAACATTGAACGCAGAATTTTACATAACCTTCTTTACCTACATCATGGCATCTGCGGGGGCGTTGCGTACCTTTTTTTTTTAATTTTATTTGTTTTTTCTTACTATGTATTGCGCGCATTGCCGAAAACGGTTCTTTTTCCCCCTCCCCTTTACTTTTCTTTTTAAAGAAAACGGTTCTAATTTAACAGTTTTTGCGACGCTATTTTCAACGAATCTGACACAAGGCCACAATAAATAGCGCCCAACGAAACTTGACCTTTCATATTCGCCGACGAGAGTAATTTTCAAGCAACTGTTTACTTTTATACTTTTTATTTTATACTTTTTTTTTTATTTTTGCTTCTTTTTCACCGAATAAAATCCTCGAGAGCCACTCAACGTAGAGGATAATGAATTCTCATATGCTGCCCTTCTAGTATGGAATGGTCTGTTTACTCATATATTTATAAGCATGAATGCGCTGCAGGGGAGATATATTTTTTTATAGTAGGTACAGTTCTTCTT
This sequence comes from Acanthosepion esculentum, assembly GCA_964036315.1. Lineage (NCBI taxonomy): Eukaryota > Metazoa > Mollusca > Cephalopoda > Sepiida > Sepiidae > Acanthosepion > Acanthosepion esculentum. Next base: position 9,630,365 of record OZ038504.1, read on the forward strand.
CTCTGTGCCGTGTCCATTCAGGACGTTGGCGATCATGGCTCTCCACAATTTCCTGTCCTTTGTAGATCATAATAAATGTCCTTTTGTTATCTCTTCTAAATCTAGTTCCACCATCCACTTATTCTAGCTCGCTAGCTAGATTATATGTTGTTTTCCTCTGTCTCTCTTGCCTTCAATATATCTTGTGAGTATCATATTTTCTAAGCCTTCTTTCCTCATTATGTTCAACTGTCTCTTTCTGATATTAAGTATAAGTAATTCTTTTTGTTTCCATTTTCTCTAAAATTTCGTCGTTACTCACAAGTTCGATTCATGGTATTCTCAGCATCCTTCTGTAGAACCAAATTTTTATGGCTCTTCCTCTTAATAAACGTTGTCTTTCTGTGAGTTCTCTTAAGCCTTGTTTTGCCATTTAGTGAAGTTCGTTGTCTTCCACTGTCTCTCTTGCCCTCCATCTGCCCCGTGAGTATCAAATTTTCCAAGCCCTCCTTTCTCAATATGTGCGCCAGAAACCTCAATTGTCTCTTCCTGATGTTAAGTATAAGTATCTTTCTGTTTCTATTTTTTCTAAAACTTCATCGTTACTCACACGTTCGATTCATGGTATTCTCAGCATCCTTCTGTAGAACCAAATTCCTGTTACTTCAAGTTTTCTTCATCTGGAGATTATCCAGCATTTACTGCCATATAGGAAGACTGATATCACAGTTTGCCTCCCTTTATTGCGCAAATATCCTTGGGAAATGTACTGATCCGCCATGTCTGTCCCCAGCTATGGGTTAATTAGTAACACTTGAATCACTAAATTATTATTATTTAACAAGCTTGTCCCGCTAGATCAACTACGGCTGAGTAGTAAGTTCAATCCTCACGATGCCCGGTGCTTACGGCATTGTGTCACATCTAAGCTACGCTTTGTAAATCACGATTTCTAGTTTGATTGATTCATTTTTTACGGCTTATCAACCCTTTGCAGAAAGCCAGAAAATATTTTTAGATCATAAGAAATTTTATTTTTTAAATAATAATTTAGTGATACAAGTCTTACTAATTAACCCATAGATAGTGGGGAAAAGATGTGAACAATGCTAACTTAGAAATATTATATTTTTTTTTCCAGCGGGCAACGTCAGATCAATTTTCTTTGGAATTAAAAATTGTTGGTTGTAGTTTTTTGATTAAAACGGAAACCACAGAATATTGTAATTTAGAAAACCGTGAATCAAATGAGAAATGGTCAGCGAGAGATTCGCTTCGTCTTTTGAATTTTGATAAGAGCTTAGGGCAGAATTTGGATTTGAGCCAAGTCAGCTCGGAGTCATGGCGGTTGCAAGTTAACCAACAATTGTTTTATCTGTTTGGCGAGTTTTCACTGGTAGAAATCGAGACTGATTACCAGCCTCTCATCAGCGGACAATCGGCGCTTATTCTTCTCTTTACGCTATAGCAGAACCTGTCAAGGTTGCGAATAGGGGTAGCAGTTTGCAGTAAACAGGTTGCTTTCGCTTGGGAATGACTGTTTTCTCAGATACTACATACTCCGTCAGTTATACCGATGATTAAACCATTTTTCTATTAAGATAACTAGTAAAGATGCACAGGGAGAAGTGGGTTTATGCCTTTCTACAAACGTGCATCAGTGTTAAGAGAATATAAGTAAACGCAACCAAAATTCCAAAACCATTCTCAAAGACTGTCTGTCTGCCTGTCTATCTATCCAGGGCCTTTGCGTCTTATCCCGAAAGCCTGCCGACCGGGGTGGGCGGGCTTTTTGGAGGGCCCCGATGTGGCCTCTGTCTTTTTTCAGCACTGTTTTATGTCCATCGGCCATTTTTTAAATTATATTTAGACTGTCAGACGTCAACTAATAATAGACATCTTGTATCTGCATGGCCGATGGGGTGCGTACTACACAGGGACCCCCGACCAGGTTAGAGCTCCAAAAGCACCTGTTTCAGAAGCGTTTTTCTGCTTTTTGTACTTTTTATTTATTTTCTACCTAAGTTATATTGTCAGTCATCAAAGTATTCCTTCATCAATTTTGATTTGTGACAGGGAGCATTATCCTGCATAAAAATGAGCTTGGTGGGGTCGATTTGCACCCTTTCAGCAGAAGGGAGCAGACAAGACTCTAAAATTCTCTTGTACTGCTCGCTCCTGAGAGTCTTTTCAATAGGTTTTAAGAAACGAGTTCCATGAAAAGAAAAGCATCCCCAGAACATTATACTGAACGGATGCTTGACAGTACTTACTGCTAAATTCAAAGAGACTTCAAAGCTTCTTCTTCGGATTTTAGATCGCTTATCCTTTGAATTTAGCGAGAGAATAATTTAATTTGAAGAAAAACAAACCACTTTAAGGTTCCATTGTAATAATAAGAAAAACAAACCACTTTAAGGTTCCATTGTAATAATTTATTTCACCAGAAACTTTTATTTTTCCTTGGATCTTCAGACATCGCTTTCAAAAAGTGAAACGAAAATGAAATTAAAATTTACACTTTTGACGGGCAGTATTAAGCTTATATAAGTTAATATAGAAGGTAGTGAGGAATGGTGTGAGAGACACGGTCAAGTTTAGAGAGGGAAGGGAGAGTTTTAAAATTTATTTTTATATTTATTTTTATTATAATACTTAATATTGACTTAATATATATATATATATATATATATATATCTATTTCAAAATTTCTCAGTGTTAACCTGTAGATAAGATAATCTTTATAAATATAAATGACAATAGGAAAACAGTAGTAATTGCTGACGCGTTTCGTCCAATGTGGACTTTCTCAAAGCAAAAAATGAAATGAATTTAATTAAACAAGGAAATTAATAAAAACAAAAGTCAGAGTGTTCTTAGCAACTGGAATGTTGGGAACGCTATTTTCATATTGTTAACTGAAAATAACTTCAGTTAATGTCACGTGTAGAGAATATTATCATTATATCTGTGTTGGCGGATTCAACTATTTTCTTTTGATTTTACGATATTGTTGTGTACGTTTGTTTGTGAGAGCAGTAATTTTGTTAAGAAAGGTGAAATAGGGAAAATATATATATATATATATATATATATATATATATATATATATATTATATTACTTAATATATATTATATATATATTATATTACTTTATATTTATATATATAATATATATATGTATACTTAATATATATATATATATATATATATATATATATATATATTCTTAATATTGACTTATATATATATTGACGTGTATAAATCAATAACTAGATATTAGAAACCGTACATACGGGCGTTAGAGTGCATACACAGGAAAGCGAATAAATATTTACTCAATTTAATATAAAGTGTAAACAAAACTATGTTCATTGTGGTTATACAGAGCTAAGAAGTATATATTCATAAATATAATAAAAACTAAAAAAGAAGAAAGCCAACTCTTAACAATATTAACTACGAACACGGCCACAATGTGCTAACCGTCTTCGGAAATTGAAAACATCCCTACGACACACTAAGACATACGCATGACGCACACACTCATTTAAGCTGAAAAATTGAATCATCCTTGATAATGGCTAAATGTATAGCCGAAAGCGCTCGGAACTATAAAACATTTGGACTGTTTTTACACACTCTTTGTCTAGAAAAGAAAGCTCTTGTTCGAACACAAGAAAAATTGAATAAAAAGCTTAACCGTAGTAACTTGTCTGTCGTTTTTTATGAAACACGTATAATAAATATACATATCGCTATTTACGAAGAGCAACTTAACTTTCGTCGTTCTACCAACTTATCAGGCACAAATTATTCATTTTGATTTTATATATATATATATATATATATATATATATATATATATATATATATATATATGTACTGGGCCTCCGGGGAGGAACGTTCCCACGAGATCAGTATTTTTTTTAAAACAAAAGTAATAATTCGTGCCTGATGAGTTGGTAGAAGAACGAAACTTTAAGTTGCACTTCGAACGTATATATATATATATATATATATATATATATATATATATATATATATATATATATATATGCAATTTTTATATATATTACTTATATATTATATATGCCCGGTAATTATTGGAAAGCGCTCAATACCAGTGATAGAGCTAACATATTTAGTTAGATTGATGTGAGTTTGTGACCCTGGGTTTCACGCTTTTTGCGATCGTCAGTTTCGTCCATCTAACTATATATATATATATATATATATATATATATATATATATATATATATATATATACCATGTTCTCTTTCTTTGCTTTATTTCTCTCTCTCTATCTCTCTCTCTCGCTATCTCTCTCTCTCCGATCTTTAAAAGCCATTCCTCTCCCTTCACTTCCCCTTCGCAATATCATTTTTAAAATTTATTTTTAGCTACTACTATTATTATTATTATTATTATTATTATTATTATTATTTACGTTATAACTAGTAAAATATACCTTTACCAATGTCTGGCACAAGGCCATAATATTGGAGTATCACGTCTGCAAATCAAGTCTGTTTAACATTTCTCCTTAACCAGGATCCCCGATAGATAAAAAGGGTAGGTTAGTTCGACACAAGGCCACAAATTTCAAGCACCCAGTAAGAATTATCTGTGAGACTAGCTCCATTTGAAGATATCTATCCTTAATAAATATCCGTAATTTGCTGTAGGCTCGGAAGCAATTTAATATTCTTCTTCAAAGACTCTGGATTAGATCTCCAGTGTTTATGCTATCATGGTGAAAATCGTACAGACTTCGACATAAAGAATGAATTGTGTAAAGTTGGCATAAACTGAGCAAGACTTATTGGATTTAACTTTCGCTGAAGTCCCGATTTTAACAGTTTCGTCCTCTGGGTATTTTGAGGGAAACAGTTAAGTAGCCGATGCTTTCCGTTCTATTTTCTGCTATTGCTAACTAGTTTGGTTACCAAATATATTGATCTAGAAATCGATTCTTTGTATAAGGGACATCTAATGAGGAAGGAGCCGCTTGGAAGACAGAATGTATGATTGTCAGCAAAAGAGACACTCCAAAAGGTGTGTTACATAATGGGAACGTCAAAATCAAACAAACACAGACAGTAGGATACTGGAAATTCCATGAACAGAACGAGCAAAGAATTCTTAAAGAATATAGCAACAGAAAGAACACTTGCGTTCAAAATCAGCTAAAATTCATAATGCGGAAGTGACCTAAAGAAGGATGGGCTCCGACAGATTTATTTGCACAAAACACGCTACGTGTGCTCTCCAACTTTCAATCCAGTTCCTTATAGGGAATAGATAAGGTGCTCAGCTACGCGGCGATGTTATAGTCATTTCTTCTTCTTCTTCTACTTCTTCTTCTTCTTCTTCTTCTTCTTCTTCTTCTTCTTACTTATTCTTACTTCTCCCTCTTCTTCTTTTTCTTCCTCCTTCTTCTTACTTGTTCTTCTTACTTTTCTTCTTCTTAACTGTTCTTTTTCTTGCCTCTTCTTCTTTCTTTTCATACTTCTTTTTTCTCCTTCTTACTATTTCTTTTTCTTCTTCTTGCTGCTTCTTCTTTTTCTTCTTCTAACTACTTCTTCTTTATCTTCCTTTTTTTCTTTCTTATTTTTCTTCTTCTTACTTCTTCTTTTTCCTCGTTCTTTTTCTTTTTATTTCTTTTTCCTTCTTCTTCTTTTTCTTCTTACTTCTTCTTCTTACTTATTCTTGCTTCTTTATTTTCTTCTTCTTCCTCCTCTTCTTACTTCGTTTTTTTCTTACTTCTTACTTCTCCTTCTTCTTTTTCTTCCTTCCTCTTCTTACTTCTTCTTACTTTTCTTCTTCTTAACTCTTCTTTTTCTTCCCTCTACTTCATTTTCATATTTCTTTTTTCTCCTTCTTACTATTTCTTTCTTCTTCTTCTTCTTTTTCATCTCCTTCTTCTTCTTACTTTCTCTTCTTACTTCATTTTCTTCTTCTTATTTCTTCTTTTTCTTCGTTCTTCTTCTTTTTCTTCGTTCTTCTTCTTCCTTCTTTGCCTTCTCTTTTTCTTCTTACTTCTTCTTACTTCTCAATTCTTCATCTTCTTACTTCTTCTTACTTCTTTTTCTTCTTTTTCTTCTTCTTCTTACTTCGTCTTTTTCTTCTTACTTCTTTTTCTTCGTTTTTTCTTCTTCTTTTTCTTCCTTCTTCTTCTTCCTTCTTCGTCTTCTCTTTTTCTTCTTACTTTGTCTTCTTACTTCTTTTTCTTCTTTTTCCTCTTCTTATTTCTTCTTATTTCTTTTTCTTCTTTTCTTCTTCTACTTACTTCTTTTTCTTCCTTCTTCTTTTTCTTACTTCTTCTTCTCTCGTGCGCCGTCTCCTTTCTGGATGTGCACAATCATCACTGTTGAAGGTGACTGAATAGAATAAGAAGGTCGCTAATGAAGGATAATATTTAGAACAAGAACAACACCAGCTGGTTCCACTCAAACAGCTTCTTCCTGAGAAGTGTTACTTTCTCGAAAAAAGTCTCGATAGGATGATTCCCTGGTAACTACAGACTTGATCCCTTCATGTCTATGGTCATCCCGTATCTATCCTAAACGTCCTCATAATATTCATTTGTTACTTCCACCTCCCCACTCCCTTACAATAATCACACTCAATATTTCTCTACCTTGAGTGGCCCTTGGGTCTTGTATTGGGTAAGCATACAGTAAAAAAAAATACGGTATGACTAAAGACAAAAATTGTCCAAAATATTGGATATTTTTTATTAAGCTGTTCCTTGATTTAAGCTTTCGGCTCACATAAGCCATCATCTAAGCTTTCTGCTCACATGGACCATATAACTATGGTTCATGTGAGCCGAAAGCTTAGATCAAGGGACAGCTTATATATATATATATATATATATATATATATATATATATATATATATATGTGTGTGTGTGTGTGTGTGTGTGTGTGTGTGTGTGTGTGTGTGTGTGTAACCTAGGGAAAGTTTCTGAATAGAATAATCAAACAAAGTTTGGTAATGAACAATAATACTTAGGACAAGAACAACACATATAAGATTCACCAGCGGCGCGTACAATTAGTCAACTGCTAGAAGTGAGTCAAGTGAATTCCACAATGAATCTCCAACTGCAGGATATCTACCAACCTCCCCACACGGTCAGATGTGGCACAAGACCGAATTTAAAGTTGGAGGTATCCGAGCCCGTAGGTTCGGTCAAACATTTCCCGTAGACACCGTATAAAACGGAGTCGAGTAGCTGATACCCTAGACGAGATTCTGCCTTTCGACATAGCCTCGTCTGGGGATCCTCTCTGCACAGCTGGAGACGAATCTCCAACTGCAGACCAACATACAGTATTTACTACTGTATTTATGTGAATGAGGACATACCCATTATCATCCGTAGGTATGCTACAACAATGACCCTCCAGAACATCCTATCTTTTGTAGTTCTATGAACTATTTATCTCCTTATTATCATACTCTATCTCTTTTTGGCCATCCATTTTCAAAAGATTGCCTCTAATATAAACCTTCTTTCCTCATTATGTCCCGTAGTGTTATGTGTCAACTGCCTTTTTTCTGATTCTGTCAGCGTCCTTTTTGTTTTTATTTCCCTTGAAATTTTCTCATTACCCACATTCCCTGTTCATGGCATTCTCAGCATCCTTCTCTAGCGCTACATGTCTCTTGCCTACAGTTTCGTGTCCTGTGAGCTAATTATCCTGCCGTATAAGAAGACTGATATTACAAGGCACTTTTTTTCAGGTTTTTTTTTTCATCGTTTTTTTTCCTGTTTCTCAATACTTTGTTTAGCTTTGGAAAGTCATCTTTCAATATCCCAATTCAGCGCTTTTTTAATTTCTATGACATTTTCCGCATTTCGCTAAACCTTGGTGTGTTCCCCTTGCTGAAAACCATGCAGTCTGTCTTCTTACAATTGATGATTAGTGTTGTATAGCGCCCTCGTTCTGGGGGTCTCTTAGTTGATGGTATTGAGGCGATCATAATAAGTTGTCTTCTCTTTCTTCTCTCGGCTTGGTGATCGCCAGTTGGTTTTTAGTTCGGAGGTAAAATGAGAACTTCAATAAAAGGGATTTAATCAAGCACGTTGACGTGTACATCTTCTAACTAACCAGTGGGGTTGCTACCCTACCCCACTGGGGAGCAGTTTCTATATACGAAAATAACACGTATACATTCTTTGACGTGTAAGTTCTTAACTCTCCGAAATCCCTTTCTATTTCTCTAAAATTAACCACGCTAGTTTTAACCAATAAAAAGCTATTTCCATTGTTTTGTCTACCATCTGACCTTAAAGGTCAGCCTTAGGAGGTTTGAGTCAAAATATACTTCCACTAAAATATTATAGTCTGAAACTATTATTTAACACCTGGACGCGAATGATGACGAAGATGATTTAACGTTTAAAGCACTTTCTGTACATTTTCACCTTAGTAAGTTGCTTTTTTCTTTACTTAAAGCAGCATTTTTTTCAATTTAAAATTATTTAAAGAGTCATCAAAGACGGCGGCTAATGCCTTAGTCAGTGTGGTCACTCTATCACCCCTACTGCGGAGAAAGTTTTCATACACGAAATTAACACGTATACATTCTTCGGCGTGTAAAAAAATAACTCATCGAAATCAGTTTCTATCTTTCTAAAATTCCTACGTTCGGTTCAACCAATCAAAATCGACATTCCTATTTTGTCTACCATCAGACCTTAAAGGTCAGCCTCAGAAGGCCTGAGGCAAATACCCTGCCACTAAAAAATAATAGTCTGAAATTGATATAAAAATGTTATATAGCTCGCCGGGGAGGTCTTATGGTTGACGGGGCCGATGCTCTAACGTTGTATCTTCTCTCTCTTTTTTTTTCTTCTCTCGGCTAGGTGATCTGTAATTGGTCTGTTTGGGGGTTAAATGAGAAGTTCAACAAATGGGATTTGAAACTTATCTATTTAATTAAACACATCGACGTGTACATCCTCTAACTAGCCATTGAGGTTGGTATCCCACCCCATTGGAGAGCAATTTCCATACACGAAAATGCCACGTCTATATTTATCGATATGTAAGTTCTTAATTCCCTGTATTCACTTTCTATCTCTCTAACATTCCCACGTTCGGCTCAGCCAATCAAAATCGACATCCCTATTTTGTCTACCATCTGGCCTTAAAGGTTAGCCTCAAAAGGCCTGAGCCAAAATACACTGCCACTGAAAAATAATAGTCTGAAACTATTATTTAACATTCCTTACCTAACCGTCAAAAATAATCATTTGTGAATTTTATTTCAATTACATTATATTTAGCACCTTCACTTTGGTCATTTGTGCCAGAAAATAAGAAATCTTTAATTAGAAATAAAAGTCCTAATCTAGTGGAAATTTCCACTTTTGCAACCGCTATATAAATCCATGGGCGTCTGAATATGCCTGCAATTGTTGTATTAGCCCCCTCGTTTTGGCGGTCTCTTGGTTGACGGGGCCGATTCCATAACGTTGACTTTTCTTCTTTCTCTCGACTAGGTGATTGCTAGTTGGTTTGTTCAGAGG